>QLOH01000035.1:2060028-2746704 GCA_026901365.1 Sesbania bispinosa
GGCTAGATGGAACGATTTGATACCTTGAAGGTGAAGGAGGAGAGTGTTTAAAATATTTATCACTATCATTATATCATTTGGTTTGATTGTATTTGATTGTAATTTTCTTAATTTTCTTCTTTCTATATTTAGTAAAATAGTGAACCTTAAATTTGACCTCCTAATCCAAAGGTGTCAGTACATTAGTTCTTTAAAAAATTTTATCATCAAATTAATCCCTTAAGAATTCATTATAAGAAAAAGTAATAATTTTTAGGGAAATTTCAATCGCACAATAGTTAAAATTTCATTCCCAAACTTATTTTACAACAAAAAATGTGACGCCTATATCATTACAGTTTTCTAGTCCCAAAATTTTTGTGAGAAAATTTAAGATGAAAAATAATTAATGTTTAGGATGAAATTATTCACTCGCCACAACTTTGTAATGGAACTTTGGATGAAAAATAATTGATTTATTTTATATTAGCTTTAAAAAAATTGGGGATAAAATTCGTGATGAAAATTATAAAATTTATTTTTTGTTTTATTTTGTTTTGAAAAATATAGGGACAAATTTATGAAAAAATATGTCATAAATGTTAAATTTGCATCTTTTGACAACATATTTTTCCTTAAATTTTGTAACTATTTTTTATGGAAATAATATAATTTTTATTTATATTATAACAATTTCCTGATAAACATGATAAATTATAAAATAAGTAATAATATATAATTATTAAACAAATTCCACTAAATCCATATGCAACTAAATATGCAATTGTTGAAACTTAAGCATGAATTTTTTTATGATAAGCATAAGTATGTATATCCAAAATAAACTTTATCAAGATAATTGTATATCCAAATAACTCAAAATGGTCATAATGGAGGTGGGCTATGACCCCAAGAGAACTTTACTTGTAAGGTCAGGGGTTCGAATCCTGGAGTCACCACTCTTAGGAGGGCTTTACCTAATCACTACCTCGACCAAAGGGTTGAACTCACATCTATGCCTGAGGAGGATTCCAAGTCAAAGACATAAAAAGCTCAAAATACATGTATATACAAGTTCATATGATTTTCAGTCATGATATTCCATAAAGCAATTAAATTTGGAATTCAGTACTGTGATGGTTTGCATAATCATTCCCAGGAGGATCATTTCCTATAGAAGGTCATCTCTATTTAAATCCATAACATCCAAATCTATGTTTACACATGTGGCTTTAGTAAATTTCAACTTCTTTGCTAATTGTAGAACCATAATGAAGACACAAGAAAAAAGGGTTGAATTATATTTTCTAAAAGTTTTTTCAAAAGCTCAAGAAGGACAAAAAATAGTTTCAGAGATGCTTCAAACTTGCGTCCAAAGAGCTTAATTTATGTTCTGTCGAATTATTTCTGACGCATGACAAAAGACATTCTATTTTTTTTACAAAGGTTTAATTTTACATACATCACTTTTTAAAATTCTCTTTAGATGAACACACTTAACCCCAAGTTAAAACAGTTATGAAAATAACTTCAACTTAAAGAGAAAGATTAAGAAGACAATAGCAACAGTTTATACTGATTCGCACTAAACCACAGAGTGCTACATCCAATCCTTAACCAAATTAGGATTTTAAACACTATATTATAAAAGATACAAGTATTATTATTAACTTGCCTTTTTAAACTTGCTTAGACTAGATATTCTTTTCTAACATAGTCTCCTTAGGCTTCTTTGGAGAAAATAATGAAAAGAAAGTGTTTGCATTATTACACACTGATATTTACACTAAGTATGGGTAAGCATATACAATCTAAACATAGAGTAACTGAGTGTTTCTACTAAACAATGTTCAGAAAATGAATTTTTATACACAAAGAATGAAAGAAGATGAAAAATAATAAAGAATAGCTTGCGCGTTTTAGTTTTAGATGTGAAAACATTTTTCTTCTCTTCTTCGAATCCTCTATTTCTAAATGTTCCCTAATAACATTTAATGCATGGAGTTGTTACTTCTGACATTTGATTGTTGCAGGTTGTTTTTTGTTAGTCATACAGTGCTTTTATGTTGGGATCGTTGTACCTCCCATTGCTTTCCTTCATTTTGGCAAATATGACATTGTTCCTCTTCAAAAGTGCTCTGTTGTCTTTCTTTTTAAGTGAAAGGAACTCTGCATGAGCCATTGTGCTGGTACAAGGTTGACTTTTAAATTTTGAATTAACTTTTAGCCAACTTGTCTTCAAACGTTCTTCAAATGCTCCTTAGCTTGCTATTCGAGTTATTTGTTTTATATGAAGTTGTTTCTAAGGGTAATTATAGGGTGGACCCTTTGAGTTTGCGTCTACCATAAATTACTAATTTTTTTACTATAAAAGGTAATTTTAATTTTATAATATTGATTAATAAATTTTTTTAATATTAAATTTATACTATTTATGATAAAAGTCTATGGTCCCTATAATTACCCAGTTTTCTAATGCTCCTTCAGACAAACAGTTAGAAGGGCTCTTCAGACTGGCTTTCAAACAATTAGTAAATAAGACCGTCTGACACACATCTAATATCCTACAACAATCAACTTTATATAATTAGATAAAATCAATCTCCTTAGAAAATTTTAAGTTATTATCACCAAAATTTAAGGGATTAAAGGACTTGAAATATTTTGGGATTCAACACTAATATCTTTTCATTAAATATGTCATTTCTTATACTATTTTTGGACAAGTTTCACATCTTCAAGATTTTATATAATTCACAAGAATGGGATATCAATTGAGTAAGGAACCATTTCTAAGTGTAGACAAATTATTCTAATAAGATTAAGAATGACTTTGGAGTAACAAGAGGGAGTAAAGAATAAAGTAAAAAAAAAATAAACAATAATAACTTTAAAAATCACTGTAAAAGCGCGCACAAGATTTCCCATCCAAATTAGTCACCATATTAGTTATAAGGATTTAATTTTTACCAAATTAGTTTTTAAAATTACAAAATTATCACAAAAATTATTCTTATTATTTCACCATTTAGATCTTCCATATAAATAAATTTGGAGATAATTGGACATTTTTTTGGGCATGATTTGGTGAAACATTTCTTGAACGATTAAAATAGTAACTTTAATATTTGAAGGATTAATCTAGTAACAAATTCTTAAATAACAAATGTGATTGTACTCTACTTTTTGGGGTGTCGAATTGAACATACTTGTACTAAAATACAATCCTAAAGATATAAAAAAATTACTCTAATTTTTTTTGTATTAACCACATATATCCTTTATGGAAGATAATTTTACTTGAGCTTAAAACATCCATACCATGGTGGAGTCATTTTTTGGCGAGAATTTTTCCTTAGACAAGACTCGAATTTGACAACTTGCTTAAGGGGAGTTAGAGACATATATCTAACATATACATTGAATAATATGTAGTTATATATTTTTCCCTTTGTGTGTCTTGAGCCTTTTGTCTTAATTAGTTTACAATATAAATGAATGTATGTGTTTATGATTGGTTTGAGTAATTTATTTTAAAGTTATTTAGCAATTCATTAAGCAAATAAATTTGTAAAATTGAGAAATTAGACATTATGCTCATTTAACTATTGAATAGCTTGATTGGTAATATAATTTATATCATTTTTATTTTTTATATAATTATACATTATTGATTAATAATGAACAAAATGAAATATGACTCAACCATTTTCAAGTATATTAAGCAATAAAAATTGGGGTGCATGACATGCCGAGATATCTATACTATTATAATTTGGAAGATTTTTATTAACTGTTCATTCAATCTCTCAATTTTTTGTTCCGATTTGGGCCTTTCACTGTTTCTTATGGGCCGTGTGAAAAGTTTATAATACCCATGATTTATCAAAAGTTTATCGAATACAATTTTTTATTGTTATTATATTAAAATATTTCCTCTCATTATCTGTTCATATTAATTTATTTCATTATAAAAGTATAATATTTTGATAAACCATGGGTATTCACTATCCTCCATGCATGTGAAACAGTTTTCCTCATACATTTTTCCTTTTTTTTATCACATTTAATTTTCTTTATTATTATTATTATCTTAAAATAATTTCTTTCATTATTTATTCCTATTTATCAGTTTCGTTACATGAAAACTCACGTTAAGCAATACAATAAATGTAATGATTTACATTAAATTTAACATGATATTTCAATATATCATTTATGTCTTTATTTCATTCATTAATATTTTCATTTATTGTCTCACTTATCTATTCTATTTATCTATTTATTCTATATTAAAATTGCTCATCCATAACACGTGTCATGTTTTCTCACTTGCGTTTCTTTAATTTTTTATTTGCAATACAGTAATGTGATTTTTTTATGAACCATACAACTATCTTCCATGTGAGGCAATCATTTTTCAGTCGTTTTCTTCTATTTTCTTTTTATTGTTATCACATTTTCTTTTTTTTATTATATTAAAATAATTATCTCTCTATTTTATTCATTAATGTTTTCACTTATTATCTCTCTTATTTATTCTATCTACTCTATATTAATTTTTTTCGCTCAGTACATATGTCACATCTATACTATTACAATTGGCTAGATTTTTTATCACTATTCATTGGGGGGTTAATTTTTTTTTAATTCCTATAAGTAGTAAAGTTAAGAGTTCTAAATCTAGCGTAAACTATAAGATACATAGATAGTAGGTATATAAATATGGAAAGTTTAGATAGGAGAAAAATAGAAAGAAAAAATAATAAAGAGAAAGAATGTGATATGAAATTAATAGAAAAATGAAAAGAAAATTAAGGTGTTAAAGGAAGTGTAAAACAAAAAAAAATGTGAAAAAATATTATTCTTTTTTAAAAGTATTAAAACTTTGATAGTTAACTTTTGGGTGTTGAAAGTAGAAAAAAGAAAGAGATAGAAAGAAACAAATTAAGAGATGGTGTGAAATAAATGACAATTGATGTGATAGGAAAGAAAGAGATATAAAAGAAAAAATTAGGCGTGAAAAAATCTTATATATTTTTAAATTAAACTATTAAATACATAAATACATTACATGTTGCAATCCAAAATATACATAAATAATAGGAATTTAAGTAAACATAAATGACAAGACAACACTAAATATTTTGAAATGAATACAATAGAAATTGAAATCACCTAAATACATACTCCCTCAATTCCTTTTTATAAGGCACCTTTTAGAATTTTTTGTGTTACTTTTTATAAGACACTTTATAATTTGAAGAAAACATTTATTATAATTTCCCTTATTTGCCCTTATTAACTTTAATGTCTTTCCAACTATCAAATGATAGTGGAGTTAGTTAATAATATTAAATAAGGGCAAAACTAGAAAGGTTAAACTATTTTTTAAAACTCAAATAAAATAATTAACTAGCTATAATTACTTTTATTGGTATTTGTGATTCAATATAGTGTGTCTTATAAAAAGGAACGGAGAGAGTATATTATATTTGTTTATAATTAAATATATATAAACTAGATTTTCATTTTTTTTTCCAAAAAAAATAAGAAATGTGGAACACATTTGGGGACACCTCGAATGAATTTAATTTTATTTGATCATCTCACTCCATTAAAGTTTCAACGAAGATAATTTTCATTTTTCTTTGTTTTGTTGTGATCATTAATAAGAGTCAAAGCTAGACATTGTGGTGAGTATTTACCAAAAACCGTTTTCTCTCATGGTCAATTATATGTTGCTATATCTAGGGTGAAGTCTCAACAAGAACTTATGATTCTTATATGTGATTATATTTTTAAACGTTATAATTTGACGAAAAATATAGTGTATAAAGGGATATTTTAAAAAATATAAATAATATGAGATGGTATATTTTACATTTATAATTATTAATGTTTGAAATTTATTATTTCAAATAAATTTTCAATGTTTTAATTTTTTTTAATTTTTCTATATAAACAAGTATATATTTTAATATAAAAAATCACTAATTATTATTATTTTTTAAAGTTTACATATTTATATTTATTAAATTAAATATATTATAGTATTCAATATAAATAATCTATTTGAATAATAATACTCCTGCATTGCATGGGTCATACACTAATTTATATATATATATATAAATAAAAGGAATTGTTATTCTCACATAAATGAAGAACACATATACCTCACTTTTTACACATGGTTGACATTAATGAGATGAAAATGTTAATTGATGTAAGAAACATATATTGTACCGTGATTAAATCCGGTTTGGGTTTGATTAGTATGTAACACAAGCAATATAGAAATATAGAAATAGAAATGTGATACAAATCCTCAAACTTGTCCTTATGTGCCAAAAATAGAGCAAACGAACTTTAAATAAAATCTAATATATTTTGGCATGACGTTGAGTAATGGGTTTACATGAATTGTTGTTGGACATATGGGATAGAAGGATCATATATGGGTTGACTATTTTGCCATACCAATCAATAATATCCAACAACAAGATAAAGTCAAATGGGTTTTAAATGTATTGTTTGATGGATGCATTATATATTTAATAAGGATTTTTTCAAAAACATATGTATTATTTTTCAGGTGAAGTAGTTCTGTTTGACGCGCTTAATGGTAATGAGATTTTTTCTAATTTATGCAATACTTTATTATTTTCATCCCTTTTTATTTTATTTGGTTTGTTTTTATTTATCTATCTGTTGAGGAGTTCAAAAAAATATCAATTATTATTTTTTAATTATATTTTTATGTTTATCTAGTAATTCTCAAAATATTAAATTACTCATTGCAAAATCCAAAAATTAAGTGAAGAAAACATAAAATAGAGGGCGTAATAGGAGTTTTTTTTGGTACAAAAAAAATTTAGGGTGAGTGGATGGCGCCGGCCCAGTCCAAGGTAGGGAAGACCTCCGGGCTCAAAGAGCGCTTACAGAGATACTTACAGCTTTTGGAAGCTCTTCAGAGGTTCCAATAATATTTAAGTCATCAACATAAACAGCAATAATGACAAATTGCTTGCCAGATCCTTTTATAAAAAGGCATGGACAAATAGGATCATTTTTATATCCTTCTTTCAATAAATATTTGCTGAGGCGATTATACCACATACGCCCAGATTACTTTAGTCCATAAAGAGATTTATTCAATTTGATTGAATAATTTTCTCGAGAACTTAGACAACATCCTTCAGGTAAATTGAATCATTCAGGGAGTTTCATATAAATATCATTTTCAAGTGAGCCATATAAATAGGCTGTAACAACATCTATTAAGCGTAAATCAAGTCTTTCATATACTGCGAGACTGATTAGATATCTAAAAGTACTTGCATCCACCACGGGTGAATATGTTTCTTCAAAATCAATGCCAAATCTTTGTGAAAAACCTTGGGCAACAAATCATGCTTTATATCGCACAATTTCACCTTTCTCATCTCGCTTTTGTACAAAAACCCATTTGTATCCAACTGACTTTACACCTTCAGGTGTGCGGGTTACAGGCTCAAAAACTTTACGCTTTGCAAGTGAGTTTAATTCTTCCTCAATTGCAACTTTCCACATTGGCCAATCATTTCTTTGGTTACATTGTTTAACCGACTTCGGTTCATGATCCTTATTATCATTTATAATATCAAGCGCTACTTTAAATGCAAAAGCATTGTCAACGTTGACTTCATGTCGGTTCCATTGTATTCCATTCACGACATAATTTATTGAGATCTCTTTATTTTCATCAATTTCAGGTACCTGAGTTCCTTTTGGAACATTAATTATGTCTAGGGACTCTTCTCGAGTCTCTATATCCTCGATTTAACCATCTAGATTATTACCTCCTTTTTTTTTCGAGGATTTTTATCTTTGGAACCAACAGGTCTGCCACGCTTCAAGCATGCTTCAGATTCATTTGCAATTGTAGATTGTCCAGCAAGGACATCTATTTAATAGGAGCATTAGCAGCAGGTACATATGATTTGGTCACTCTTTTTGGGTCAGTGAATACATTTGGTAATTGGTTGGATAAACTTTGCAAATGAATTATCCTTTGAACTTCCAATTCACATTGTTTCGTTCGAGGATCAAGATGAAGTAAGGATGATTCATTCTAACTTATTTCTTTGCCCAACTGCTTATTTTCTCCCCCTAATGTTGGGAAAATGTATTCATCAAAATGATAATCGGCAAATCGAGCTGTGAACAAGTCTCCCGTCAATGGTTCGAGATATTTTATTATAGACGGGGATTCATAGCCGATATATATTCCCAACCTTCTTTGAGGACCCATCTTAGTGCGTTGTGGTGGAGCAATAAGAACATATACTGCACATCCAAAAATTCTTAGATGGGAAATGTTAGGTTCGTGACCAAAAAACATTTGCAAAGGGGAGAATTTATGATAACTTGTTGGCCTGATGCGAACAAGTGCTGCAGCATGCAATATTGCATGTCCCCAAGTAGAAATTGGAAGTTTTGATCTCATCAATAATGGCCTTGCAATTAATTTCAGACGTTTAATAAATGATTCTGCAAGACCATTTTGTGTATGAACATGTGCTACAGGATGTTCAATATCAATCCCAATTGACATACAATATTCATTAAAAGCTTGGGATGTAAATTCACCACCATTATCAAGGCGAATTTTCTTGATTGGATAATCAGGAAAATGAGCTCTCAAGCGAATTAGTTGAGCAAGCAATCTCGCAAATGCTTGGTTGTGAGTTGATAATAAACAAACATGTGACCATCTAGTTGATGCATCAATTAAAACCATAAAATATCTAAATGGTCCACATGGTGGGTGTATAGGCCCACACATATCACCTTGTATATGTTCCAAAAAGGTGAGAGATTCACTTCCAATTTTCATTGGTGATGGTCGAATAATCAACTTTCCTTGTGAACAAGCAGCACATGAGAATTTATTAGACTGAAGAATCTCTTGGTTCTTCAAGGGGTGTCCACATGAATTTTCAATTATTTTTCGCATCATAATTGATCCGGGATGGACCAACCGGTCATGCCAAATAAAAAATTTATCATGCTTTACTGTAGCATTTGTTTCAATTGTACTAATATAGGTATAGTACAGCCCGGAGGAAAATGAAGGCAACTTTTCTAATACACATTTTTTATCTAGCATCATTCTCGTGATGTATAGATATTCCACATTGTCATCATTTGTTGTCTCTATATGGTATCCATTTTTGCGGATATCTTTGAAACTTAATAAGTTTCTATGAGACTTGCCGGAATATAAGGCACAATCAATGTGCAATTTTGTTCCTCCGGGTAATAAAATATTAGCTTTGACAGAGCCTTCAATTATATTTGTACTACCAGATATAGTACTAACATTTGCCTCTTGCATTACTAAATAGGAAAAATATTTCTTTTCCTTGAGAATAGTGTGAGTCGTTGCGCTGTCGGCAAGACATATATCTCCGTTGGTGGTAGCAATCAAAGGGACGCTCATTCTTTAAGAACATATAAATATGGCTAGTCAATAAAAAAATAAAAAAAATGAAATTATTATAAAAATATTATTGCTTTGGTAATCAACATTCCTAACATAAAGTCCTATATGTTTTCCTAAAAAAAAAATAATATAATAACCCTATTTTTGGACACTTCCATCTCCAATTAGATGATCAATTTTTCCATCACGATTAGAAAAGAAATCAACAACATCCAAATGAGTAACATCCATATGTCCATAATCGTCATCACAAGTAAAATTTGTCTCAATTCTTTTTCCCTTATCCTTGAGGGATTTCTTGGTAAAGGTCAACAAGATGTTTTGGTGTACGATAGATACGTTGCCAATGACCTTTGCTACCACAACGATGACATATGTCTTTATGATGGTCGTTATTTTGCGCATCTTTACCCTTTCCAACCTTTTCATTATTTTTCCACTTATAGTTGGAAAATGTGTGTTTAGCATTATCACCATGACCATGTCCACGTCCATGTTTATGACCACGATTTCGACCACGACCACGATTACGACCATAATTTTGTTTAGGAGTATAATGGCAACATGTTGCTACAACATTCCCTTCTTGGAATGGAGCAGTTTATCTATGAGTATGGTGGTCGTGTGTTGCTACAACATTCACTTCAGGAAATGGAGCAATCCCAGTTGGACGGGATTCATGATTTTTCATTAAAAGCTCATTATTTTGTTCAGCCACAAGGAAACAAGAAATTAATTCAGAGTATTTCTTGAAACCCTTTTCACAATATTGTTGTTGTAGGAGTACATTAGATGCATGGAAAGTGGAGAATGTTTTCTCTAACATGTCATCATCAGTGACCTTTTCTCCACAATTTCAATTGAGAAGTGATTTTAAATAAATCATAATTGTATTCACTTACAGACTTAAAGTCTTGTAGGCGTAAATGCATCCAATCATACCAAGCTTTTGGGAGAATTACAGCTTTTGGTGGTCATATCGTTCTTTTAAATTTTTCCAAAGAACGAGTGGATCTTTTACCGTAAGGTACTCACCCTTCAATCCTTCATGGATGTGGTGACGAAGAAAAATCATGGCTTTAGCCTTATCTTGATTAGATGCTTCATTTCCTTCTTTGATAGTATATATCTCCAAGACCTTTTGCATCTAAATGAATTTCAGCATCTAATATCCATGACAAGTAGTTTTTTCCCGAAACGTCAAGAACAACAAATTCCAGTTTTTCAATATTTGACATTTTTAAGTACTATATAAAATATAGAAAAAAATTAGAGAATAACCAAATAATATCTAATAATGTTTCTTGGAATAGAAGAATATAAACATAATGATGTGAAAAACGCAACGTTTATCGTTAGTTGTAATTGTACATTTTTCTTGTAGGATGGTAGTACCTTCTCCAAAGGAATGTAAGACTTCTTGCTCAATTGGTTATAGCATGGTGCTGATAACGTGTTATAAAAATAATGTTGACGATATATAAAAGTAGAGAGTAGAAAAGAAATAGAAGAGAAGAAGAGATCGAGAGTTGGTGGTGTCTTATTCCATCCAACATAATGGGGTATCTATACAAGTGAATAAGAATTAATAATGAAAACTAAGTAACCTACAATTGAGGAAATTCTGTAACCTACAATGTACAATATTTTCTCAAAATCAATCCTACCTATTAAAGGAAATAGGTAAAGTCATATCATATCACATTAAATCTGATGGGCATCCACCATATCATAATTATTCATAACACAAAATATTATTTTTCAAAATGGGAAAATATAGCATACCACAAAATATGATTCATAAATAGACCTTTACGGTAAGAATCAATGGCTACCTTTTTTTTTTTTTTACTTTAATTTGTATTATGGGAAAAGGACGTGTGGTAGCATCCGCAGAGCTCCCATAAACGGAAAAAAAAAAAAAACCTAACTGTTTCATACGGAGGAAATGACAAAAGTTTCTTTTGATGCTTGCAGAAGAATTGACAATTGGCAGAGATTTGAGCTATGACATTGGTTATATTCATCCACTTTTTCTCTCTGTTTCATTTTATTAATTTATATTTTTATATGAAGAGATAAGTAAAAAAATAAAGATAGAAATAGATAAAAGTGAAAAAAATAAATAAATAAAAATTAAAAAATTAAAAAAGTCTACATTTATGTATAATAAAAAGTAAAAAGTAAAAAAAAAACATTAAATTTATACAGTAAAATAGAATAGATTTAAAAAGGGTGAGAGAGAAGAAAAACAAAACATTGAATTTGTACAATAAGTATAAGTTTAATAAATTTGATGATAAAATTAAGAGTTTATTCCAAAAATATATTATGTATAAATATAATTATGAAAAATGATTTCTCTCTTTCTTTTCTGGGCTAAGTATATTTTTTTATAGGTTTTTGGTATAGGAATTAATTGGATAGATCGTAGTTAAAAGTTGTGGTATATATAAGAATATATAGGAAGTGCAAAAAATTCTGTAATTATATGATATTAAATCATGAGGAACAGATTTTGATGACAAGATAATGGCTGAGATTTTTAGAATTGGATTGTAGAATTCTGAAGAAGTTTTAATTTTTTTATATACTTTTATGTTTGAGTTGTTAATAAGTATTACATATAAATAGGCGGTGTGCCTAGGATTTTCTTATCACAATGAAATTATTTTTTATATAGAAAGTACTAGATTGCGCGATTCAATTTTTTCTTCTCCGCTAATGTTAGACCTCCATAATTCATCATCATAGAAATTATAATTTTATGACGATCAGGAATAAATAAATAAAATGATTTCACAGCTCACAACTATTGGGCTATTTTCGAATTGCTTAAAAGGCTATTGTTTGTGATTAAGCAGAGGATGACTAGGGAACAAAATTTGCATGGTATTGAAATGTATCACAAAGCAGGTAGCAAACGCAGAACAAATGTCGTAGGCTGTTGGAGCATAAATTAATAATCAATAAGCTAGCTAGTTCTTGTCAATGAAATTTTAATGAGTATATCTTATTTCAGCCTTTTATTTGTTTATATTATAATACATATGATACTAATTAAGAAAAAATAAAAAAATTGGTGGGGCAATTGCGCCCCGATCCCATTACAATAATGTTAACTATGTAAATAAATTACAATTTTAGGATGTATACAAAATATATAACAAGTGTATGAAATTATTAGCTTATATATCTCAATAAAGATTTTAATGTAACTTCTGTATGTTAATTACATGGAAAAATTATGTAGATATGAGAGAAGAGAAAATTGAGAAAATTAAGTGCACAACGAATTTGAGGTTTAATAAACTCAATCCATTTAATTATTTGTTGAAGCATACATATTTTTTTTAATGAAATCTTATCTTATTACATGTAATATTTCAAAGATATATAATACAGCGGATAAATGCTCAAAGTTGCAGATAAATCAACTAAACTTTATTTTCTTGAAATTATTATTGTTTTCTGGTTGAATATATATATTTGACATTGACACGTAGCTGTAGTCAACTTCACCACATGCAAGTATCATGTGCATATACGTGTCAAAATGCATATAGATTTTCATAATCTAAGCTCGATATTGCATGATATCTAGTTTATTCTCAAAGGAAGTACTTCATCAAATCTGTACCCATTACCCAATACTTTTGAAAAAAATGTTTTGTTAATTTCTAAGTAAGACTGCTTTATATTAATTATTTCATATATCAATTCAACAAAACAAGGTCAAAATTCTCTTTAATGGGGAACTATAAACTTTTCTTTGCCTATTAATTACAGATCATTAGTCCAAAGTTCAAACATTTTTTTAGTACAGTGCTTAGAGTGAGGATGTCAATGGTAATATATAGTGTTTGGTGGAATCTATATATGGTTTTAAATTAAGTTAATTAAAGAAGATAATTATAATAATAAGAGTATTTACAGCTTTGAGAGCAAGGCTTTAAGACTATTTTAAGCTAGCATACACTCTTTGCGTGTGTGCGTGTGTTTTGTGTGTGTGTAATCACAAGAGCCTAATGTGATCTCAAGTCAAAACATCATCTGTTATTTAATTTATGGGAGAATAGTGTGAGAACGGTTGAGAATAGAGAGAAAGTTAAAAGATGTAATAATTGATATGATGAGAAATAAAAAGAGAAATAGAAAAAAATGTACCATAATAGAAAGTGTAAAATATATATTGGCTGTGAAAGAATTAAACTCTATTTTAAGAGTAAGGTTTCTCGTAGCATAGTGCTATAATCACAGGACTTACAAGAGTGTGTCTGTTGAATCTCCTCCAAGTCTTAGAGAAAAGCAAGGCCATGATCATCTCATGAACTTGCTTTACTTTCACCTCATGCAAAAAAAAATATATATATATATAATTTTAAAAAAAGTGTATTATTTATACAAAATATTTCATATTATCTTTATTTCTCTTCGTAATTCATTACATATCATATTTCTCTAATTTTTTTATTTCTAATGTAATTAAAGTGCTGTATATATAATTACAATATTCCTTCAACGATTCTTTCTCATTTCTCCAAATTTAATTGTGTTTTATATTTTCAATAAAAGTGCTCAAGATTGTATTTAAAAGGTTAAAAAGAAATATAGTTCAATCCACTTTCTAGAGCTATACCTTTTCTCTTGTTCAATGTTTATCTTTAAATTCTTAATTAATATTAATAATAATAACTTAATTAATACAAAATATTGAAATCAAAGTGCAATTTCCCTTTTATAAGTATAGATTGTCTTGATTTAACAAAAGCTTTCATCCATATCCATCAAACAAATCTTCGTAAGCAAAATGATCACATTAAAGATGCACCAAGTGTGTTCTAGAATAATGATTTATTTTTTTTTTCTTTTGGTACGTAGTACATTTGGGTTTGATAGCAATGTTGGTGTTTCCAAGCGAAACAATAACTACGGTAACAAAAGTAAGGGATTACATGTAAAGACACTTCAACACTTAAGTCAGGAATAATTTTCTCAAAGTAATTAGAGGGAAAGAATAGTGTATCCTAACCCATTGCTAGTGTATATAAGCTATCTGAACACTATAGACAAAGGTGGGGTGATTTTAGGTAACGTCAACCCTAGTTTCCCACTTTCTATAATTGTGTGAAACTATAATATGCCCTATGTATGCATAATTGCTCATGTTAATGACAAAATTGCTTCCCTTAGGTGATAGGAGGTGCATAGGTGATAAGAGGTGCATTTAATATTGTGAATTCATAAGTGTAAACAGCATGGTAAGGAGTCAAATTGTAATATGAGGTTATATAACTGATGTGTGTGTGTTATCCATGTGTCATGACCACCAATGTGTGGTGGGAAATCAGAGTAGGATGGTGGTATGCCGGCCAAGACGAGTCATTCCTCGGCCTGGTTAAGAATAGTAACAACACTAATAATAAGAGTAATAAATTAGGAAAATTTGTAAAATTCATTTACAAAGAGAAGACAGAACTTTATGATTTGGGACCATGAGAGTTTCAAGGCCTTTTACTTACAATCTGAAGGAATGAATCATGAAAGGTGGGTGCAGCCCAATTAATGTGAATGCCCAGCTTACAGCTGTGAACCTACTCATTTCATTGCTGAAATATTCAAACCACACACAACCCCCATTTCAAGAATAAAAATCCACTACCCAAACTTGTTTATAAGAAGTGATTTAGAATCAATTCTGCAGAATTGATTCTGAATGGTTGAAAATTTAAATTCAACGGTCATATACTCCCTTAACCCAAAACACAAGTTAGTTATACTAAAATCCAACAATAGATTTTATATATATCCTGGAATGAGTTGCTTCTAATTTCTTGTGCCAAGTTGGGACAGACATAAAGTTTACTAAAGAAAGCATAACTAGGATCAAAGTACTCCTGTGTAATAATTGCATTAAGATGAATAGAAAATTAATAAAAAATCCAAATAGTATGGGACCAAAAAGAGGGAATAGCAACATAAAACTAAAAAGGCTATCTTTTCTCCAAGCTCCTTTTTTGGTTTGAGTTCGGTCAATGTCTAGCTTAACGGGTTGTTTGGTTGTTGATATTTACTCCTCATATTTATTATTATTATTATAACTTGAGTGTAGGTGTTCCCCACAAACAGAGACACCCTTCTTCCCCTCTCTAATCTCTATCACCCCATCATACGGAACTCGTATGTATCCGTATACACACTCTTGGGACACGTGCTAACTTTTTGTCTCTCTCTCTGCTCTTTCTCTCTCTAACATGCCCTCTTTTGGGATGCAATTAATTTAAACCAAAAACATAAATGAGCTGGAGAGAGATTCCGTGTGTGGAATTCGAGCTGTAACTGGAAACCTCCCTCTCCTTCCCACTCTTTTCCTCTTCACATCTTTTCACTCTTACTTGAATTCTTAGAGCCTATAAATACCTCTAATGATCAACTTTTTTTGTCACACACACTCATCTTTCTTCTTTCATTATTCATTCTACCTTTTATTAAGCCTACTACTACTTCTACTACTCTCACACTTCAACATCATTACAAGACATGGAAGTCACCACCAACACTTTGTTCTGTTTGTTTGCTTCTTTTCTCTTCATTGTTCTGTTCAAATCACTCATCAAATCCTTCTCCTTCACCTCCAAAAGGAGACAATTGCCACTCCCTCCTGGTTCCATGGGTTGGCCTTACATAGGTGAAACCTTTCAAATGTATTCTCAAGACCCAAATGTCTTCTTTGCCAACAAAATCAAGAGGTTCAATTTCAAACCAATTCTTTTGATTTTTCATCAACCCTTTTAAAAAACTTCATGGAAATAGTCACACTTGCATTAACATATGCACATGCACTATTTGGTGGTAGCTTGGATTAATTTGTTCATTTTTTTTATAGGTTTGGCTCTATGTTCAAGTCCCATATTTTGGGTTGTCCTTGTGTGATGATTTCTAGCCCAGAAGCAGCTAAATTTGTGTTGAACAAAGCTCAACTCTTCAAACCAACATTTCCTGCTAGCAAAGAAAGGATGTTGGGGAAGCAAGCAATTTTCTTTCACCAAGGAGTATACCATGCTAACCTAAGGAGGCTTGTCCTTCGTACCTTTATGCCTCAAGCCATACAAAACATTGTCCCTGACATTGAATCCATTGCCCTAAGTTGCCTCAAATCATGGGAAGGAAAATTGATCACCACTTTCCTTGAAATGAAAAATGTAAGTCCTCAAAACAGAGCATAATACTCTGTTTCTCTGTTCATTACAAAGAAAGAAAGAAAGAAACATTTTCAATTTCATGTTGATTTCTGTTATGAATTTTCCAAATAAATAATGGGTTTTTCTTCTTTTTTTGTTATCTTTTGCAGTTCACCTTCAATGTTGCCCTGCTTTCAATTTTTGGGAAAGATGAAATTCTATACAGAGAGGACCTAAAACGATGCTACTACACACTTGAGAAAGGGTACAACTCAATGCCCATAAACCTTCCAGGGACACTGTTCCACAAGGCTATGAAGGCAAGGAAAGAGCTTGCTCAGATCTTGGCACAAATCATCTCAAAAAGGAGGAATATGAAGCAAGAGTACAATGACTTGTTGGGTTCTTTCATGGGTGAGAAAGCAGGTCTCACTGATGAACAGATAGCAGATAACATAATTGGTGTCATTTTTGCTGCTCGTGACACCACTGCTAGTGTACTTACGTGGATTGTCAAGTACCTTGGTGAAAACCCAAGTGTCCTAGAAGCAGTTACAGTAAGTATCTGGTCCTACCTTTTATGTTTTCTAATCATTGGTTTATAAAGTAATTTTCCAATTTTAATGACATTAAAAAAATTAAATTTTTACTTTTTTGGTTACTACTAGACTTTAGACTTAGAGTTTGGTCTCTTGTACTTATAAACCATTTGGTTATGCAGGAAGAGCAAGAGTCTATACTAAAGAGCAAACAAGAAAGTGGTGAAGAAATGGGTCTAACTTGGGCAGACACAAAAAATATGCCATTAACATCAAGGGTCATACAAGAGACTCTAAGAGTTGCATCAATTTTGTCTTTTACTTTCAGAGAAGCCATAGATGATGTTGAATATCAAGGTCAGTCATAACCAAATCTGATATGAATTGATACCTTTCCTTTTTTTTACCCAAGAATTCCCTTCTTTTTTTTACTTGTTTGTGCTCACTGATTTTGTGTTGGCAACTACTTTTTCTTCAGGGTATCTTATACCAAAAGGGTGGAAAGTATTACCACTTTTTAGAAATATACACCACAGTCCAGATAACTTCAAAGAGCCAGAGAAATTTGATCCTTCAAGATTTGAGGTAATTATTGAGCAGAATTTATGCATTCCTTACCTTTTATTTTTTTGTCTTTTACTAGTCATATGTGATTCTTAGTCCATACCTTGACAGATTCTGTTAATTATTTTGCCAGGTTGCACCAAAACCCAATACCTTCATGCCATTTGGCAATGGGACCCATGCATGTCCTGGCAATGAATTAGCCAAGTTGGAGATTTTGGTGCTTGTACATCATCTGACCACAAAGTACAGGTTGGTAAAGTTGATTATTATTATTGTTATCAATTATCATTGCAAGCCTTTTTCAGTGGAGACATATTCCAAAATTATATATCATATGTTTTTAGAATGATTTTTAAGTATGGTTTCTTTTATTTTTTGTGCAGGTGGTCTGTGGTCGGTGCAAAAAATGGAATTCAGTATGGTCCTTTTGCTCTTCCCCAAAATGGCTTGCCCATCACATTATTGCCTAAGAAATAAATATCTCTCTCAAACAAAAAGGTGGAAGCTAGCTAGATAACTATGGCATGGAAGCAATAGCAACTTTCTAAATATGGAAAGAATTGTGTCAAAACTATAAGAATTTGTTGAAATTTTGGTGAGAAAGTGATGAAGGAAGTGACCATATAGCAAATATATAAACAAAGGGATATCATCAATGATCAATCCTTTCCTTTAGATTTTGGTCAAGAGACACACCCAAAGGGGAAAGTCTTGAGATTATCGTACAAACAGAGAAGTCAAGTGTACAGAGGAGGTTTCATAGCCAGAGCAGATAGTGTTAATTAAGCTCTTATCATTCTTCATCTTTTTTTTTTTTTTTTTTTTTTTTTTTTTCATTCTGCAATTTTACCTGTTCTATTTTTTTCAACTTTTTTGTTTTCAAATATATCGAGGAAAAGTCCTCAGAAGATTGGATTGATGTATTGAAGTAACTAGTTTTGTATCCATATGAATGTGCAATGCAAAAAATAAGAAGTGAAGGTGCAATATTTGTTCTCTTCTTCACCCTAAACTATTGTTACTTAAATGCACAAGTAATGAAGTATGGAAATCTTGTAAAGATGGCAACCACTTTCTAATTTTCTCTTTCTAGAGATAAGAATTTCTAATTAATATTACAACCCACGATACATGATAAACTCTTAACAAATTTATATACGTAAATCTATCCTTACCGCAGTGTCAACCATTGAATTATATATATCTAAATGCTTCTAATAAATGGTGAATAAAAATGTGAATTGAACAAGAACACCAAAATTTTCGGATTACGTTAAAAGTTTCTTTCAAATAATGATTTATGTTTAGACCGTCTTCAAAAAGTGATAAACTTGTGGTTTATTTAAAGCTTTTAACTAAAAAAAAATAGTCGGTTATCTTTTTCATAGTTCTATGCAAGATATTAAAATTGGGAGAAAAAAATTCATTACATTATTTTCTTGTTCGGGAGTTTAAAAATAGGCATGGAGGGGAATGCACTCAAATATATTTTATTCATCTCTTGACTTCTCAAAAACTCAATTTTTGTTAATTTATTCCTAATTCTCAAAAAAGAAATTCAAAACATGATGTTAGAAAGTAAAAGAAAATTAGAAATAAATAGTGAATCTATTAGTGATACAGAAAAAGTTATTTTTAAATATGATTTCTTAAAATTCCTTGGATAAGAAAATCGATATTTGGAAAGCCCAAATTCAATGCTTGTTTGAATAATAAATTGCATAATATATAATTTGGATATATATATATATATATATATATATATATATATATAAATAAGTACCCGCGTATTAATGTATATTTTTATTTAATTAAAAATAAATTTATAATAAATTAATATTTTTAATATTAAAAAAATAATTTAAACAATTTTTTAATTTTAAATTTCAATAATATATCAAATTTTATTATTAAATTTAAATTTACATTATTATTTTTTAGTATAAACATTATTATTTGATAATAAGATATAATAAAAATTAAAATTAAAATATTAAAAAAATTGAAACATGAAATAATAGGATAAAATTTTGAATTTTAATAAATTTTAAAATTTAAAATATACATTTATTAGTATTTAAAAATTCAAATAAAAAGAGAAAGAAAATTAATATTAATATTAGAAAGGAGAATCTCACTCTCACAAGTGTGAGTGAAATTCACCATTTAATATGAGAGGAAGAGAGAATGTCAAAAATCATTGAGAGACAAAGTAGAGTGAGTGAGTGTCTCACTCTCATAGGTGAGCTATCAAAATTATAATACAGTGAGCTATCAAACTTGAAGAGTTACACCTATTAATAATTTTTTGTAGAATGAGAATTTGACTAAGCTTATGAAATTTCATAAAACTATTTGATACTTCATCAAACTAATTTATATTAACGTATAATATGTTTTTTAAAATATAAGTAAAAGTCCATTATTAGATAACATACCCACGAATGTCCAAATCATCTGAAATTTGATATACATGATTATGAAAATAATATAATGTGATTCAACAATTAGATTGGTCAAATTCTCATTTTACAAAAAATTAGTAAAAGGTATAACCCTTCAAGTTTGATACCTGGTATCAATGGATCTCTATATATATATATATATATATATATATATATATCAACTTTAATTTTGTATAAGTTAAATTTTCGTATTGATTTGAGGTCTCACGGAACTGCTGATCAGATTTGGTTTGTTTCCCGTCTTACAAACACATGCATTCAAGGATTCAAAACACATGCAATAACGTTTAAACGGTCACGTTGCAAATCAATCAGCCTAAGGTTTCCTACGATTTAAACAGATGTCTTTTCGTGTTAGACAACACATGGCTGCTTCTCGATCTGCCCTAGAAAATAATGGAATGACTATTATTTACATTTCACTCGATACTCCACGCAATTAATAATATTTTTCATCAATATACATCTTTACATATGATTTATACGAATATCAAGAAAAATATAGAGTCTGAAAAATGTATTGGCATTTGAACAAGTCCAAAAAAAGAAGGAAAATACAAAGTGAAAGGAAGCAATGATGCAAGTTTTCCTATATTTTTTCCACCATTAAAATACTGAAAGGTGGAGAGAGAATTAGATACTTTGTTATTAGGAATTTAAATCTATTTATATTTTTTTTAGTATAGTCTGTGTTAGTTAGTTTGTTAGTGATAAGTAATCTCTTACAATATAATATAGTATAAATAAGTGATTGTACATATTCATTTTCTATCTTTTCAATAATACAATGAGTTTTCTCAACACTATCCTCATCACCACCATCTTATTTTATTAATTTTGCATAAGTGAGCTAGAGGTTAAAATTTCTTAAGTTTCACCTATCAATATAGATACTTTGTGTGAGTTTCAATATTTCATTCCGAGTTATTATATTTATACAACAACCAAGATTACAATAATATACAGCAATCATGTGTCACCGTCACTCCCACTTCATTTTGAAAAAAGAATAAAAAACATCAAAATAAAGATCACGTCAAGACATTAAAAAAATAACCCACATCACTTATTCTAAACAAAGAATGCCGCTACTTATTTTTAAAAGAATTAAACAAATCAAACAACCACTTTTACCACATTATGCTTTTTATTTTAAAAAATAAATTAAATTTGAAATAATGTAAAAAAAGAGACAAACAAATTTGTGTCATAATATAAACCTTATATCAATCGGTTGCAAATTGGATGTTTATAATTATAAACTTTAATTGGTTTACTTGTTTAAAAATTAAGTTTGAGGAATTTATGAACTAGTTCTTATTTTGGTTATAGACTAAATCTTAACTAGTTATAAACTGTATCTTAGCTGGTTACAAACTTGATGTTTATAAGTTATAAACTTTAGTTTACTCGCATCAAAACTGAGCTTAAGAAAATTATAAACGAGTGTTTAATTTGGTTATAAATGGCGTGTAGTTTTCAGTTACAGAGTCAATTTAACTTTTTCAAATTTGTTACCTTTATTATTTTTTTTTGAATTAAGTTGCAGCTTTTTATGAGAAGTGATTTGTTTACAGCTTTTTTAGATAAGTAAAGACATGATGTGACAATTTTCATTTGATTCTTTCTATTTTTAAAAGAAAGTAAGGTGACATTTTGTTGTTGTAAATTGTTGTAGGTTTAACTGTTGTACAAATTCAATAACTCATTCCATTTCATAGAGACAGTTATTTTATGTGGTATTCTTAGTGTGTATTATCCTATTTTTAAGAGATGGTTATCAGGGACGGATTCAGAAATAATTTAAATGGGGGCCGAACTTATTTATAAATGATTAGTTTAAGGAATTTCATTAAAAAAATTTATAACATATATTAGTTGTAGATAATTTTTTCATAATAAATATATTCTTATAGTGTCATATTAATAATAAAACAAAAATTTAGATTTATTATCAAGTATTTATGAATTAATAGTTAAACATAATTTTAAATAATAATACATTTAAAATAATAATTAAACATCAATGAAGAAGAACCGAGTAGAAAGAATGTTTAGAGTTTCAATTTTGACCAACATTTTAAAATAATAATAATTTTTAAAATTTGCAATGCCTTTGGGTTAATCTGGCTAATTCTATTAGTTAAGGTTTACTTACTAATTAATCTATAGATGAAAACTTGCAGTTTCTAATAGTCTATATTTGTAAGAAGTCAAACTTAGATCATATGGAGTCAAAACACTATGGCATGTATATCGAAATTATATATGTGATTTTCATTCTCCATTTATTGAACTTGCACAGGTCATCTATTTGATTCATGCAGTTTGAAAGTCTAGAACAACTAGTTTGTGTATAACCGAACCACGGCACCGCAAAAAGAAACATAAATTAGCTAATGCCCTGGAAAATCATGGAAAGCTAATTGTAAATATTTGAAAAAGAATGATGGAGGAAGAAAAAAAATGATAGATTGATGAAGTTTAGTTAGAAACGAAAAAGTTATAAACTCCAAGGCAACGGCCAATTGTGAGAGACGGAGGCTGATGAGGGCGGGGAGTACTGATCGCCGGTGCAAAGAGACACGAACAAGGAGCGGCTCCTGGCAGGCTTCTAAGCAAGAAGGGACATATGGATGAACCGAGCCCACACCCGAATGAGAGAGATCTAGAGGCTGTGCAGGTATGAGACTGTACAGTTGAGAATAGCTTAAAGGAAATTGTTGGGGACAACTATACTAACAAGATGCATCTTCTTTTCGGAAGCCCATAACATAA
Organism: Sesbania bispinosa; assembly: GCA_026901365.1. Lineage (NCBI taxonomy): Eukaryota > Viridiplantae > Streptophyta > Magnoliopsida > Fabales > Fabaceae > Sesbania > Sesbania bispinosa. The sequence continues at coordinate 2,083,028 of QLOH01000035.1, forward strand.
GAACTCCATAGTTAAGCGTGTTTGGCTTGGAGCAATTCTGGGATGGGTGACGTTCTGGGAAGTTTCCCGGAAAGTGTGCAAGTGAGGACAAAACATACTGGATAGACTCGTGTTGGTTTGTGGGGACCCTCATCACTCCTGCAAGCGGCTCGGAGGCGTTACAAATGGTATCAGAGCCGAGCCTCTCCCAATACTGTGTTCGGGGACGAACCAGACGGGACGAACCAGACGGAAGCTGGTGGGCATGTGAGAGGCGGAGGCTGATGAGGGCGGGGAGTGATCGCCGATGCAAAGAGGCACGAACAAGGAGCGGCTCCTGGCAGGCTTCTAAGCAAGAAGGGACACATGGATGAACCAAGCCCACACCCGAATGAGAGGGATCTAGAGGCTGTGCAGGTATGGGACTGTACAGTTGAGAATAACTTAAAGGAAATTGTTGGGGATTGCATCTTCTTTTCGGAAGCCCATAACATAAGAACTCCATAGTTAAGTGTGCTTGGCTTGAAGCAATTCTGGGATGGGTGACCTTCTGGGAAGTTTCCCGGAAAGTGTGCAAGTGAAGACAAAGCATACTGGAAAGACTCGTGTTGGTTTGTGGGGACCCTCATCACTCCTACAAGCGGCTCGAGGCCGTTACACTAACGACTGAAACGACAAAAAATTAAACTTTATATATATATATATATATATATATATATATATATAATTCTTGCCATTGTCTTCATATTTTATTATCTTTCTATCTTTCTAATGTTAATATTATTCATTAATATTGAACACGCACCACTATATATTTTTTGAATTTGATAAGAAGACTAAAAAATGAAAATTTATTATTAAAATATAAAGTATTTATTATTTTTTAATACTTCTTATATAATTAATGTATTTTATTTTAATATAAGTTTTCCATTTTATATAGGCTTATCTTCAACACATGAATTTAATGTTATCAAAACCATATATTATTTTTTAACTTTAAATATTTTCATTAAATTTACCATTATTAATTTCATATGTTTTAATTCTAATATAGAGTGCCTCTTAATCTTCCTTAACAATCGAAGTTATGTTTTTCTTATTTTTAATTTATACCGTATAAAAGAAAAATCCAAAAATATAAACATAAATATAATTCCTTTACCACATGTTTATCACTAATTCTTTAAACACCTAAAGGTCACTACTACATATACCACTAATACCAGATGATTCAAGATTTGTTAAAATTCAATTTAATGATGCATATTGCTGTATTAAACAAGCTGGAAATATTTTCAATTAGAACTTTTTCTTCATTTTCTAACTACAATACCAAGACTCATAAAGAGGTTAACATCTACCGTTTTCTATATATATATATATATATTAGCTAGACGTTTTTAGTTGTATGCAACAATTGCTGCTTAGAAAGATAAATAGAAATGATTTTATTACATTTTGGAATAAACCCCAGTTATATATGTCCTTCAAAGATTAAAATAGTAATCACATTAGTCTCTCAATTAGTTACAATTAGTAATGACATTAATAGAAATTGACATGGAACGTTTTTGTGTGACTTGACCTGACCTGGTAAGTGCCAATTATAAGCATCCTACATGACGCAAAAGATTTAAAATTATATATGGTTTTTAATAAGTGTCTAAACCGTTCCTTCCCTCCCTTTCTTTATCTCTCTCCTTTTCCGCTTTTCTAGTTATGTTTCTTTTGATCAACTCTATATTTGAAAACTCAATGACTAGTCACACGAGATAGAAGAAGGTAGCAGTTGGGCTGTCCATGGTCGCGCTGACATTAGAGGGAAATACAACGTTCTCATATGGCAGCCCTTGTCGCACCACTCTAGTGTGCACAGGAGGAGGAAGAAAGCAATCGTGGCTTTGCTGCAATGGTTGACAAGTTGTCCTCCATTATGGAGGCACCATAGCCACTGCAACTACGCTTCCAGTGGACTATTTGTAGATTTAATTTGTTAGTATTATATGAATTTCACAGTTGACAGTTTAACTCCAATATTAGAGACCTAATAAAAACCCTAATTTTAAATCCATTATCATGTAGGATATATGTTTATTTGGCACTTAATAGGCCAAATCACACAAGAATGTTTCACGTCAGTTTCTGTTAACGTCGTTACTAACTGAGATTAACTCGGGGACTAACGCGGTGACCATTTTAATCTTTGAGGAACCTAACTGGTGATAAACATCTTCGAGTAACCTAACTGACGGTCAACGTGTGTGTATCTTTCAAAGACCTGATGGGAGGTTTACTCTAAATTTTGTTCAAACATTGCGTGAATTTATTAAGTCTAGTTTAATCATAATTTATAGATTCAGAATTATATTGATTTAACTAGAAAATTGGTGTATATGGGTCATTGGTCTACAAATTAATCTCAAAAGGTCTGGTTAAAATGAAATATGTCTTACACTTATATATAATAGGTTATAGCTTCAATTCACCTCACTTATTTTGGGTAATTAAGTGAAATGCAAGTTTTCTACAGGTATTGATTTTTTGAGTTTGAATTTTTACCTTAAACTATACCATCCTTTGACCTTAACTTTTGTTTTCAAATTACAAGAAATAAAGGGTATATATCAGTCTTAACATTTTATAAAATCAATAAATAAAATAATATGAAGAATCGATCAATTCAAAATTGGTGATAAAAAACCGATTTCAGCTAGTCTATTTTAAAATATTTCATTTTTATTTAATTAACAATATTTTTGAAAATTAAATAGAGACACAAATATATATAAGATACATACATATTATTGTTATTTAACCTTTTATTATTAATTTTTTATTTTAGAAAACATTAGTTCTTTTATGTGAATTTTACATTCGACCTAATTTAAGTTTTATAATTTTATATTAATTACCTAAAATATTATGTTTTTATTATATTATCACTTTGATAATAGTTCAACCACAATTAAACTAATTAATGAAACCAATAAACTTCGCTAGTTCAATGGTTTACTAATTAATGAAACCAATAAACTTCGCTAGTTCAATGAAACCATTCGTCTTTAGATATTTCAGAATCGTCTTCCCAAATTTCTAGATATATACAATTACTTTCAAGGCAACAATTTTTACTAGAGAGTAGCATTTGTTTAAATTCATATTTCAAACGTGTTAAACACTAAAAATCATTCCTCATGTATGGTTTAAAAGAGGTAGCAAATAATTAGTATGGTTTAAAAGACACCGTAACAAATAAATTATTGGTTTAAATATGTTTTTAGTCTTTTAAAAATTAATGAATTTTGTGTTTAGTCTCTATAAAATTTTTCACCTAAGTTTAATCCCTCATTACTTTTTCGTTTCCAAGTTTAATTCTTGCCGTTAATTGGTGTTGTTACGTGATGACTTGACACTGTTACACTATGCTGACCTGTGTGTTTATTTACGCTGACGTGGCTGCAACGTTGGATTTTGTTGAAATTATTTTACCTAAATTTTTTAATTATTAATTCTAATATTAATCATTATAATATTTAAAACAAAAAAACAACAAATCCCTTTTATATTTTAGTACCGTATATATCATGGATTCATGAAGGAAGAATATTTCAATGAGGAATTGAAGAGTTGTGATGATATATACTGTACTAATTAAGAGCATCAATTAGGTGAAAAATTTTATAGGGACTAAACACAAAATTCACTAATTTTTGAGGGACTAAAAACATGTTTAAGCCTAAATTACTTTATTCTTGTAAGATTTTTATTTTTATCATGCAGATCTAAAAATCACATTCAAATAAAACACAATCTTATTTAATTTTGAATAAGACTTTATGATCTCAAAATAAGGAAAAATAATTAATATAAAGAATATATAAAAAAGAAAATGAGGACTCAATACAAGTAGTGAAAGAATTATAAAAAGGTAAATATTATAAAATTTACAAAATATTTTGGGGGTCGGATCAATAGTTAATAAAATATTTTAGGTGAATTTTGTATAATTAGTCAAAAATTAAAAATTTTGGGGGGCCGGTCCACGCCACGCCACGCCCATGACTATGCTATACCAAAATAATCATAATCAATCGATCGATCTGGATATGCTGACTTTCATATAAAAATTTTGACTTTCTACTATCATTACTATCCAGCACCTAATACAGATTGAATCTACAATTTTCTCATTATAACCTTACATATCATAAACAAGCGTGTTCTCCTGCGTCACTTTCATATAGGTAACTAGCTACTGAGACATCAATAATCTGAAACAGTATATGTGGTAGAGGGTTGATCATTCTTGACCATAATCTTTAAAGATCAAACGAAAACGAAGTGTGTTTAGTCTACTTTCCATAATTAAGGAAAATTACAGATGGCCAATTTATATTTGGTTTCATGAAATGCTTGAATTCCAATCACTAGTCCTTTTCCATACAAATCTTCTTTACCAAAAACTGAAAATCAGTTTATACACATGACTTTTACATAAATACTAAAATCTTAGCCAAAAATGCTGACTCAAATTTCTGCGCCATTCATAACAAGAGCACACGTGTCCTACTCGTGTTCTTTGATGATGTTGTGAGTTGATGATGATAAAATGACTAAGATTGTGTTTGTAAATTTAAAAGAAGGGCGAAAGCAAGAGTTAAAGGTGTGGTAGACTCGGGGGAATGAGAGAAGAAAACTTTGTAACATACACTTAACAAAATTAAACTCTCAATAAAAAAAATTCCAATTATATTTTTTTTAATTTCATTTTCCTTTCAAAATTTAACTCATAACAGAAGTACCCAAAACGTGTATATATTGCAAATCCATGACAGCTATACATATTTGATTTCATTCTAGTTTATCCAGAACTTCAATTTCTATCATCCCTGGGATGGTTATAGCAGCATATCTATTTAGATCCTATACGCCGAAATTTTGCACCGATAATTAAATGGTAATGAATCTCCGCCGAGTCAGAGATTATATTTTGTTTTGATTTTGGATGTAAAATGAATCCACGTGTCCTATGGTACATAAATGAATCCAGGCATCTAGAATTTTTGAATATTACCCCTTCAGGATATCTTAATAAGCCCTACAAACCCACCCAACATTAGATAGAAGTTTCAACTACTTATCTTGGATATGGCACACTCCTAATTCACAAAGGACAAAGGGATCTTTATTCCTGGCCCCCTTTCTCGTTACTTATAGTTATATAGCGCCGTCTGAGTATCGTTCAGTAACATACTCTCTTGTCCCCATTAACCTTTCCATGCAAATACCATATACTACTCATAATGTATAATTAAGTATAGTAGTTCATTTTTTTTATAAGTCTCACAATCAGTGTTATAAAACTCGGTCAGTTTAATTTAGATACTGAGTTAATGGATCACTGGTTGAAACATTGATTGGTCAAACCAATTAAACCGGTGTATATAAAAATTTATAAATGTATACTAAAAAATATGACATATAAAGATATATAAATTTAAATTTTAAGTATATAGATAATTTTAAATTTAATTTTAAAATAAAAAATATAATTATTAATATAACATAATATATAATACTTCTTTATTCTAAAATATATTAACTTAATATTTTAATATTGAAATAAAGAATGATATATTAAATTTTTTTTTTGGTCATGTAATGATATATTAAATTTAAAAAAAAATTACAATGAGTGCCATGCCCATGGCCTGGCCCATATTGACAAGTGCAAGAGGTGATAAGATTAAGGCCGGGTTACTTTTCTTATTGACAAAAAAAAAAGGGTGTTCGACCAAAAAGAAAAACGGGTCTTGCTCTTTAGAAGTTTTAAAATATGAGTTTAATAACACTGCACACATGTTCTCTTGGAAAAAAAAAAAAAAACACTGCACACAATATATTGAATTAAATGTTGGAGTGTTTTTATAAGAGAATGTCCCAAGTTCCCAACTTTCCTCCATTGGACCAAAAGGTCACAAAAATAAGCAGAAGAAAAAGAAATTACATTTTTTTGTCAGCTAAAAAGATACATATTATTGTGTAGAACATATTGTTTAAAGGATGATTCTAGGATGCGCCAAATAAAATTTGGTCCACTTAATTCAACTTGTATTTTTTTGGTTCCTAATAGTAAATGAATAATTTTATTTTGTTATTAAATGATTCTTATATGACTATTTAAGTTTTTAATTTCAGGGAAAATATGAAATTACAATACAACCAATATTAGTTTCGTTGATGCTTTATCAATTTAAAGTTAAAGGAAAATTTTTTACATTTCACAGTACAATCAATTTGAAAATCAATTTAATATCTTTAATAAATGAGCATTAGATTTAGTGTTAACAAATTTAAATTACTATATTTTTATATTATGGTTCACGTGGCCGGATTATGGTCCACCCTTAATTAAAATTATCAGAACCCCAAATTCTTGAGTGAAACCTCCAAACATTACCCTAATAATTTAGGTGTGTTATAGTGGAGATTCTCAAGTTATAACCATATGGAATAGTATTATAAAGTCAATTAACATAATCATTTTTCGTGAAAAAAATATATTTAATATTGACGTGCAAATGTAGTTGAATAATATTAAATTAAATAATTTGAATAGAGAGCAAGTAAAACGAAATGATAAAATATCCACGTATAATATTAAACGTGGATATTTTATGATTAATCCCGTGAATGATTAACATGTGACACTTATTCAATATTTATATTTCAGGGTTAATTCTATTATGATAGTTCCCTAGGGTTCACAATATGGAAACTACACAGGATCATAACATTCATGGTTCTCACATACTATATAGTAATAAGATTGATAAAGAGACTTATAGTTATATTATTGCATACTTGCTCTTTTCTTTGAATTCTTTGTGAAAAGTGCTGACCAATTTTCTCCCTTGTTTCATTTCCTCTCTTCTGACTCTTCTGACTCCCTTGATGGTTAGGATATCTCTGTCTGTCAACCTTCTTTGTTAACTGTACTTATCCTTTTAAAAGGAAGAGGAGGGGGATTTTTAAAATAAGCCCTTTTACTTTATTTTCCATACTGGGTCAAAAACCATCACATTGAGCCGATTTTTATTAAAGTCAAACTATTAAATTACATGGACCACATTAATAGATTAATTATTAAATTAATCTAACAATCTCCCACTTGGACCATGTGACGACCTGAGGATTCAATATCAAACTATAATTGCGCACTATTCAATGAACAATTAAGTCATCATCCTTAATTAAATGAATTGAGATGACCGGATCATGGCTGACACGAGTCATTAACGACATGATTCCATCCATGTATCAAATAATAAAAACAACTTAACATATATAAGTTTAATCAACTTTTAACTTTCGTATCTTTAAAATACATAACCTGTCATCACACTCAACAATACATGTATACAACATAATATGGATAACAATGAAATGAATAAAAACATAACTTTAATTGAATTCACAAGTGTCATAATAGTACAAGTAAAATAACTATATATATGCATGCATACACATAGACAACACCATGGCCAACAAAAGTTTTGGGCAGCAATCCCTTAGTTAATAGATCTACTATCATTAAATCAGTACCAATATGCTCAATTGACAGTCTCTGTTTCTGTACTTCTTCTTTGACTGACAAGTACTTCAAATCCATGTGTTTTGAACACTTTGAGTACTTGTCATTCTTAGAGAAGAAGACAACTGCAGAATTATTACAGTAAATCCTCGGCGACCTAGTTATACCGTCTATAATACCAAGCCCCAAGACAAAGTTTCGCAACCACAATGCATGAATAGTGGCTCAAAGCATGCCGCAAATTCAACCTCCATGGTAGAAGTAGCAATGATTGATTGTTTTACACTTTTCCATATTGCCCCTCCAGCCAAAATATAAACATAACCAAATGTGGATTTCCTTGAGCCCACACATCTAGCATAGTCTGAATCCGAGTAGCCAATCACTTCAAGATGATCTGACCTTCTGTAAGTGAGTATGTGGTCCTTGGTGCCTTGTAAGTACCTAAGAACTTTCTTTACAGCTTTCCAGTGCTCCATTCCGGGATTACTTTGATATCGGCCTAACATTCCAATAGCAAAACTAATATCCGACCAAGTGCATGTTTGAGCATACATCAAACTCCCAACCATTAATGCATAAGGAATAGACTCAATGACCTTTCGTTCCAAATCATTCTTGGGACATTGCATTTGACTAAACTTATCCCCCTTTTGAATTAGAATTACTCAAGGAGAGCATTTTTCCATTCTGAATCTCTCTAACACTTTATTATTATAGCCTTTTTGAGACAAACCCAACAATCATTCTGATCTATCAGGAAATATTTTTATTCCTATCATATAGGATGACTCACCCATATCTTTTATTTCCAACTTTTCAAAGAGAAACTTCTTTACATCATGTAACAAACCAACATCATTAGCAGCAAGAAGAATGTCGTCAACATATAGAACCAAAATAATGAACTTTCTCCAACTCATCTTCATGTAGATATTGTAGTTGGCAAAGTCTCAAGAAGGGGTTGGATTGAGGCGCGTCTAAGTCTGTAAAAATTTAAACTCGTTTCTGAACTCAGTTCTCAAGTCAAGTGTTTCCACTTGGATGTCAGAAGGTTAGATACGAATAGACTCAAAATGGTTTTGACTTAAGATTGATTTTGTGGAAGTATTTTTTCTTCTGACCTTTTGATATAAATACATTTTTACTATTATAAATAAGATTATGAGTCAAGAATATGTTTTAAAACTTAGTTCAAACTCATAAGCAATTTCAAGTTGATATGCGCAGAAATAAAAACTGTAAAGTTTAAGGGTCATGAGAGAATTGACCACAACAGATTTATACTGGTTCACCCAACAAACCTTAGGCTACGTCCAATCCTCATCTCAGTGAGATTTTTCCACTAACTTCAACAAGTTACAAGTATTTTCCTTGCAGGGCCTCTTAAGGTTCTTAAGTATTTTCCTTTACGGGCCTCTCTAGGCTCCTCAGTATTCTCCTTGCAGGACCTCTTCATTCTCCTAAGTAGTCTTGTGCAAGCCTCTCCAAGTTTCTCCACTCAACACCACAACTCAGAAACACCTTCTGACATGGTGGAGGAGTTACAACAAAAATAGATGAAAGATAAGTTTTTCTTAACTTAAGGTTTAAAACACACATAGTGTGAATCAATAGTTGTTTCCTCAAGTTAAGTTACAAGTTGCTGATATAAGTAATAAACCCACAAATGTAACTTAGAGAGTTGATAAACAATGAAGAGTGTGTGGGGTAAAAGCAAGATTAACAAAATAAAAATGTGGAAAGTGTTTTTTGCAGAGTTTTAGTACTTTTGCGCACAATGTCTCTTGCTTCTATGTTCCTCTTGGCTATTTATAGAGTTGTTCTAGGAGTATAGCCGTTGGGTTTCTTCCAACAGCTCTTTTTACTTTTGTGTCAGGAACTTGATTACATCAACACGTTTGTACTTGCTTCTGACTTGATGAAAAATGCTTCTGCGTCTGACTTGACTTATGCATCTGAGTTCTTGCATCTGCGTTTGACCTAAGATAATGCTTTTGACTTCTTTTTCTGACTTTATGCTTTTAGCATTTTGAGCAGATGTTCCATTTTAGGTTCTTGAGGTTTCAGCTCTTGTTTTTGAGATATGACTTCATCATTTGGTATTGAGTCTGACTTGTGTCATTTTGCATCTGACTCTAGTATTTTCATTTGGAACTTCATGAAGAGCCTTTGTATCTGCAACTTAGTCAAATTCTAAAATGTTGCACACTCAAGTAAAGAGGTCAGATGCAAAGGTAACTTAGATTTAAACTTAGAATTTTTACTTAGTCAGAGGGATTGTCAATCATTAAATCCTTATGCATCTGAGGGCTTGTTTTAACATTCTCCCCCCTTTTGATGATGGCAAAACCTCTTAGTAGTAAAAATTTTAGGTTCTTCCTGAGGGGTTAAGTATAAACGTGAGAAGCTCCCCTGAGTCTGAGACTCCCCCTGAGTTGATTACTTTTAACTTTTTCTAAGTTACAGGGTTAGGTTGTAATCCTAGACAGAACCAATAATGCAATTAAATTAAGATGCTAAAGGAATTGTTAATGAGCATAAGTATTGATTTCAGACATAAGCATTTATAATTATGTACAAAGAAAAACAGTTTTTCTTTAGGGCAGAAATTTTGATGACTAAGCATTTAACCAAAGTTGATTTATGTGCAGAATGATTTGTTAGTTAAGCGGATAAGAGATATAACAGATACAAAGCTTATGCGCAAATTTAATAAAGTAGTTAAATGCAGGAAATATTTAAAGAATGTTATCAGACATATAACTTAAAAATGATCATTTCATTTATTCAATTTGTTCAATGATTTCTCAAAAGTACTACAAGTGTTTATACACAAAATCTATCCTAAAAAATTTTTCTCCTCAAAATTTCTACTCCCCCTTTTTACCCAGGATAGATGACCTTCTAGATCAACTTAGAGAGGCTTCGGTCTTCTCTAAGATAGATTTGAGATCTGGCTACCACTATATCAAGATTAGGGGTGAGGATATACCCAATATTGCCTTTAGGACTAGATATGGGCACTACGAGTACTTGGCGATGCCATTTGGCTTAACCTATGCTTCGGCTGTGTTCATGGACTACATGAACCGAATCTTCTGGACCTACCTTGATCAGTTTGTCATCGTGTTCATCGATGACATCTTGATCTACTCCCATACCTTAGAGAACAATGAGCGACACCTTAGGGTTGTCCTAGGGATTTTGAGAGAGAAGAGGCTTTTTGCCAACCTTGAAAAGTGTGAGTTTTAGATGGACAGGGTCCATTTTCTAGGGCATGTGATTTCCAGAGAGGGTGTGTCAGTTGATCCTAGCAAGATAGAAGTCGTCCTTGAATGGGAAAGGCCTAAGGCCATAACAGAGATTTGGAGTTTCCGAGGATTGGCCGGCTACTATCGGAGATTCATTAAGGGATTCTCCCAGCTAGTCTTGCCCCTCACTAGATTGACCCATAAGGGTCAAGCCTTCGTGTGGGACGAGAAGTGTGAGCGGAGCTTCTTGGAGCTCAAGGAGAGGTTGACCACCGCTCCGGTACTTGTGTTGCTGGATTTGTCCAAGACCTTCGAGGTTTATAGTGATGCCTCTGGAAAGGAGCTAGGTTGTGTGCTGATGCAGGAGAAGAGAGTGGTGGCCTACGCCTCTAGGAAGTTGAGGCCCAATGAGGAGAACTACCCTACCCGCGACTTAGAGTTAGTGGTTATGGTATTTGTCCTCAAGATTTGGAGGCATTACTTGTATGGAGTGAGGTTTTAGGTCTTTAGTGATCATAAGAGTCTTAAGTATCTCTTTGATCAGAAAGAACTCAACATGAGGCAGAGGAGGTGGATGAAGTTTCTAAATTATTATGATTTTGAGCTGAGATACCACCTGGGCAAGGCCAATGTAGTGGCCAACGCCCTCAATACGAAATCCCTGCATGTGTCATCTATAATGGTTCATGAGATGGGGTTGTTAGAGAAGTTTAGAAACCTAAGCCTTAGTTTTGAGGTAGCAGAGAGTAGCTTGAGGCTCTATAGGTTAGAGGTCACCAGTGAGTTTAGAGCTATGATTAGGGAGGCACAGGGTTTGGACCCAAACCTCTAAGCAAGGAGAGAGCAGCCGGGTTTTTCTGAGTCGGGTGATGGGATGATTCTCTTCCAAGGGAGAGTCTGTGTCCCTAAGGGGGTAGTCTGAGGCATCAGATTCTAGACATGGTCCACAAGGGCAAGTACTCGATACATCCGAGTACCACCAAGATGTATCAAGACTTGAGGAAGATGTTTTGGTGGGATGGTATGAAGGGTGAGATAGCAGAGTTCGTTTCTAGGTGTTGAAGTTGTGGCTTCAATCACAAGAAGGGGGGTTGAATTGTGATTGAATAAAATTTCTGCAATTTCTTTGTATACTTTTTCTGCTCAAGGACTTGCCTTGGCTTAGTATAAAGAAATAAACTCACAGAAGGTAATAGTTAGTTAATTTTAATTTTGTAGAAGATATATAAGTATGTTATGGCAGTGATAATAGTAAAGAGAGAGTAAAGAAGATGGCACACAGAAATTTTATACTGGTTCACCTCTTCCAACCTGAGGCTAAGTCTAGTCCCTACACCTGTAGGATTTTCTCACTCTTATAATCAAATTACAATATTCTTGGGTAACCTTACTTACCACTAGTATTCTTTACCTGCCTCTTCAGGCTAACAATAACCTAACAAACTCATATTTTCCACTAAATACTTACTGCAGAACCTTCTGCAGAAGATTCAGTCCCCAGAATACTGCAAGTACCTTCTGCAAATTCTGTAAACCAACTGAGATCACCAAATCTCAGTAAACCTCACTGAAAACTCTTTCCCTTGCTGCTTAGAAAAAGGATATGCACCTGCACACCTCTTTTGAGACTTTTACAATGAAAATAAGAAAGAATAAGGACATGCAAGGCTCAAATCAATACAATCTTTGCACAACATAAGCAAAATGATGAGCCAAGACTCTCTCCAAGGCTTTTCAGACCAGATATCACAAAAATGAAGGAGAGAGAAAATTTCCAGAAGATAGGAGAAGTGAAACTGCAGAATTTTATGTTTCTTCTGGAGTGAGGTGCCTTCAAAGTGAGGAGGAACTCTCCTTTTATAGAAGGCTGGAGTGAAAATAGTCGTTGGACATCCAGCTGGGTTCAAAGTCATGTCCCTATCTCAGCTGCAGCATGTGCAGCTTTACAGCTGTCACTTTGACCAACCCTTCCTTCTGTAGGGTATCTTCTGCAGGCTATTTTTGGGCTATTTCTCAAGGCTTTTCTTCTGTAGACATGATAAACTCTTCCAGTATAATATTTTCACTTATTTTAGATTCAGCTGGCCTACTGAAATTATAAGAAGAAGAGAAGAAGAAGACTTATTTGAATTCTGCATTAATTGCACCTTCTGCAGCAAATCTTTTCTTCTGCAATATATTTGGAATTGCATTCTTCTTGCAGATCTTCTTGCAGATCTTCTTAAAATCCTTAATTTGCTCAATGGAAAATATTTTTAGGTAGTTTCTGCAGCTGTAATCACTTTGTTTTATATGTTCTGTTTCTTCTGTAGAATTGATGACTTCATGTTCTTCTCCAGAAATAGTTTCTATCTTTTGACTATCATTTTTAACCTTAGTGAGGATAATTTAAATATATCTTGATGCTTGGGAACCTGAGATATGATTCTTTTCCTTTTAAAAAAATGAATCTTCCTTCTAAAGGGATTTTATTATGATTTCTTCTTGTGAGGGGGCTATTCTCATCTTCTGGAGAATTCATTGGACTGTGAAGGATCTTCTCATGATTTTGTCAACATGTTTCATGTTTCTCTTTCACAGATTTGTCATTCTTTTCAAATCTGAAACTTATCTTCTTAAGTAAGTGGAATTCATTCCTTTCTTCTGCTGCTGAGATACATCTTCTGCAGAAGATTTCCTGTATCTTCTGAACACTTACTCAAACAAAATCATTAGTCCTTAAAGCTCATAATTATTCTAAGTAAACCTTTATTGGTTGTCATTATTAAAACATTATTAAGAGATTCTTGGACCTTACAATCTCCCCCTTTTTGATGATGACAACCTATCAAGTTTTACATTGTTATAATTCTGAAAAAATACTCCCCCTGAATGTATGCAGGTATCTTTGAGGGATATGATTGATTTATCCTTTTTTTCATGACATTCAATTTACTTTTGATTGTATGGCTAAGAATGTAAGTTTCAAAAATGCACATTTTGATTGATGAATGTATTAATAGAATTGTGGTGCATAATTTTCCTATTATATCTTACTTTTAACCAATTTATACATCTTTTAATTTTTCAATCATGAAACAGTCATAGCAGCAAGAGAAAGCATAATTCAATTGAGCATCAAAAGACAATTTCATTAAACACATTAAACAAGACAGGGATCAATCAATAGTCATTCCAAAAACATAAGACATAATCAATGTCATACAAAAAGTAAGCCAAACTGAAATTGATCTCCAAACTGAAATTGATCTCTCCTAAACACGTTCCTAAGACATAACAATGTCAAACAACCTACTACTCCTACTACTTCTCCCCCTTTGTCATCTATCAAAAAGAAACTAATATGGCCTAGGAGAAGCAGAATCATCATCTTCTTCTACTTGGAGGGTGAAGAATGATCAGAGGATGATGAGGTAGTTGGTTGGTGGATGTTCTGAGGTGGCTGGTATTGATTAAATGGTATTTGTGGTGCTTGAGGAGCTATTATAGGCAGGACAAAGGTATTAAACCAGAATTGGTGCTGTGTGAACCTTTCAATCATCTCATTTACAGAATTTTGTAGAGTATTAACATTAGAGAATAGCTTCTTGATGTCTGCCTTGATCTTTCTTACTTGCCTCTCAATTGATTGGGAAGAGGAAGGTTCAGTCTTTGCAGTAGGGGCAGCATCTTCAGGTCCAACAACTTCTTCCTTCTGCAGAGGATCAGAGGGGATGTCTTCCCTTTCAGCACTTAGTTGCAGATCAGTCCCAAAAGTGCCTACAGAAGGAGCTGATTGATTTTCTTCCTTCTGCACAGATTCTTTTGCAATCCCTTCTTCTACAGCAGCTACAGTGATGTCTCCTCTGCATAAGCAAGTGATGTCTCCCTATCTTCTTCTGCAAACATATCCTCTTTGAAAGCAGATTGTACTGGAGAAGCAGCTTCTTCTTCCTCAACAGGTGATGGTTCTTTAGATTCAATTGAAGATGGAGGAGTGAGACATTCTGGAATATCTCTCTCAACTCCAGAAGAAGATGTCTTCTGAACTTTACTAGGCTTTCCTTCTCTAGCAGATGCAGTCAAACCCTTCCTTTTTCTGGAGAAGGTCTTTAGCGCTTCTTTCTTCTTCTTAGTTCTTGGAGCCTTTACTTCTTCTGCTTCACTGCTGCTGGAGAATAATTCAGAGGGTGTGGGGTGCAAAAGTTTCATTTTCTTGATGTTACTTCTATCAAAGAAGGTACAACTATCTTCACATTCCTCATTCTCAAGAGGCACATTATACAATCTGAAGATCTTGGTTAGAAGCATGCCATATGGTAGGCTGGCATAGGCTCTCTGTGGATTGGCTGAATAAATCATGCTTCTAAGAAGCAAGTATGACAGAGAAAGGTTTTCCAATCAGCAAATGGTACAGAACCAATAAGTCTTGGTCTTTAACCTTCTCAAGGGTTCTAGCTCTAGGAAGAATGGAATAACAACATATTTTATGGAATAATCTACAAATAGGAATGAGTTTACTAGAGACAAGGGGTAGACCAGGTTGGTTGAGGACTTTTCTTGTTACTTCTTCTTTGGTTATGCTTGCAAAAGCATACCAATTGTCTTCATATAGGTGGTTTTCACAAGCAGGTAAGTTAAGGACATCTTCAATGATGCTTGGTGTGAGGACAATGGTTAAGCCCTTAATATCAGCAACCAGTGAGTTCCCATCACTCCTATAGTTGCTTGCAGCAACATAGAAGGCTTTGATCAGCCTTGGATAAATGGGCTCCTTGAATAGAAGAAAGTCCCCCCAACCTTGCTTCTGGAGGAAATGATCAACATCCCATCCTCCTCTTCTTATCTCCGTTAGCAAGAAAATTCTTCCAGGAATCACACTTTTCCACTCCCATTTTTCAGAGAATACTCTGAGCATCTCTGAATCTTGAAACAGGTCAAGATTGCTATCTACTGTACCCTCAGAAGGATCACTTTCCTCTTTGTTGTCTCCTTCTGAAGCATTTTCCACTCCTTCTGGACTGACCTGAGAACTGGATTTTTGAGTGGCAATGGGAGAGGCAGGTTTAGGTGGAGAATCAATCCCAATGGGATTGTTTGGATCATTTCCAATTGTATGGAAGGAGGTTTTAAGTCTATCAGATCTTCTAACTCTAAAAACAGGGGTATCGGTAGGAGGGACATTGGAGAAGGAAGGTGCTGAGACAGATTGAGGTTCAGTAGGGGCTGGAGAAGATTCAACTGGTGTTGGTTCAGTTGGAGCTGAAACAGTTTCTTCCATTAATGGTTCTGCTGGAGTTGAATTTTGTTCTGCCATGGGAGGTTCTATTGACAAAGGTTGAACTAATAAGGGTTCAGAATATTGAACTATTTCCATTCCAGTGATTTTGTGTTCCTCTTGTCTATCATTATCAGAAAGAGAAGAGGAAGTGGAAGCATTTTTGCAAGCAATTGATTTCATCCTCATTTTGGATTTGAGCAGAAAAACAGAGTATGTGAGAATAAGGTTGTAGCAAGTTTCAGGAACACATAGAGGGTATGAAGATGAAGGGTTGAGTTCCTTAGCTAAGAAATAGAGTATCTAACTAGCCGTTTGATAGGAAAGAGATCGTGGGAGAGAAAGAGAGAGAATAACGCGCATGTCTATGATTTGGTTTTTTGCAAACGGTCAAAATTTTAATTTCCTAATTAGTGTAACTAACTTGCTTTTTAAATTAGAGGGACAAAAGAGCCCTTTTTATTTCTTGCACTTAGAAGGCTGGACACCCTGCACTTTATGCAAAGTCACTTTCACAGTTGACCTAGGAGAGAGAGTTTTGAGAGACTTGACAGTGACCCTTCCCCGTATATACTTGCAGGGCTTTGGAAAGGTTATCAGAATAGGTCAGAGAGGACTCAGGCCTTGGAGAAGATGATTCTTTTCAATGTGATGAACACATTTTTATTCATACTTTGTATAATTAATCTTAGCTTTCTTGGGCTCTAATTGTGATTAAATCCACTGTTTTAATTGGAATTTACCAAATTGGGCTTAATTGGGCTTTAACTGTAAATGTTGTTTAAATTCGGATTTTTAAGCCTACTGACCTACCTGTCTTGTTTTGATGATATCTGGAGCTGTAGGTGTCCGATTTGAGTGATTCCAGTGGAATTGAAAGCTAACTTCCGGGGCTTTAATTTGATATGCTATATGACCATATTCCCATGAAGCAATTAGGAGAAGTTGCTGTTTCAAAATCGCCTACTGTTGTTGTCTGTTGCAAATCCGAATTTGCTTAGTTTTGTAATTAGTTTGTGGGCCTGTTTTAATTAATTTCGGCCCAATTAAGGACGAATCAGATTGTTAGTGATTTAGGCTCTATAAATAGGTGTGTTGCTGAGTAGTTTGGACACTTTTCCTTCATTTTTCAGATTTTAGAAAAAAGACTCGTAACTTTCCCTCTCTTTTTCTCTCTTCTTCCAATTTCGGTTTTGGCTCTTCTTCTTCCTCTTCTTCAATTCTCCACTTCCTCCATGGAAGGCTGAGCATTGAGGATTGATTCTCAAGTATCATGAGCATTGGATGTTGAGGTTCTTTAATTGAATTTTGAATTTTAATTTTCTGTGCAAATTCCTTCTTCTCCTAATCTCTATAATTCTAGGTTATTGAATCTTGAATTGGATGAATGCTTATTGAATTCGGTTTTTGATTCATGATCTGAAATTAACATTTTAGTTTGCTTAATCCTAAAATGTATCTACTGTTTGCTTAACTCAATAGGTTAGGGATTAGGTTCTTGATACAAATTTGATTAATCTTTGTAGAGTCATAATTCATATTGTGTTTTGGTATACTAACCTTGGCTGTGCAGATTCAGTTTGATCAATTTTGGTTCACAACTTTGAGGTAAGTAGCATAATCTGTCATAGTTACTGTTCCATTACTTTTAGTGAATTTCAATTTGTGATTTGAGTTGTGTGATGTGTTGAGTCATTGTAATTAGTGTGTTTAGTCATGTTTTGATGTTTATAAATTGTTTAGATGAAATTAGGATTGATTTGGTTTGATTCAGATTGAATTGCATAAGTTGCTGAACTTGCTGTTGACTTTTCTGCTAATGACTTTTGCAATTAAATCTGACCTTTTGTTTAACATAATTAGAGGTTGAATTTTTGTGCCAATTTTTGTGTCCACATTTCTTTAGGTTAATAATGAATATTACATACCCCAGCTGCTGTTAGATAAGTCCTGATTGTGAGATTACACTTTTTACTGGCTTATTTTGACCTATTGACTTCAATTGGACATAACTTGAGCTAGGACTGTCAGAATTTCACATATTTTATATGCTTTTGGGGTAGACGAAGCTAGTTAGAGTGACACTCACAGCAATGCAGTGAGTTGGACCATTAAATTGCCAAAAAAGGTTGTTTTCTATTTTTTCTGGAATTTTTAAGTTTTTATTGGTGTATTTTTCCTTTCTTACCTTAGGTAGTTTTGGTACTTAGCCTTTGAATTTTGTTCTGAAATTTTTTGTGGTTGTTTACTATGTTAATATAGTGTTTTCCATGTATCCATTTTATTGGTTTCTGCTCATTTGATATAGGCTACCTTTATATGCTGACATGTTGTATGCTTCATTTTTTGCATTTTTGTGTGCATTTGGTGCATGACTGATGAACACATTTTTATTCACACTTTGCATAATTAATCTTAGCTTTCTTGGACTATAATTGTGATTAAATCCACTATTTTAATTGGTATTTACCGAATTGGGCTTTATTGGGCCTTAACTGTAAATGTTGTTTAATTTCGGATTTTAAGCCCACTGACCTACCCGTCTTGTTTTGATGATATCTAGAGCTATAGGTTTCCGTTTTGAGTGATTCCAGTGGCGTTGGAAAGCTAACTTCCGGGGCTTTAATTTGATAGACTATATGACCATATTCCCATGAAGCAATTAGGAGCAGTTGCAGTTTGAAGTTGGGCTACAGAAATTGTCTCAGAAACAACATTGTTTTAAGACTTGTATTAGTGTATTGGGCCTCATACTTGTTAATTTTGGCCCAAACATCATTTAGATCTGATTAATTAGGAGTAGATCTATAAGTAGGGGCAGTTACTCTTTTGGAGGGAACTCTTTCTCATTTTCTAAAAATTCAGATTTGAAGTCTCTTCATTTTCTCTCATTTTCTCTCTTCTTCTTCTTCTTCCATTTTCGTTTTTCCTCTTCAACCTCCATGGAAGGCTGAATTCAAGGTTGATTCTCAAGTGTTCTAAGCATTGGATCTTGAGGTTTCATCTATGCAATTTCGTTTTATAATTTTCTGCACATTTTCTCTTCTCCTAATCTCTAGAATTCTAGGATTTTGAATCTTGAAATGGAATGCATGCTTCATGGTTCTTCTTCTCCTCTTGATCCTAAATTTGAATCTTAGTTTGCTTAATTATAAGATGATTCTACTGTTTGCTTAATTCAGTGGGTTAGGGATTAGATTCTCACACAAGTTTGCTTAATCCTTGTATGAGATAATTGATGAATTGATTGATGCTTAATTGGTTAATTCGAATTTGTGTAGGAATTGATAATTTTCTATAAATCAATGAAATATCCTATGTGAATGACCTTGAGAATTCATCCATTTTCATACATATTTTCTGAATTTCGAATTTTAGCTTTATGTTCTTGAATTTTAAGAAACAACCAAACAAAACCCCCCTGCTTGCTTTTGAATCAACAATTCTTGTGAGTAAATTCGAATTTGCTATTGAATTCCTTGAGAGACGACTTTGGTTAATTTTCCATTAACTACATATTCTGAGTATTAATATTTGGTTGAGTACGACCTCGATCAATGACTAGGGCAAACCTAGGTATCCTACATTCATTTGATCCAGAAATTGATAAGACATATCATAGGTTAGTTAGAGAGTCTAGTATTCCATTTGTGCATAATTCTGTTAGTGATAGTGAGTTGTCTGATTGTGTGTATTCTGCTATTAGTGTAAGTGATAGTGAGTCTGTTTCTGTGTTTTCTTCTTCTTCTTTCCTTGAGTCTGATCTTAATTGTGATACCATGGCTGAGAGAACCTTGAGAGAGCTTGAAGCACCTGATGTTAATATTCAGACTTTATGCATTCAATATCCTAATATAGATGTGCCTTGTGAGCTAAAGTCTGGATTGATTCATTTGTTGCCCAAGTTCCATGGTCTTGCGGGTGAGGATACACATAAACACCTCAAGGAATTCCATATTGTCTGCACCACTATGAGACCACCTGGAGTTCCTGAGGATCATATTAAGCTGAAGGCATTTCCATTCTCTCTGCAAGATACAGCAAAAGACTGGCTGTACTACCTTCCACTTGGATCAATTACTAGCTGGGATAATTTGAAGAGGATGTTTCTGGAAAATTTTTTCCCAGCATCCAGAGTGACTTTAATTAGGAAGGAGATCTGGGTATAAGGCAGATGGATGGAGAGAGTTTGTATCAGTATTGGGAGAGGTTTAAGAGGCTTTGTGCTAGCTGTCCACATCATCAGATTCATGAGCAGCTACTCATCCAGTATTTCTATAAGGGTCTGATAAACATGGATAGGCAAATGATAGATGCAGCCAGTGGAGGAGCACTTGTAGATAAAACTCCAGTTGCAGTAAGGCAGTTAATTGAGAACATGGCTTCTAATAACCAGCAGTTTGGTACCAGAAGCAATTCAGTGGCCTTGACTAGAGGAGTTCATGAGATGGAGACCACTTATGCTACTGATCATAGGAAGTTGGAGAACAAGCTTGATGATTTGGCTTCCTTAGTCAAGCAATTAGCAGTGTCTCAGAAGGTTTCTAAATTATGTGGGATTTGTACTTCTACTGATCATCCCACTGATGCTTGTCCCACCTTACATGAGTCTGAAGGAGATGTTGTTGTTCCTCCTCAGGCTTATGCTGCCAATATTTATGGTTCTGGTAGACCCCCTCAGCAGCAGCAGTATAATCAGGATCTTTCTTCCAACAGGTACAATCCGGGTTGGAGGAATCATCCAAATTTGAGATGGGGGAATTCTCAGCAGCAGCAGCCACAACAGCCTTATGTGCCTTATCAGTCTCATGCTGCTGGGCCTAGTAGACCTTACCAGCCTCCACATGTGCAGCAGCAGCACCAACCTACACCACCTGCTGCTGCACCTTCCAAGAGTGAACCCTCCTTGGAATAATTAATGAGGCAGATGGCGGTCAATAATATGAATTTCCAGCAGAGGACAGAGGCAACTATTCAGAGCTTGGAGAATCAGATAGGCCAGATGGCTACCATTCTTAATCAGCTGCAGTCTCAGGGTTCAGATAAGCTTCCTGCTCAAATAGTTGTCAACCCGAAGAATGTTAGTGCAATCACTTTGAGGTCGGGTAAGAGTGTGCAAGCACCTGATAGGCAACAGTCTGAGCAAGAAGATGAGATTCATACAGCTGTATACCCTGTGCAGGAGAGAGCTATTCCTAGTCCCTTGAGTAGCCCCAGTTCTTCAAGCAGTGAGTAGCCTTCTATTCCTCTTCCATTCCCTCAGAGAGTTGTGCAGAAGAGTAAAAAATTGGAAAAGGCTGACAAGGAGATCTTGAAGACTTTCAGGAAAGTAGAGGTGAATATACCTCTACTAGAGGCCATAAAGCAAATTCCAAGATATGCCAAGTTCTTGAAGGATCTGTGCACCCATAGGAGGCGGCTAAAGGGCAATGAGAGGATTAGTATGGGAAGGAATGTCTCTGCACTCATTAAGAGACCTATGACTCCCATTCTAGAAAAATGCAAAGACCCAGGGACATTTACTATTCCTCGTGTTATAGGCAGTAACAAGTTTGATAATGCTATGCTTGATTTAGGAGCATCTATTAATGTTATGCCTTTATCTGTTTTCACCTCTTTGTCTCTTGGTCCTTTGCAGACTACAGGTGTTGTCATTCAGTTAGCAAACAGGAGCACTGCCCACCCTGTAGGCCTTATTGAGGATGTGCTGGTTCGAGTGAATGACCTCATCTTCCCTGTTGACTTTTACATATTGGATATGGAGGGAGGAGATTCACTCACTGGTGCAGCCCCCATCATCTTGGGCAGGCCCTTCCTGAAGACAGCTCGGACTAAGATTGATGTTCATGCAGGCACACTTACCATGGAGTTTGGAGACAGTGTGGTTCAGTTTAATATTTTAGATGCCATGAGGCATCCTGTTGAGGATCATTTTGTATTCCATATTGATATGCTTGCTGAACTTGTAGATGATAGTTTGTCTGAGTTTGTAGGACATTTGGACTTTCCGGACTTTTCTGATTTCAGTGATATCTACGCTTGTGATTTATGTTCTGATTCATCTGTGTGTAGTATGTGTTCTTAGATAGATGAGTTCATATATGTTGATACTGTTGATTATTCTGATTGTCCTACAGGTTCTGGTATTGATGCACGGGTTGAGTCAATTGAGTCAGAATGCAGTGGCTTGATTACAACAATTACAGATACATCTGTCTTGATTGATTTGTAGGTTGCAGAGATTTCCACTAGTACCAGGTTGTTACCTTCTGTTGTCCAGGCCCCATCACTGGAGCTGAAGCCACTTCCCTCTCACCTCAGGTATGCATATTTGGAGTATGAGTGATAAGTGAAAAATAGTTGATAAATTAGAGCACTTTTTAGTTCACTTATCAAGGATAAAATGATAATTTTGCCCCAGTTTAACCCCTTTTTATTAAATATTATATAAATTGAATTTATTAATCTGAGATTTGAATTTGATGCTATTTTGATAGAAATATTGCTGATTTTTGCAGGATATTGCAAAGATTTGATTTGAAGGGAAGATAGCATTAAATGGGGAAGATATTTGCAAGATTTGAGTTTAATTGAAGACATTTAGTAAAGATTTGAAGAAAATTTGACGCAATTAATAAGGAGATCACTGCCAATCAAACAAGGATTCTGCAGACAACCTTCCCAAATAAATCAAAGATGCTCAATAAATGCAAGGATTTCATCAAGAAAAGGGAAACAAGGAAAGTCAAATAAGCCAAAACCAGTCTCGGGGAGAGATCAAAATTAAAAAGAGAAAGTTGGAGCTGCAGGACGCATCCTGCGCTTCAACCTGCGCTACAGCGCAGGTGAAGCGCATCCCTCTGGAACCTGCGCTGCATCCTGCGTTGTAGTGTAGGGTGAAGCGCAGATCACGCTGATTCTTGCCCTGTTGCCATTTTTAGATAGATTTCTCCCCAATTTCCTTTGTCTTTCCTTAGCCTATAAATAGGAACCTCTTGCACCAGATTAGGTGTACACAATTATTACAATTCAGTCATATTTCAGTGATAATGCACCAGAGCTAATTTTAGAGTAGGAGAGGAGGAGCGCTTCACAAGGATTGAAGATGGTGACAGCATCTTCGGTGGTTTGTATGGCTACGTTGTGTAGTTAACTCTCCATTAGGATTGGATGTAATTGATTCTATCCCCAAGTGTATGTAAAATCTATATTATTATTTCCTGAGCTCTCTGTCTATAATATTGGTAATCTTATTCTGTGCTTAATTGGGCTTAATTGGGCTTTAATTGTAAATGTTGTTTAAATTCGGATTTTTAAGCCTACTGACCTACCTGTCTTGTTTTGATGATATCTAGAGCTATATGTGTCCGATTTGAGTGATTCCAGTGGCATTGGAAAGATAAATTCCGGGGCTTTAATTTGATATGATATATGACCATATTACCATGAAGCAATTAGGAGCCGTTGCTGTTTCAAAATCGCCTACTGTTGCTGTCTGTTGCAAATCCGAATTCGCTTAGTTTTGTAATTAGTTTGTGGGCCTGTTTTAATTAATTTCGGCACAATTAAGGCCTAATCAGATTGTTAGTGATTTAGGCTCTATAAATAGGTGTGTTGCTGAGTAGTTTGGACACTTTTCCTTCATTTTTCATATTTTAGAAAAAAGACTCTTAACTTTCCTTCTTTTTTTTCTCTCTTCTTCCAATTTCGGTTTTGGCTCTTCTTCTTCCTCTTCTTCAATTCTCCACTTCCTCCATGGAAGGCTGAGCATTGAGGATTGATTCTCAAGTATCATGAGCATTGGATGTTGAGGTTCTTTAATTGAATTTTGAATTTTAATTTTCTGTGCAAATTCCTTCTTCTCCTAATCTCTATAATTCTAGGTTATTGAATCTTGAATTGGATGAATGCTTATTGAATTCGGTTTTTGATTCATGATCTGAAATTGACATTTTAGTTTGCTTAATCCTAAAATGTATCTACTGTTTGCTTAACTCAATAGGTTAGGGATTAGGTTCTTGATACAAATTTGCTTAATCTTTGTATGAGATTGTTAATAATTGATTGATGCTTTATTGATTAATTCGGATTTGCTGAGGAAATTGAAATAAATCTCTGAATCCGTGAGACATCCAAATGCGAATGAGCTTGTGAATCAATTTGTTTTAGTTGAATTGAATTAGGAATTTCGAATTCTGTTTTTGGAAATTTGAAACTGTCATGAACAAACAAAATCCCCTGAATGTGTGTGTGTGTTGCTATGAGATTGAAATTCTGAATTTGTAATTGGATTCCTTGAGAGAGACGACTTTGGGTTAATCAACCTACTGCACTTTAATTCATTTTATTTGGTTGAGTACGACCTCGATCACAATGCCTTAGAAGATGACAGAAAGAAGATGTTCTTGTACATTGTTGCAGAAGGAACAATTTTATCCGAAGGCTATACCTTCTATGCACGTAATAGAATTAAAAATTCAATCAAGGATAACATAAGCAATCATTTCATTCAAGAGTATTTAATTTAATATTCTGCACATGTTTAATTTCTCTCTAATAAACAAAAACCTATCTTCTACAAGTGGTTTGGTGAAAATTTCAGCAACTTGAAGCTTAGTTTCTATGAATTTAAGTTCAATTCCATTTTTCTGAACAAGATCCCTAATAAAATGATGCTTTATATCAATATGTTTGGACCTAGAATGTTGTATGGGATTCTTGGACAAGTTTATGGCACTTGTATTGTCACAGAATATAGGGATTTTTTTGTACCTTAAGCAATAATCCTCCATTTGATGCTTTATCCATAATATTTGAGAACAACAGCTTGCAGCAGATACATATTCTACTTCTGCAG
This sequence comes from Sesbania bispinosa, assembly GCA_026901365.1. NCBI lineage: Eukaryota > Viridiplantae > Streptophyta > Magnoliopsida > Fabales > Fabaceae > Sesbania > Sesbania bispinosa. Next base: position 2,107,972 of record QLOH01000035.1, read on the forward strand.
TAGACAAAGCAATGGTAGGTTGCTTCTTACAAGACCAAGACACTAATTCTTCTCCAAGAAATTGACAACCACCACTTGTGCTTTTTCTATCTAGTCTATCTCCAACATAATCAGCATCACAATATCCTGTCAAGTCAAATTTTGTACCTTTCTTGTACCAAAGACCAAGATCAGTGGTTCCAACAAGATATCTGAGTATTCTTTTTACAGCATCAACATGAGATTCTTTTGGAGAAGATTGAAATCTAGCACATAGTCCTACAGAAAATAGAATATTTGGTCTACTAGCAGTTAAATACAATAATGACCCTATCATTCCCTTATACTCCTTTTCAGATACAAATTTTCCATTTTCATCTAACTTTAAAACTGTAGAAGGATGCATGAGAGTTCCCATGGATTTTGATCCTTCCATTTTGTATCTTCTGAGAAGATCCTTGGTGTATTTTTCTTGGTAAATAAAAATTCCATATTCTTCTTGTTTTATTTGTAGTCCAAGAAAATATTTAAGTTCTCCCATAAGACTCATTTCAAATTCCCCTTTCATTAGATTAGAAAAGTCTTGACACATTTTTATATTTGTGGATCCAAAGATGATGTCATCAACATAAATTTGCACAATTAGTAGATCCTTTTTAATAGTTTTCTTAAACAAAGTAGTGTCAATTTTTCATCTAGAAAATTCATTGTTAAGAAGAAAACTGCTTAATCTTTCATACCAACCTCTAGGAGCTTGTTTTAAACTATATAAAGCTTTAGTGAGTTTGAAAACATGATTTGGATGTTTTTGATTTTCAGAACCAGGGGGCTGGTGCTCAAACACCTCGTCATTTATGTAACCATTTAAAAATGCACTTTTAACATCCATTTGGTAAAGCTTAAAGTTTTTGTAAGTAGCAAAATCAAGTAGGATTCTAATAGCTTCTAATCTAGCTACAGGTGCAAAAGTTTCATCAAAATCAATACCTTCTTGTTGGTTATACCCTTGAGCCACTAACCTTGCTTTGTTTCTGATTACATTACCTTCTTCATCCATTTTGTTTCTAAAAACCCATTTAGTGCCAATAATGGGGTGATCTTCTGGAGAAGATACTAGTGTCCACACCTTGTTCTTCTCAAATTGATCCAGTTCTTCTTTCATTGCTTCTACCCAAGATTCATCTTCTAGGGCTTCATTTACATTCTTTGGTTCAATTTGAGACAAGAATGCTAAATGATCGAGGCCATACTCAACCAATTAAAATGAATTGAAATGCAGTAGGTTGATTAACCCAAAGTCGTCTCTCTCAAGGAATTCAATTACAAATTCAGAATTTCAAATTCATAGCAACTCACACACACAAGGGGATTTTGATTGCTGTTCATACTAATTTCTCAATTTCCAAAACAAAATTTAAATTTGCAGAAAACAATTCAAGAAAAATGAATTGGTTCTCTACCTCATTCACAAATTGGATCTATCATTAGTTCATACAAAATTCCTCAAATCCTTGACAGAATCAAATTTGGATTAAGCATCCTCATTAATTTTCACACTAGAATAAATCAAACTAGCATGAATCCTATTTTCTAATCCTTGGAATTAAGCAAACCTAGAATTCATTTCAGATTAAGCAACCTAAAATGTGAGTTAGATTCAGATTAGAATTCGAATTTCATAAAGCATGCAACTCAATTTCAAATTCAAACCTAAACATCAAGAAACTAGGAGAAGGAGAGTTTATGAATCTGTCCAAGAAATTAAGAGATGAAAACCGAAATTAGAACCTCAATTCCCTTTATGAATGCAGTAGAGAAACAATCCTTGAAGCTTAGCCTTCCATTTCCATGGAGGAGGAATTCGAAAATTGAAGAAGAGGAAGAAGAAGAGCCAAAACCGAAATTGGAGGAAGAGAGAAAAAGAGAGGGAAAGTTAAGAGTCTTTTTTCTAAAATCTGAAAAATGAGGAAAAAGTGTTCAAACTACTCAGCAACACACCTATTTATAGAGCCTAAATCACTAACAATCTGATTAGGCCTTAATTGGGCCGAAATTAATTAAAACAGGCCCACAAACTAATTACAAAATTAAGCAAATTCAGACTTGTGTCAGACAACAACAGTAGGCGATTTTGAAATAGCAACTGCTCCTAATTGCTTCATGGGAATATGGTTATATATCATATCAAATTAAAGCCCGGGAAATTAGCTTTCCAATGCCACTAGAATCACTCAAATCGGACACCTACAGCTCCAGATATCATCAAAACAAGACAGGTAGGTCAGTAGGCTTAAAAATCCGAATTTAAACAACATTTACAGTTAAAGCCCAATTAAGCCGAATTTGGTAAATTCCAATTAAAACAGTGGATTTAATCACAATTAGAGCCCAAGAAAGCTAAGATTAATTATACAAAGTGTGAATAAAAATGTGATCATCACTAAACTGTTCTCATTATTTCTGAGTTGTGATCTGGTTCTGACTCCTTCTGCAGTGCTTCCAATGATTTGTTCATGAGGATGATTGGTGATTAGCTTCCAGCTCTTAGGAAGGCTCTCTTTAGCTACACCAGTATCTTCTGTAGAACCTTCTGCAGGAATTTCCTGTTCTGCTGTATCTTCTGGTGAGCCTTTTCTGTCAGAAGATTGCTTCTGTAGTAGCTCACCTTCATCATCTGATTCTTTTCTATTCTTTTCTTGACAAGGAGGATTAGTATCATTGAAAACTACATGCATGCTTTCTTCTATGGTTTGATTTTTGATGTTATAGATTCTATATGCTTTTGAAGTAGTAGAATATCCAAGAAAAATTCCTTTTTCAGATTTTGCATCAAACTTTTCAATATTTTCTTTATTGTTCAAGATGAAACAATCACATCCAAATACATGAAAATATCCAATGTTGGGTTTTCTTCCTTTCCATATTTCATATGGAGTTTTATTTAGGATGCTTCTGATGGAAACCCTGTTAAGTATATAGCAAGCAGTTTATACAGCTTCAGCCCAAAAGTATTTTTGAATGCCACTATCACTTAACATGGTTCTAGCCATTTCTTGGAGGGTTCTATTTTTCCTTTCTACAACTCCATTTGTTGTGGAGTTCTAGGACAAGAAAAGTTGTGTGAAATTCCATTTTCATCAAAGAAGTTCTTAAAAGAGCGATTTTCAAATTCCCCTCCATGATCACTTCTTACAGAAGCTATCAGTTGGCTACTTTCATTTTGTATCTTCTTGGAGAAGATCTTGAAAGCATGAAAAGATTAATCCTTAGTTGTGAGAAATAAAACCCATGTGAATCTAGAGTAATCATCTACAATTACAAGTCCATATTTCTTTCCTCCTAGACTTGGTGTTTTAGTAGGTCCAAACAAATCAATATACAGCAATTCCAATATTCTTTTAGTAGTGATTACATTCTTAGGATGAAAACTTGATTGTGTATGTTTTCCTTTAACACATGCATCACATGTTTTATCCTTTTCAAATTTGATTTTAGGTAAACCTCTAACTAGTTCTAGCTTAGACAGTCTGGAAATGCTTTTCATGTTTAGATGACCTACTTTCCTATGCCATGTCCATTTGTCATTTTCAAAAGAAGCAAAGCATGTATGATCAGATAATTCTTCTAAGCATATGCTGTATAAGTTTTTGCTTCTAATACCAGAAAATAGGACCTTCTTTGTAGATGCTTCTCTAATTTCACAAAATGTGGGTTGAAACATAACTTCATTGCCACTGTCACATAGTTGACTTATGCTAAAAAGATTATGTTTTAACCCTTTCACATAATACACATTATTAATTTGAGTAGAATCTTTCATACCTATCTTTCCAATACTTTTGATGTGAGCTTTGTTGTTATCTCCAAAGGTGACTGTTTCACCTTCCATTCTGTGGAGAAATATAAATTTGCTCTTGTCTCCAGTCATATGTCTTGAGCAGCCACTGTCCAAGAACCATGGCTCTTTCTTCTTGAGAGATTTTCCTTTTTCCTACACCAAAATAAAGTAATGATTTAGGTACCCAAATCATTTTGGGTCCTGAAGGGTTAGATACCTTTCTTTTAAAGCTCCCTTTTCTTTTGTAACAATTATGATCAATGTGTCCAATTTTGTTACACCAAGAACATTTAGGAGGTTGCCTTTTGGCAGGAAAAATAATTGTTTTCTGGACTTTTGATGTTCCTATTTCATGAAATCCTAAACCTCTTTTATCTGTAGTTTCTCTACCATTTCCTAATAATTTATTTAAGTTATTTGTGTTGCTAACAAATTTACTTAAGTCAATTTGCAGTTCATCAATCTTCTTCTGCAGAAGATAGTTTTCCTTTTGCAGTGATGCAGATTTTATATCTTCTTCAGGTTTCTCTTTTATTAATCTAACCTGTTCAGATAATTTAAAATGTTATTGTTGAAGACATTGATTGGTTTTAATTAGTCTATCATTATCTTCTTTCAATTTTTCATTTTCCTCTTTAGATTTGATTAATTGTTCTTTAAGAAGTGCACATTTTTGTGCAAGTGTGTGAGAATCAAATAGTAAATTTTCAAATGCATCTTCTAGTTCTCTATATACAGTAGGAGTATATGTGATTAACTCATTTTCTTCATCATCACTTCCAGCCATGAGGCATAGGTTTGCAGCTTCTTCTCCAGAATCTTCTTCTTCTGAAGAACTGTCTGAATCATCCAAAGTTGCCATCATAGCTTTCTTCTTCTGGAAGGTTTTTGAGTCTCTTTTCAGCTGTGGACATTATCATTTAAAGTGTCCTGGCTTGTTGCATTCAAAGCAAATTATTTGTGCTTTGGAATTTTCAGCTTTCTGTCCATCTTTCTTGAAGTTGAAGCTTTTCCTTCCTCTGCCTTTTCTTCTTATCAGTCTCTGGATTCTTTCCAAGAGACTTCAAGTCATTAATAATGACAGTGAATCTACTGAACATTTCATCAATAGATTCATGCTCAACCATACTAAACTTTTCATATTGATGAATCAATATGTTAATCTTTGATTCTTTAACTTGGTTTGTTCCTTCATGGGCTATTTTGAGTGTATTCCATATTTCTTTGGCTGTTGAACAGCCAGCAACTTTGTCATATTCTCCCCTGCTTAGTGCACAGAGAAGGAAGAATTTAGCTTTGGAGTTCAGAAGATACTTCTGTTTATCTTCTGAGGTCCAATCTTCTCTGGCTTTTGGTTGAGGATCTTCTTACTGCACATCTGATTCTCCTTCTTTAGGCTAAGCAGGAATTCTAGTTCTTCTTGCTATTGGAATGAAGTTCCCTTTCTCTACAATATCCCAAAGGTCAATGTCTTTGGATTCTAGGTGAAATTTTATTCTGTCTTTCCAATAATAGTAATCCTTTCCATAAAATGCTGGTGGTCTATTTGTGGATGAACCTTCTGGTATGAACATTGCATCTCCATGATTGGCCATTTCCCTTGATCCTACCCTCTCTTACTGTTAAGTAAGTTCAACCCTAGAGGCAAGCTCTGGTACCGATTGAAGTTGTGGCTTCAATCACAAGAAGGGGGGTTGAATTGTGATTGAATAAAATTTCTGTAATTTCTTTGTATACTTTTTCTGCTCAAGGACTTGCCTTGGCTTAGTATAAAGAAATAAACTCACATAAGGTAATAGTTAGTTAATTTTAATTTTGCAGAAGATATATAAGTATGTTATGGTAGTGATAATAGTAAAGAGAGAGTAAAAAAGATGACACACATAAATTTTATACTGGTTCACCTCTTCCAACCTGAGGCTACGTCCAGTCCCTACACCTGTAGGATTTTCTCACTCTTATGATCAAATTAGAATCTTCTTGGGTAACCTTACCACTGGTATTCTTTACCTGCCTCTTCAGGCTAACAATAACCTAACAAACTCAGATTTTCCACTGCATACTTACTGCAGAACCTTCTGCAGAAGATTCAGTCCCCAGAATATGCAAGTACCTTCTTCAGATTCTGTAAACCAACTGAGATCACCAAATCTCAGTAAACCTCACTGAAAACTCTTTCCCTTGCTGCTCAGAAAAAGGATATGCACCTGCACACCTCTCTTGAGACTTTTACAATGAAAATAAGAAAGAATAAGAACATACAAGGCTCAAATCAATACAATCTTTGCACAACAGAAGCAGAATGATGAGCCAAGACTCTCTACAAGGCTTTTCAGACTAGATATCACAGAAATGAAGGAGAGAGAAAATTTCAGAAGATAGGAGAAGTGAAACTGCAGAATTTTATGTTTCTTCTAGAGTGAGGTGCCTTCAAAGTGAGGAGGATCTCTCCTTTTATAGAAGGCTGGAGTGAAAATAGCCGTTGGACATCCAGCTGGGTTCAAAGTCATGTCCCTATCTCAGCTGCAGCATGTGCAACTTTACAGTTGTCACTTTGACGAACCCTTCCTTCTGTAGGGTATCTTCTGCAGGCTATTTTTGGGCTATTTCTCAAGGCTTTTCTTCTGTAGACATGATAAACTCTTCCAGTATAATATTTTCACTTATTTTAGATTCAGCTGGCCTACTGAAATTATAAGAAGAAGAGAAGAAGAAGACTTATTTGAATTCTGCATTAATTGCACCTTCTGCAGCAAATCTTTTCTTCTGCAATATATCTGGAATTGCATTCTTCTTGCAGATCTTCTTAAAATCCTTAATTTGCTCAATGGAAAATATTTTTAGGTAGTTTTTGCAGCTGTAATCACTTTGTTTTATATGTTCTGTTTCTTCTGCAGAATTGATGACTTCAGGTTCTTCTCCAGAAATAGCTTCTATCTTCTGACTATCATTTTTAACCTTAGTGAGGATAATTTAAATATATCTTGATGCTTGGTGATAGCCGGATAGTTGTAGGATCTAGAATTGAGGAAAACCAACCGATTAGAATCAAAATATAGTGAATAAATTGCGAAAATAAGGTGCAGGGCAGCAGCTAATTTTGCGCAAGAAAGTGATAGAAAATGAGAGAAAATGAAAGAAAAATTGGAGAGGAAGAAATGGGAAGGACGCCACTGAAGCAAGAGTCCACTTGCAGCAGATAAGTCCAATGCCAGACGCCACTAATTCAGGAGAATTAGATAAGTCTCAGTATGGTTTGAGCTACAACCACCAAGCCTCACTCAACTCACAAAGGGAGGAGAAAATTGGGCATAATGCCTTTACTTCAAAATTCAATGTGTTAGTACAAGAGGAGAAGACTCCTTTATATAGGAGTTGAAGAGGGAAGGGGCGGCTTCATGAAGGAATAAAAGGGGAAAAATAAAATGATGGGTGTAATCCCATCCTAAGTGGGATTTGAACCCAAGCCCCTAAAGGTGTATGGCTAAGCTAAGCCTTAAGCCAATAAACCTCCCAATTATGCGCCCATTTACATAGGAAAATACAAGATGAGTGAATTTCCTATCCTAGGTGGGATTAGAACCCATGACCCTCTACATCTCCTAGTAAGGTATCCTACTAACCACTAAACCCATAGGTAAGTGGCGCCCCTAATTAAGGAAAATGACAAACATGTCCTAATTACAACACAAATCCTAATTACATCATAAATCCTAATTATATTGATTCCTAATTAAGTTGAGCCTTGCATGTTGACTTTGGCTTCTTGGTCAATGGTCAAGGGTTGACCAAGGGTTGACCCTCATGAAGGAAGTCTCATGCTTGGTTCAGCTCCAAACATTTCAAGCAGCTCCAATGTTGACCCTAGCCATCAGCTGTCAGTTTAGAGGTCCACTGACTGGTTGTCATCACTTGGGAACCTGAGATATGCTTCTTTTCCTTTTAAAAAAATGAATCTTCCTTCTAAAGGGATTTTATTATGATTTCTTCTTGTGAGGGGGCTATTCTCATCTTCTGGGGAATTCATTTGATTGTGAAGGATCTTCTCATGATTTTGACAACATGTTTCATGTTTCTCTTTCACAGATTTGTCATTCTTGTCAAATATGAAACTTATCTTCTTAAGTAAGTGGAATTCATTCCTTTCTTCTGCTGCTGAGATGCATCTTCTGCAGAAGCTTTCCTGTAACTTCTGAACACTTACTCAAACAAAATCATTAGTCCTTAAAGCTCAGAATTATTCCAAGTAAACCTTGATTGGTTGTCATTATTAAAACATTATTAAGAGATTCTTGGACCTTACAGGTGTCTAGTATGTCTGATGAGCATATTTTTATTCACACTTGGCACCTTTAATCTTAGGTTTATTGGACTGTAATTGTGATTAAACCCACTATTTTAATTGGAATTTACCTAACTGGGCTTACTTGGGCTTTAACTGTAAATGTTGTTTAATTTCGGATTTTAAGCCTACTGACCTACCTGTCTTGTTTTGATGATATCTGGAGCTATAGGTGGACGTTTAGGGTGATTCCAGTTGCGTTGGAAAGCTAACATCTGGGGCTTTAATTTGATATTCTATAAGAAGGTATTTCAATGAGGGAATTAGGAGCAGTTTAGTTTTGAAGTTGGGCTACGGAAACTACATGGGAACAACATTGTTTTAAGACTTGTATTAGTGTATTGGGCCTGATACTTGTTAATCAAGGCCCAACCACAATTTAGATCTGATTAATCATGTGGTTATGAGTAGATCTATAAATAGGGGCAGTTACTCTTTTGGAGGGAACTCTCTCATTTTCTAAAAATTCAGATATAGTGTATTGGGCCTGATACTTGTTAATCAAGGCCCAACCATCATTTAGATCTGATTAATCATGTCGTTAGGAGTAGATCTATAAATGGGGGCAGTTACTCTTTTGGAGGGAACTCTCTCTCATTTTCTAAAAATTCAGATTTGGATTCTTTTCATTTTCTCTCATTTTCTCTCCTCCTCCTCCTCCTCCTCCTCCTCCTCCTCCTCCTTCTTCTTCTTCTTCTTCTTCTTCTTCTTCTTCTTCTTCTTCTTCTTCTTCTTCTTCTTCTTCTTCTTCTTCTTCTTCTTCTTCTTCTACATTTAGAATTTTAATATTTTGTTCTTGAATTGTAAAACAAATACCAAACAAAACCCCCTTGCTTGTTGTTGAATAAACAATTCTTGTGAATGATTTTCGGATTTGCTATTGATTTCCTTGAGAGACGACTTTGGTTAATTTTCTATTAACTACATTTTTGAATATTAATATTTGGTTAAGTACGACCTTGATCAAATTTGGTGCCGTTGCCGGGGAATTCAATTCATTTTCGGATTCACTCACATAGTGTTGCAATTTTGTTTCTGTAATTGTGTTTTCTGTTTGCGTTTTCAGTTGTTGTTTTCATTTTTATTTTTGTGTAGGATAATTGAGTCTTTGTACTTGTAAAAAATCTGTTTGTGTAGTCATAATGTGTGTTGAAACAGTTAGGTGAGTTCAGTTAGGTAATTTTGTTAGTGAAATAGGATGTAGAGAGTGCAGAGTGAGTTTCTGTAATTATGAATTTGTGTTGATTCTGTAATTCGTATTTTAGTTATGTTTCTGATTTTAGAGTCATTTTTTCTCTCATATTATGTTTCTGTTCAACTAACATTCAGTTTGTGCAGATTTGAGAAAGGTCCATAATTTGGTTCTTTGGTAAGAATTCTGTTACCAAATGTGTTGTTGTAACTGAGTTTATGAGCCTTGATCTGTACTATGTGTTTGAGTCATTGCAACTAGTTTGTTTAGTCATATATTGGAGTTCTAACATCATTGTAATTAAATTAGAATTGATTTGGTAAGAATTGGATTGAATTGCATATGTTGAGATTACTTGCTGAACAATCCCGGTGACTTTGTAGTATTGAATCTGACTTATTTAGTTAACATAGTTAGAGGTAGAGTTTTTGCACCAATTTTTTTTCCACACTTCTTTTAATTAATAATGAATTTTGGATACCCTAGATGCACTTAGGTAGGTCCAGAATGTGAGATTACACTTTGTACTGGCTTATTTTGACCTGTTGTCTTCAACTGATCATAACTTGAGCTAGGAATATCAAAATTGGACTTATTTTATATGCTTTTGGGGTAGAAAAAGCTACTTAGGCCACCTGTCCTAACTATGTTAGTCGTGGCACCCTGGAAATCCAAAAAAAAGGCCGTTTTAGATTTTTTTCTAGAATTTTTAAGTATTTTTTTGTGTATTTTAGCTTTATTACCTTAGGATGTTTTTGTAGTTAGGCTTTGAATTTTATTTTGAATTTTTTTTGTGGTTCATTATTATGATATTATAATATTTTCCATGTATCCCTTCCATTGGTTTCTGCTCTTTTGATACAGGCTGCCTTTATATGCTACCATGCTGTTATATGCTTCATTGTGTACATTTTTGTGTGCATTCAGTGTATGACAAGAGCAAATCCAGGTTACCTATATCCATTTGATCTAGAAATTGATCATAAATATCATAGGAAAGTTAGGTAATCTAGGAATACATCTGCTCATAATTCTGATAGTGATAATGAGTCTTTGTTGGATAGTGTGTAGTTTGTTGATTGTGAGTCTGAGTCTGAGTCTGTTTCTTTTTCTATTTTTGTTTCTTCCTTTTATTTTCATTCTAATTTTATTGATTCTAATTCTAACATTATGGCTTAATTGACTTTGAGAGAACTCATTGAGTGCATGACTTCAAATAATCAAAGAATTTAGTACGAGAAGCAACTCAGTGATTGTGGAAATGCTTCCTCAAGCATATGTTGCAGATATTTATGGTAATTATAGACCTCCTCAGCAACAACTTTAGGGCCTGTTTGGTTTGCATTTTTGTTTCCTGTTTCCATTTCCTGTTTCTTGATTTCTGAAATTTTACAAATGAAAAACTGGAAATGCTGGAAACAAAAATTTGTTGTTTCCAGTTTTTCCTTTGTAAATTTTCAGAAAACAGAAAATAGAATAAAAACAGGACATACCGGCCCCCACCATTGCAGCAGCAATAGTATCCACCACAAGTTGTTGCACCTTCCAAGAGTAAGCCTTCTCTGGAAGAGTTGATAGGGCAAATGGCAATTGACAATATGAATTTCCAGCAACAAACAGAAGCAGCATTTCAAAATATGGAAATTCAAATTGGGCAGATGGCTACTACCTTGCATCAAATACAATCAAAGGATTCAGATGCTATGAGTTCTGATTCTATGAGTGTAGATGTTATGAGTTCAGATCCTATTGAGAACCATTCTGTATTTCATAATGATTTGCATGTTGAACCTGTTGTTGATAAAAAAATTTCTGAGTTTGTAGGAGAATTTGATTTTCCATTCTTGCTCATTTTCAACAATGGTTACACTTGTGATTCATGTACTGATTCTTTTACGTGTAGTGTGTGTGCTGAAATTGACAAGTTTGTGAATACTGATTGTGATTTTGCAGGTTTTGGAGTTAATACAGTAGCTACGGATTCAACAGAGCCAAAATGCGCAAGGTTGATTACAGCAATTACATATAAACCTGACTTTGTTGATGTGCAGATCGCAAAATCACCTCCCAGTACCACATTGCTCCCTATTGTGGAGCCACCATTATTGGAGAAGCCACTACCTAGCCACTTCAAGTATGCAGGCGTTGAGGATGAACAGAAGGAGAACATATTGCTGCAAGTAATAAGGGAGCTCACCAAGTTGTTGCTTACCATCATTCTATATTCTATTTCAGACAACACTTGGATTAGCCTGGTACAGGTGGTACCGAATGATTCAAGCATTCCCAGGACCGGAGTTGGTTGAAGAGGGAGTTTCTATTTTCTCACATTTTCATTACACTATGTCTGTTGATCCATAATTTGATTATTTTTACATTGAGGACAATGTGTGATTTAAGTGTGGGCGAGGATTTTTGTAATTTAAGGATTTTAATTTTTAGGTTGTTTAGTAATTTTTAGAATTTAATTTTTAGATTGTTTAGTAATTTTAGGATTGTTTTAGGATAAAAAATATATTTTTGCTATTTTTGATGTTTTCTATAGGATATTTTGCCATTTTTCACTTGATGTTTAGATATCTTGAAGTGGAAGTGGGAGAGTATAGCCATGGACTTCGTGGTGGGGCTACCTAGAGTCTAAGCAGGGTTTGACGCCATTTGGGTCATTGTGGGCCGGCTGACTAAGTCGACCCATTTCCTACCTATTAGGAACACTTATTCCCTGAGTAAATTGCCATAACTATATGTCAAGGAGATTGTTAAGCTCCATGGCATCCCCTCTGGCATTATTTGAGATAGAGATCCTAGGTTCACCTCTAGGTTTTGGAGTGAACTTCACCAGACTTTCGACATTAAACTTAGGTTTAGTACCGCTTACCATCCTCAGACTGACGGTCGGTTTGAGAGGACCATCCAGACCCTAGAGGATATGCTTAGGGCTTGTGTGTTAGAGGAGCAAGGTAGTTGGGATAGGTACCTGCCCCTCATAGAGTTTTCCTATAACAATAGTTTCCTTAGCAGTATAGGTATGGCATCCTTTGATGCGTTGTATGGTAGGAAGTGTAGATCCCCACTCTGTTGGTATGAGGTGGGTGAGAGAACCTTGTTAGGTCCAAAGTTGGTGCAGGAGACCACCAATAAGATTAGTCATTAGGGGAAATCTTGTCACTGCCCAAAGTCGGCAGAAGAGCTATGCTAATAAGAGGAGAAAGGATCTAGAATTTGAGGAAGAGGACCATGTATTTTTGTAAGTAACTCCTGTCACGGGCATTGGCGAGCCATTAAAGCCAAAAAGCTTAATCCCAGGTTCATTGGCCCATTTCAGATCCTGCAGAGGGTTGGCCCTCTGGCTTACTGGATAGCCTTGCCACCTCACTTTTCCCATGTTCATGATGTCTTCCATGTTTGTCAGCTTAGAAAATATGTCCATGACCCTGTTGAGTCTCAAAAATATTATTAAGTAAGTAATAATGTTTTAAGCCTCATTATCCTAAGTTTTAATGTATAACAAATTTGCTTAAAGCATTCTAAAAGATAGTGCAAATTATCTTAAAGGTATTTTTTGTGTTTCAGCAACCCTCTGAAAGAGCAACTCTCTGAAGTTATGCAACCCTCTGAAGTGGTGCAACCTTCTGAAATAGAGGAACCCTCTGAAGAGTCAAGACCTGCTGAAGTAACCAACCTTCTGAAGAGAAGAGCTATCTGAAATGAGAAGACCTGCTGAAGACATCCAACGTGGCATAATATTTGAAGTTAGAAATCAAATAGAGTGAAGCTCTCTGAGGATTTCTGCTCAAGACCTAAAAACTTTCTCAACGTCTTCTACAACACGTCTTCTTGAGGAAAGAAGTTCAGAGTCCTTTTGCGTAAATTTGTATCATAGTACCAGAAAAGGAAATCTTTGTTTCATAGCAATGTTTTTAAAACCGGACCGGTGATTGAACCGGTGAAGGCACCGGTTCACGGTTCAATTGTTCAACCGTGGTCGAACCGGTAATAATTAAATATATATATTTAATATTATATAATATTTTAAGTAATAAAATAACATAGAATTATAAAAAAATCATGATATATAAGATTATAAATAAATATAAAGGAACTTATTATATATATTATAAGATAAAAATTAATAATAATTGACTGAATAATAAATAGTTATATGTAATCCTTAAAAATTTATTCTTATTTATTACAAAAATAGTTTAGATTAAATAAAAAATAAAAAAAACTAAAAAAATTTGAAAATTGACCGGTTCAACCGGTTTTATGAAACTGGTTTTTACTGGTTTTCACCGGTTCTTGGCCGGTTCTTGCACAATTAAACATTTTCTTAATGGACTCAAACATGATTCAAAGTCATACATAGATGCTGCAACAGGAGGGACTATTCTGGCGGTGGATGAAGAGCGTGCTCTCACAATAATTGAGAATTTTGCAATGAATAACCAACAAGTTCAATATTGGGGGGAGCCGATTCAGAAGAAGGAGTTTGATAGCAGGGAAGTAGTGGATCTAGAATTGAGCAAAACAACCAGTTAGAATCATGAAACTCAAGCCAAAATGCGGCTGGAAAGCAGCAAATAGGCGTGAGAAAATGAAAGAAAATAAGGGAAAGTGAAAGAAAAGGTGGAAGAGAAAGAGATGGTTGGGATGTCACTGAAGCAGGAATCCACCCACAACAGATAAGTCCAATCAATAGACGCCACTGATTCAGGAGAACCACATAAGTCTCAGGTTGGTTTAAGCAAGAACCACCAAGCCTACTCTCAACTCACACTTGAGGAGAAAAATGGGCATAATGCCTTTACTAATTCATCAAAGTTGTAATACAAGGGGGGGTGGTCTCCTATTTATAGGAAAAGAAGGTGGCTAGGTGGGAAGGAAAATACAAGATGAGTGAAAACTATCCTAAGTGAGTCTGGAACCCATGACCTCCTAATTAAATGGTTAAGCTAACTCCTAACCATTAAACCCACTAAAAGTAGCGCCCATTACAAGAAGGAATTAGGAAAATTACAAACATGTCCTAATACAATTAAATCCTACTCAAGTTCCTAATTATTTATTTAATCCTTCCTAATTAAGATGAAGTCTTCTTGTTGACTTGGTCAAGGGTGGTCAAAGGTTGACCATGGGAGGGTTGACGAAAATATGGTTGACCAAGGCTTGGTCCAGTTCCAAGCGCTCAAGTCAGGCCCAAGCTCCCTTTCAGCTTCGCTGTCAGTTCAGAGTTCCACTGGAAGTTGCCATCATTGCCTCCCCCTTAGAAAGGATTTGACCTCAAATCTGAAAGATTAGAAATAAGCCATAAGGAGAAGAGGAATGGGGGTAGAAAGAAGGAGATGGATGACTAAAGTAGCAAGTAAGAAGATACTTCCCTTAGCCTTTGGGGAGTACAGTTGGACGTCCACAAGTTGAACATCTTCCTTGAGCCTAGACAACAAAAAGAAGACCCATAAGTGTTATTCCAAAGCAAGCAAAGTGAAGGCTCATAACAAAAATACTTGGGGATCATAGAGATTAGAAATAGAAAAACATAGGAGATGAACAAGAGGTATTTGAGATAAGGGTTAGAAAACTCCCTCAATGAAGATTGAACCATCTTGTCCATGTACTCTGTGGATTTAGATCCTGGATCAAAGACTAATCTTTTGAAGCCCTCCCTTGCAAGTAATACAAGTAAGTGGTCATGGAGAAGGCTTAGGAAATAAATTCCACACAAGTACAAAATGTGTTTCAAAGTGCAATATTCATCAAAATATTCTACACTATGTTCCCAAATAAATGCACAAGTGAAACTATGAGGCATGAATGTTTTAGTACTTTTCAATAACATTCCAACATTTTTATTGAACATAACACATGCATCTTGAGTATGATTGTCAAGAGAATAATGCATATGTTCATGGCATGAGTCACAATTTATCCTAATGAATGTACTCAAGTATGTTGGTGCCTTATTTAAATCAAAGGTATCATTTCTTTGCAAGCAAGGCAAAACAATTAAGGAATCACTTTGACCAAGCAAAACTTGAGGCATACCATCATGTGATTTAGGTGTCATGCAAATGTTTTCACATGTGATAGCCTTATCCCAATTTTTATCATTTTCTTTTACTAGTTCAAGAGTATAATACACATTTTTATATGAAACAATTATTTTAGGACAAAAATGTGTATGCATATTATAGATACAAACCAAAGGTACATGCATATTCAATCCAACTTTGTTATCATCATGTAACTCAAATTGATCAAAGGAATTGACTAAACATGCATCTCTAGTAAATTTCATGGTACTCTTAAACTTAGTTGGCTTTTCTAAACATGCAATAGATTTCAAAGCATCATCAACATTGTTTATTTCTTTCAAACATGTAATGCTTTGAGGCATATAATTGTGTATAGAAGAAGGCATTTCATGCATAAAAAAAGTTAGTTTAGGAAACTCCCTTTCAATAGCTTGAGTTGTCCTTTTTGCAACACTAGGAATATTTGCCATCAACCTATTCATGCTTTCACTTGAAGAGTTAGCATTCAAATGATCACAAGATAAACATGCTTTCTCTTCTTGCATTCTTAATTCTTCCTCACTTTCTCTTTTAAGTTTCTCTTCTTTCTCTTTTTCTAATTGTTCTCTTTTCTTTTGTTCTATTAACCTCTTAAGTTGGATTTGATCTTCCCTAACTTCCCTTGAGGTCATAGGCATGAGTGTGAATTTTATTCCTTGGTGGTGGAACCTTTAGGTATTGGCAAACCCATCAAATTTTACCCTTCTATCATATTGCCAAGGTCTTCTTAATAGGATATGTGAAGCTTCTACGGGTATAACATCAAAAATCATTTCATCTTTGTAGTCCCCAATGTTAAACATTAGTCTCACTTGCCTATCCACCATAAATTCTTCCTCTTCACTCACCCATTGAAGTGTATAAGGTTCTAGATGTGGGGTAGTAGGTAAGTTTAGCTTGTTGACTAACCTAAGGCTAGCTAAGTTGCTACTACTTCCTCCATCTATGATCACTAAACATACCTTATCTTCAATGTGACACATAGTGTGGAATAGGTTCTCTCTTTGGCTCTCTTCTTCGCCCAAGGGTGTTTCTAAGGCTTTTCTAAACAACATGGTTACCCTTCCCCTTGCCTCCTTCCTTCCATTCTCCTAAATTGATTTTAGTCTTAAGATTTTTATGGACCTTTCCACTCAACTAAGTGTTTACACTCAATGGAATGTAACACTCGTGTATGTCACTCTTTTGGCTTTTTCTATAATGAGACTCTCTTGCCTCTTCTACTCGGTTGAGGTTGGTTTGATCTTGCAAAGACAACCAGTGAGTCTAAGTCTTAACCCTTCCCAAATAGAAGTGCACTAACAAAAGGAAAATATCTACTGAAAGCGGATTGGAAATTCCTAAGACAAAACAAAGAGTTGATGAGACAAGCAAGAAAAGCAAGCACTCAAGAAAACTTATACACAAGATTGGAGTGCAAACAAGACAAGACAAAAGAAATTGCAAAGAGAATTGTTTTTGGTGATTTTTTGAAAAGAGTTGCCAAAATTTGTCGCTTTTGAAAAACAACAAATACAACTCAATTTACAGTATACAGGGAAAAGAAAAAGAAAATTACTGTAAAATTGTCATTGTATTGTTGGGATATTTCTTTGTTTTTGTTTTTCTCTATTTTTCTAATTTTTTTTTGAATTTTTTTTGACTTTTTGGGTGTTTTTGACTCTTTTTGCCTTGTAGTTGACTTTTGCACCTTTTTTTTATTTTTACACCTCTTTTTTGTAGTTTTGGGAATATAAATTTTTTGTATTTTTCCTTGCCTCTTTTCTTATTTTTTGTCTTTTTCCCCAACAGAATATTACAAAAATTTGTACAAAATTACAAAAAACTAAATTGCAACTACTATAATTTTTTTTGAGATTTTTAACACTAAACTGGTCCAAACGGTACCAGAAAAACAAAACGGCCAGGTTGATTTCTAAAAACTGTAAAATAAAATGGTATGGCAACCTGATTTCAAAAAATTCCAAAAAAAATGCTTAGAACTTCCTTGTTGATTATACAAACACACTACGATCACAGAAACGCGCTTGGTTCAATTTTAAGATGGGAATTAAATTTGAAGGAAAATCAACAATTGGAATTTATTGATTTTCTTCCAACTTTATGAACCAAAAAGTAGTCAAACAGTGAGCATTTTGCACAATCAAACAGGGTAAGTTCAAAGTAGAGATAACATTCAATTTAGATTTGCAATCAGAATGCCAAACAGACAAACAGAACAGGAGTAGAAAATTGAACAAAACAGCACCCAAGCGCAAAAAATGGCAAAAATAAGAAGAAAATTGCGCAAAATGAAATTAAAGGGGGAAACTGAAATTAAAAGGATGGGGAGGACAAAAATGTAAATGGCAGAAAGTAGAGGGGATGGCAGAAATTGAAGGGATAGGGAGAGCAGAAATGTAAATGACTGAATGTAGAGGGGGATGGCAGAAATTAAAAGGATGGGGAGGACTGAAATTAAATGAAAGATTGTAAAGAGGATGGCAGAAATTAAAAGGATGGGGAGGACAAAAATGTAAATGGCAGAATGTAAAGGGGGAAGCAGAAATTAAAAGGATGGGGAGAAGCGGAATTTAAATGGCGGAAAATTAAAAAGCGGAAAGTAAAGAGATGAATATGGGGGATGAACAAGTGATGGTGAAATGGGAGAAAATGTAGGTGAACGATCTTTGGAAAAATGAAGACAACAATGCCTCCTCCTACCACACTTCACCAACAAACAAGCAGTTATAGCAGTTATTTGCAAGAATCACTCAAGAACAAGTATGAGCAATTGGAATAGGAAAATAATCAAACACCTAAGGGGTGGGATTAGCGGCCCAAAAACAGCCCCATACTAGCAAGAATTCAAACAATCAACAAGCAAACAATTAATGGTGACAGCAGCAGAAAGGCACCTCGGGCCCGGGAAACAGTCCAAGTCCAATTACAATTGAAATAAAGGGATGGAATTACACTAAAATTGATGAAAAATCTGCACAAGGAGGTGCAGTATGCCGCGCCCAAAACAGCCCCAATTCGCTCCAAGATTGCTCAATTCAACAAAGCTCTGATGACCAATTGATAGCAGGGAAGTAGTTGATCTGGAATTGAGCAAAACAACCGGTTATAATCATGAAAATCAAGCCAAAATTCGGCTGGAACAACAGCAAATAGGCATGAGAAAATGAAAGAAAATTAGGGAAAGAGAAAGAAAAAGTGGAAGAGAAAGAGATGGTTGGGACGCCACTGAAATAGGAATCCACCCGCAACAGATAAGTCCAATCGATAGACGCCACTGATTCAGGAGAACCACATAAGTCTCAGGTTGGTTTAAGCAAGAACCACCAAGCCTACTCTCAACTCACACTTAAGGAGAAAAATGGGCATAATGCCTTTACTAATTCATCAAAGTTGTAATACAAGGGGGGGTCTCCTATTTATAGGAAAAGGAGGTGGCTAGGTGGGAAGGAAAATACAAGATGAGTGAAAACTATCCTAAGTGAGTCTTGAACCCATGACCTCCTAATTAAATGGTTAAGCTAACTCCTAACCATTAAACCCACTAAAAGTAGCGCCCATTACAAGAAGGAAAATTAGGAAAATTACAAACATGTCCTAATACAATTAAATCTTACTCAAGTTCCTAATTATTTATTTAATCCTTCCTAATTAAGATGAAGGCTTCTTGTTGACTTGGTCAAGGGTGGTCAAAGGTTGACCATGAGAGGGTTTACCAAAAAATGGTTGACCAAGGCTTGGTCCAACTCCAAGCGCTCAAGTCAGGCCCAAGCTCCCCTTTAGCTCCCCTGTCAGCTCAGAGTTCCACTGGCAGTTGCCATCAGAGTTGCTAGAGCTAAAAAGCAATGATGCACTATTAGCATAAAACAAGCTCATCAAGCAACAACTAGAGGCACTCATCGAGCAATTAAAAGCATTTCCTCAACAACTGCAAACAATGCAATCTCAACCTTGTCAAGCCCAACAATTGATTTGTAACTTTTGCGGAGGCGACCACCCCAATGGTCACTGCTCTTATACAGATATTCAAGTAGAACAGGTCAACTATGTGGGAGCCCAGGGAAGGCAAGATAACTTTTCCAACAACTTTGGGAAAAGCCAAGATAGAGAAGCTGCAATGCATGACATAAATTCAAGAATTGAGGAAAAGCTCGATAGACTCATGGAGGATATGAATGCCAGTCAGAGAATCATAGAGACAACATTCAGAAACCTAGAAACTCAGGTGGAGCAAGTAAGGAAGCAATTCGCTGCATAAAAAGAGAAATGCAAGTCAATATCCACCAGAAGTGGTAAGGAGATAGGAAGAGGAATTGGTGATAATCTGGTGGTGGAAAGAGAAGTTCTAGAAAAGAAAGAGCAAGAGGATGAAGACAAAATTGAGAAGGGAGAAACAAATGAAGAAGAGGGAGAGCCTAAAAGAAAGGAAGAAGAAGAAGAAGAAAAAGAGAAAGAGAAGGAAATTGAGGTGAAAAAGAATAAGAAAGAAAAGAAAGACACACAGATGCCTCAAGATAGGGAATTACCATACCCTAAGAATCCCTCCAAAAAAGACATAGACAAGCAATTTATCAAATTCATGGACATTATGAAAAGATTGCAAATCAATATTCCACTGATGGAAGCCATGGAACAGATGCCTACATATACCAAATTCATGAAGGAGCTTCTCACTAAAAAGAGAAAGTTTACAGATGAAACAGTTGAGCTTGAAGCTGGATGCAGTGCCATAATTCAAAAGTCATTGCCGCAAAAGACCAAAGATCCAGAGATTTTTACCATACCAGTTACAGTTAGAGCACTACTAGTAGGAAAGGCATTACTTGACTTAGGTGCCAGCATAAACTTAATGCCTTTATCTATGCTCAAGAGGATTAGAGATCTAGAAGTGAAGCCGACAAGGATGACACTACAATTGGCTAATAGATCAATGAAATATCCATATGGGATTGCTGAAGATGTACTGGTCAAGATAGACAAATTCGTGTTTCCAGTTGACTTTGTAATCATGGATATTGAGGAAGACACTGAAGTACCCCTTATCCTTGGGAGGCCCTTTATGAAGACTGTTAAGGTCATCATTGATGGTGATGATGGTAACTTAAAGGTAAGAGTACAAGATGATGAGGTGAGTTTCAACGTGTTTGAAGCAATGCAACACCCTAAAGTGAAGCAACAGTGTCTTCAATTAGATGTGGTAGAGGAAACATCTCTAGCTGTTCAGGAGCTATTAACAAAGGCAGACCCTTTAGAAAAAGCTCTAACAGGTATGGACAATGACTTTGATGAAGAGGAAAGGAATGAAGTTGAAGAATATTCAAGGAAATTGGATTTGGCTAATACAGTACCACCAGATGAAAAAGATGCTGAGATTTTACAACAGGACAAGAAAACTGAGAGTCAGAAGCTAGAATTAAAGGTATCACCATCTCATCTTAAATATGCTTTTCTTGATGATGATAAAAATAAACCTGTTGTTATAAGCAAAGCTTTAACCCCATATGAGGAGGAAAAGCTACTCTCTGTTTTGAAGGAAAATGAAGGAGCAATAGGTTGGTCTTTATCAGATCTCAAGGGTATCAGTCCATCGTATTGTATGCATAAGATCCACATGGAGGAGGACTACAAGCCAGTCACACAACCTCAAAGGAGACTAAATCCCACCATGAAAGAGGTAGTAAAAAAGGAAGTACTGAAACTCCTTGATGCAGGTATGATCTATCCTATTTCTGTTAGTGCTTGGGTAAGTCCAGTACAAGTCGTTCCTAAAAAGGGAGGTATGATTGTTATAAAAAATGATAAAAATGAATTAATTCCAACTAGGACAGTTACTGGATGGAGAATGTGCATAGATCATAGGAAATTAAACCAGGCAACAAGAAAAGATCACTTTCCTTTACCTTTCATGGATCAAATGTTAGAAAGATTGGCAGGACAAGCATTTTACTATTTTCTGGATGGGTACTCTGGATATAACCAAATAGCGGTGAATCATGAGGACCATGAAAAGACTGCTTTTACTTGTCCCTTTGGTGTTTTTACTTACAGGAAAATGCCTTTTGGACTATGCAATGCACTAGCCGCTTTCCAAAGATGCATGCTTGCTATTTTTGCAGACTTGGTGGAAAAATGCATTGAAGTATTCATGGATGATTTCTCAGTTTTTTGTCATTCTATGATGATTTCTTAAAGAATTTAGACACTGTGCTGAAGCGGTGTGTTGAAACAAATCTTGTGCTAAACTGGGAGAAATGCCAATTCATGGTGACTGAAGGTGTAGTCTTAGGGCACAAAATTCTGCAAAAGGCATTGAGGTGGATAAAGCAAAAGTAGAAGTCATTGAAAAGTTACCACCCCCAGTAAATGTAAAGGGCATCAGAAGCTTCTTAGGTCATGCAGGGTTCTATAGACGTTTCATCAAGGATTTCTCAAAGATAGCCAAGCCACTCAGTAACTTGCTTAACAAGGATACTCCATTTAAATTTAATGCTGATTGTCTGAATGCTTTTAACTTGTTGAAACAAAAATTAATATCTGCTCCTGTCATTATTGGTCCTGATTGGACGCTTGATTTTGAACTCATGTGTGATGCTAGTGATTATGCCATAGGGGCAGTTTTAGGGCAAAGAAAATCTAAAGTTTTTCATGCTATACACTATTTTAGTAAAGCTTTGAATGAGGCACAAATTAATTATGCTACCATAGAAAAAGAATTACTAGCAATAGTGTATGCTTTGGAAAAATTTAGACCCTATCTTATAGGATCAACTGTCACTGTGTATACTGATCATGCTGCAATAAAATATCTATTGACCAAACCAGATTCTAAACCAAGACTAATCAGATGGATTTTATTGTTACAAGAATTTGATCTGGTAATTAAAGACAAAAAGGGAAGTGAAAATGTTGTAGCAGACCATTTATCAAGATTGGTAAATGAGGAAGTAACAACTGCGCAGGCTGAATTGCATCAAGAATTCCCTGATGAGATGCTTATGATGATTCATGAAAGGCCATGGTTTGTTGACATGGCCAACTTCAAAGCAGCAGGAGTATTAACAGATGATCTCACATGGAAGCAAAGGAAGAAGTTCTTAAGTGAAGCAAAATGATATATGTGGGATGATTCTTATCTTTTTAAGATGGGAGATGACAATCTGCTAAGAAGATGTATTTCAGGAAAAGAAGCTCAAAGCATCTTATGGCACTATCATAGTTCACCCCATGGAGGGCATTTCAACAAAGACAGAACTGCTGCAAAGGTACTTCAATCTGGATTCTTTTGGCCAACTCTATTCAGGGATGCCCATCAGTATGTCCAGCAATGTGATAGTTGCCAAAGAACAGGAGGAATTTCTAAGAGAAATGAGATGCCACTAAATAACATTCTGGAAGTGGAGGTATTTGACTGTTAGGGAATAGATTTTGTGGGACCTTTACCCTCTTCTAATGGAAAAGAATACATTCTGGTAGCTGTCGAATATGTCTCAAAGTGGGTGGAAGCCGCTGCAACAATAAAAGCTGATGCAAAGAGAGTAGTGCAGTTCTTAAAGAAAAATATCTTTTCCAGGTTTGGTTCACCAAGAGTTCTAATTAGTGATGGGGGTTCTCATTTCTTCAATGAACAACTACAGAAGGTTTTAGAGCACTATGGGGTAAGGCACAAAGTAGCATCACCTTACCACCCCCAAACAAATGGACAAGCTAAAGTATCAAATAGAGAAATCAAGAGAATTCTTGAGAAAACAGTAAGTTCATCCAGAAAGGATTGGTCGAACAAACTTGATGATGCACTATGGGCATACAGAACATCTTACAAAACTGCCACAGGCCTCTTACCTTTCCAGTTGATTTGTGGAAAAGCTTGCCACTTGCCAGTTGAATTAGAGCATAAAGCATACTGGGCTCTAAAGGTCTTGAACATGGATACAAAAGTAGCAGGGCAAAAGAGAATTCTACAGTTGCATGAACTAGAAGAAATGCGGTTAAATGCTTATGAATCTTCCAGGATTTACAAGGAAAAGACCAAAGCATATCATGATAAGAAGCTTATCAAGCGAAGGTTCTACCCAGGTCAATCAGTTCTGTTATTCAACTCTAGGCTAAAATTTTTTCCTGGTAAGTTAAAATCAAAATGGTCTGGTCCATTCATCATTAAGGAAGTCAGACCATATGGATCTGTAGAATTACAAGATCCTGATTCAAAGGAGCATTGGGTTGTGAATGGACAAAGATTAAAGCCCTATTTGGGAGATGAAATTGACAGATCTTACTCTGTCATTCATCTTCAAGAACCTCCTTGAAGGAACATGCGTCAAGTTATATGACGTTAAACGAGCGCTTTCTGGGAGGCAACCCAGTGTTTTATTTATCGTTTTTGCAATTTTTGTGTGTTAGTTAGGATTGTGTGTTTTTAGTTTAGGAATTGGTTGAGTGATTGTGAGGGAAAGAAAAGTGGTAATATTGATCATTGGATATAGCAGAAAATTTGACTAAGTTTGGTAGAAATTCAATTCTGTTTTCTGCGCTTCACCTGCGCTCAGCACAGGTAAAGCGCAGTAGGACACTAACTATGTTTCTGTTTGACTTTTTCTGCAGTTGCCAACATATCTGCATTGGCCTGGGGACAGTCCTATTTTCCCAAGGGGGAGTGGAGCTGAACCAGCTCATGATTCTGCAGCTGGAACCAGCCATTATTTTACACAGTGTTTTTCTTTCTTTTACTCTCTGATATTTTATTTTCTTTGACAATTTTATATCTTATGCAACTTAGGAATAATAAAAAAATTAGGTATCTAAGGAATTAATTGTAAATCTCAAAGTTAGGCAGTCTAACTAGCTGAATTAGGAAAGAAATAGGAATTTTGTGATTAAATCCATAATCAGTTAGGATTCGGATATTGTGCAGGAAAATATATCAGGATAGTTAATTAATTTCAGTAAGTGCTTCATCAAGGAAGTTAGCCAAAAAGCCGGTGAGTTGTGAGAAACCAAACACTTAAATTGAGAGTTTTCACCGCTGCTTGTCAACTGTTATTGCTTGAGTTTTTGGATTTTATTCTGCACATGGAAAATATGGTAGTGATAAAGGCATATTTTGTGATTATGAATTATTTAATTAGTGCCAAAAAGTCAACCCATGAAAAAATTTTTCCAATTTGTTTTGGTAACCCATTTGAGCTTTATTGTTTCTTCTTATGCACCACCCCAGCTAAAATTAATGTCTATTTCCTGTCCCTTACACACTTGGGATAGAGAGCAAATATGTAGTTTGATGAAATGGGTGAATTGGTTGGTTACTTGAAAAGTGAAGAAATACAAAGAGCAGACACAAGAAAGAAAAAGAGGACCACTCCCTAAAAAATCAAAAAGAAGAAGTGAATAAAGTGAATAAGTTGGGGGGAGTGAATCATTAAAACAAAGAAAGAGGCTAGCTAAATGATACAAATCAAGAATGAAGTGGAAAATGGAGAGAAATTCCAAGTTCAAGAAAAGATTCAAAGATGCTCTCTATTCCAGTGTTCTTTTTGCATATCCTGAAAAACCATAATTTCTTGATAGCCCAGCCTCATTACAACCAAGAAAAGACATTTTCATCCATGTTAACCATGTGCATGTCTAAAAACCAGAAACGACTATCAATTCTAGTTGTTCAACTGCTATGAAAAATTGAGGGAAACACTTTCCCGTGAGCATGAGAGAATTCCTTGATTTATCACTTATTGTTTTGATTGCTATTTCTGAAAAAGTTTGATTGTATTTTTATCCTGTTCTGATTGTGTCTTGGTAATATCACTTGATTTTGATTTTCAATCTGACATTTGGTATGTGACAGCTTCCTAGCAAGAGGTGATGAAATTATTTCCTTATTCTTTTTGAGAATTTTAACAAGGGGGATTGAATCCAATTTTGATTGCAAAAGGTTTTCTTGCTTGAGGAGAAGCAAGAAGCTAAGTTAGGGGGAATTTAATAAGTGAAAAATATATGATAATTTACTGCATAATTACTGCACTTATCAAGGGTAAAATAGTAAATTTATGCCCCAAATTACCTATTTTTAGTAATAAATACATATTTTGTAATTATTTGATTTGAATTTGAATATGATGCTATTTTGATAGAAAATATGTTGATTTAGCAGATAAAAGGGCAAGTTTTAAATGAAGAAACAAGATATCATTTATTTGAAGAGAGAATTTGCAAGATAAGGATTTAAATGGCAGCTGATTAAGATAGGATCAACAATTAATTGGATAAGGATTCTGTAGATTTAATTCTAAATTCAAATTTAAGATCAAATTAGCACAAGATCAAGCTGAAAAGAGGGAAATAAGGAAAGCATATCAAACAAGGATAAGATCAGGAAGAGATCAAGCTGAAAAAGAGGAAATCAAGGAAAGCTGGAACGTGACTCACGCTCCACCTGCGCTAAGCGTAGGTGGAGCGCAACATTTAAAATTGCATTCTGGATCCTGCGCTTCAAACGCGCTGAACGCAGGAATACGGATCAGTTTTTTCAAAGGATTTCGAATCAGATTCCTTCCATATTTCAGATGGCTTTCCAACCTCTATAAATAGAACATTTTGCAAAGTGTGACAGTCTCTCCATTGGTTTGTAATGGCTACCATGAGTAGCTAAACTCTCTAATAGGATTGAATGTAGTCGATTCAATCCCCAATTGTATGTGATTTCTCTTTCTTATTTATGAATCCCTATTTTTATAATATTGGTGTTTCTTATCTGTTCTAATGGTTAGCTTCCGCCTTTGTGCCGGAGTTATAGATTGGTTTTGTGGGGCGCATTCGAGAGGTGGTTCTATAAAATCAATAGCGAGTTTGGGGTAGCCTAGACATAGGAAACTTGAATTCTGATTGGTAAAAACACTTAATTTGCGACTGTGGAAACTAGGGTGAATTAAAAACGTAAACAAATAGATCTTTAATCCTGGGTAATTTATCACTGTGGAGACTGTTGAGTCTCAAAAATATCATAAAAGAAAATATGATGTTTAAGACAACTCAATTCCCAAGTTTTAATGCTTAACAAATTTGAGTTAAAATATTTATCATAGATACATATATGCTTTAATGATTTATCTATGATTTCAGCAAGAGTCACTATGAGCCTACATAGAAAGACTAAGTGTTGAAGCTGTCTGAAGAAGCAGAACTCGTCTGAAGAGTTGAAGCTGTCTGAAGTAGCTCAACCCGTCTGAAGTATCAGTGCCGTCTGAAGTCTCACTTATGACGTGGCACTCTCTGCTGAAGCTTGTGAAGACTTTTCTGAACCTCTGCTGCACGTACCTTTTCAAACACGATTATGGCAAGGATCACAGAGACCTTTCCTGGTGATTTTGAATTTCATACACCACTGAGGAAATCTCTGCAACGCAGCCTCTGCAACAACATTTGTAGCAGCCTTAATGCAAAAAGAAACCTTGTATCGTGTCAGAGATATCAGAGCTCTCAGAAGCATGTCTCACAACGGATTAAATAGCATTTAATGCTATCTCTAAACGGTGGTATTTCAACGGATTAAAGTTTGGGTATAAATACCCCTCTATGAAGACCATCAAAAGAGACGAAGAGAAAGAAAGAAAATCAATATACAAGAAAGCCAAGAGAAACATCACGCTGCAAGTTTTTACTCCGTAAAAACTCTCTGATAGAATTCTTTGTACACATTTGTATATCCTGAGCATACCTCAGTTTTTATTGTACATTGTATTGGTTTGAGCTTCAAACTTGGATAGTTTAAAAGCTTAAACCCCTTTCTTTGTAAACCTTGGTAGAGCCTGAAGAGGCTTGACAAAAAAAAAGAATACTTGTGGTAGAGCCTGAAGAGGCTTGACAGAAAAGAATACTTGTTTGTGTCTGGAGAGACTGTACTCGTGGTGTCTGGAGAGACTGTACTCGTAGTGTCTGGAGAGACTGTACTCGTTGTGTCTGGAGAGACTGTACTCGTTGTGTCTGGAGAGACTGTACTCACATTCAAGCTTGTAATCTGAATATTCATATAGTGGAAATCCAGTGGTTGTTTGCCATTGGGACTGGACAGTAGCTCACAGTGGTAGTGAGTGAACCAGGATAAATTTCTTGGCTAAGTTTTCTTACCCTTATCTCTTGTCAATTCTTTTTATACTAATCAAGGGGTTAGAGTAATTAATCTGATATGTTATAAAGCATAAAACATTGTTTCAAATCAGTATTTTTATACCGTCTGAAAACTTCAGACAGTCCTTTAAGAGCCTGTCTGAAATCGTGTCTTTAACACCTGTTTGCGAAAAGCTTTCAAAAATATTCAGAAACACTATTCAACCCCCCTTCTAGTGTTTCCCTGTGTTCCTACAGTTGGTACCAGAGCTCTACTCAGGGTTGAAGCACCTAACAAGTGACTGAGGACTGAAAGATCCAAATGGAAGCTTCTAACAGCAACAGGCAATACATCACAGAAGGAGCCTCTATCACAAGACCCCCAGCATTCAATGGAGTGGATTACCACTACTGGAGAGATCGTATGAAGTTGTTCATTGAGAGCAACAACATTGATGTTTGGGATGTGGTCACTGATGGAGACTATGTGCCTATGCAAAATGGTCTGCCTATACCTAAGACTGAATGGACCTTGGAGCAGAAGACTAGAGTCCAGATGAACGCTAAAGCCAAACTCTATCTGATATGTTCCTTGAATAAATCAGAATATGAGAAGGTCCATGGATGCACTTCTGCCAAGGAGATTTGGGATACTCTTGCAGCAGCCCATGAAGGGACTGAAACTGTCAAGCAATCCAAAATCAGCATGCTTATACATCAGTATGAGATGTTTAAGATGGAAGAAACTGAAACTATTGACCAAATGTTTGGGAGGTTTCAGACCATAACCAATGGACTCAGGTCCTTAGGAAGAACCTATGAATCTGGAGACAACAACAGAAAGATTCTAAGGAGTCTACCTAAGTCCTGGAGACCCAAAGTCACTGCCATTCAAGAGGCAAGAGATCTGAACTCTCTAAGAATGGAAGAACTGTTGGGATCTCTCAAAGTCCATGAACTTGAGCTTGGAGAAGATGACAACAAGAAGAAGTCTCTGGCTCTGAACTCCAAGTCAAACAGTCTAGGCATGGCAGCATGAAGGCTATGCAAGCTGAGGACAGTTCAGAAGCAGATGAAGATTCTGAAGACAGCTCAGAAGATGAAGATGATCTTGCTCTTTTAAGCAGAAAGATCAAGAGAATGTTGCAGAACAGAGGAAAGTTCAGAAAGAACCAACCTTCATCATCCAAATCAGGTAAGACAGGTAAAGAGTCTAACTCTGATAAAATTATTTGCTTTGAATGCAAGCAACCAGGACATGTGAAGACTGATTGCCCAAGACTTAAGAAAAACAACTTCAAGAAGAAAAAGTTTTTCAAAAAGAAGAAAGGTCTCATGGCAACATGGGAAGACCTTGATGAATCAACCTCAGAAGAAGAAGAAGACACTTCAGAAGAGGCAAATCTGTGTCTCATGGCTAGTCTACCATCTTCAGACAGCTCTGAAGCTGAGGTATTTCCTCTTACTCTACAAGAGATGTATGATGATCTGGTGGAAAGTTCACAAGAACTTTTCCAAGAGTATAAGAATCTATCCAAAGCCCACACAGAAATGTGTAACAAATATGAGGCACTTGAGATAGAACACATTATGCTCAAAGAAAAAGTTCTTGAGACTAAAAACTGCAGTTCACAAGCTGTGTCTGAAGAAAATGAGAAACTTCAGGAGCAGATTGTGGAACTGACAAAAGATCTGGCCAAATTTGTCAAAGGAACTAAAAATCTGAATATAATGCTTGGAAATCAAAGGCATTCCCTTGACAAAACTGGACTAGGCTTTTGTGATCATAACTTGTCTGAACCTCCTACTGTCTTAAATTTTTCTGAAAAAAAGGTTACTGGGTGTTCTCACTGTGGTAAGCCTGGACACAATATGGCTCAGTGCAAACACAAGAGAAAGACAAGGTCTAAAGCTAACAAAAAAGGACCCAAAAGAATATGGGTACCTAAAAACTTAATTATTCCTGTTGCAGATGTGTTTAACAGGACAAAGGAGACCCCACAAATGGTACCTGGACAGTGGGTGCTCACGACACATGACAGGAGAAAGGTCTTTGTTCCAAAACCTTAGACCTAGAGCTGGTGGAATGGTCACCTTTGGTGGAAATCAGCAAGGGAAGATCATTGGAATAGGGACTGTAGGTATATCTCCTTCATCCCTTATTAAAAATGTACTCCTTGTGGAAGGACTACAACACAATTTACTGAGCATAAGTCAATTATGTGACAGTGGTTATGTGGTATCCTTTACTAAGGAAGGATGCATAGTCAAAGACTCCTCTGAGCAAATCCTCTTTACTGCTAAGAGACACAGCAATGTGTACAAAATTGATCTAGAGGATCTAGCAAGTCAAAATGTAAAGTGTTTTATTTCTGTTGAAGATGAAAAACAGATTTGGCATCAAAGACTTGGGCATGCCAGCTTGAGATTAATCTCAAAATTAGCAAAACACAATCTTGTTAAAGGATTGCCCAAGCTTTCATACAAATCTGACATTTTATGTGAAAGCTGTCTAAAAGGGAAACAAACAAGACACTCTTTTAAGAGTAAAGATGTTGTTTCAACTAGCAGACCACTAGAACTTTTACACATTGACTTGTTTGGTCCTATTAGAACAGAAAGTCTTAGTGGTAAGAAATATGGTTTGGTCATTGTTGATGACTATTCTAGATTTACTTGGGTGTTATTCCTAAGAAGCAAGGATGAGACTTTTAGGAATTTCACAGTATTCTGCAAGAAGGTACAGAATGAGAAAGGATTCTGTATTTCTGTTATCAGAAGTGATCATGGTGGAGAGTTTGAGAATGCAAACTTTCAAATGTTCTGTGATGAGAATGGGATCTCACACAATTTCTCTGTGGCTAGAACACCTCAACAGAATGGGGTTGTTGAGAGAAAGAACAGAAGTTTGCAAGAGATGGCAAGGACCATGCTCAACTCATGCAGCTTACCAAGAACCTTCTGGGCAGAAGCTGTTAGCACAGCATGTTACCTTCAAAACAGAATATTGATAAGACCAATTCTGAAAAAGACTGCCTATGAACTGTGGAAAGGAAGAAAACCCAATATATCATATTTCCACACCTTTGGATGTGAATGTTTTATACTCAACACCAAGGATGATCTTGGAAAATTTGATGCAAAGTCTGATAAAGGATTTTTCATTGGATATTCTGAAACATCTAAAGCCTATAGAGTGTATAACTCTAGAACTTTAACTGTTGAAGAAACTATTCATGTTAAATTCAATGATAACAAAGAGACTGATAGGGAACTATCAGATCTAGAGGATGATTTTGCAGGAATGGAGCTGAATGACCACAACAGCTCGAAGGATGAGCAGCTGTCTGAAGTACCTACTGTTACTAAACCTCTTCAGACAAATGTTGAGTCTCAAACAGAACAAACAGATGTAATACCTCTTCAGAAACCTGACTGGAAATACAAATCACATCATCCTAAAGAGCAAATCATTGGCAGCACTTCAGAAGGAGTTAAGACAAGATCAAAATTCAAGATTCTGAATACTATTGCTCTCCTATCTGAAATAGAGCCAAGGAACATTGATGAAGCTCTGCATGATGAAGGGTGGATCCTAGCCATGCAAGAAGAGCTGAATCAGTTTGCTAGGAGTGATGTCTGGACCCTTGTTCCTAAACCCCATGGGAAAACTATTATTGGAACCAAATGGGTGTTCAGAAACAAGCTGTCTGAAGAAGGCAAGGTAGTCAGAAACAAGGCAAGATTAGTTGCTCAAGGATACAACCAGCAAGAAGGTATTGATTTCACTGAAACCTTTGCCCCAGTGGCCAGGTTAGAAGCAATTAGAATTCTTTTATCCTATGCTGTAAATAATGGCATCAAACTATATCAAATGGATGTTAAAAGTGCCTTCCTCAATGGTCTCATTGAAGAAGAAGTCTTTGTTAGACAACCCCCTGGTTTTGAAGATATTGCTTTTCCTGAACATGTTTTCAAACTCAAAAAGGCTCTCTATGGTCTGAAACAAGCCCCAAGAGCTTGGTATGACAGATTGAGCAGTTTTCTAATCTCAAATGGTTTTGAAAGAGGAAAAGTGGATACAACTCTTTTTAGAAAACAGTCAAACAAAGATCTTATACTTGTTCAGATATATGTTGATGACATTATCTTTGGTTCAACTAACTCTTCATTATGCAAGGAGTTTTCAGAGTTAATGCAATCAGAATTTGAAATGAGTTTAATGGGTGAACTAAAATTTTTCTTAGGACTTCAGATTAAGCAAGATTCTGATTGTATATGGATTCATCAAGAAAAATATACAAAGGAAATGCTTAAGAAGTTTAACTTTTATGATTGCAAACCCATGCCAACTCCAATGCATCCCTCTGCATCTTTAAATAAAGATGAGAAGGAAGAACCAGTGAATCAGACTTTGTATAGAGGAATGATTGGATCATTACTATATCTAACAGCAAGCAGACCTGACATAATGTTCAGTGTATGTCTGTGTGCTAGATTTCAATCTGATCCAAGGAGTACTCACTACAAAGCTGTAAAAAGAATTTTCAGATATCTTAAAGGTACTACTAATCTTGGTCTGTGCTATAAGAAAAGTAAGGATTGCAGGTTAATAGGTTACTGTGATGCTGATTTTGCTGGAGATAGAATTGAAAGAAAAAGCACTAGTGGTGGATGTCATTTCTTTGGAGAAAATATGATTAGCTGGTCAAGTAAAAGGCAAAGCACAATTGCCTTATCAACAGCTGAAGCAGAATACATCTCAGCAGCCAGTTGTTGCTCACAACTGTTATGGGTGAAGTATCAGTTAGAAGATTTTAACATTACTATATCTGCTATACCTGTTCTGTGTGATAATACAAGTGCTATCAATTTGTCTAAAAATCCCATTCAACATTCTAGGGCTAAACATATAGAAATAAAACATCATTTCATTAGAGACTATGTTCAGAAAGGTGTTTTTGATATTCAGTTTATTGATACAGAGCATCAATGGGCTGATATATTCACAAAACCTCTGACTGAAGATAGATTTAAGTTCATTAGAAATAATCTGAACATACATGCATTTTGAATGTGTGTGATCTGATCTGTCAAAAATGATGTATCTGAAATTTCAGCCCGTCTGAAATTTTGGGTCGTCTGAAATTTTGGGGTGTCTGAAATCTGTCACTTGTCTGAAGTAAACAAATGACGTGGCTTTATGAGACGGTTTAATTCCATTTACTTTGTCTTTTCCACTTCGCACGTTCTCCTATGTCTGCGCACCCAGTAAATGCCATCATTGCTTTATGGATCTTTAAATACGGAAGCTAGTGGGTCACAGAACTTCACTCTTCACGAATCAGTAGTCATCCCTTGAGAATCCTTCTTCTACAAGAAATTCTTTTTCTCTCAAGCTCTTCAGAAAAACTCTCCAATGGCCCCTAAGAAATCTGCTGGAAGCAATATCGTGAAAACTAAGGGCGTAGCCCTGGAGGATCTTCAATCTCTGGGAATGGACTTGTTTGCTGAGTTCGATGCAGCTGGGTGGACTCAGTATTTCAATCACAACTTGACACAGTGGCATGAGCAAAGTGTGCTGGATTTCTGGGCTACTGCCAGAGGAATACCCAATCCTCAGGGTATCTACACCAGCATCAAGGCCACAGTACGTGGTATTCCTGTCTTCGTTGATGAAGATATCATTGCTCACATCTGTGAAGTCAGAACTGAAGGAGCTGTATTCACTCCTGGCTGGGAAGCAAGAAATGGAGGACAGAAGCAGTTCACTGAGTTTCTGTATGGCACCTCTGAACCAGTAAGCTTGGATGCAAAGCATATGTCAGACAAGGCTAGGGTTTTGCATGCCATCTTAGGATGCTCTATAATCCCTAAAAATGGAAGCAGAAACCATGTTTCTGAGTTGGAAAGATTTTGTCTGATTCACCTACTGCAGAAGAAGAAGGTGAACCTCCCCAACATCATAATGTACCACATGCAGAAGCGTCTCAGAGACTCTGCTGGGAGCTTCCCTCACAATACCATCATCACCAAAATCTTGCTGCATTTCAAAGTTCCCATTGAAAGGCTTTTTGATCGCCTTTCACAACCTATGTTTGGTGAATCAAACCTCAAGAGCATGGGAGTAAAGCTGACTCCAAGACCTCCCTCTCCGTCCTTGAAGGAGAGCCTTCTTCTTGAGAAAGCTGCAAGAAGGCAGACAACAATGGAGGTTCTTGAGAACGAACTCAGAGGAGACATAAGAAAGCATGAGTTCAAGCCATCACAACCCTCTCCTCAGGCAAAATTGAAGAAGCTGCCTGTAAGGAGTGCTGCTAAGGTAGCATCTGCATCTGGGCAGAGTCAGGTGTCTGAACCTGTTCAGAAGGCATCACAAAGGCCATCTGAAATTGTGGGTCAGATGTCTGAACCTGTACAGACCCCACAGCCTTCTTCTGAGATGGAAGGACAGACTCAAGAGGCAGAGGAAACTGATGTAGTCATAGCTGAGCCCTTGGCTGCGTGCCCATCTGATCCTGAACTCATTCAGGTGGCAGCTTTGGCTACTGCTTTGGAGCAGGAGGAACTGGAGAAGAAAGCAGAACAAGAAAAGACAGACAGAGCTATTGCTATTGCTTCACAATTGGCCTATGCTGAAGATGATAGGCAAGCAACCATAGCTGAGGGAGCAAAGAAAAGGAAGAGGTCAAGTGCACCTCAGAGAAGGAGAACCAAAGGCAAGCTACTTCAGACTGCACCTGAACCTAGGGTGACTAGAAGTATTGCCTCTCAGCTGACAGCAGAAGATGAAGCTGAGAAGTATCAAAACTTTGTTAAAGCTCAACAATACTTCAAAAGGAGAAGGGAAGAAAAACAAGCACAAAGGGAGAAGGAAGAAGCAAAGGCAAAAGAATCTGAGGTAACCAAGCCTCCCTACAAGAGAATTAAAGTAAGATTTGATAATGTAACTCCTTCACCACCCTCCTCACCAGAAAAACAAACACCTCATCAACCCTCACAACCTTCACCATCACCTTCACCAAAAACCCTATCACCTATAAACCAACCATCTTCACCTCTATCACACCCATCACCACCTCCACAAACAGAAAACCAACCCTCTGAACCCTCCAAACCCTCTGAACCTACCTCACCACAACCTTCAGAGAATCAACTCTCTGAGCCCACATTACCTTCCCCACAAATTCATGACCTTGCTCTAATACCACTCCTACCTTCATCACCTCCACCTCCTACACCTTCTCTGGAAGAAGAGCTCTCTGTTGAAGAAGAGCAAGTGCTTGCTGATCCCTGCTCACTGCCCAAGTTTAGCACCCTGTCTGAAGAGCTACAGTATTTCAGATCAGCACCTGCTGTATCCTTGCATCCTGGCTTAATCAGGAAAACTGCTGCTGAAGTAAGGAATCAATACAGTGCTTCTTCAGGTGGATTAGACAAGATCAGGAAGGGTGTCCCTCTTGCACATATTTGGGCTCCCATCAATCCATTCTCAATGATTCCCTGAGGCTGTCTAATGATGAATGGAGCTTTGTGAGGCAGCTGAACACTGAGTCTGAGCTGTTTCAGAGGGATCTGCACAAGGGAGTTGGGATGAGAGGCTACAGGCCCCCTAGAACCTGTTCAATCAGGCCAACCACCAAAATCTTGGTGAAACCTGATAGAATAGTTCCTAGGTATCCCTTACTGGAAGAGAAATTCAAGGAAGCTAAAAGCTATTCAAAGAAAAACTCACCTATGTCTGAAGTGATGAGTCCATCAGAGTGGGACTCTTTGCCAGAATTCATCACAAATCTAGGAGGAGGCCTGGATCATCTACTTCAAGATTGGATGTGGTCCTCTTACTGGAAGATCAGAGAAGATGCTGGATCTTCTTCTGGATCAACTGGTCCTGATGCTGATTCTGGTGTTGGAGTTGGAAAGGCAACCACTGTCAAATATCATTATATGAGAGATCACTTTCCCCCACCTGCTGACTCTTTCAATGAAGATTGGGTTCTGCTGAATCCTATTGGCACCTTCTTCTGCCCTGTGTTCAGCCCATCTGACTACAGCTTACAGCCAGGATTTGGACTGCTTAGATTTGTTTGCCCCTACATCCAGCTCATCTTTTATGAATCTGAGCAAGACTTGGCTGGGGAAAATCTAAAGTTGAAGTCCAAAGTGCAGAAACTTGAAAAGAAGTGTGCTGCTCAAGAACAGAAGACTAAGCATCTGATTGCTCAACAAGAACAGATTCTTCAAGAACAGCAGCTTATCAGATCTGGTCAGCAAGACTTAAAAACCTCAGTGGAAGCTGCAATAACAAAGGCCAAGGACGACTTGATTTCCTTTCTCACTGAGGCCTTGCTGAAGAAGAAAGATTAGACTGTTCATCTCAGCCATTGTCTTTTGTTTATGCTTATGACAAGTGTCTGATTGTTTGTTTTTCTTTATTTGAACATTCCCATCTATATACAATCAGTGGTTTTTCTCATCCTTTTATGAGTGCATTGTTATCATTATGCTATATGTTCTATATGATTTTATTGCTCTGTTCCTGTTTAGCTCTGCTATTCCCTTTTGATTGATGACAAAAGGGGGAGTATTAAAATCTAACAAAATCTGAATCTGAAGAAATTACAGGACTCAGGGGGAGTATATAAGAATGAAGAAATTACAGGACTCAGGGGGAGTATATAAGAAATTGATTTTTGATCAAATCAGTTTAAGAGATCACAATCTGAGGGGGAGCTATCTATACTTTTATCTTTAAAACTCCTTTCAGATTTATGTATTTTAAACAAATTTGTCATCATTAAAAAGGGGGAGAATGTTGAGTCTCAAAAATATCATAAAAGAAAATATGATGTTTAAGACAACTCAATTCCCAAGTTTTAATGCTTAACAAATTTGAGTTAAAATATTTATCATAGATACATATATGCTTTAATGATTTATCTATGATTTCAGCAAGAGTCACTATGAGCCTACATAGAAAGACTAAGTGTTGAAGCTGTCTGAAGAAGCAGAACTCGTCTGAAGAGTTGAAGCTGTCTGAAGTAGCTCAACCCGTCTGAAGTATCAGTGCCGTCTGAAGTCTCACTTATGACGTGGCACTCTCTGCTGAAGCTTGTGAAGACTTTTCTGAACCTCTGCTGCACGTACCTTTTCAAACACGATTATGGCAAGGATCACAGAGACCTTTCCTGGTGATTTTGAATTTCATACACCACTGAGGAAATCTCTGCAACGCAGCCTCTGCAACAACATTTGTAGCAGCCTTAATGCAAAAAGAAACCTTGTATCGTGTCAGAGATATCAGAGCTCTCAGAAGCATGTCTCACAACGGATTAAATAGCATTTAATGCTATCTCTAAACGGTGGTATTTCAACGGATTAAAGTTTGGGTATAAATACCCCTCTATGAAGACCATCAAAAGAGACGGAAGAGAAAGAAAGAAAATCAATATACAAGAAAGCCAAGAGAAACATCACGCTGCAAGTTTTTACTCCGTAAAAACTCTCTGATAGAATTCTTTGTACACATTTGTATATCCTGAGCATACCTCAGTTTTTATTGTACATTGTATTGGTTTGAGCTTCAAACTTGGATAGTTTAAAAGCTTAAACTCCTTTCTTTGTAAACCTTGGTAGAGCCTGAAGAGGCTTGACAGAAAAGAATACTTGTGGTAGAGCCTGAAGAGGCTTGACAGAAAAGAATACTTGTGTAGTCTGAGAGAGAGACTGTACTCGTGGTGTCTGGAGAGACTGTACTCGTGGTGTCTGGAGAGACTGTACTCGTTGTGTCTGGAGAGACTGTACTCGTTGTGTCTGGAGAGACTGTACTCACATTCAAGCTTGTAATCTGAATATTCATATAGTGGAAATCCAGTGGTTGTTTGCCATTGGGACTGGACGTAGCTCACAGTGGTAGTGAGTGAACCAGGATAAATTTCTTGGCTAAGTTTTCTTACCCTTATCTCTTGTCAATTCTTTTTATACTAATCAAGGGGTTAGAGTAATTAATCTGATATGTTATAAAGGCATAAAACATTGTTTCAAATCAGTATTTTTATACCGTCTGAAAACTTCAGACAGTCCTTTAAGAGCCTGTCTGAAATCGTGTCTTTAACACCTGTTTGCGAAAAGCTTTCAAAAATATTCAGAAACACTATTCAACCCCCCTTCTAGTGTTTCCCTGTGTTCTACAGAGACCAGGGTAGATTATTTCTGAGTATTTTATCACTATGGAGACCAGGGTAACACTTTAATTTGTGCTTTAATATTATAATTTCATATTCATTAATATTATTGGGATTCAAATACGAAAGGGGTGCGATAGACGAAGTTCAATCCTAGTTCAAGTAACCTGCTCAACCTATCTCAATTTACTGTTTTTTATTTATTATTACAAACTACACTCATATCAAATATATTCTCTCACTTGATAGTTGTGACCACTAGTGTTTAAAATTGAACCGTTCCATGTGGATACGATACTCTTACTTACTATTATACTGTTGAGGTTTTGGTACGCTTGCCATAAACTTAACAGTAGCTCATAGTGGTGGTGGGTGAACCAGTATAAATGTTTGGCTAAGTTCTCTCATCCCTAAACTCCATTTAAATTCAGTTTATACTTACGTGGATGGTTCTGAGATTGTTGTTTTATAATACTAAGCTGAAAAACAATTTTTCTGAACTGTTTTATTGAACCTGCTGAAGCAACTTTAGCATGTACAAAAATCCCAGTTTCAACAAAGTATAAAAATCTCTTTGTGAAAAGGTGCTGCTTGTGAAAGGTTTTCCAAAAATTGCTTAAGATTTATAAAACACTATTCAACCCCCTTTCTAGTGTTTCCTGTGGTTTCAACAGTTGGTATCAGAGCTCAACCTTGGGCTGAGCATCTAACAGTGCTGAGGAAGAAGATCCTAAATGGAAACCTCAACAAGCTTTGATCACTACATCTATGAAGGAGAATCTGTCACCAGACCTCCAGCTTTCAACAGAACTGATTATCAATACTGGAAAAGATCATATGAAGCTGTTTATTGAAAGCAACAATCTGGATCTCTGGGATATAATTACTGATGGTGATTATGTTCCTCTGAGAAATGGAGTGCCTATTCCAAAAGCTGAGTGGTCCTGTGAGAAAAAATCTAGAGTACTACTTAATGCTCAAGCCAAACTCTACTTAGTTTGCTCTCTGAACAAGACTGAGTATGAGAAGGTACAAGGATGCATCTCTGCCAAGGAAATATGGGATATGCTGGCTTTATCAATTCATGAAGATACTATGGATGTCAAATCAGACCTAGAGGACTCAACCTCAAAAAATGGAAAGAGTTCATCTGAAGAAGTAAACCTGTGCTTGATGGCAAGGGAACTTTCTTCAGAAGGTACAGATTCCAAGGTAATGTCACTAACTCTCCAAGATGAGTATGATGATTTGGTGGACAGTTCCAAGGAACTTTTCGAGAAGTATAAGAAACTTCTCTAATGCATACACTGTTATATGCAATGAAAATAAAATTCTTGAAAAAGAGAACCTTATACTTAGAGAAAGGTTTCTGGAACATGAAAATAGTAATTCCAAAAATCTATTTGAAGAAAATTAAAGTCATCAAAGATAGATTAAGGAACTTACTAAAGACCTAGCCAATTTTGTTGAAGGAACTAATAATCTTAATAGATTATTGGGTACTCAAAAAAGGTTTAAAGACAAATGTGGCTTGGGTTTCTCTGATAAACCATCATTAAATTCATCTGCTTCTAAATTTTCCAAGAAGGCTAAAAAGAAAGTAGATGGGTGTACTTATTGTGATAAACCCAGACAACATGTGTCTAAGTGTAAACAAAAAGAGAAATCTATACCCAGAACTAACCTGAGTGGACCCAAGAAAATATGGGTACCAAAGACCACTATTGTTACTCTTGCAGATGTGTTAGACAAATCAAAGAAGACACCCAGAATAACCACAGAAAAATGGATGCGTACAATGCTTGATGGAAGGAAGGTGTATATGCCCAGACCTTAGAACAAGAGTTGTTGGGAAGATCATCCTCATACAACTCAGAAAAAAAATGTTGAGTCTCAACATATGCAACTCATTATGGTCTTTTACTGATAATCCTTGTTGGTAAAATCTTTTATAGTTGCAAATAAATATATGAGAATATATGCTTTATCTGAAACTTGGTGTTATTTGATATATATATATATATATGAACTTTCGGAAATGCATGAACTCTCTGATATATGAACATGCTGAAATTGTGTGTCTGCTGAAATAACTATTACCTACTGAAGGTTTTTTATCTTGCTGAACACAAATACTTTCTGAAGTGTCACTTGATGACGTGGCTATATGAGACCGTTGGCTTTTCATCTTTCCAAACTCTCTTGCACGACGCACGACAACCTATGTCTGCGCAGCTTGTAAATGTCATCATTATTGCTTGGTGCTGAGTCTATTTATAGAGCGCGTGGGAAGATATTCAAGGTTACTCTATCTTTGCATTCTCAAACTCTCAGTTTCTAGAAACTGTTCAATGTTCCTTCATTCTCAAGCTCTCGTCTTTCCCAAGCTTTCTGTTTCATCAATGGCTCATAAGAAAGGTGATGTTGCTGCTTCTAAGGCTGGTGGGAAGATTGTCCCTACCAGGTGTGTAAACCTTGAGAAACTTGCTGAGTATGGTCATGACTTTACTGAACATTTTGAGGCTGCTGGATGGACTCCGTTCTTTGAGAACATCTATTGTTCTTGGAATAAATCAAGTTTATTTGAATTCTAGAGGACTGTTAGGGTTATTGAAGGGAATAAGCACGTTTCTATTAGGGCAACAGTATTGGGGGAAAACATTTTTGTTGATGCCTCCCTTCTGGCAACTGTAACCAAGGTGAAGATTGAAGGAGGACAATTCACACCTGACTGGGAGATGCGCAATGGAGGACCTAGGATGTATAACAAGATGCTCTTTGGTTCAGAAACTACTTCAAATATGGGTGGAACTGGTTTGCTGGAAGTTCCTAGGCTATTGCATGCCATTCTTGGATGTTGTGTGCTTCCAAAAGGAGGTAGCAAGTATCATGTTTCTGAACTGGAAAGGTTTTGCCTTATCCACTTGCTGTAGAAGAAGAAGCTCAACTTGCCAAGGATCATTCTCTACCACATGATCAGGATGGCAAGAGATTCAGCTGCAAACCTTCCATACAACACCTTGATAATGAAGATTATGCTTCATTACAAGATCCCAGAGGAGAAGAAATATGATCAAAAGCCTCCATCCTTCTTCACACATACCAACATCAAGCAGATGGGTATTGATATCAAGAAACCTGCTCCTGAACTCACTGTAAAAGAAACCCTTATTGTTGAGAAGGTTGCTACTACTGGAAGGTCAGTACTTGACATCCCTAAGGATGAGCTGCAGGGAGATGCAAGGAAGGATGAATTCCAACCTACTGCTGAAACTCCTGTTAAGAAGGTTTTGAAAAAGAAAAGAAGTAAAGTCTCTCAGAAGGTCCCTGAAGCTGCTGTCACTTAACAAGTTAGGGAGGTTGAAGTTTTTGATCAAAGGGCAACACCATCTGAAAATGTGGCTGATGTGGCACAACCCCTAGCTTTTGAATTTGTTCAGAAGGTTCCTAGTGAACCTGCTGAAATTGTGGATCAGGATGCTGAGGCTGTTGTTACTCAGGTCACTAAGCCTACCTCAACCCCTGAGGGACATGCCATGGTGGTTGTTTTACCAAGTGAAAGCTCTTCTGAAAAGCCTATTGTAGTTATGCCTTTGGTTACTAGCAATCCAGATCCAGAACTTCAGGAGGTTGTTGCCCTAGCCAATGCTTTAGATGAAGAGGAAGCTAGAAGAGCAAAAGAGCAAGAAGACCAGGACCATGCTATTGTTGTTGCTGCTCAACAAGAAATTCTTAAAGATGAAAGGTTAGAGATATCTTCCAAGCCCAAGAGGAAGAGAGTATCTAAATCCTTGAGGGTGAGGAGAAGAAGACTTCTTTCTCCAGTTCGTGAAGAGCCTCCAGCCCCTATGATTACAAGAAGCAAATCTATTCAGAAGGAAGATGCTGTGAAGTTCCAGCAAATTGCTGAGGAAATAAGATCTAAGAAAATCTTGGAGCTTAAGCTCTTAAAGCTGAAAAAGGACAGCTACTCAACTTGTTGCTGAGGCTGTTCCATACAAGAAGATCAAGGTTCACTTTGGGAATCTAGATCCCACAGATTTAGAAAATGATCTTAGCCCTTCTGCTTTACCAGTGAAGGCTGTTGAACCTTTTGTTGTTCCTGTTAAGGTAGTTGAACCTACAACTGCTAAGTTCATTGTTGCTGCTGCTGCACCACCTTCACCTCCTCCGTCTCAATCATCATCAACTTCATCTTCATCTTTATCCATCTCAAAAAAAGAAGATGATTTTGTTTAAGAAGTTTTTTCCACTGTTCCTGCTGAACCAAGAAGCTTTAACTGGTTAGAACAAGGAAGTTTTGTGTGGAAAGGAGAAGGAAAATTTGTTTGGGAAGGTAGCCACCCTCCAAGGGACAACTTGCTGAAGCCCAAGTCAAGGGACTTGTCAAGAAAACCATCTTTTGATAGGGTTGTTCCCATTTTCAGTTGGGATGATCTTCTGAAAGTTGCTCAATTTCCCCATAAGTTCTATTCAACTCCATATGGACACATGATTAGAGTACCCAAGTTTCCCAATCTTCATGAGGAGTTGTTGTTCTTTAGAAAGCATCTAGCTCTGCACAAACATGATGGGCTTCATGTGGACTCCATGGATGCTGCAAAGGAGAAAAAGGAGAGCTGCACAAAGGAGATAGGAGGAGAACTATTGTTTTATCAGCTTGAGAGAATTAGGAAAGGAGTTAAACCTCCTCATCATTACTGGAAAAAGATTGATATTGACTCTCCTGACAACATGAAGATACCTGCTGAAGATTGGATCACAATAAGGCGCTTGAACCTAGAAACAAAACTCTTTCAAAGGCATATTTTCACTTCTGCTGGACTTAAAGGATTCAAGCCTCCAACGCCTCTCTCTGTAAAACCATCCATCAAGATCTTATGGCAACCAGATAGGATTGTCCCAAGGCTACCATTTGCTGAAGGTCCTAATGACAAGAAGAAGGAACCAAAATTCTATTCTGCCTATCTGAATGACATGGAGCCCATGACTCAAGAACAATGGGAAAAGGTTCCTACTAATGTAGAAATGTATGGTGGACTGGATCACAGCTACAGAGACTGGTTGTGGAATTCATATTGGCATGAAAGAGAAAAAGAAGGCTCATGCTCAGGTACCAAGTTTGATTTTACTGACTCCACTACTAAGAGCACTTTATCTATTCAAGAATGGAGGAATTGGTTTCCTGGAGGATTTCCTTGCTCAGATCATGTGCTTATGATATGACCATGTACTTAATTGCTCTCGTCAACACTACTACTTGTGCGCGCTTATATGATTGATTGAAGTATTTATTGTTCTGAAATTTATGTTTGTTCTGATGCAATTACACCCTGAATTTAATATTCTGATGTGCATTTATTGCTTCAGAAAGCTCTGTATACCCTTTTGGTTGATGACAAAAGGGGGAGTATTATAAACTAACAAAATCTGAAGTTTAAAGTGTTTCAGACAAGGAAGCTTCAGTTCAGGGGGAGCAAGCATTTTACCTAAGTATCTGACTAAGGGGGAGAATTCTTTAAACTTAAATTTATATATTTCCCTTCAGATATTTGTAAGTTTAAGCAAATTTGTCATCATTAAAAAGGAGGAGAATGTTGAGTCCAAATATATTATTAAATAATTAATAATGTTTTAAGCCTCATTATCCTAAGTTTTAATGTATAACAAATTTGGTTAAAGCATTCTAAAAGATAGTGCAATTCTCTTAAAGGTAT
The DNA here is from genome assembly GCA_026901365.1 of Sesbania bispinosa. Lineage (NCBI taxonomy): Eukaryota > Viridiplantae > Streptophyta > Magnoliopsida > Fabales > Fabaceae > Sesbania > Sesbania bispinosa. Next base: position 2,151,391 of record QLOH01000035.1, read on the forward strand.
TTCCTGTGTTTCAGCAACCCTCTGAAAGAGTAACTCTCTGAAGTTATGTAGCCCTCTGAAGTGGTGCAACCTTCTGAAGTAGAGGAACCCTCTAAAGAGTCAGGACCTGCTGAAGTAATCAATCTTCTGAAGAGAAGAGCTATCTGAAATGAGAAGACCTGCTGATGACATCCAACGTGGCATAATATCTAAAGTCAGAAATCAAATAGAGTGAAGCTCTCTGAGGATTTCTGCTCAAGACCCAAAGATTTCTCAACATCTTCTTGAGGAAAGAAGTTCAGAGTCCTTTTGCGTAAATTTGAATCATAGTACCAGGAAAGGAAATCTTTGTTTCATAGTACTTGCAATGTGTTAGAACTGAGTCATCACTGCTCACTTGCTCTGTACAATGTCAGAAGCTATCAGAAGATTGTCTCACAACGGATTATACAGCATTAAATGCTATCTCTTAACGGTGAATTCAACAATCTTCAATGGACATAAACCTCATCCTTATAAATAGCTTTGTGATAGATTTCAATGATGTAGAAGAGAGAACGATACAAGCCAATAATCTGTCAAATTTACGCTACAAATATTTTCTGGTTATTGTACATAAAATTTACACATGCTGAGTAGTACTCAGTTATCTTGTACAATCTCTTTTCAGTTTAAGTTAGGAACTCTGTCTTGTTCAGTAACTTAAACATTTCTCCTTGTAAACACTTTCAAGTGTCTGAGAGCCTGGAGAGGCTTGGTGGAAGAAAGAATACATGCTGTTGAGCCTGGAGAGGCTTGTTGTTTAAATAATACTTGGTGTAGAGCCTGAAGAGGCTTGATAGAAAAGAATACTTGTTGTTGTAGAGCCTGAATAAGCTTGAAATAAAAGAATACTTGTAATCTATGAGATTAGTGGAAAATTCTTAGCTTGTTGGCTTTGGGACTGGAACGTAGCGAACATTGGTGGTGGGTGAACCAATATAAATCTTTGGCTAAGTTCTCTCATCCCTAAACTCCATTTAAATTTAGTTTATACTAACGTGGAGGGTTCTGAGATTGCTGTTTTATAACACTAATCTGAAAAAACAATTTTTCTGAACTGTTTTATTGAACCTGTTGAAGCAACTTCAGCAAGTACAAAAATCCAAGTTTCAACAAAGTATAAAATCTCTTTGTGAAAAGGTTTTGTTTATGAAGGTTTTCAAAAACTGCTTAAGATTTATAAACACTATTCAACCCCCCTTCTTGTGTTTCCTGTGGTTTCTACATAAACTTCACACATCATAAGCCTTGAATCGGTATAGTTAAGGGAGGAACCTCATAATTCCCACTAGACCTGCACGGATTATCGACCAGAATGTCAAAAGATTGAGGAACAAGACCATTCCCTTAGTAAAGGTGTTCTAGGAGGGTCAGTCGCCAAAGGAGGCGACAAGAGAGAAGGAGGAGGATATCCACCCTCAGTTTTCGAAGTTATTTTCTTGAGGGTAAAATCAGTTTCCTTTTTTTCTAGTCATTTGGGGATAAATTGTTTTAAGGGGGGTAGATTGTAACATCCCAAATTATAGCTCTTTTTGTAAATGAAACTAATAAGGAAGAGATTTTATAAAAGGAATTAGGGGGAAAATGAACTAAGAATCAAATAGAGGAAAAATAGGATTCTGGTATCCTCGCTCAAGCAAGGAGGTCTCGCTTGAGCGAGCATATCAGAAAAGGGGAGAATTTTGGGTACTAATATTCTCGCTCAAGTGAGAGGGGCTCTCTTGAGCGAGCATATCAGTAAAAGTTGAGAAACAAGTTTCTTGTTTGGTCACTCAAATGGGGATCTCTCGCTTGAGCGCAATTATTGGGAAAATTCCATGGTTGCTCTCTAGAATCCCCTCGCTCAAGTGAAATTCTCTCGCTTGAGCGCATTTCCAAGAGTTGCTCGGTGGAATGTTCTCGCTCAAGCGAGGATACTGTTTGGTTGAGCTAGGACGCTTTTGTCCCAGGATTTCTTCTTTCTCACTCAAGCGAGAAGGCCTCGCTGAGCTGGAGTTCGCGTATCTATTTTTTAAAACACTGATTTAGGCTTTGGTCCCCCCCTATTACTATCCTCAACCACCATTTAAGAGAGAGAGAGAGAGGGAAGTCCTAGAGAGAGAGAGGCTCAATTAAAGCTTGTAAGAAAGGAGATCAAAGCCAAGGACCTCACCCTCCATCCTTCCTTAACTTCTTCCCTTTTCCATCTGAGTTCTTGAGGTGAGTATATACTCCCACACACACCACTCATTTGGTTGATTCTTCCTCCAGTGTACCCTATTCTCTCTTTCCTTTCTTTTAAATCTTGTTGATGATTGTGTGTTGTGTATTTTTCTTTATATTGGTACATTGGATTGTGTTTGTTGAATTAGGAGCATGAATAAGGGGTTTTCCCCAAGCTAGGGTTCCTTATGTTCATGTATTTTGACATTATGGTATGATTCTTGGACTAGACTGTGGTTGAGCATTTTCATTCATGGCCTCTAGCCCCAGTTATTAATGAGAAAATGAATTTGGTTTCGCCCCCAAGTTCACCCTAATTAAACGAGATTGGTTTCGGCCCCCAGATAATTGGTGGTGTTATGCCCAACGACAGGTCTAGCCCAAGTCTACGTCATAAGACCCCTGTCTACCAGGGAAATGCAGGTCATGCATATTCACGTTTATGTTTAAGATGAGATATCGTGATTATGAATTGTTTTTACTTATCCTGTTGCACTTCATTTGCCTACCTTACCCACACTACAAAACTAAAATGATTAAGAAGTTGAAAATCTTTTTAAAATTTTAAACTTTTTGTCAAACTATGATCTGGCTCTATGTAAATTAATGGATTATCAACCATCTCCTCAAGTGACACGATGCACGTCTCTCCATAACTATCAGCTCATCACTAGTGCAAAAAACGTCCTTTAACGACGCCCTTATAACGAAGGTTATATAGGGACGGTCATAGAAAGGAACACTGTGGCAAAATTGCCAATTTTTGAACAAGAAATAACGACGGTTAAAAACAACCTGTCTTTAAAAACCGGAAATAAACGACGGTTCAGTGGAAAACATACAACAACGACGATCATGCTTGAAACCGTAGTTGTTTGCGTATACAAGAGCGGTCATCCTTTAACTGTCGTGGAGTACCCACTTGCGCATCCACTCATACAACTAGGGTTCAAATGTTCTATCACTGGCAAGGAGCTTAAGAGAAATGTGACAGGGAGGCGGCACATGCAGTGGGACGGGGAGGAAGGGTGAGGCACCCTCGGTGGTGGTGCAGCCGCCCAACCAGAGCACAATAGGAAGACGGTGGGCCGCGTCAGTGCTTCCACCGTCCGTCCACCATCCATCGGTCTCCCTCGCGCGTCTTTGTCTTTCCCTTCGTCGGCCCCATCGCTCGTGCACCGTTCCTCTTCTTCTCCCCCTTCGTCCGCCGTTTGTCGCTACGAATGGTGGAGCGCTCACAGTCGCCCCTGCTGGATGAGAGCTCGTCGTTGTCGCCCTGCTGGAGAGCTCACCATCACGCTGCTGCTGCAGGTAAGGGTTTTGTCCCCTTTTTTTTCTGCACGTTCTGAGATCTTGTGTGTTTGTGCAGTTTGTTGTTGATGGTGTGTTCTTTGCTGAACTGAACAAGGTTCTGACCGGAATGGAAGCACGATCCCTTCCCATAAACACTCTCACTCTCACCAATTCTAATGCCAACTACATTTCTCTAAGTGCTACTTCTATTATGCCTCACTCTCTTCCTTACAACTCTCTTCTTCCACAATCACACCCCTCACTTTGGTATTCACTCTTTCCCTCTTTCTTTTTTTATTACAATGATTTATGGGTTGTAGCTGCTTTCTTCTCTATGTCCTTTGTTTAAATAAAAGGAAAAGTTAATATCTATGGAGTTGGGATATGATAAATGTGTTTCCTTTGCAGAAGAGTGTCCTTAGAGTGCAAGCTGAGAGTGAGATTATGAATTGAAGCAAATGAGGGGACATGGTTTGCTGGCAGAAAGAGATGTGAAGCTCTGGTAATTTAATTCTTTTACACTTCTTAAGTGAAATGCCTGGTGAGAAATTTCGAGTTCACTGAATTTTCATAATCTTGTACCCTTCTGTCTAGTGACTAGTGAGTTGAACCAATTTATTAGTGGTATATGTTACTAGTATCTACAATAACCTGTGTAATCAAGTCCATGTTATTGGTGGATATGCCTTTTGTTCCATGATGTTGATTCAGATGTGAACCTCTGGATTTTAATGGGAATTTTAATTTTAATTTTTGTATAAATTTTTACTCATACTCTGGCTGCCAAAAATGTGTAGCTTTACATGGAATCTGATCTCTTCCTTCACTCATGAACTGTATGCGTATGTAGTGTAGTGGTCCTCTCTCTGATCTTATGAGCATAATTTCATGGCTAAGAAATAGCAGAAGAACACTTCTTCTACTACCAACACCAGGAAGCAGACATGCAAAGCACCCCAAGAGACCTCACCTCCCCAGCGAAGCTCAATCTACTACGGTTTGTCACAAAGTAATTAATAAGCTTCATAAATCAATTTAAAATTAATCTAGAACTAGATCTATATATCTTCATCCCCTTTTAATTCCTTTCTCTGTTTGATTAACTGGATGTAAAGGGACAATGTAAGGATTTTATTTTGTGATTTGAAATGGAAGTTAGTCCCCCCTTTCTTGAATTTAAGTATTGCTCTAGTCAGGAAAATAAGATCACAAGGTAGTTCTATTGTAGTGAACCATTAACAATAATAATGTATTTTGATCATAAGGTTGTTTTCTCTCCCTTGGACAAATTATTCTAGAATATATGTGCTTCCTATCTTTTATTTTCTGGTTGTCTGAATGACATTCTTTTATATCATCCAATAGTTCTAATGTTTCTTAAGGGATTAATGGAAGAGTTCAACTCCCAGTTGGGTGGGTTCTGATCCTTGAAGTGGTTGGGATGGTATCAAGTGCAATAATAACTCACGTGTTATTTCCATTAAGGTCTATCTTAAATATTTCCATGTTATTTATTTTTCTTTTGAATTAATCTTTGCTTTGGAGAGAGTATAACCAGTTGGCTAGCTTTCAGATCATTACCAGACACTGGTTTGATTGGCCAGCTTCCAGGAGATATTGGATCACTCTCTAAATTGCACACTCTGTAAGCTTTTTACTTCACAGATTGGAAGGATATAAAAGAATTCTAGATTTAACTGACAGTCAGCTTGATGGACCCATCATAGTATCTAATGACACTACCCTGGTCTTGATATGCTACTCAACACAAAGCACTTGTATGTCAACTCTCTTAAGTAGCCATTTTTTTTCTGTGTCAGTGATTTGCTTAATATGATCAAAATTCATCCAACATATTTCCATTATTGCCTGCAGTCATCTTGGAAGAATTAGCTTTCAGGAGAAATTCCTCCTCAACTTTTTAGCTAAAAAATGTCCCTGATACATGTGTAAGAGTTGTCCTTAATCTTTGTTACTTGTAGTCTTTGAATATGATTATCATAGTATTATCAGAGTATCCTGATATTAGGTTGTGGTTTGTGAGGATTGATAGAGGTGACTAAGAATGTGAACCTACAAAATCCTAGGGGTTCTAGACTATCCTTGCTTGGGCAAGAGTCTTTAATTACCTGTCCACAAAGTCATGCGTCAATAATTGTTGGAGATTAAAAAATGCAGAGATGTTAATTGAATAGGAAAATCCCAGGGGTAAAGACACGTATAATGCGTTTAATCAAGGCACTATTTTGAATTTTTTATTATTAACTGTTATAAAAATTTTGGCTTCTGATATAGTTGATAAGAGCCTGACTGTGATACATATAGACATATAGATGCACATGCATGTGGCACAATGGAGATTAATTTGCGGGGTGGCCAAAGTGCATGTCCATGCTTGTGTGAGTATAAGAAAAAGAGGGAGAGCATACTTGATGCTAACTTGGTTACCTATGTTTTATATTGCAGATAAATATGAAAATGGGAGTTGTTTTCACTCGAGAGGTGTTGGAGCTGTTTGTTATGAAGAATGTTTTTAATTGGTAATTTCCCTTGTTCAATGTGTGTGTGTGTTGTTGAGAAGGGGGAGGGGTGTAAAATATATAATAAGATATTAATGTATGTTCCCCTCCTATCAGCCTGGTCTTCGCTTGATCTAGGAGAAATATTATGAAGAGGCACATGCTGAAATATTTGTTGTTGATGTTGCTTCTCCTGCACGCTTTGAAGATGCGATGTCCGCACTTGGTTAGTGGGAATTGATTTTATTATTTATAAATAACTAATACATACTTCTTTAAGATGTTGGCTTGCAGTAATAGTAGATATGTCAGAAACAAACAACACAATGATGATTGAATAACTGACTTTTTTTATCAGAAAGGTGCTTCGGCATGAGGATCTCCAAGGAGCCCCTCTCTTGGTATTAGCAAACAAGCAGGTGAGTGTAACTATCCTCTCCCTGTCCTATAATTTCAGTATAGTTTGGTGTTTATTCTTGTTGTGCATGTTTGAATGTCTTGTTAAATATCATTATACCTGAAGGTGCCAGTTCTGCCTATTTCAGTACTAGGCCCATAAATTATATATAGAGAAATAATCACATATTTACAGGATGGTGCATAATTTATTGTAGCCTATAAATTATATATGATAGGTAAAGTCAATTGATTGCACAAATAAATTTTAGTTGCTTCAACTTGTCCAGCTGATATGATATTCTTTCAGACATGTACTGGTCTGCTTTGTTTTATCCTGGTAATTTTCATTTTGTACTTTTTTGTTTGTCATATTCTTGTTTGATTAAGCTGTTGTAGTCAATCAGATAGTTAGTTATGTTAGTGAGGCATAACCGAGGCTGGTATCAGCTTGTGGATTTACTATCATAAAGAGGAATTGGGTTTTAATTAGATCATTTATTAAAGATAGATTTTTATATAAAGATAGATTTTTAAATATATCATTAATAACCTTATCTAGGCTTTTCGTTTTAGGTTCCATCATGTGGAGGACAACGGTACCTATCCTCTAACCTCTTTGTCTCTGTCTTCCTCACTTCATCCTATTCCCATGCAGCTTTTCTCATTTACTAGTGCCAAACAATTAGAAATTTTTCTTATTAGATTTCATGCGCGCGCGCACACACACATATTAATTGTTGAAAAGACTTGATCAAATGATAGCAGAACAATATTATGTTATAAAATATTAATTAATTCCTTCCCTAATATCATGCTAATTTAATATGTTGAATTGAAGATAATTTTTTATATATTTTATTGAATAGCTAAACTATTATCTGAAACGGAATTGAATCGTCTAGATCGAGTTTGAACTCCGTTTCTGATATATTTTGTATTATGGGTACTCCCTTATAATTAAAGTTTCTTGGATGATGCCTTTTATTGTTAATGATTCTGATTTCTCTCGGCATTTCAGATTTTATATATTTAATTATATGATGTTTTCAAATTTAATCCAATGGCATGTATTGTTATGCTATCCATGTAAAATTTGGTGTTATGGCTTATGAAAGAAGCATTCTGATGCAGTTCACTAATGTTTTGCTTCTTCATAATTTATATTTCATATTTCTTTTTTTTTATATTCATCCTCCCTCTAACATAGTATGTGTGTATCTTCAATAGGAGATCAAATCCTCCCTCTAACATAGTATGTGTGTATCTTCAATAGGAGATCAAAACTGTTAATTGAATATAGAAGCTTCTACTTATAATTTCTTTTTCTTCTTTTCTATATATATACATATTCATTTTCCCTTTAATTTTGTTTTTCTTTATTAAAATTAAAAGACTTAGATGATAAAAATTTATTTTGAATGTTACTTTTGTTTTGGGCCATTAATGTTAAAGACTATGAAGTACCCTAAAATTTTGCTTTTTTTGGGATTTTTAATAAATAACTAGGCATTAACTACAAAATAGCTAGGAAATTCTGGACATACCACAACAAAACAAGACTTACAACGACGGTTTAAAGCTTGGAACCGTCGTTGTATGTCCAGGAAACAACGACGGTTTCACACAGAAACTGTCGTTGTTTCCTGGAGATAAACAATGACGGTTCTAGCTTTAACCGTCGTTGTTTCTGACTTATAACGACGGTTCCTGTGTGAAACCGTCGTTGTTTCATAGACATACAATGATGGTTCCATTTTTAACCGTCGTGGTTTCTAACTTATGACGACGATGACAAACGTCGTTGAAAACCCACTTTTTTAACGACGCCTGGATTAACGATGGTTCCACAACCATCGTTATAAAGCCTTTTCTAACCGTCGTTAAAAGCCTTTTTTGCAGTAGTGCATTGTAACCACCGTCATCAATGCCTCAAGCATGCCTATTTATAAGGATTGAAGGATAATCATGAGAACTACACTCCAATCAGTAAATCCTCAAGAGTAGAAATCAATCTCTCCAAGAACCTTAAATCTGCTTCATATGGCTGCTGAATCTGCTACTTTATGTGATTCAAATCAATCAAGGATTAATGAGAGAATCATCCTTCGAGGATGGTTTGTCCTCTCTGAATTTGAAGAAGCAGGATTCAATATCACTGAGTACTTTGATGCTGTTGGATGGACCTCATTCTTTAACACACATTTCCTTTTGCGTGGCATGAGGAAAGTGTTATGGCATTTTGGAAACAACTCTGAAGTGTGTTTCTGATCCAGAAACACACTGGGATAAACACGACTGTGATGGGGAGATCCATCTTTGTGGATTGCAAAGTGATTGCTAAAATATTGGTGTTCCTTCAAGGGGAGAAACCTTCTGTCAGAATTGGGAAGTACACTTTGGAGGAGGCTTCCTGATATTGATCAGTTGCTGTTTGGTAGAAGACGCCTTGGTCTTACCAAGCACTCTCAACTTATGGATATTCCCAGAGTTCTTGCTGTTCTTAACTGTTGCATCCTTTCGAAAGGAAGTAAGTAGTATAACTTTTTCATCAAGGACATTGAAAGGTCTGTGGTGGCAAACTTGCTGATGAAGAAGAGGATCAATCTTCCATGGATTCTTCTATATCAGATGATATTCAGAGAAGAATTGGATGTTAAGGATCTCTTCCCCCACAACACCTTAATCATGAAAATCTTGATTCACAAGGACTTTCTTATGAACAATCTCTTTGATCAAGCACCTTCTTCCTTCTACACTCCGGTTATGTTTGCTCAGTCAGACCAGACTCTATCTGAAAGAGAAGAAGCCCTAGGGAATAGGGTGGCAGAATTTCCTCTTGTGGCATCCCATGTCAAAGAAAGAAGGACAAGAGTCTCTGGTCATCTGGGTGCTCACGGAAAGAATTAGAAAGGTGTTTTTGCTGCATACAATGTGATTAACGTCCTGCATGCTTGTGTAATCGGTTAGCAAGAGGTTTAAGAAAACTCAGAAGGAGCTTGCTGAAGCTTAAGCAGAAAGGAGAGTGCCAAGTACTAATGAGGAACTACCTGCCAATAGTCTTTAATCCATTCAAAGAGCATTGTCATTTTCTTTAAAAGAAAGGATTTATTTTTTTAATAAAGCTCATGTTTTTTGAATGATTAAATTCTATAACTGTTCATACTTTCTGCTTACGTTAAGTAAGTATGCGTTTTTCTGACTATGCCGTTTATATTCCTTAGATTGATAGAAGTTCTTAAAGATAAAAATCTTTTAACTTGCTGAAAACACTTTGAACCCTCTAATAACAAAAGAAGGAAAAGATTTTCTTTAATAACAAAACCTTTTAATCAAGTGGTTTTTCAGAAAGTAATATCAAATTCAGGGGGAGCCCCTTTCAAAGAAAATAAATTAACGATTTTTTTTAAAAGGAGAAAATGTTGTTTGATGAACTTAAAGCTAAATTCTTAAGATATTTCGTAATGATTAACAAATTTAATTGAGCAAATTCAGATGTTGCTGAAAGGTATTTTGGTTTATGAATGTTTCGGCAAACGAGTTTTAAAGAGAACTTATAAAGCTGGATCATCAGAAGGCAAACACCATCTAAAAGAATGATTATGTGGCATCACTCTTAGCCTCTGAACCTGTTCAGAAGGTTCACAACGAACTTGCTGAAATTGTGGGTCAGGAGTGCTGAGGAGATTGCTACTTATTCATTGAGCCTACCCTCAACCCATGAAGGATAGGCCATGGTGACTACTGTTTCTGATAGAGAGGAAGTCAGAAAGGTTATAGAGCATGAAGATAAAGATGATGCCTTTGACGCACAACAAGCAATTTCAGAGAATAAAAGCAACAAGACTGTATTTGAAGAAAAGTTGAGTCTCAACAGATACGTCTCTTAACCCTAAAATTCTCTAAGTATCTCTTCTAATAACATTGTTTGATTTTTCCGGTATTAATTGTGTTTTCATAAAAATAACTGTCTTTAATATAATTATATACATATTTTTTGGGCATCATAATTTTTTAAAGGAATAATTTTATATAACCGGTATTTCGAAAAGGTTGTAATTTCAAAAGTCCTTGAAAACCATAAACTCTAATGACAAAGGTAATTAAAGGAGATAGCTTTTCACTTGTCAGCTTCACGATGCACGTTCCCCTATGTCGGTTGCTGCATGTACCATCATTAAAGGTTATGTGAGTGCTTTTGAGCCTATAAATTCATAACGTGAGAAGCAGTTCAAACCTCACCTCAAACCCTCTACAACTTCTCGTCTGTCTCTCTCAAGCTCTTAACTCCTCTCAAAATCTCCAGAAGACTCATCTCTCCCCAGTTCTCCAATGGCATCCTCTACAACCATCTTTCAAACGCAAGCTGTAGATTTCAAAAGCCTTTCTGAGGAAGGCTACGGCATTGCTGGTCTATTTGAAAGTGCTGGGTGGTTACCTTTCTTGAAGTCGTTGACTGCCAATGGCGTGAGGAAAGCGTTCGCGAATTCTGGAGAACCATGGAAGTAGTGAAGGAAGAAAGAATAATCTATGCAAAGGCCCCAAGTGATGGGTCATGAAATCTTAGTCGACACCAAATCTCTGGGAAGGAGCTTGGAGTAAAGAATGAAGGAGAAAAGTTCTCGTCCATCTGGGAAAGGTTCAATGGTGGTGCAGGAAGGTTTAAACCTCCTGATCTACGGTAAGAATGGGATGAAGGATATTCCCAAAATTACTTTCCAAATCATGAAGTACTGTGTGTTTCCAAGTGTGGGAGATAACCACCTTTTCGAAGTAGAGAAGTTCTGCGTTATCAATCTTCTACAAATGAAGAAGATAAACCTGCCCTGGGTTCATTATGTATGGAATGACCAGAAGAGAACAAAAGAGAATGCCGACATTCCTCCTTTCAACACCATTATCATGAAACTTCTCCAATTTCATGGGGTTCACATTGAACACCTCTGTGACCCACAGGCGTCCCAACATCTTCAGGGTTGAATGGTCAAACTACAGTTGTAAATGAATGCACTGGAAAGAAGACCAGCTGTGTGAAAGATCCTGAAGTCAATAGGTTGAAGATGGAGAACACCTTACTCCGGCAAGAATTAGAGATACAAAGATGGCTTTACTGATGCTTGCAGAAAGATGTAGAAGATGAAGAAGAAAAAGGATGAGCCCAGTGGGAAGCCAGTCTTCTAATTAATTCTTGTCACAACTATTCGCAACGTCTGCTTAATCCTCTTTGTTTACAACGTTAAATATTATCTATATAAAGTACTTTCTTTAGTGATCACTATTTTGTGCATTCTTGCCTGCCTTGTTTTATCTTGTGATAAAGTTTTTCATCTTGGTATCATTTGTTGAAATCTGTTCAATGTACCTTTGCTTAATCTACCCTTTTTAAATAATGACAAAAGGGGGGAGAAATATAACTAACAAAATCTGAATCTGAAAAAGAGAACGTTATATAACTAACAAAATCTGAATCGGAAAAAAGAGAACGTTTTCGTTAAAGGAATTAAAGTTCAAATAAGAAGAAAAACGTTTCTCTCAGGGGGGAGTAATATAAATAGGGGGAGCTATCTAAATATATATTATCTTTCATACTTTCTTATATATTTTGTTAGGTATATATCTAATTTGTCATCATTAAAAGGGAGAGAATGTTGAGTCTCAGAATTAATTTAAGTATTTTAAATTAGATTTAAGACTCATTAGCCTCAGGTTTTAATGATTAACAAATTAGATCATATAAAGAACAGGTTCTACTGAGAAATGTATTGTTTTGTGCATTGTGTTTCAGGAAACAGGATGAAGCATCCATCTGAAGAAGACCAAGATAGCTAAGGAAGCAGGTAAAAGAAAGGAAGAGAAAATCCGAAGAAAAGATGAAGGCAAATCTGAACAAGAAGAAACGCGGAAAGAAACCTAGTAGAAGAAACCTGTTGAAGAAAAACAACATACAAAGACAAAGTGAAAAGCATTGAAGCAACTATCTGAACGCGACCAACTATCTGAAGAAAATGTGGAGAGAAGAAGTATATTTGTGGAATCAGAAATAAAGACAAACTTAAAGCCTATGAAAGTCTATCAATCAAAAGAACATCTCTTTGTCTCAGATACATCTACTTCAGATCATCCATTCAGATGATGCAAATGTACTTCAGATCATTCATTTCAAACAAATAAACAATGAACCATGTAGAAGCAGCTCAACCTTCTGAATCAAAGAAAGACTTGAAGAGAAGTAACCTGCCAAAGAAGGAAGACATACTGAAAGAAGAACAAAGAAGCAATCTGCTGAAGAAAGGAACTTGCCGAAAAATGACCAACCTACTGAACCAAAGAAAAGACTAAAAGAAAAGGAAAAGGAGAATGAAGAAGCAACAAGCTGAAAGAAGAATAATACAACAAACTATCTGAAGAAGTCAAGCTATATGAAGAAGGACATCACGACAATCATATAAAGAAAAGAAAGAGTACATCTGGGCAAAGCTGAATTGAAGATAAACTATATGCTCATGAAGAATGAAGAAGAAAGAAGCAACCATCTGAAGCAAAGAAGAAGAAACTCGCTGAAAGAAGGAACTCGCTGAAAGCGTCTCCAAGAGGAAAAGCTAAATCAAGCTGAAGTAATGCAACCTGCTGAAAGTGTGTGTGTATTAAAGTTGAACTTGCTGAACACCTACTTTATGAATATGACGACGTGGCACTTCAAACTCTCTGAAGAAGAAGCCAGACACGACTCTCTAAAGATTTATGAGTCAATCTGAACAACTTATTTAAAAGATTTAAGTCTTAGCAAACATGAGTGGTGAAGCTAAATTGATGCAAAGAAAGCAAAGGCCTTAGGGCTCAGCTTCAGAACTCAACATGAAAGAGAAAGCTTACTGCAGAAAAGCAAATAGAAGTCAGAGATAGGTCAACGCTACCGTACACCTACTTTTGTATCTTCTCTGCAACACGCTATCAGAGGGATGTACCTTAAGCAAAAAGAAGCAGAACTCAAAACGGGAAAAAAGAGAAGTCCAACGGATCTTAGCATCCTATCTCCTTACACTCATAAGAAGAGGAATGAAGAAAGAAGAAGAGAGAGAATATCAACTTGCTGAAGAGGAAGAAAATCTCTCATGATTAAGAGCTTATCTAACAGTGTGTCAGAACCAAGTCATCTGCTCACCTAATCTGCTTAAGCAAGAAGCTACCGAATGAGAAGTTATTTCACAACAACTCTATGAACTTAATCATTTCTTCTCAATGGTAAAATTAAGCAGTCTTCAAACGACTATATTTCCAGAACATATAAATAGGCTCAAGAAAGTCTTTGAAGATGTAGAGATGTTGGTCTAAAGTTTCCAATGATGCATCCATAAGATGTCAACCAGAATGGGCTGCCATGAATTCTCAATCATCTACCTTTGAACCATGGCATTTTATCAAGCCCACAGAAGAAATTGACCAAGCTCAATACAAATCATATCAAGCCAACCTTCTGATCACACAGAAATGAGATTGAATCCAAAATTATACACTTGTATCTCTGTCTTATCTCCTTGTACTTAAATTTATTGCATGTATTCTAAGTAGTACTCAGTTAATCCATAGTACAAGATGAACCTCGGTTTAAGTTTCTAGGAAACTTAAACTTTTCATTGTAAACACTATGAAGTGTCTGAGAGCCTGGAGAGGCTTGGAGGAAGAAAGAATACTCTGAAGAGCCTGGAGAGGCTTGGAGGAAGAAAGAATACTCTGGAGAGCCTGGAGAGGCTTGGAGGAAGAAAGAATACTCTAGAGTGCCTGGAGAGGCTTGGAGGGAAGAAAGAATACTCAGTTTAAGCCTGGAGAGGCTTGGTTAAAAAGGAATACTTGGTTGAGAGCCTGAAGAGGCTTGATGATAAAATAATACTTCTATCTGTGATAAGATACTAGAAAATCCAGTGGTGGTTTGCCCTGGGACTGGATGTAGCTCACTGGGTTAGTGAGTGAACTAGGATAAATTCTTGGCTGAGTCTTCTCTATCCCTTAAACTTTTTCAATTTAGTTTTCATCTAATAAAGAGGACTTAAAAGTATTTGAGTGAGAACTTTACTTCTGAATTGAACTCGTTTTTAAACTACTTTGAGTCTGAAAGTCTGAACCCAGTTCAGAAGGTGATCAAAACTTCAGACTGAACCTCATCGTCTGAATATTTTCAGAAGCTATTCTCTCTACTCTTATCTATTTACTCTCCGCTATTATCTGATTATTTCTAACTAGGAAGGGTCTGAAGAGTGAAATCACAATCAACATAGTAAAATTTCATTCTTGACCAAATCGTTTTGAAAAAGAGTACTTACTGAACCTTCTGAAGTGGGTTCAACAAGTTCTTTAACAAATCAGTTTTCAGCAAGTTACTGAAACGTTTAATACATTAGTGTAAAACATTTTTTTTAAAACATGTTTTCTTTTGAAGTTATTACTTATCAAAATCAGTTTTAAACAAGTTTCTAAAATGTTTTCATTAATCTTCTGATGTGATTACAGAAAACACATTTACACTTATCAAGTTCAGCAAGTCTCTGAAAAACTCTTTCATTAGCCTACGCTTAACTCTGATATTATTTACTATTTGGCAAAAGAGTTTTTCATAAGAACCTGCAAAGGTTTAATTGGTATTATAAATTGTTCAAAAGGGTTTCCGAAAAATAGCGTAAAGTTTTAAACACTATTCAACCCCCCTTCTAGTGTTTCCTGTGGTTCCAACATATAAATGCTTGAGCATTGTGAACAACATAAAAAATTAAATGCTCCAGCATAGAAGGGTTATGCTTGAGCGTCAACAAGTTTGAAATAGGATAGTCCAACGTTTAAACAATAGGTCTATGAATGCTTGAGCGTTGCGACGCAACATAAAAAATTAAAAGGTGTTATTTAAACCCCCACTTAAGGATTATGGCTCCATTAAATTCTATTTTCATCAATCTTAGAAAGAGAAAAAGAGAAACAAGGATTGGAGGCTTAGATTGGGAAAAGGAGAGAGAAAGATGAAACCATAGGGAGCACCGTAAACCCAAGACCTCAGCACGGTCACACACAAAGTGATTATAATCCACACACCGACCTTCATGCATGGATTTTATATTTTTTTTTTCTTCCTTATCAGATTCATTGTGGTTTATTTTATTTTTGAGTAGATGCATAATGCCTATGGTAATTCATTTGATGACATGTTTCCTGGTAAATATGGCTATGTTGATGAATATGATTGTATGTATATGTTTCCCCATGAATGATATATATGAATACATACTTTTTATTGTTGGATTCGAATGGAAGTCTATAAGATTCACAAATGATAATCTACGATATACCACAAGAAAGTTTATGTTTCGGTCTACATGTGATAAGAAAGATTTAAGTTCTAACCTATATGTGATAAGAAATATTTAGGCTTTGGCCTATATGTGCCTACGAGCAAAAAATGGAAATTCTTAATTATGACAGAACAAATCTATAACCATTATGTAATTTGGCAATGTCATAGGGTATGCGTCCCTACATGAAAGTTAAAAGGACCCCCTAACACCAAACATATGTTTGATGTATGTATATATGGATGAATATTACATGTGATATCCAGATGTAAATGTAACGCCCCATCCTTGACCTATAACCCCCTCTTAGGCCTAGGAATACTAGGTGCGCAATGTAACATCCCAAAATTTATGCTCTAGAAAAGAGGAGTGCTAGCAACACACTCTTTGGCACACTCTTTTAGACACACTCCATGTGATTAGTTAAAATTCACATGGGTACCACCAAATTATGTGGGTCCGACTACCAATGTGGTGGGACCCATGTGACTTTTAACCGATCACAAGAAGTTTGTTGGAAAAAGTGTCAAAGAGTGTGTTGCTAGCACTTTCTTTAAAAAAATATAGTGGAAGCCTTAGGCTGTGAATCCTATCGAGAGAAGGAAGTTGGAAGTCGAAAGAGAATTCGAGGGTTTGAGAGTAAATTAAGAGAAGAGATAGGGAATCTATTGAGTGCTATGAGTGTTAAGGGGAAACTAGAAGGGAAACCAAGTAACAAGCCTGACACAGTGATAGATTTAACCTAGTAGGTATCACACCCAAAAGTTGAGAGATTAACCAGACAACGAGGTTAGGAAGGAGGTTGAGGTGTGCGTAAGGGAATTAGACCTAGATGGAAAGAATTACGCTTAGAGAGCTGATGAATTGAGCAGGGAAAGGGTTAGACCAAACGAGTAAGGTTAAGAAAGTATCCCCATAAGAAGGAACTAGGAAAACAAACTGTATAAGATAAAATGGGAATTTATGGTTATGATATTCTCACTCAAGCGAGAAGGTCTCGCTTGAGCGAGTATATCAGTAAAAAGGGAGAGATTTGTGTTCTATCATCCTCGCTCAAGTAACGAGGCTTGGCTATAAAGAAATCATGGTTTTTCATGGTATATCAAGAAACACAACTTCAGAGAAAAGAGAGCATAACTACAAGTTAAACAATTTTCTCACGTAACTCTCAATTCACCATCTCATTCTTGAATTCAAACATTTTAGCACAATTTTCTGCCTCTTTTGCTAATTCACTCTTTTTGAATTATATAGTTTTTTTTTAAAAAATAATAAGTAGGAGTGAATTCCATTACTCACTGTGCCCTTTTTCCAATATCCATCAACCAACCAATACCCATTCTAATTGAATAAGATGCACCTATGCTCTCTATCCCTAAGTGTGTAAGGGACAAGAATTATAATGAGTGACAAAGCTAAGGTGCAAAATCCAAGAAAATTTCAAGCTCAAATGGGCTATCAAAAACAGGAAATATTATTTACAGGTTGGCTATCTGGCACTGAGTAATTTACATTTTAAACAACGTGCCTTAGCCACTTCCATGCTTTTCATATGCAGTAATAAAATAAAAAACTCAAGCAATAGCAATTGACAAACAACAGGGAAAACTCTCAAAGTGTTTGGTCACACACACTTACAGGCTTATGGCTATTTTCCTTGATTAAATTACCTGTTGCACAATTAGCTATCTTAATTAACTTTCCTGCACAAAATCCTAATCCTAACTGATTATGAATTTAGCCACTTAATTCTTTTTTCTCCTCTTAATTCAGTTGGTTTGGCTGTACTAGCTTTGAGACCTTTAGTTGAACTCCAATCATCAAATGCTTTATTTCCTAATTCCTAAGTCCTAAGTTAAAAATACTAATCCTAATTGAATAATCTGCATAAGTTTCAAGATTATCAAATAAAGAAAAGAAATAATAAAAAGAAAAAGAAACACCGTTGCTCCAAAATCTGCTGCAGCAATTGAATCATCAGGTGGTCCAGCTCCAGCTGCTCCACTCCCCTTGAAAGAGAGGCCTGTCCCCAGGCCATTGCAAGTAAGTCTGGAATTACTTGGGTGGAATGCCTAGGTGTAGTCCATGGACAGTTGGAGTCGCCTGATCTTCCCCTCCAATGACTAGTGTGGCATGTCAACTGGCAAAACATAAAAAGAGAGGAATTTGAACGGTGAAATTGATAAGAAACGCAAAAAACATACCCTGTACAGCAGATTAACTAGGAAAAGAAGAGGTTTTAATGGTGAAAAGGGGAGAAGAAGGGTTCTCTTGCAGAAAAATTTTACGCTCCAAAATTTCTGGAAAAACAGGGGAATGGTTGAAGTGACCTTCCCCCTATTCAGATTGTGAATTTTTGCTGGAACGCGTAGTTGCGCTCAGTTGCGCTCAACCTGCGCTCAGCGTAGGTGAAGCGCGCAGGTTGAGCGCAGGAAATAGAGGCCTACTATCCCCAACACTTAGTCAATTTTCTGCTGTCTCCAATGATCAATATTTCCACTTTTCTCTCCCTCACACTCACTCAACCAATTCCTAATAATTCTTAAACTAAAAACACACAATCCTAACTAAACAAAATAACACACAATATTTTAAATTAAAAAAATGCAAAAACGATAAATAAAACACTGGGTTGCCTCCCAGGAAGCGCTCGTTTAACGTCATATAGCTTGACGCATGTTTCATTCAAGGTGGTTGAAACTGGAATCTTTTGGTGAGCTTTTGTGCTACACCCTTGATTTCTTTGGACAGTGAACTTCCCCATACTCTTTCCTCGGACCAATTTTGAGTGAAAATTAAGTCTAACCATTTGGGCTTCTTTCTGGAATTAGACCATGCTTCTGACTCTTTTGTCTTGACTTTTCTTTTCTTTATTGTCTTGATCTGATATGCATGTGTCTTCTTCTCCTGAAGCTTGGAAGATTCAAAGTTGTCTGTTCTTAATCCTTTTGCTTCATAAGGGTCTTTGATGGGAAATACACCGGACCACTTTCTCCTCAGTTTGACTTTAGGCCTTGAGTTTGATTTTCATGGCCTGATTTTTCTTCTCTTTGCTCTGCTCATGTCAATGTATTTGCAGGTCCTTTCTTGTGAGGCTTGGAAGGTTTAACATTTGCATACTGCCCTACTTTACCTTCCTTTAGAGGGCTTTCAGGATATAAAACGTTTTTCACTACTTCCACTCCTTTCTCAGTTTTTTCTCGCCATCCCTTTGTTCATTCTTCTTCTCATTTTCTTTTTCTATATGTACATTCTCACATATTTTGTTTTCTTCCTCCCCTTCACAATCACTCTCTTCTTTAAGCACACTTTTTTATGTTTCATCTTCTTCTTTTTCTTCTTCTACTTCTGCTTCACCTTCTTCTTCTACTTCTCTTTCCACTTCTTCTTCAGTTTCTTCTTCTTCATCAGTCAGATTGTCATAAGCACCCTTCCCTATCAGTTGACCACTTATGGTGGTGATATCGTCACACTGTTCTACGGAGTTGGGTTGTGCATTTGCTGAGATTTGTTCTCACTGTTGTTTAGCATTGATTTCTGCTATCTGTTCCATCAAAATGTTAAGATATCTCATTGATGCTTCTATATTTTTCTGAGAGGCCATAGAAAATTGCAAGTATTCTTCAAGAGCATCATCAAATCTTGATCTTCCTTGTTGAGCTGAAGAATAACTTTGCTGCTGTTGGAAAGAAGATTGCATGTAGAATGAAACATCATCTTGTTGCCACCCAAAGCTCTGATTCTGGTTACTTCCCCAATTCTGCGAAAAATTGTTAGGATAATTGTTATAGGTAAAGAAGTTACCACAAATCAGTATGCTGGAAAAATATTCTGATTCTTGCTACATAACATAATCTCCAAGTGTTCTTCTAGGTGGATTTTGATAATCTCCAAGTCTTCTACTTGGTGGATTATGATAATCTCCAAGTGTTCTTCTTGGTGGATTTTGCCATTAACCATCCATGGTTTAGCTTTTATCTAGTTTGGGATAGATGATGAGAGAGTGTTCAAATTGTCTCCTAGAGCTTGTCCCTACTTCTTCTTTTTCAGTTCTTTTTTTTGCTCCGGTACCTTCTGGCTGTCTTTCGATCTCAGGATCAAATTCCAATTGCCCTGATGTACCTAACCTTACAAGATCATAAATCACAAAGAACTAGAGGAAGGAATAGCGTAGCAGGGTTAAATAAATAAAAAATTACTGCAGAAAGATAAAGAAAATAAGAAAAATCTATTTACAACTCAATAGAAAGAACTAAGAATTTAAATTGAGACACCGTTCCCCGACAACGGCGCCAAAAATACTTGTTGAGATCTTGGCAAGCGTACCAATATCACAACAACATAATAGTTTGAAAGCAAGGGTTGTCGTACCACGAGGAACGGTACAACATAAATTTTAGTGACCAATCTAATTGATGAAATAAGAAAGTTTGTGGAATGGTTGTTGTGAAAATTAAATAAAAGATTCAAATAAAAAGAAACTGAGACAAAGTGAAACGTGGATTAAATTGAGCAATAAAGAGAAACTAGGATTGAACTTTGTCTATTGCACCCCTCTTGTATTTTGGAAATCAATGATATCTAGGAATTTATAATTATGAATATTGAAGCCCAAATAAATTTCATTCACATTGATTCCTCAAGTATGAAATTCTTAGAACAATTCCCTAAACATCAATCCCTTGGCTGTTTAACAAATTGCCTAGCTTTAAGATCCGTTGTTGAAAGCTATCAATAAATTGAACCCTATCCCTAGGTATTCAACCTATCGAGTGTTTTTACCCAAATCAGACTTAGAAAACTGTTTCCTAGCTAATTCAATAAATTAGATCATAACTTCGGTATAGACGGAAGTTAAGCATTAAGAACAGGAATAAAAACACCAATATTATAAAAATAGGGATTCCTAAATAACAAAGATCCAAAATACAATCGGGGATTGAATCGACTACATTCAATCATAAAGAAAAATTTAGCTACTCATGGTAGCTATTACAAACCAACAGAGACTGTCAAACTTGTCTCAACTCTGTATCTGCTCAGAAACTCCGTGTCAATCTCCGTCAATCGTCTCCATCCCTAAAAGTCTCTTTAAAAACTGTTCTGACGGGCTTTTTAAATTCTGCTTGTGGCCCATTAAAAATTAAGTTACGTTTCCTGCGCTTTGCCTGCACTCAGCGCAGGTTAAGCGCATGAAACAGAAATCATGAGCTTCATTCTACGCTCAGCTCAGGTGAAGCCGAGGAGACAACATCCTGTCAAACTGCTCTGTATTGCTCCTGTCTCTGCTCACTGCTTAATTGATGCTTCAATTTGTACTTTAACTCTTCATCTGTAAAATTCAACAATTTCTTCATTAAAATACATCAAATTCAAATTTTATTTCAATAACTATAAGAACCACAAATTAAGCAAAGAAGGGTGAAGTTGGATTATAAATTCAACAATTCATCATCAAGCGCAATTAGGCTCGCTCAAGTGCAATTCCATCTAAAGTCAGGGGTTGCTTTGACTTTCTCTCACTCAAGCGAGAAGGCTCTCGCTTGAGCGAGACAAAATCAGAGAGGATGGTTTTATTTCCTGCGCAATTTCGCTCAAGTGAGAAGGCTCTCGCTTAAGCGAGAATGCCTTTTCTGTGGCCCGTTATTTCGCACGCTCAAGCGAGGATTCCTCGTTTGAACAAGAATGCGCAGATCCAATTTAAAAAACAGATTCGTGAGGGTTTTTCCCTAATCCTTCTCCTTCTTCTTCACTTATAGAGAGAGGAACTAGAGAGAGAATGGGAGATCGAAGGGAGAAGCTTGGATTGAAGCCTCAAATCTCTAGAGGAGCCTTGGATCATGATCCCACACCTCTCAATCATCCCATTTCTCTACTCTTAAGGTGAGGGTGGTCACCCACTCACTATCATCTTGCTTGCCATTTATGCTCCCTATTCTTCTTCCCCTTTGCTGTTTTTGCTTGTTGTGAGTAGTATTGCTTGTTTCTAGGGATATTAATATCTTCTTGGGTTGTATGTATGGTGCTTGTAAACCCTAGAGTATGTGTAGTTTGATTGCAGGTATCCATGAAACAACTATCTATACATACCATGCCATTCACATTCATTGATGTATATACATATATAAGCATTTAGAATATCTCCAAGCATTCATGGGCTATTGGCCAACAAAATATAGTCACATAGTCTTTGGACTATCATAGGGTCTTTGGACCATCACAGGGTCTTCAGACCATCACAGGCTTTTGGGCAATCAGTTATAGAAGAACGAGGTAACCCATATCGAATTCTCGACCAAGGGGGAGATGAGGGGTCCTCAAGAGAAAATGACAACATGCATTATTCATTGATTAACAATAAACTTAATCATTGGTGGCCATGGATGACGGTCCTTGGTCACATGGTCGAGCGCTCAATCACAGTCAAAGCTAGAGAAAAGTCCCTGGGTGTCCGGTAAAACACATCACAGTCATGTTTGCATAATTTCATAGTCATTTTTCATGTCTTGGGATTGAGTATGTTGACTGCTGCATCTCATTTGTATGCTACCCTATACTGCATGCTTCATCACCCTCACTGGGACGTAAGTCTCACGACACGCTTTGTGGAACATTTTAGTTATGCAGGATGTCCATCTGGAGCATGGAAAGGTAGACTTGAGCCTAGGGATGAATGATTTTCCCTAGAAGTTATATGAGCTAGAGTAGCTAGACTTTTGTATAGAAGGAGGATAGTAATTGAGTTAGCTATTCCTGTTGTATTGTAGCCAATTAATGGCCATTATTTATATTATTGTATGTTTGGAAAATTTCGCTTAAGTAAACGTTGGCTACCTAAGCTTTGCATGTGTTATATGTTTACGATATCGATAATGTCGCAAAAATAATTTCAGAATTTAGGAAGGTGCTTCCAATGGGCATTATTCCTAGGTTTTTGGAATTAGGACGTTACATTATGGTATAATAGCAGTTCAATCCATTTGGACTGTGGTTTAATTAGTTGCCTATGACTTCCTATTATCCTACGTACCTCGTACTCCTTATAGGGACTGATCACCCCTGTATTGTGTATGTTGTATGCAGGATTAGTGCCGGTGGCTTGAATAAGATGCCTTGGTTAGAGAGTTTAGGGTGTCTTCTCTAATAAGGATTGTACCAACCACTTGAAGAGTGAGACAGGATAACTTAGACCTTTTCCCAAGAGTCGAATCCCTATGCTAAACACCATTTTTGGTGTCACCTTTAGAGCCTAGTAAATGTAAGACTTACTGGGAGAAACCCGCATAGGCGAATCACTTAATGAATGATAATAAGACTTGGTTCAGTTTGAGTTTTTCAATTGATTCTCCCTGATTGATGGAGTAATATGATTGTAACATATGCACGTGATTGATTGTGTACCACTTGGTTATAATTTAAACCATTTTGAGATTATTGGGAATTGGTTTGGATTGTGGATTTCGTTTCGTGCAAAGATTTTAAGGGAGATGTGGAGCCCATGGAGAATTTGAGAAAACCTATTACCCTTGGTGAGGAAGGAGTGATCCTAGATCCTTGGTTAATTTTGTTTACCACTGAGTTAATATAAACTTAAGAATAACCCCATAAATTGAGTTATAGCCTTAATCTCTAATTCGTTCGTCTCTTTAATTCCCTATGTATGTTTTGGTGTTGCTTAGTTGTTGTCATTTTGAATCTAAACTCATTATTAGTTCGTTTAAGTTGTTATATGAGTCTGATTAGATATCTATTTATGTGGTTAGTTGATTTCATTTGATGGTGATGAGATTATCTATGTCCTTATGTTCCTTGACTTGGTTGTTAGTATTCAAGAAACAAGTTTAATTCTTTGTTTCCTAAGCTATGAGGATTATATTTTAAATTCTTACTTAGTTCTCAAATCCATACACTTGTAAGTTTGACTCTTATTTTAATAGGGAATACTAATCCTTTGGTATCTTAATAGATCAAGATGAGTGTTCTTGTATAATTTCGGTCCTAGTAAGTATATGCTAATCATCTAGTTATTTAATGTATCATTATGACTTGCATTGTTGGATGGTTTCCTAGTTTTAAAATCAAGTTGGAATCTACCTTACCCTGTCGGCCTATGACTTAGATTTAGTAATCATGTAGTGGTTAGTGGGTTCTTCAAAGGATCATTTGGGGAATTCCTATCTTGTGAAAAGTACTAGGACTTGAAAAGGAATTGGGATTTTAACCCTTCCTCTATCCTTTCAAGCCGGGTTGGACAAGTTGGTAGCCTTAGATCAATTTAACCTTTTCATTTACTTACCTTGTGATAGAGGTCCTTGATACAATGGTTAGACTGGTGGTTGATGTTTTTCCTAGTTCAACTAGGATGGGCTAATGATTTAAGATGAATTGGAACCCATCACTTTAACTTATGTAGAGTTCGGAACTTAATGATTAAATGGTAAATCTAACTGTTTCAACTTGTTATTGCTTAGTGAAGTTATAGGGATTATTAATTCTTACTCACTACAATTTAGTTGAGTTAGGAGATTTTTAATCTAAGATGGTTAGTGACCCGAAGATAAATAGAGTATAATATAGGTAACTCATGAGGTTTATCACTTGTTAGTGTTGGGAATTGTGGGGTGTAGATTCTTGATGAATTGACCACTTTATTCGTTTTTGCATTGAATTCAGTTTTGGAAGGCACATATAGGAGTTAGAGAGAAATTGGTCTTCGATCTAAATGACGATGTCTATGGAATTAAAGTAAATTTAAGAATCTTACTTATCTAGGAGGAAGTTTCTTAGTTATGGGTTGGTAGATTTATTATTTCGAGGATGATTAATTAAGTGATTACCTTAGTTGGTTTAAGGTTATTTCTTGGAGTGGTGGCGTAGTTTCAAGTTTCACAACATGAGTAATCCTTTAATATGCTTAATTCATGGAATCCTTGAAGTGACTATTTGAATTAACTTACTTTCTATGACGATAGTAAATCACTACATCATCAACATTATTAGATCATAGCGCTTTACTTAGTAATTTAAGGGCTCAGTCCCAGGGCCAAGACTTAGATGGGAAGTAGAGTCATAATTATGAACTTTTGAGAAACTTAATAAAGTACGGAGTGAAGTTATGTGTATGAGATGACCTAAGAGGTAGAAATCAGATATAGGAATCCCTTAGGACTGATGATAAGTTAGTAGGGCCTTTGGAGTTGGTTATCGTCTGCTGGGGGTTGAATGATCCCAGGTGAGGAAAGATGCTTTTTTGGTCTTATGTCTTAGTATTGGTGGTATGATGACGAGTAAACTTAAATGACTTGAAGGAAAAGATCCGGTTTGGAACTTGAAAGAAACTCGGTTAAGTATAGACAGGTGATTTGGAGATGTTGATTTATAGTTAGACCTAGACAAATTTCGGTGATGACGCTCTGCAGGAGCAACATCCTGTGGTTAGGATGCAACCATGAGTCAAGTGATAAAAGAGTTACAGTTATTTAGGCTTTGATCGCTGCACCTGACGAGGCTACCTTGGGTAGTTGTAAGGGTTGAACTAAGAAAATATCCAGGGACCACGAGGAGAGCCATAGAGCCTAGAGTTAGGAGGGGAGGATTTGACTACATAACTTCATGGATTTAGTTGAGGGATGTATTTAATCCAGGTTTTAAGTGTCTGGTATCAGATGATCCTTGACGACGTAGGTAGAAAGGTAGTGCCCAACCTCAAAGCTATAGGTGACCTATGGAAGCGTTATAGGATAACAAGCCAAGTATTGTGGACGACAAATTAGGTAGAAGGGTAGAAAACAATATTAGCTCATTGAATCTTTAATGATAAAACATAAGGGAATGGTGGAATCTAGAGATAAGTGATTGGGAATCTATTGAGTGTATGAATGTATGGGGAAACTAGAAGGGAAACCAAGTAGCAAGCCCATCACAGTGATAGATTTAACTTAGTAGGTATCACACCCTAAAGTTGATAGGTTAACAAGACAACGAGGAAAGGAAGGAGGTTGAGGTGTGAGTAAAGGAATTAGACCTGGATGCAAAGAATTACACTTAGAGAGCTAACGAATTGAGCAGGGAAAGGGTTAGACCAAAAGTAAGTTTAAAAAAGTATCCCTGTAAGAAGGAACTAGGAAAAGAGATTGTATAAGAGAATATGGGAATTTAGGATTCTGATATTCTCGCTCTAGCGAGAAGGTCTCGCTTAAGCGAGTATATCAGTAAAAAGTGGGAGATTTGTTGTTGAGTCTCAAAATATTATTAAATGGTTAATAATGTTTAAGTCTCACAACCCTGCGTTTTATTGGATAACAAATTTGGTTAAAATTCCTATGAGAAAGAACAGTTTTCTGCTAAGGGTAGTTTCTGTGTTTCAGAAGGTATCTGATATAAGCAACCCTCTGAAAATATACAACCCTCTGATGTGGTGCAACTTGCTGAAGTAGAGGAACCTGTTGAATGATCAAGACCTGCTAAAGCTAGAGAACCTTCTGAAGAAGAGAGACATCGTACTGAGACTTGTACTTTTTGGAAAAGTGCTTCTCTGCTAATTCTCCTTGAGGACTCAAGTCAACCGTAGCCTTTCTCAGTGGCTTGTTCTTCCTATTTTTCGGGAAATTTAGAACAGTTGCTTTTTGGCATTTTTCAAATTTCTAGTCACCAAAAAGGCATTGTCTATTGTGAAGTACACTGTGCTCAGAAAAAGTGGAGTCTGCGCTGCTGACACCTACTACTCGCTGCACCTGCTACTGAAAGCTACCAAGGTTGTGTCTCAACGGGAATTTGCCTTTAATGCTATCTCTCAACGGAAATCAAATGAAGTTCAACGGATTTCCTTTTCAATGCTATATATATGAAGTCTCATGAAGAAGAAAAAGAGAGAACGAATGAACTCGTTGAAACGATGCTCAAAACTCTCTGATATTTCATTTGTTTCATTTGTACAACAATTTCTTATCCTGAGTTTTACTCAGTTATTGTACATCTTACCCAGTTTAGGCTTTAAATTTGTGTAGTTTCAAAGCTTAAGCAATCTTTCTTTAAAACAGTTTTCTGTTTGAGCCTGGAGAGGCTTATTGTTTAAATAATACTTGGTTTAGAGCCTAAAGAGGCTTGACTGTAAAAGAATACTTGTAACTGTGATCAGTTAGTGGAAATCCTTTGCTGGTTTGGCATTGGGACTGGATGTAGCTCATGGTGGATGTCAGTGAACCAAGATAATTTCTTGGCTAAGTTTTCTCAACCCTTATCTCTTTACTTTCAGTTTATAACTAACCAAGGAGGGTTTAGAAAGTGCATTTATAATTCTGCGCAGCAAAATAACTTTGTTTTTCACGTAAGAAATATTTTATTGGACCTGCTGAAGCACTTCAGCAAGTTGCTCAAAACTTTTGTTAAAACTCTGTTTGTGAAAAGGTTTCCAAGAAAATCTGTTTGAAATTATAAAACACTATTCAACCCCCCTTTTAGGGTTTCCTGTGGTTTCTACAGTTGGTATCAGAGCTCAACCTCGGGTTCAGCATCTAACAAGTGCTGAGGGAAGAAGATCCAGATGAAAACCTCAACAAGAAATCCCCACTACATTGCAGAAGGAGCCTCAGTCTCAAGGCCCCCAGCTTTCAATGGTACAGACTACCATTATTGGAGAGACCGTATGAAGCTGTTCATTGAGAGCAGCAACATAGATCTTTGGGATGTATGAAGTAGAAATTCCAATCACAAGAAGGGGGATTGAATTGTGATCTTTTAAAGTTTTCTGCAAGTTTCTTTTAATACTTGGTCTGCTCAAGATAAACTTGGCTTTGTATTAAAAGATTATACACCAGAAGGTAGATGTTATAGATAATGCAGTATGCAGAAGATATTGTTCCAGTATGGAACCTTTTAAATGGTAACATTTACTTAGGTATTAATTAATTTTCAAAATGGTTTTATGCACATGTAATCAATATAAAATAAAGAAAGTAAGGATAAGAAGATTTCACATACAAATTTTATACTGGTTCACCTCTTCCAACCTAAGGCTACGTCTAGTCCCTACACCAAATAGGATTTTCTTACTCAACTTTCACTTTTATAATAACTTTGGGTACACCTTACCACTAGTATTCTTCTGCAGCTTCTTCAGGCTCACAAACAGGTTTCTCTTTCGGCCTCTTAAGGCTTCCAATCAATTGTAGCTTCTTCTGCAGAAGAAACAGACAGTAAATAGCTGCAGAAAACTATCTGCAGGCTATTTTCTCCACTACAACTCTGTGGAACTATCCACTTATAGTCACAATGCACTTTCTCAAGAGGCACTAACACTCTTATGCCTCCTTAAGAGATTACAGAAGAATATGTAGTGAAAATTAAATTACAAGGCTCAAAATAAACACTCTTTAAGGCACAACAGAAGGTTTTTGAGCCAGCTTTCTCTGCTTGAACTATTTAGAACAAATTATCAGAGATTTATGAGAGAGAGAATTTTTCCAGAAGGTAGAGATGGTAATTATGCAGTCTGGTGCTTCTTCTAGACTGTCTGTCTTACTCCTTTCATGAGGAAATGAGCTCCTTTTATAGGCTTTTTAGAGATATAGCCGTTGGAAATCCTTGGAAGAGCTGAGACATCTCCAACTCTGAGGGAGGAGCTGTCTCTATCAAGGACAGACTGAAACACTGCAGGTTGCAGGCTGTCACAGTCAAGGACAGCTGTCTTTTGACTGAAACTATCTTCTGGAGACCATTCTTCTGCAGGAATTAATTTCTTCTGAAATATATCTTTCAATCTCATGGAGAAGATCATTCTAAACATGTTGGCATGGAGAAATTTATTCAACAGAGTTTTGATGTTCTGCAGAAGAATAAAACTGAGAAATGTGGATTTCTAGGAGATGGATTCTTCTGCAGAGTTTTTAAAAGTGAATCTTCCTTCTAATATTATGTCTTTGTATTATCCCTTTCTTTTGGGCATAGGTTCAGATCACTTGATTTCTTATTTATCCTTTATAATCAATAATCTGCATCTTCTGATGAATTTGTTCTTCTTCTAAAGAGAGGATATTCTCACTGTTCTTTCTTCTCAATAACTTTTTTGCTTTCTTTAATGATTTATAAAGTCATATGAAGTGATCTTTGTCTTCTGTAATGCTTCATGGATGAAATACTGATTTTCTTTTTTCTGTTCTTAGTATTTCTGAAGTGTCCATAAATCTGTACTTTCTTAACACATGCTCAAATGAAATCATTAGTATTTCAAATCAGAATTTGTACTAATCGAAATTAGAGAGGTTGTCATTATTAAAACATTCATGGAGGATTTTGATCCTTACAATCTCCCCCATTTTGATGATGACAACCTTTCAAATTTTAGTTTGTATTATTCTGATTTTGATTAAAAAAACTCCCCCTGAATTTATGCTATGATTAATTCACTGATTATACAGAAGATACAAGATTCAGTAAAATCTTAGAATTTAAAATGTATGCATCAAACTGTTGATCTTTGTTCATTCAATCAAAATACTGATTAAGTTACAATCGTCCATAGTAATTATGGCAACAGAGATCAGTCCAAAAAAAAAAACAGAAACCAGCTTAATACAAAAAGCCAGAAATCAACCTAATACAAAAATCAGCCTAGGTTCCTACTGTACTACTTCTCCCCATTTGTCATCAATCAAAAAAGAGTAGTGGCATGTTGTGAGGAGAAGCAAAATCATCATCTTCCTACTTGGATGGGGAAGAGTGGTCAGATGATGAAGAGGTAGTGGGCTGCAAAATGTTTTGTGGTGGCTAGAAGGGTGCAAAAGGAATTTGAGGAGCCTGTGGAGCAATTATAGGAAGCACAAAGTTCTTAAGCCAGAACTGATGTTGAGTGAATCTCTCAGTCATCTCATTTACTGAGTTCTGGAGAGTATTAACATTGGAGAACAGCTTCTTGATATCAGTCTTTATCTTTAACACATGTTTTTTAATAGAGTGAGAAGATGGAGTTGCTGAGGGTTCAACAGGGATATTATGAGCTTCCTCAGGCTTCTCATTTTGTGCAGGAGATGGACTTTGATTCCTTTATGAACTCAGCTGTTGGAGAAAGGTATTTGATGAACACATTTTTATTCACACTTTGCATAATTAATCTTATCTTTCTTGGACTCTAATTGTGATTATATCCACTATTTTGATTGGAATTTACCAAATTGGACTTAATTGGGCTTTAACTAGAAATGTTGTTTAAATTCGGATTTTTAAGCCTACTGACCTACCTGTCTTGTTTTGATGATATCTGGAGCTGTAGGTTTCCGATTTGAGTGATTCTAGTGGCATTGGAAAGCTAAGATCCGGGGCTTTAATTTGATATTCTATATGGCTATATTCCACTGAGAGACGAGCTGCAGTTTGCAATTTAGAGATGACGTTCAGATGTTGTCAGAACTTGAGCGGGAACAACAAGTTTCTTAAGTAGTTGCTGAAGTAGTTTTAGTAATTTGGGCCTGAAACCTGTTAGTCTAGGCCCATGTTTACCTCCGCCATTAGATTAATCTTGTGGTTTAGGAGAATAGTATAAATAGAGTCAGTATTGATTCTGTTAGGGAAACTTTCACTTTACTCATTATTTTACACGGAGGGAAGTTTTAGGGTCTTTCTTCTTCTTCTTCTTCTCATGGAAGGTTAATTTTCTTGGGATTTATTCTTGCGTGATTTCCAATCGGATTCTGAGGTTTATTTCTATTCAAATTCGTGTTTCAATTTCTACAGTAGATTCAATTTCATCTTCTTCTTAGAATTCTGGTTTTGAATTTGAATTGGATTTGAACGCTTGTTGATGATTCAATTCTGTTCTTCACTAAGAATTTTGGTTTAGTTTGCTTAATTCTAAACAACCAACTGTTTGCTTAATTCAGAAGGTAAAGGATTAGAAATCTCATAACCAGTATGCTTAGTCTGGTCTCGCAAGTTCGCTTAGTTATTGAGTGAGATTATTTTTTGAATTGATTGACGCTTGTTCGGTTAATTCGAATCTGTTCTGGAAATTGAGATTGATGTATTTTTAACTGATGAAGAATCCAATTGTGAATGAACAAGAGAATCAATCTGTTTTCTTACATTGTTTTATTTCTTCTTCTTTAATTGCGAAATTCTGTTGCTAAACAATAATCAAAACCCCTATTTTCTGTTACGTTTCTGAACTATTAAGTGAGTTTCTGAAATTCTGCATTTCAAGAACCTTCTTAAGTGAACTTGCTGAAGTTCAACTTGCTGAAGTGAACTTGCTGAAGTGAACTTGCTGATGTTCAACTTGCTGATGTTCAACTTGCTGAAGTTCAAACTCTCTGAAGTTCTTTCTGAAAGTTGTCATCTGAAGTTGCTATTGAATTCCTTGAGAGACGACTTTGGGTTATCTAACCCTCACTACACTTAATTCATATTATTTGATTGAGTACGACCTCGATCAAATTTGGTGACGTTGCCGGGGAATTCAATGCAAATTCAGTTTACAGTTTCCAGTTCTGTTTGAACTTGCTGAACTTCTGTTTTTCTAAGTTTTTCAGTTCTGTTTTGTGTAGTTTGTGACTGTTTTGTGTTTGTAAGATTAGAGTCAATTTTAATACTGTGTTTTGTTTAGCTAACGTTTGGTTTGTGCAGCTTGTAGTGAATTTCCATAATTCAGATTCCGGTGATACACATAACCTTGCTCATTTACCATTTCTACTGCTGAACTTTGTTCTTCCTAAATAGTGTGTTTTGAGTTGTGTGTTGTTTTGAGTCATTGTTTTTTTATCTGAATTTTTTTTGTGGTTGTTTCTTTTGTTAATATAGTTTTCCATGTACCCAGTTCATTGGTTTCTGCTCATTTGATATAGGCTGCCTTTATATGCTAACATGTTGTTGTATGCCTCTTTTTGTGCATTTTTGTGTGCATTTGGTGTATGACTAGAGAAAACCCAGGTATCCTACATTCATTTGACCCTGAAATTGATAGGACATATCATAGGTTAGTTAGAGAGTCTAGGAATTCATTAGTGCATAATTCTGTTAGTGATAGCGAGTCATTTTCTTATAGTGTGTATTCTGCTGTTTCTATAGTGATAGTGAGTCTGTTTTGTTTCTTCTACTTTTATTGATTATGATTCTAATTTTGATATCATGGATGAGAGGACCTTGAGAGAGCTTGCAGCACCTGATGTTAATATTCAGACTTTATGCATTCAATATCCTGATTTAGATGTACCTTGTGAGCTAAAGTCTGGATTGATTCATTTGTTGCCCAAGTTTCCTGGTCTTGCAGGTGAGGATCCACATAAACACCTCAAGGAGTTCCATATTGTTTGTACCACCATGAGACCACTTGGAGTTCCTGAGGATCATATTAAGCTGAAAGCATTTCCATTCTCCCTGCAAGATACAACAAAAGACTGGTTGTACTACCTACCACCTAGATCCATTACTAGCTGGTACAATTTGAAGAGGATGTTTCTTGAGAAATTTTTCCCTGCATCCAGAGTGAGATCAATCGGTGGTATAAGGCAAATGGATAGAGAAAGTTTATATGAGTACTGGGAGAGATTTAAGAGGCTTTGTGCTAGCTATCCACATCATCAGATACATGAGCAGCTTCTCATCCAGTATTTCTATGAGGGCCTTTTAAACATGGATAGGCAGATGATTGATGCAGCCAGTGGAGGAGCTTTGGTGGACAAAACTCCAGTTGCAGCAAGGTAATTGATTGAAAATATGGCTTCTAATAACCAACATTTCAGTACCAGAAGCAATTCAGTAGCCTTCACCAGAGGAGTTCATGAGATGGAAACTACTTATGTTGCTGATCATAGGAAGTTGGAAAGCAAGCTTGATGATTTGGCTTCCTTGGTCAAGCATATGGCAGTGTCTCAGAAGGTTGCTAAGCTATGTGGGATTTGTACTTCTGCTGATCATCCACTGATGCCTGCCCACCTTACATGAGTCTGAAGGAGATGTTGTTGTTCCTGTTCCTCCTCAGGCTTATGCAGCAAATATATATGGTTCTGGCAGACCCCTTCAGCAGCAACAATATAATCAGGATCTTTCTTCCAATAGGTATAACCCTGGTTGGAGGAATCATCCAAACTTGAGATGGGGAATTCTTCTCAGCAGCAGCAAGCCACCACAAACCGTCTTATGTACCCTATCAGTCACATGCTGCTGATCCTAATAGACTCTACCAACCTCCACACTTGCAACAACAACAGCAACCTCTACCACCAGCTGCCTGCACCTTCCAAGATGAGCCTTCCCTTGGAAGAATTAATGAGGCAAATGGCAGTCAACAATCTCAATTTCCAGCAAAGGACCAGAAGCAACTACTCAGAGCCTGGAAAATCAGATTGGTCAAATGGCTACCACTATTAATAAGCTGCAGTCCCAGGGTTTAGACAAGCTTCCTGCTCAGACAGTTGTCAAACCCTCAGCATTAGTGCAATCACCTTGAGATCGGGTAAGAGTCTGCAAGTGTCTGAAAGGAAACAGTCTGAATAAGAAAAATGAGATTCTTACAAGCTTCAGAAAGTACAGTTTCGGCAGGTACAACACTTCAGCAGGTCCTACTTCAGAAAGTACTATTTCAGGAGGCACAACTTCAGACAACCCTGTATATGAGAGAGCTTGTCCTAGTCCTTTGAGCAGACCCAATTCTTCAAGCACTGTACGAATTTCTATTCCTCTTCCATTCCCCTCAGAGAGTTGTGCAGAAGAGTAAAAAAATGGAAGAGGCTGACAAGGAAATCTTGGAAACTTTCAGAAAAGTGGAGGTCAATATACCTCTACTTGAAGCCATAAAGAAAAATTCCAAGATATGCCATGTTACTGAAGGATTTGTGCACCCATAGGAGGCGGCTGAAGGGCAATGAGAGGATCAGTATGGGAAGAAATGTCTCTGAACTCATTGAGAGACTGGTGACTACTATTCCTGAAAAATGCAAAGATCCAGGGACATTTTCTATTCCTTGTGTTATAGGAAGTAACTAGTTTGATAATACTATGCTTGACTTAGGAGCATCTATTAATGTTATGCCTTTATCTGTTTTCACCTCTTTGTCCCTTGGTCCTTTGCAGGCTACAGGTGTTGTCATTCAGTTGGCAAATAGGAGCACTGCCCACCGTGCAGGTCTTATGGAGGATGTACTGATTCATGTGAATGACCTCATCTTCCCTGCTGACTTTTATATATTGGATATGGAGGGAGCAGATTCACTCACTGGTGCAGCCCCTATCATCTTAAGCAGGCCGTTCCTGAAGACAGCAAGGACTAAGATTGATGTTCATGCAGGCACACTTACCATGGAGTTTGGAGATAGTGTGGTTCAGTTTAACATTTTAGATGCTATGAAGCATCCCATTGAGGACCATTATGTTTTCCACATTGATATGCTTGCTGAACTTGTAGATAATAGTCTGTCAGAGTTTATAGGAGAGTTAGATTTTCCTGACTTGATTGGTTTTAGTAATGTATACACTTGTGATTTATGTTCTGATTCTTCTAAGTGTAGTATGTGTGCTGAGATAGATGAGTTCATATCTGCTGATAGTTCTGATTGTGTTCATTTTTCAGCAGGTTCTGATGATGTTGATTTTTCACCAGGTTCTGCTATCGATACACCAGCGGAGCCAATTGAGTCAGAATGCACAGGCTTGATTACAACAATTACAGATACATCTGTCTTGGTTGATTTGCAGGTTGCAGAGGTTTCTACCAGTACCTGATTGTTGCCTTCCATTGTCCAGCCCCCATCACTGGAGCTAAAGCCACTTCCTTCTCACCTCAAGTATGCATATTTGGAGGATGAGCATAAGCTTCCAGTGATTATCTCCACTACTATTTCAGATGATCAGGAGCAGCGATTATTGCATGTTATTAGAGAGCGCAGGAGAGCTCTTGGCTGGACCTTAGCAAATATTTCGGGTATTAGTGCTTCCATGTGTATGCACCGTATCTTGTTGGAGGATGGGGTTAAACCTGTGAGACAACCTCAGAGAAGGCTGGATCCCCAGATTCTTGATGTGGTCAAGAAGGAGGTCACTAAGCTGCTACAAGCTGGTATCATATATCCCATTTCAGATAGCAGTTGGGTGACCCCGGTACAAGTGGTACCAAAGAATTCTGGTATTATTGTTGTAAAGAATGAGAAGGATGAGTTGATTCCTACTAGAGTGCAGAACAGCTGGAGAGTCTGCATTGACTATAGGACGCTTAACCAGGCGACCAGGAAGGATCACATCCAACTTCCTTCATTGATTAGATGCTGGAGCGCCTGGCAGGTAAATCACATTACTGTTTCTTAGATGATTTGTCTGGTTATTTTCATATTTGTATTGCACCAGAGGACCAACATAAGACTACATTTACCTGTCCTTTTGGTACCTTTGCTTATAGGAGGATGCCTTTTGGTCTATGCAATGCTCCTGGTACTTTCCAGAGATGCATGATGAGTATATTTGCTGATTTACTTGAGCATTGCATAGAGGTTTTCATGGATGATTTTAGTGTGTATGGCTCCTCCTTTGATGCATGTTTGGATAGCTTGACTAGAGTGCTTGATAGGTGCATAGAGACTAACCTTGTTCTGAATTATGAAAAGTGTCATTTTATGGTAGAGAATGGTACATTCTTAGGCCACATTATCTCTAGGAAGGGCATTGAGGTAGATCCTGCTAAATTAGATGTTATTTCACACTTGCCTTACTCCTCTTGCGTGCGAGAGGTTCGATCTTTTCTTGGACATGCAGGTTTCTATCACAGGTTTATTCAGGACTTTAGCAGGATATCCCTTCCATTGTCCAACTTGCTTCAGAAGGATGTGACATTTGATTTTGGAGAGTAGTGCAGAGAGGCATTTGATCGCCTCAAGAGAACTCTCACCACCTCTCCCATTATTCAGCCACCAGATTGGACTCTTCCATCAGAGGGTTGGTAAGCTGTCTCATGTGATTTACTATGCATCTAGGACTTTGGATGCAGCACAGGTAAATTACACTATCACTGAGAAAGAGCTATTAGCAATAGTTTTTGCATTGGATAAGTTCAGATCTTATTTGCTTGGCTCTAGGGTAGTTGTTTTTATTGATCATGCTGCTCTGAAGTTCCTTCTGAAAAAGATTCCAAACCCAGGTTGATTAGGTGGATGCTACTACTCCAAGAGTTTGACTTGGATATCCAGGATAGGAGTGGTGAACATAATTTAGTAGCAGACCATTTGAGCAGCATTGAGAGGGCAGAGGATGCATTTCCTATTCGGGATGACTTCCCGGATGAGCAACTATTGGTTTTACATGATTCCCATCCCCCTCCCCTTACCCCTTGGTTTGTTGATATTGTTAATTATCTTGTTGCATCTGTTTTTCCACCTTTGGCATCTAGAGCTCAGAGAGATAAACTTAAGAGTGATGCCAAGTATTATGTATGGGATGACCCTTATTGTGGCGTTTTTGCAGTGACCAGGTAATTCGTAGGTGTATTCCAGATCATGAGATCCAGTCTGTACTTCAGTTCTGTCATGCCTCACCTGTTGGAGGACATCTTGGACCTCAGAGGATAGGACGGAAGCTGCTGGATTGTGGATTTTATTGGCCTACTATTTTCAGAGACGCCTGGAGAGTCCTCATCTACATGTGAGCAGTGTCAGAGAGCAGGAGCGGCCATTTCTAGCAGGCAGCAGATGCTCCAGCAGCCTATGCTGTTTTGTGAAATCTTTGATGTATGGGGTATTGATTTTATGGGCCCATTTCCTGTTTCTTTTGGTTTTATACATATCTTGCTTGCTGTGGACTATGTCTCCAAATGGGTGGAGGGCTATAGCCACAAGGACTAACGATGCTTGAGTTGTTGTGGATTTTGTCAGGTCTTTGATGAGATTCTGGCAAGCGTACCAAAATTTCAGCAGTATAATAGTAAGTATGAGTTTATCATATCCACAGGGAATAGTTCGCTTCGTATTTACTCGTGATCAGATTATCAAGTAGAAAATGGTATTTGAGAGTTTGTGGTGAAGAAAGTAAATTTGCATAAAAGAAAGAGACGATTGAGAGAGGATAAATACTTTACTTGGATTAAGATTGAGCTTCGTATCATCGCACCCCTTTATGCATGTGAATCCCTATATTATTTATGAATATAGTTTTATAATATCCTAGCCAAACTATATTGCTTTACCCCGAGTTACCATGTAGTAAACCACTCGAAGATAATTCATGCGGGTTCTCCCAGGCGACAAATTACCCCGGCTTGATTGCTCCACCTTTCCGTTTGTTTAATACTATCAATTTGCCCTATAGACCTATAGTGTCAGCTATGAAGAGATTGCCTAGTTCTTCTTCAATGGTCCTTTCTCCTATAACCCTATAGGAGCTACTATGAGTACTTTTACCAATCAGACTTTGAGTTCCTAAGTATCGGTTCCCCCAAATTCACTGTTATTTTATAGAAACATCTGTCACCTGAATCCTAAAATTAACCTATAACTTCGACACACAGGCGGAAGCTACGCATTAAGCAAAGATAAAAATACCGATATTATAAAACAGGGATTCATAAATAAATACTAGAATTCACATACACTTTGGGGATTGAATCAACTACATTCAATCCTATTGAGACGTTTAGCTACGCATGGTAGCCATTACAACCCAATCAAGAAGCTGTCACCTTGCTCCAATCCTAGATCTGCCTTTGTCGTCTCTCTAATCTCCTTCCTAAATGATTCTTTGCTAACCCCCTTTACTTCTTTCAAAGGGTCCTATTTATAGACTAAGGAAAGCTATCTTAAATCTGGAAGAAATCTGATTTGAAAATAGATCTAAAAATAGATCTAAAACTAATCCGCGCAACTGCGCTTCATCTGCGCTCAGCGCATCTGCAGCGCAGGAAAACAGTAAGCAAAATCTGAATCTGCGCTTCACTGGCGCTAAGCGCGAGTGAAGCGTGGAACGCGTAATTGATTGCTCTGTTCTTCTTTTAACAGCTTGATTCTCTTCCTGATCTTATCCTTGTTTGCTTGACTTTCCTTGTTTCCCTCTTTTTGATCTGATTCTGTGTTTATTTCTGTATTTGATTTTAATTTGGGAAGTTATCTGTAGAATCCTTGTTTAAATGGAAGTTGATCTTATCTTATTTGCTCTGATTTAAACTTCAAATTAGCAGATCCTCTCCTCAAATAATGCTATCTTCTTCTCCTCACTGAAATCTTCTCATAAATCTGCAAATTTAACAGATTTGCTATTAAATAGCATCAAATTCAAATTCAAATCAAATAATCACAATTATTACAATTATTACTAAAAAGGGATTATTTTGGGGCATAAATTACTATTTTAACCTTTATAAGTGCAGTAAAAATACAAGAATTTATCATATAATTTGCACTTATCAAATACCCCCCAACTTAACTTCATGCTTGTCCTCAAGCAAGAAACCTCTTTGCAAGCAAAAATCAATTCAATCCCCCTGTACAATTCTAAAAATAAGGACAATTTTTCATCATCTCTTTATTAGGCAGAAGTCACTTTCCAAATATCAGAAAAAATCAGAATTAAGAGATGTCACCAATGCTCAATCAGGATAGTATACAATCAGTCAGTCAAACTTTTCAGAGATAGTAATTAAAGCAATAAATGATAAACAAGTAATTCTCTCTTGCTCACGGGTAAGTGTTTCCCTCAATTTTTCCACCAGAGTTGAACAACTAGAATTGATAGTCGTTTCTAGCTCCTAAACATGCACATGGTCAATATGGATCAAAAGGTCTTTTCTTTGGTTGTAATGAGGCTGGGTTATCAAGAAATCATGATTTTTCTGGATAAGCAAAGAACACTTAGAATAGAGAGCATCTTTGATTTTCTTGAATTTGGAACTTCTCTCCATTCTCCATCTCATTCTTGATTTGTCATATTCAGCTGGTCTCTTTCTTTGTTTGAAAATTCACTCCCCCAACTTACTCAATTCATTAAATTTTTCTTTTTGATTTTTGAGGGGGTTGATCCACTTTTGCTTTCTTGTGCTTGCATTTAGTATTTCTTTGACTTTCAATTGCCAACCTTTTCTTCCCATTATATCAAGATGCACCTTGCTCTCTATCCCAAGTGTGTGGGACAGGACATAGATATCAATTATGGCTGGGGTGCATAAGAAGAAACTTTCAAGCTCAAATGGGTTTCCAAAAAAAAAATTGGAAAAATTAAATCAAGGGTTGGATTTTGGCACTGAGCAAATTATGTAAACACAAAAATTGCCTTTATCACTTCCATATTTTCCATGCACAGATTAAAATCTAAAAACTCAATCAATAACAATTGACAAGCAGCGGTGAAAACTCTCAATTTAAGTGTTTGGACTCACAACTCACCGGCTTTTTGGCTAAATTCCTTGATAAAGAACTTACTGGTTTTAATTAACTACCTTGATAGGTTCTCCTGAGAAGTACCCTAATCCTAACTGATTATGAAATTAATCTCAAAAACCCTTTCTTCTTTCCTAATCTGGTTAGTTAAACTGCCTAATTTCAGAGAATTTTGAAAAATTTTCCTTTAAATCCTAATTCCTAAAATCTTAAAATTTTAAAAATCCTAAAACACAGAGAAAATGCTGAAAATGCACTGCGTAACAAATGATGTATCAGTGGAGTATATATATACAGTACATATCCAGAATAAAAGAAAATAAAAAAGAAATAAAAGAAATAAATATGAAAAGAAAAGAAAAAAAAAAGAAAGAATAGCACCAATAAAAAATATCAGTCCTCCTGGTCCACATGAGCTGCTCCATCTCCAGCTCTCCACCCTCCTCTGGAAGAATAGGCCTGTCCCCAAGCCACTGTAAATAAGCTCCAAACTGATCAGGGTGCATGCCTGGGTACGGGTCCGAGCGAGACTGATAGTGCATGTCCTTAAAATGTACAGTTGCTCGGTGGAGACTGGACAACTGAGCCTGCATATGAGTGTTCTGGGCCAGAAGCTGCTGGGCCCAGACTCGAGTCTGTATGTCTGCTACTGGGTGGTGGTGGGTGCCTCTGGCTACTGCTGCTCATCCTGCTCCTCATCCTCCTCATCCTCCACAGGGATGCAGTGGACCTCTATATATCCTCTAGTCATGGGTCACAAGATGCGTACCGAACAGACTACCTCAATACCCCTAGACTCACAGAGGGAAGTGATGAGTGATGGGAAGCCTAGACTGATCCTGGAGGTGGCGTTGTGCTGCTCCACAGAAGATATGAAATCTACTATCTTCTGAGAAATGACACTGACAATATCAATGTCTGCACCAGTGATGATGCTATAAAGGAGGTGGGCTACTAGCATGATGACATCTGATACAAGTTCTGTAGGGGTGATGTTGGCTAGTAACAACACTATCCACATCCGAGTGATGGCTGTCATATCACGCCTGAGTAAGCGAGCAGCCTCTCCGTATACATTCCTCTCGAAGGAACGCCCCTGCAAGCATAGGCGCTCTGCAGTCTGAATATCCAGGGGATCAATGCCATAGATCCCCACTGCCCTCATCCTCTCTCGGTGCTGGCACACCATGAGCCCTCCATCAGCAGGGGAAGGAAACTGTAAAAGGGCATTGATTGCATTGCGAACATATGAAATCACCTGGCCTCGAACGTAGGACTCCTGCCTTGTATGAATGCCATTTGCCTCAATAGCATTTGCATAGAATTCCCTAACAATGTCAGGGTCAAAATGATCATCTGGGCGACTGAGGTGGACCCAGTTCCTTCTTACAATCTCTGCTTTGAAGTCCTCAAACTCATTAGGCTCCAAAGCCACTGGTCTCTCCCTGATGAAATTACAGTTCATCAGTGAACTGTAGGCTTCAAAAGACTCGACATTCTTGAAACGGTGCGGATCAAACTCAGGGTCTTATTGGGGTGCCTGCCTAGCTCTCTTGGCACCTCCTCTGCCTCTGTTGGATGAGCCGGACCCTTAACTACCTTCATGCGAGGCATCTACAATTCAAATTTAACCAAAATTATTCATGCAAATAAATAATAGATTATTCATAATTGAAATTAAATGGCCAGTTTAATTTAAAATTCGAACAAACAACTAATCACACATTTTTGCACGAAAATTATGATTTATAAATTACCACATTGCCAATTAATTAATTTATTAAGAACAAGCTAAGTGATCAATTAAAGCAAGTCCTAATCAATTTTAAACAGACAAAAATTGGTAACAAAAATTAAGCTCACAAATCATGTCATCAGTAACATGCAATAAGGCACTGTTATTCATGCATGGTCATGCAAAAATATTATGGTATTTATTAGTATTCATACAGAAAACAGAACAACTTGCAAAAATTCAATGAGCACATTAAAAACTACCACCTAATCATATCAGAATATACCATTAAACATACCATAGTAACAAACATACTAAACAAAGACTCTATTCACAAATCTTCCTAATTAAAAAGGTCCTAAGAGCCTACGTTTACTACCCTAAGGTTTTTCTCAAATAAATGAAAAACTGAAAATTTTAATCGGTGCAAACTAATTAAAACTATAAAAATATACCTGGTGTAGCTTCAGAAATTGGAAGGAAGTGAAATGTAGTGAAAAAGTCAGAGAAAAGGATGAGATTTCAGAGAAAATGGGAGTTTAAGAGTTGAGGAAAGGTTGAAATGACCTTTCCTCTTCAAATTTTAAATTTAAGTGCAACGCGCGATTTGCTGCACTTTCGCTTAGCGAGAGTGCAGCGCGTGCTTCATCGGAATATGAAGCGAGCCGCTGGTGAAGCGTAGAAAACAGAGAGAAATTTTGATATTTTGCGCTTTACCTTCGCTTAGCGATAGTAAAGCTCAGAAAGCAGAGACTTATTTTCAATTCTGCGCTTCACCTACGCTAAGCGAGGGTGAAACACAGAAAACAAAATTTAAATTTTATCCTGTTTCTGCTGCTTCCTAACTCTAATTGGTTTTCATCCTTTACTCATTAAAATCAATCCATCCCAACAATTTCCTATTATACACGGATATTGACGCTAAACAAAAAAAAACAAAATCAAAGAAAAATTAAAAACAAAAATGTTGGGTTGCCTCCCAGGAAGCGCTTGTTTAACGTCTGATAGCTCGACGCCTGATTACTTAGAAACTTATGGTGGCCTCAATTGGAGGATAATGGTTGACTCTATTCCAGTTCTTCCTTTTAGTTCCCATCCTCCATGCTAATTTTTATATTGTTATCATCACTGTCTTCCTCTGTGTCTGATGTTGATCTTTTCTCTTTTTAAATGAAACTCCATGATTGACTCTGGCTGCTTTACTCTATTCTTGGTTTCCTCAGAAATCCAGAAACCTTTTTCTTCTTTTGCCTCACAGTATCTAGAGGACTTCTTTCTTTCTTACCTTTGGTATCTTTGATTGAAATTGATAGATCTCATTAGTAGGATCTATTCTTACTTTTCTAGAGTTTTCTGCAATTGGGGATTCCTCTATCAATGTGAAACACAATGCTCTCATCTTTAGAGCTCAATTGGTATTTTCTCCGATCAAACATCCATTATTGCCTTGGCAGCATTCATGAAGGGTCTTCCTAAAGTTAGGGGACATAAGTATCCTCCTCTTTCATCTCTGCAATGTAGAAGTCAACAATATACAAACTTATCCACTTTGATTGGTAAGTCTTCAATTATCCCATACAGGCTGTGAGTGGATTTATTTGCAAGCAGTAACTTTACTTTGGCAGGATTGACCTTCAAAATTCCCAACTTGTTAAATATGATAGCGACATCAAATTAATGCTCGCTCCATGATCCAATAAACATGAGTAGTAGGTAAATTTCCAATAGAGAGTGGTATAGTGAACTTACCTGGGTCAAGTGACTTACCTGTGGTGTAGACCTATTCTGGTTCTTCCTCTCTTCTTGCACTGCCTCTGGCTTTTCCTCTGTTGAACACTCTTTTGGACAATCTCTTTTGTGGGCACTTGCTCTTCAAAGGTGATGTTTCTTCTATATCGCTTTCCTCTGACTTGATGCCATCAGTAGCAATCAAGTTGCAGTGCTCCTTTGGATTGGTTTGAGTGTTTGCTGTGAAGTGGCCATTCTTGTGTTCTGCCATCTCTTTTGCTAATGGATCCTTGACTTTCTAATGCTTTGATTGATGCTTCTGTGTTTCTTCTTGAATCCATCAAATCCTTGTAAGAAGGTATCAATCTTCTCTTCCAACCTGTTCAATCTGTCATATGTTGATGCTTGTGTTGTTGTTGGTGTCTGTCTGTTCCCTCCATTCTTTCCCCATCTAGAGTTGTTTTGGTTATTCCTCCATCTTTGTGAGTACTAGTTGTTATTGTTGGAGAATTTCCTTGCCTCCCTGGTTACCCATAAAGTTGACTTTTCGACTTGGTTTCTTGGTAAGAGCATTGACCATTGGGATGGTCGCCTCCGCAAAAGTCACAGATCAAAGGTTGGGCTTGAATAGGTTGGGATTGGACAACTTTTAACTGTTGAGGAAGTGCTTTCAATGTTCTGTGAGTGCTTTCTATCTACTCTTGATATGCTTGTCTTCTTCTAGAATAGCATCACTATTGTTGAGTTCCAACACTCCTTTCTCCTGTATTTGAGCTGGCTGTCGTCCACACTGAGCTTGCTGATCATTCTGAGCAAAGTTGTCAATGATTGAGATTGCTCGCTCTGCATCCACGGATAAGATAGTTCCTCCTGATGCAGCATCTATGAAAGATTTGGAATCAAATCTGAGTCCCTTGCAGAAAATGTTGAGTTTCGCAATGTCATCATAACCATGATTGGGACATTTGCCCAGCATAGATTTGTATCTCTCCCAAGCTTCATATAATGGTTCATCTGATCCTTGTCTGAATGTGGAGATATCTGCTTTGGCTTGTATGTGTTTCCTTGTGGGAAAAATCTTGTCAGAAATTTCTTCAACCATATCCCAGTTGTTTAACTTTGGTTTGGGATGCGACTTCAACCGTGTTGTTTCTCCTTAGCTTGTCTACATGAAAAAAGGAAACAAGCGTAAGTATATGGATTCTAAATCACATTCCTCAAAACCCATAGTGCCTATTAATTCATAAAAGTTTGAAAGATGTGTATTTGGACCCTCATGATCCAATCCTGTGAATTGATTGGAACTGATAAGATTGAGGTGAGCAGCCTTCAACTCCAAGGACTTCGCAGTTGTGGGTAAGACAAGGCTTGAAAAATGGCGAGGTCCTTGATGTATGACATATTCTCCTAAGGTCCTTCTTCTTGGTGGTTGTTCTTCTGCCATATTTTGGGTTCTTCCTCAAATATCCTTCTTCTCCTTCTTATGTTTCTACTTTTGTTCTTCCTTGATGTCTTTTCTATTTTGGATCAAAGTGCAACTGAGTTGGGGACACCTGTCCTTTTAAAAGCTAAACAAGAAAACTTGAAAAGGGTAAGTGTGGAAGAGAATTTTAATAAAAAGATATATTAAAAACAAAAAGAAAAATTCCAAAAATTCCTAAAAATAAAAATAAAATAATCCTAAGATAGAGTATATACAACTTGATAATCAGACCTTCCAAGTCTATACGAATTGATACACCGTTCCCCGGCAACGACGCCAAAAATACTTGATGAGATTCTGGCAAGCGTACCAAAATTTTAGCAGTATAATAGTAAGTATGAGTTTATCGTATCCACAGGGAACGGTTCGCTTCGTATTTACTCGTGATCAGATTATCAAGTAGAAAATGGTATTTGAGAGTTTATGGTGAAGAAAGTAAATTTGAATAAAAGAAAAAGACAATTGAGAGAGGATAAAATACTTTAC
This sequence comes from Sesbania bispinosa, assembly GCA_026901365.1. Classification (NCBI taxonomy): domain Eukaryota; kingdom Viridiplantae; phylum Streptophyta; class Magnoliopsida; order Fabales; family Fabaceae; genus Sesbania; species Sesbania bispinosa. Next base: position 2,195,925 of record QLOH01000035.1, read on the forward strand.
TTGGATTAGGGTTGAACTTCGTATCATCGCACCCCTTTATGCATGTGAATCCCTATATTATTTATGAATATATTTTTATAATATCCTAGCCAAACTATATTGCTTTACCCCGAGTTACCATGTAGTAAACCACTCGAAGATAATTCATGTGGGTTCTCCCAGGCGACAAATTACCCCGGCTTGATTCCTCTACCTTTCTGTTTGTTTAATACTATCAATTCGCCCTATAGACCTATAGTGTCAGCTATGAAGAGATTGCCTAGTTCTCTTCAATGGTCACTTTCTCCTATAACCCTATAGTAACTACTATGAGTACTTTTATCAATCAGACTTTAAGTTTCCTAAGTATCGGTTCCCCCAAATTCACTGTTAATTTTATAGAAACATCTATCACCTGAATCCTAAAATTAACCTATAACTCCGACACACAGGTGGAAGTTACGCATTAAGCAAAGATAAAAATATCGTTATTATAAAACTGGGATTCATAAATAAATACGAGAATTCACATACACTTTGGGGATTGAATCAACTACATTCAATCCTATCGAGACGTTTAGCTACGCATGGTAGCCATTACAACCCAATGGAGAAGTGTCACCTTGCTCCAATCCTAGATCTGCCTTTTCGTCTCTCTAATCTCCTTCCTAAATGCTCCTTTGCGTCCCTTTTACTTCTTTTCAAAGGGTCCTACTTATAGACTAAGGAAAGCCATCTTAAATCTGTTAGAAATCTGATTTGAAAATAGATCAAAAAACAGATCTAAAACTAATTCGCACAACTGCACTTCATTTGCGCTCATCGCTCTGCAGCGTAGGAAACAATAAGCAAATTCTAAATCTGCGTTCACTTGCGCTAAGCGCGAGTGAAGCGTGGAACGCGTAACTCATTGTTTGTTTCTTCTTTTAACAACTTGATCTCTTCCTGATCTTATCCTTATTTGCTTGACTTTCCTTGTCCCTCTTTTTGAACTGATTTGTGTTTATTCTGTCTTTGAATTTAAATTGGGAAGTTATCTGCAGAATCCTGTTTAAATGGCAGCTGATCTTATCTTATTGCTCTGATTTAAACTTCAAATTAGCAGATCCTCTCCTCAAATAATGCTATCTTCTTTCCTCATTTAAATCTTCTCATAAATTTGCAAATTTAACAGATTTTCTATTAAAATAGCATCAAATTCAAATTCAAATCAAATAATCAATTATTACAATTATTACTAAAAAGGAATTATTTTGGGGCATAAATTACTATTTTAACCTTGATAAGTACAGTAAAAATACAAGAATTTATCATATAATTTGCACTTATCAGTCTCACATCTTTTGCAGGTTTGGAGTGCCTCGAGCCATTGTTAGTGATCAGGGGACCCATTTTGTAAACCGGTCATGGAGGCTTTGCTGAAGAAGTATGGGGTGGTGCATAGAGTTTCTACACCATACGCCCCCAAACTAAGGGACAGGCTGAAATCTCTAATAGAGAGATCAAGAGGATTCTTGAAATCATGGTGCAGCCTAATAGGAAAGATTGGTGCCGCCGCCTTGATGATGCTTTAGGCTCATAGGACTGCCTACAAAGCACCTCCTGGGATGTCTCCCTTCAGAGTGTTTTTGGTAAGGCTTGCCACTTACCTGTGGAGATAGAGCATCGGGCTATTGGGGAGTTAGAGCTTGCAACTGAGTGTTGTGACCAGGCAGAAGAACAAAGGAAACTTCAATTATAGGAGCTTGATGAGATTCGCCTGGAGGCCTATGAGAACTCTAAGTTCTACAAGGAGAAGACTAAGAAATTTCATTATCAGTCTATTGCTAGAAAAGAGTTTGTTGTAGGCCAAAAGGTTTTGTTGTTCAATTCTAGACTTAAGCTCATGCCTGGTAAGCTTCGTTCTCGTTGGGTTGGACCTTTTCTTGTCAATCATGTTATCCTTATGGTGTGTAAAGCTGACAAGTGAGTCCACCAACAAGACCTTCAAGGTTAATGACCACCATCTCAAGCTATTTCATGAGAGCCCCACTTTGGTTGATGAGACGGTTGGGGAGCTTGGCTTGGAGCTTCCCAATTCCCTCAAGTGCAAATATTTCCACCTTGATGGGTGAGTCTCTTTCCCCACCTTTTCATTATACTATGTCTGTTGTTCTCCAATTTCATTATTTTTACATTGAGGACAATGTGTGATTTAAGTGTGGGGGAGGAGAATTGTAGTTTTAGGACTTTAGGATTAATTTTAGGAATTAATATGTGGTTAGGATTAATTGATTTGTGTTAGTAACTTTTAGGTTTATATAAAAAAAAATATAAAACTGTTTGTTGTTTCTGTAAAAAAAAAACTGTTGTTACTGTTGCTGTTTGCTGAAATTATTGTTTACTGTCTGAAAGTGTTGTTTACTGTTACCGTATGCTGTTTCTTCGTTCTTCTGCTGCTATTTACAACACAATTTCAGACAGTAAGTCTTTTTTGACAACAGAATTTATTTTGACAGCAAAAACATATTTTTGGACAGTAGAAAAATACATTTGGCATGTTTTTCATTGGATTTTTAGGATTTGTATTAGTAGTAGTTTGCATTTTCATCATTCTTGGATAATTGGTTTCTTGACTTATATTGGTTGAATTCCTTGAAATTTTGTCAATAAGTTGGTTTTGATAATTATTGGATTGAATCTTTTTGTGGTAGAGTTGTCCTTGGCGAGAATTTGAGCCTTATTGTTGAATGGACCATTTTTGCCATTCTCTCTTTTTCTTGTGTGATTTCACTCATGTTTGCTTGTGCTCTAGAACTTGGGTTGACTCTTTGATTTGCAACTTTGATCATATGCATGAATTGAGATGATTGAAGCATTTTTGTTCATAATTGAGCTTCTAACCATATTAGCCTACCTTGATTTCTACTTGTTAGCCCCTTTGAGCTATTGATCCCAATTCTTGTTATTAAAAGCTCATTACAAGTCTTAAAAGTGAAAAACCATGATTGTCCCTGCCATAGAGGATAAAGGAGCTTTGGAATTGTTTTGGGAATAGGTTCTTGAATAAGTGTGGGGGTGTACTTCAATTTCTCATCTTATCTCCTCATTTGGATATTATATTGTTGACCATTGGCTAGTTATAAAAAAAATGTAAAGAGAAGAAAGAATAGAAAAAAGAAAAGAGAAGAAAGAATAAGAAAAAGAAAGCTCAAAAGAAAAGTGTTGATAAAAAGAAAAGAAGCAAGAAATAAAGTGTGCTTGAAAAAAAAATGGGTCAAAAGGTAGAAAAGAGAGCTCAATTGTAATCTTGAGATGTAGCTAATTGCATTTCTTCTTGGATTTATTCCCCATTGCTCCTCTATTCTCTTTGGTTTATAACTTCTTATCCTTCATTTTCCCTACCTTTACTTGGCCCCATTACATCCTTTATGAAGTCCTCTTGATCTTTGCTTGCTTCTTTTCAATTGTTGTGGATATTAGAGTCTTGCCAAGCCTATGGTAGTGTTTGCTTTCATGAGTGCTTTGAGTGTATACACAATCCTAAACACTTGAGAGTCAGAGAGTTTGTCTTTTGAGGATTCTATCATTCTTGAATCACCCTTTTGATTTGATCTACCCTCTTGTTTACTAAATTATTGGGAATTCCATTCATGTATTTATTGACTCCATGATTCCTTGGATGTTTGTATTTTGCCTACCCTATGCATTCCTTGGATCTCATAATAATTATGCCATCTGTATCTGCATCCTGCTCCTAATTAATCTTTGGTTTCATGTGGTGTTTTGCCTGAGTGCAAAAGGGCAAGTGTGGGGGAATTTGATGAACACATTTTTATTCACACTTTGCATAATAAATCTTAGATTTCTTGGACTCTAATTTTGATTATATCCACTGTTTTAATTGGAATTTACCAAATTGGACTTAATTGGGCTTTAACTAGAAATGTTGTTTAAATTCGGATTTTAAGCCTACTGACTTACCTGTCTTGTTTTGATGATATCTAGAGTTAAAGGTGTCCTATTTGAGTGATTGTAGTGGCATTGGAAAGCTAAGATCCAGGGCTTTAATTCGATATGCTATATGGCTATATTCCACTGAGAGAAGAGTTGTAGTTTGCAATTTAGAGATGACGTTCAGATGCTAAAAGAACTTGAGCGGGAACATCAAGTTTCTTAAGTACTTGCTGAAGTAGTTTTTAGTATTTTGGGCCTGAAACCTGTTAGTCTAGGCCCATGTTTACCTCTGCCATTAGATTGATCTTGTGGTTTAGGAGAATAGTATAAATAGAGTCAGTATTGATTCTGTTAGGGCAACTTTCACTTTACTCATTATTTTACACGGAGGGAAGTTTAGAGACGCTTGCTCTCTCTTCTCTCTGGTTTTTCTAGGTTTCATTCTTCTTCTTCTGCATTTTCGTTTGTTGTTCTTCCTCTCATGGAAGGTTAATTTTTTCTTAGGATTGATTCTTGAGTGATTTCCAATCGGATTCTGAGGTTTATTTCTATTCACATTCGTGTTTCAATTTTTGTAGTAGATTCAATTTCATCTTCTCCTTTATAATTCTGGTTTTGAATCTTGAATTGGATTTGAACGCTTGTTGATGATTCAATTATGTTCTTCACTAAGAATTCTGGTTTAGTTTGCTTAATTCTAAAAAACCAACTGTTTGCTTAATTCAGAAGGTAAAGGATTAGAAATCTCATAACCAGTATGCTTAGTCTGGTCTCGCAAGTTTGCTTAGTTCTTGAGTGAGATTATTTTTTGAATTGATTGACGCTTGTTCGGTTAATTCGAATCTATTCTGGAAATTGAGATCGATGTATTTTTAACTGGTGAAAAATCCAATTATGAATGAAAGAGAATCTGACACGATCCCATCCGACCTCAACCAGGATGCCTCAGATGCATTGCAAGGGATTGAATATCCAATGACTGGGGCCAGATCTGAGCAGTTAAAGAGAGCTTTTCAACTCTTGATCACTGAAGCCCAAAGGAAGTAGACCACCGAGCAGAAGAAGAACCAAAGAAGTGGTTTAACTTAACTCAGATTGAAGTACAAGAGTGTTATCCGATCTGACAATCGGTTATGTCTGTTATCCGAATCTTAGGAGAGCCTATTTCGGGAAAGTGTATCTAATCAGATCATAACTGATTTACTTAGGATGAGATTTGTTAGGAATCAATATCATGATCTCTTAGGATTATATTTACATCTTTTAGGATTCTATTTATCTTATTCAGGATTGAATCTTTTAGGATTATATTTTATCTTATCTAGAATTAAATCTATTTAATTTAGGACTATATCTTTTAGGTAGTTTATTTTAGGAAATTCCTTTGCTATTTATTAGCATTGAGAATCAGTTTGTAGTAAGTTATTTTTATCAATAAAATTTGAGTTTTCTCATTGTGAGAGCTTATCTTTGTTCTTGGATTAAAGAACTACTTGATAACTTAGGTTCTACCAGCAGGTCTTGGTTAGGGTCTAGTTGCTTATATCTTGATAACTTTGGTGCTTCCGGCAGGTCACGGATTGTGTCAAGTTCCTATATTTGATAACTTTGGTGCTTTCGGCAGGTCATGAAACTTTGGTGCTTTTCGGCAGGTCATGAATTGTGTTAAGTTCCTATATTTTATAACTTTGGTGCTTCGGCAGGTCACGATTGTGTCAAGTTCCTATCTTTGATAGCTTTGGTGCTTCCAGCAGGTCTTGGATTGTGTCAAGCTCCTTACATTATTTACCGTTAATTGATCTTCAAGACGTTCCTATCTTTACGCTTCCGGTTCGTATCATTTGGTACCAGAGCTTCGGCTCTTGAGATCAATTGGTAACATCTATCCTATATTTTAGTCTTTATATATCAAAAAAAAAACTGCATTAGTTAAAAAAAAAGAGGTGACAATAAAAAAAAGGGAGATCTGCAGTAGTAAAAAAAAAAGAGAAAGGTGCAGATAGTAAAAAAAAGGTGCAGTATTAAATTTTCTCAACAGCAAATCCAGTTTGTTGTCACAATATTTATTCCAAGCAGAAGATTTCATCCGAGGTGACGAATCCATCTGAATTGAAGAGTTGTAACCGGCTACACATCTTGATTACTTTCCGGGCTAGTGTTTTGTCACTAAAAGTTGTCAAGTTATCATCAACACCTTCTCTATTACTTGTTAGTAGAATCTATCCCAAAAGTTCCTTATTTCAAGAGCTTGTAAGGATAAGTTGAGTGGAAAAAGGCAAGAGTGGTGAGTACAATATAGTGAGAAAAAGCCAAAAATTAGAGTGATACACGAGAGAATCAAAACTTTTGAGTGAAAACACGTAAGGGAGTGTTGTGAGGATTCTTTTTTTATCACTAACATTTGATTTACAGCCAAATTTCTTTTTTAATCATGAGTACAGTAAACCAACGTGAGGAGGATGCTGGAGAAATAGACCTCAAATCGTTCCTCAAGACACTACAAAGTGAATTTATAGATGAATGAGCAAGAATGGATGAGATGGAAGATCGGTTTCCAAGAGAGAAGAGTAGAACGTCTCCTAACCGCACTGAAGAAGAGGAAAGGAGAAGAGGACAAGGGAAGTAGTTCTAGAAGAGAAAGCAACAGGGATAATCATCTTGGAAACATCAAGATGAGCATTCCTTCTTTCCAAGGGAAGAATGATCCTGAGTTATATTTGGAGTGGGAAAGAAAGGTGGAGCATGTTTTTGATTGCCACAATTATTCTGAGGAGAAAAAGGTAAAATTAGTTGTGGTAGAATTCACTGATTATGCAAGTATATGGTGGGATCAATATGTGTTGAGCAGGCGAAGGTGTGGAGAAAGACCGATTCAATCTTGGGAGGAGATGAAGGTCGTGATGAGAAGGAGATTTGTACCAAGTCATTACCACAGAGACTTGTACAGAAAATTGCAGGACCTACGTCAAGGTTCTATGAGTGTAGATGATTACTACAAGGAGATGGAAATAGCCATGATGAGAGCCAATGTGCAAGAAGACCGAGAAGCAACAATGGCTAGATTCATTGGAGGGTTAAAGAAAGAAATTTCAAATGTAGTGGAACTCCATCATTATGTGGAGATGGAGATTTATTACACAAAGCAATCCAAGTAGAGAGACAACTCAAATCCAGAGTTGTAAGATTTCCAGGAACTCCTAGTACCTCTTGGAAATCCTGGGCTACCACAAACCAACAACTCGGCCAAAAGAAGAGGCAAAGATGGGACAACCGACCTCAGCCAGTAAAGGTAAGTCTGAATTCAATTCATCTTCTAAAGCACGTGAAATTAAATGTTTCGAGGTGTCAAGGTCTTGGACATATTGCTTCTAATTGTCCGAACAAGAGGGTCATACTCATGCGTGACAATGGTGAAGTGGAAAGTGCAAGTGAAGAAGAAGATGATGAAATGCCGAGCTGGAGGATTGCAGTGATGTGGAATACACCGAGCCAGACCACGGTAATGCATTAGTCACCAGGAGGGTGTTGAATGCACAACCAAAGATGGGGGGAGTTGAGGAGCAACGTGAGCACATATTCCATACAAGGTGCGCGTAAGTGATAAGGTTTGCAGTCTTTTAATTGATAGTGGTAGTTGTACCAATGTTGCTAGTATTTTGATGGTTGAGAAATTAAAATTACCTACCATAAAACATCCTAATCCTTATAGACTGCAGTGGCTAAATGATTGTGGGGACATAAGGGTAACAAAACAAGTTTTGCTTTCATTTTCCATTGGAAAATATGAAGACAAAGTCTTGTGTGATGTTGCACCTATGCATGCTGGACACATTCTACTTGGTCGACCATGGCAATTTGATAGGCGAGTAACTCATGATGGGTATCACAACAGGTATAGTTTTAAATTAAATAATAAAACCTTTGTGCTAACCCCTCTTCAACCTTCTGAAGCATATGCAGATCAAATAAGAATTGCTAGGGAGAGCAAGGAGTTGGAAGAACAATTTTCTGTTCAAGAAAAAGAAAGAAAAGAGAAGAAGAGAGAAGTGGGCATGGGTTCGAATCCGACTTCAAGATTGGATGTCTGTTCGACGTTACAACCGAGCCAGGGCAGAAGCAAGTGAACGCTTTTGCAAGAAAAAGGGAAGTTGAAAGTGTATTGTTAGATAAAGGGCAATTATTGATTCTTGTTTTTAAAGACTATACTTCTCTGATGATTCTAACAATTCTTTACCTTCTGAAATTCAAAATTTGTTGAAGGAGTTTGGAGAAGTCTTTCCGGATGAGCTACCTCAAGGATTACCACCTTCAAGAGGTATAGAACACCAGATTGACTTTGTACCCGGTTGTGCCCTACCAAATCGACCAGCATACAGAACCAACCCGGATGAGACCAAGGAGATCCAAAAACAAGTCAGTGAGCTAATGGAAAAAGGGTATGTAAGGGAGAGCCTTAGTCCATGTGTTGTACCGGTAATATTGGTACCAAAGAAAGATGGTTCTTGGCGTATGTGCACTGATTGCCGAGCCATTAACAAGATTACGGTAAAGTATCGTTATCCAATTCCTAGGTTGGACGACATGCTTGATGAGTTACATGGGGCATGTTTGTTCTCTAAAATTGATTTGAAAAGTGGTTACTATCAAATTCGAATGAAAGAGGGTGATGAGTGGAAAACTGCTTTTAAAACAAAGTATGGTTTGTATGAGTGGTTAGTGATGCCCTTCGGCTTAACTAATGCACCCAGTACTTTTATGAGGTTAATGAACCATGTATTACGCTCTTTCATAGGAAAGTTTGTGGTAGTTTACTTTGATGACATTTTGGTTTACACAAATCTTATAATGCACATGTTGAACACTTACATGTTGTTTTTAAGGTATTAAAGGAAAATAAATTATATGCTAATTTAAAGAAATGTACCTTTTGCCTTGATTCTGTTGTATTCTTAGGTTTTGTGATAAGTTCAAAGGGGGTAAGTGTAGATGAGGAAAAGGTTAAGGCTATTAGAGAGTGGCCGACCCCAAAGAGTGCTAGTGAAGTGAGAAGTTTTCATGGGTTAGCAAGTTTCTATAGGCGGTTTGTGAAAGACTTTAGCACTATTGTTGCGCCTTTAAATGAACTTGTTAAGAAAAATATTGTGTTTAAATGGTCAGATGCACATGAAAAAGCTTTTAACACTTTAAAAGAAAAATTAACAAATGCACCCTTACTTGTTTTACCTAATTTTGATAAAGCTTTTGAGATTGAATGTGATGCTTCTGGTGTTGGTATAGGGGCTGTTTTAATGCAGGAATCCCAACCGATTGCATACTTTAGTGAAAAGCTTAATGGGGCAGCATTGAATTATCCAACCTATGACAAGGAATTGTATGCCTTGGTAAGGGCATTACAAACTTGGCAACATTATTTGTGGCCAAGAGAGTTTGTTATACATTCTGACCATCAAAGTCTAAAGTTTTTAAAATCTCAAGGGAAGCTTCAAAAAAGACATGCAAAGTGGTTGGAATTTATTGAGATGTTTCCATATGTAATAAGGTATAAAAATGGTAAGGACAATATAGTTGCTGATGCTTTGTCAAGGAGGTATGTTTTACTTACTTCTTTACAAGCAAAATTGTTAGGTTTTGAACAAATTAAAGGTCTGTATGAAAGTGATCCTGATTTTAAACAAATTTGGGATTCTTGTTCTAACCGATCTTGTGAGAAATTTTATAGGTATGAAGGATTTTTGTTCAAGAGGAACCAACTGTGTGTACCAGTCAGTTCTTTAAGAGAATTGTTGATTAAGGAGACCCATGGAGTGCAGAAGACATGGACATCCTGGCCGAGCACTTTTTCTGGCCGAGCATGAAGAAGGACGTCCGAGCTGAGTGTGAAAGGTGCATAACATGTAAGCAAGCTAAGTCAAAATTAAATCCACATGGGTTTTATACACCTTTGACTGTTCCTGCAGCCTTGGACAGATATTTCCATGGACTTTGTGATCGGTTTGCCAAAAACTCAAAGTGGTAAGGATAGTATTTTTGTTGTTGTTGATCGGTTTAGTAAAATGGCACACTTTATTGCGTGTTCAAAGACAAATGATGCAACACAAATTGCTGACCTATTCTTTAAAGAAGTTGTCCGATTGCATGGTTTACCAAGGACAATTGTGAGTGATAGGGACGTTAAATTCCTAAGTCATTTTTGGAGGACTTTATGGAATAAATTGGGAACAAAGCTTCTATTTTCTACTGTTGCACATCCTCAAACGGATGGACAACTGAAGCAGTAAATAGAACGCTTTCAACCTTATTACGTTCTATCATTGGCAAGAATCTAAAGCAATGGGAAAAATGTTTGCCACATGTTGAGTTTGCATATAACCGGACGGTACACTATACTACTTCTTTTTCACCCTTTGAGGTTGTATATGGTTTTAATCCACTAACTCCTTTGGATATTTTGCCATTACCTATTTCTGAATTTTCAGCTTAGATGGTAAAAGGAAAGCAGGTTATGTCAGGGAGTTACATGCAAAGGTCCGAGCTAATATTGAAAGGAAAAATGAGCAGTATGCAAAACAAGCCAATAAAGGGAGGAGGAAGGTAATATTTGAACCAGGCGACTGGGTTTGGATTCACATGAGGAAAGAGAGGTTTCCAGCTCAAAGGAAGAAAACTTCAACCAAGAGGAGATGGTCCATTCCAAGTTCTAGAGAGGATCAATGACAATGCTACAAGATAGATCTTCCAAGTGAATATGGTAATGTTAGTGCAACATTCAATGTAAATTTATCCTTATTTGATGTAGGTGATGAATCAGATTCGAGGACGAATCTTTCAACAGAAGGGGGAATGACACGATCCCATCCGACCTCAACCAAGATGCCTCAGATGCATTGCAAGGGATTGAAGATCCAATGACCGGGGCCAGATCTGAGCGGTTAAAGAGAGCTTTGCAACTCTTGATCACTGAAGTCCAAAGGAAAGTAGACCACCAAGCAGAAGAAGAACCAAAGAAGTGGTTTAACTTAGCTCGGATTGAAGTACAAGAGTGTTATCCGATCTGACAATCGGTTATGTCTGTTATCCGAATCTTAGGAGAGCCTATTCGGGAAAGTGTATCTAATCAATCATAACTGATTTATTTAGGATAAGATCTGTTAGGAATCAATATCATGATCTCTTAGGATTATATTTACATCTTTTAGGATTTATTTTATCTTATTTAGGATTAAATCTTTTAGGATTATATTTTATCTTATCTAGAATTAAATCTATTTAATTTAGGATTGTATCTTTTAGATAGTTTATTTTAGGAAATTCCTTTGCTATATATTAGCATTGAGAATCAGTTGTAGAAGTTATTTTTATCAATAAAATTTGAGTTTTCTCATTGTGAGAGCTTATCCTTTGTTCTTGATTAAAGAACTACTTGATAACTTAGGTTCTACCAGCAGGTCTTGGTTAGGTCTAGTTGCTTATATCTTGATAACTTTGGTGCTTCCGGCAGGTCACAGATTGTGTCAAGTTCCTATATTTGATAACTTTGGTGCTTGCAGGTCACGAATTGTGTCAAGTTCCTATATTTGATAACTTTGGTGCTTTCAACAGGTCACGAATTGTGTCAAGTTCCTATCTTTGATAGCTTTGGTGCTTCCCGCAGGTCTTGGATTGAGTCAAGCTCCTTACAATTATTTACCATTATTTACCGTTAATTGATCTTCAAGACGTTCCTATCTTCACGCTTCCGGTTCGTATCAGAATCAATCTATTTTCTTACATTGTTTTATTTCTTCTTCTTTAATTGCAAAATTCTGTTGCTAAACAACAATCAAAACCCCCTATTTTCTGTTACGTTTCTGCACTATTAAGAGAGTTTATGAAATTCTTCATTTCAAGAACCATCTTAAGTGAACTTGCTGAAGTGAACTTGCTGAAGTTCAACTTGATGAAGTGAACTTGCTGCAGTTCAACTTGCTGAAGTGAACTTGCTAAAGTTCAACTGCTGAAGTGGACTTGCTGAAGTGAACATGCTAAAGTTCACTTGCTGAAGTTTAACTTGCTGAAGTTGAAACTCTCTGAAGTTCTTTCTGAAAGTTATCATCTGAAGTTGTTGTTGAATTCCTTGAGAGACGACTTTGGGTTATCTATCCCTCACTACACTTAATTCATATTATTTGATTGGGTACAACCTCGATCAGATTCACAGAAGACAAATTTGCAAATATTGCAGGAATGTTATCTCTAAGAGGAGCAGAGGAGGAAGAGTAGAATCCATAATTGGAGAGGCCAGAAACTGATTTACCAAATCAGTGCCAAGAGTTCCTACAGATGGAACAGATTGGACCTCACCCTTGGGATCTTCTGCTTCTTCTGGAGATAGGTTTAATTCAATGGTTTTCACAGGAGACATGTCTTGAGATCTTCTTTCTGATGCGGAGAGCAGGAAGCATGAGGAAGCTGCGATGCTGCTGAAGTGTCATGAGGGGGATATTCAGAATAATTTTGAGCCAACATAGCAAGAGCATCTGCAGCTATCCCATCCTCAAAAGAAACCTCAAGGTTTCCTGTTGGTTCAGCTTGATGTTCAGCCAGAGCTGCGGAGGCCAAATCTTCATGAGTGGCTTCTAGGAGCCCTTCTTATGGAATATGTTCATCCAAAGTTCTTTCTTCTGGAGTGGGTTCCTCATATTTGCTATTGCTTGGTTCATCTTCTTCATAGGTAAAAGATCCAGGAAGTTCCATATTTGGAGAATCAACAGGTGCAGAAGCATCACCTTCATGTTTCTTTATTTCCACATTATCTTCTTGTTTGTGGTGATAAAATTCAAATTCGAAAATTAATTTTATAAATTTGATTCTAAGAACAATATGGGGATTAGAATCAGATCCTCTTACGGGACTTTTTAAAAGTAGGTTTACAGTGTTCTTTTTATGAAAGGGTTTTCAAAAAGTTCAATTTCTGGAAAATTTATTCCAATTGATTCAGAATTTTACCAATTCAATCTTAAAATGCAGAATTCCAAAAATAACAATATTCAAGTTATTTGATTCATAATTTTATCAAAATAACTTATTTCTCAAAAGTTTAGAACAATTTGATACAGAATTTCATCAAACAAAGTTCTAGGTTGAATTCTAGAAATCAAAGAAGAATCAGAATTTCAAAGAGAGTAGGAACAGAAAAGTTTGAAAGAAAGAAAGATTATACTGAATGTAAATTGCGGAATGTAAATTGCAGAATGAAACAAAGTAAAAGAAAATCAAATTGTAAGAACAATTGCATAAATGAAAATAGATGGGTTCATCACATATTGTTGCTCCTTGTAACCTGTTTGTCGCTGCAAGATTGGACGTGTAAGGTGTTCAGAGTTTAAGTATAATGATTTGCCAACCCTTATTACATAGAAAGTTCACCTATTTATAGATTTTTAGCCCTAACGACTAACTATTGTACAATTGACACATCATTTATCCCTATGTGTTGGCAGCATGCATGTCTGCCACGTTTTCTGCTAACCAAACTGCCTTTAATCCTTGCACTTTTCAAAGTACTTCCATTGGGATGTTGCCATTTGTCCTTGATTAGTAAAACTTCCGTAACTTCCAGTAACTATTTTCTTCTGTCTCTATTTCCTCGAAAAGTCACTTTCAAATTCAGAAATCTTCTAAGTCTTCAAACATTCTGTTTTCGAGTTACTGCCTTCTATCAATTCGAGATTTATCCTTCCATTTCTTGAAATATTCTTCCTGGAATTCTGACTTCATATGCTCGAAAACTTCTTCCAGAATCTCGAAATCTTCTTCCAGAATTTCGAATTCTTCTTCTTTAACACTTAGCTTTTCTTGATACTTGAACCCACTAAGTCTTTTCTGATTTCAAGACTTGATTGAATTCCCTTGTATGCCACGTGTCAAGCTCTTTATTGGCTGAATCAAAGGTCATGAAGACCACCGGCCACCGTCCATTCAACTTCATTAATGAGAATTCTTCTCATTGGACATTTGTAGTGGTGCATTTATGAACACTCGTTCCTTTTGTTCCTATAAATAGGAACTTCATTAGAACATTTCCTTCAATCCCCATTTTTCTTCTTCTTTTCTAAACCCTTCAAAGAATATGAAGAAGTTTATTCCTTTAGCAACTGCGTACAACCCAATCTGGAATGATTTCATTTTGATAGGGTTGACGAAGTGGCCAACGCTATAGTCTTTTTCAACCTTTCTTTTTGAAGGTTTTCTTTGGGTTGAACGTAGTAGTAGCCAATTATTAATTCATTTAGAAATAAATGAATTTGTTTGTTAGTTCCCCAAGTACACCTTTATTTATGCCCAAGCACCAAGGTTGTTCGATCAAACCAACAATACATTCTTTTGGCCTTGGCTCAATCAAATCCTGTGGGGGAAGAAGAAGAGGAAGAGGTTTGGGAAACATGAGTCAAGGACTCATTTTCTTTTAGGATAGTTTCCTTTCTAATGTATAAAGCACATAGGATAGTTTCCTTTCTAATATGTATTTCCAATGTATTCAAACTTATGTAATTCGAATTTGGATTATGAATAAAAGAACTATCCTTTATTTCTCTGAGTATTAGAAATACCATATCCTCGAATTCTCCTTTGTCTTCTTTTCGAGTTTCTAAAGTTCTCTTTGTATTAACCTAACCAAGAACTTTCTAAGTTATCATACTTAGTAACAAAACTCGAAAAAGCAATCCTTAATGTTTTCTGAGAACTCGAAAAGTATAAAGAATCTAAACACTTGTGGAATTCGAAATATCAGAAATTCGAATCCTAATAGATGCCCCCCAAAAATAGTCTTTTTCAAAAATCAATATTTTATTTGCGAAAGAGATATTTTTGGGACAACCTTTGGTATTTCTTATAATCAGTTATTCAAATTAAGAGGGAAAAATCTGAACATCTTTTTAGATAGACTGTTCATTTTCCAATTTAAATTTATATTTCAGTTACTTTATGAAAATAACTGATTATCCCACGTTTCTGGGCTATTAATTCACGTTCCAAGAAATGTGTAATCATGGTTACCTTTTGTTAACTTCCTTCTAATCGTGTCAATGCTTCACGTATAAATACCCAAGTAAAACTTTTCACTTTCACTTTTCACTTCATCTTCTATCTCAAAAACATCTCATCTTCTCTCTTTCATCGACATTCCCTTCTTACTCAAGGTAAGATCTTTTCATCATTTTGATTGTTCTTTCTTATTTCTGGTTTGATTTTCACCAATTAATCACTTCAAAGATTCTGATTTTGCTTTTCTTGACAATTTTCCAGCTCATTGTCACCATTATTTCATTTTCTTTTCTCCCTCAAGAACCTTGAAAACTACATTAATGGCTTTCGAAGCTCTTGACTCCGTTCCTCTTGCCATTACCAAGGGTGATCTTCTTGCTCGGGACGATACAGTTTACGTCCCAGAACTAGAAAATGCAGAAGAGAAAATTTATATCTGGAATTCCCAGGTACTAATTCCTTTTTCCATTAGGAAAAAGCAATATTCTTTCTTAGGTCCTTATACCCTTCCTTCTTCTCTTGAACAATATAATGACTTTTTCCCAAGTTCAAAAGAGGAAAAAATTCGAGTTTTCAGATCAAAAATTTGAACAGATCATCTCAAAAATACTTCTGATGTTTTTTGAGCAACTCCCCCTTCTCGGAAGGATGCTTATATCATGTGGTTGAATAGGAACGAAGGTACCATGGGTCCTTTGTGGAAACAATTGGGTATTTTCAATCTTATTCAACTGAGTAAGTTGATCTTAGTTTCGATCCTGCTTTAATTATTTCTTCCTTCCTTTTCTGGGAAAGGTCTTCGAATTCTCTTCATTTGCCCTATGACATGATTACACCAACTCTATTTGATGTTGCTGCCATCACTGGCCTTCGACCTGAAGGCCAACTTATTTTCCATTCATGAAGGTTCCAAAACCTCATGTTGAGCCTTGTTGGGATAGGTTATCTTATTCCCTGTTTATCCAAATCAATGCCAAATCTGGCAAAGTTACTGAAGAAGAGCATGTTGCTTTTCTAATGGTTTGGTTATCTGCTTTTGTTTTCTGTTCTCGATCCATCCAAGTTCCAAAATCCTATCTTCCTCTAGCCCAAATGTTGGCTAAGAGTATTCGAGTGGATCTAAACAGATATTTTGGCCAGTGTCTATGACATGCTTTCTGAGGCCGTTTTTACTCTTAAATTGAAAGAACCAGTTCGAAACCTTTGTGGTCCTTTTTGGTTTCTTCAACTTTGGCTGAATGCCATTTTCCAGGATATATTCGAGAGTTCAGAGCCTCCCAATTTGAATCTCCCTTCTTCTATTGAAGGTTACAGGTTGTCTTTTCTTACTCCCTCTTCAAAAAAGAACCGTTCTGAGTCATTCAAGTCTTACCTCTCTTGGTTCCTCAACATCAAAAAAACACCCCTAATCTTGCACCCTTCTCTTCTCGAACTCGAGGGCCTGAGTGGTTTACTTGAAATTCCCATGTGACACACCAGGTGCACAAGCTGAGAGTTTGGAAATTTGGAAATAATTCCTTTCTTATGATCTTATATATTGTGGTTTCCAAATCAAAGACTTCAGAGTTTTCCACTACCAACCACAATTGGTAGCTTGTCAATTTGGGCTAAGTCAACTTCGTCCTACACCTTTCTGCACATCGAAAACACAAATCTTGGTTGAAGACATAGTGAATGGCGAAAAGGGGTTTGATAAGTGAAAATCATATGATAAATTAGAGCACTTTTTAGTTCACTTATCATGGATAAAATGGTATTTTTGCCCTAGTTTAATCCCTTTTTATTTAATAATAGATAAATTGTATTTATTAATCTTAGATTTGAATTTGTTGCTATTTTGATATAAATATTGCTGATTTTTGCAGAATATTGCAAGGATTTGATTTGAAGGAAATATAGCATTAAATAAGGGAGATATCTGCAAGATTTAAAGTTTAATTGAAGACAATTAATGAAGATTGGAAGATTATTTGAAGGTAATAATGAAGATTTGAAGAATATCTGAGAGCCATTAATGAAGATATCACTGTCAATCAAACAAGAATTCTGCACACACCTTCCCAAATAAATCCAAGATGCTCAATAAATGCAAGATTTCATTAAGAAAAGGGAAACAAGGAAAGACAAATCAACCAAAACAAGTCTCGGGGAGAGATCAAGTTAAAAAGAGAAAGATTGAAGCTGCAGGACGTGTTGCACACTTCAACCCGCGTTGTAGCGCAGGGTGAAGCGCAGATCACGCTGATTCTTGCCCTGTTTCCGTTTTTAGATAGATTTCTCCCCAATTTTCTTTGTCTTTCCTTAACCTATAAATAGGACCTCATTGCACCAGATCAAAGTGTGCACGATTATTGTAATTCAGTTATATTCCAGTGATAATTCACCAGTTCTAATTTTAGAGTAGGAGAGGAGGAACGCTTCACAAGGATTGAAGATGGTGACAACATCTTCGGTGGTTTGTATGGCTACCATGTGTAGTTAACTCTCCATTAGGATTGAATGTAATCGATTCCATTTCCAAGTGTATGTTGAACTCTATCTATTTATTTATACAGTTCCCTAGCTATAATATTGGTAATCTTGTTCTGTGCTTAATTCCTAACTTCCGCGCTTACGCCAGAGTTATAGGCTAGTTTGTAATTAACGTTACGACTAGGATTGAGTTTGGGGGAGCCTAGACATAGGAAACTCAACATCTGAGTGAATGAGAATACTCGGTAGCCAGTGAACCGAAACATGGGCGTTGCTAGTGATTGATGGGTAGTGTGAGTACTCTAATGAAGGGCGTCTACAGGATAGGCATGGTTATTAAATTACCGATAACAAAGGATTAGTTGATTGTCAATCCAGGAAGCGAAACGTGGATGTATTCTAATGAGTGATGGGTAGTGACAGTACTCTAGCGAAGGTGCGTCCAGAGTAGTAGGCCTCATTTATCAATTAGTTCTTTTACAAACGGAATAAAGAAAGCAAAATAAGCCGAGGGTAAGTCTGTCGCTTGGGAGAACCCGCACGGATTACCTTTGAGTGTGAGTGGCGCCTGGTAACTCAGGGTCTTAGCAATATAGTTTGTCTACAGTGTTATAGTTCAAAGCCTATAAATAATAGGTAGTCTCGACATACATGAGGGGTGTGATGAGATGAAGTTCAATCCTAATCCAAGTAAAGTGCCTCTAACTCTTCCTTTCTAATTCATTAATTATTGAATCTCAGTTTATAATTTCTGCAACAATATTATCAAAAACCGTTGTTTTCCCTTGATAAATAGATCACGAGTATACGTTAATTGACCGTTCCCTGTGGACACGATATCTTTCTTACTATTATACTACTGGATTTATGGTTCGCTTGCCATAAACCCATCAAGTATTTTTGGAGCCGTTGCCGGGGAACGGTTTCCAATTCGTGTAGACCTTGGCGGTCTAATTATCAAGGATATCTATCTTAGGATCTCTTTTATTTATTATTCTTATTATTTTAGGAAAATTTTATTATTTAGGAAATTTATTGTTTTTCTATTATTATTAAATTCTCTTCCACACTTACCCTTTTGAAGTTTTCTTGTTTATTCTTTTGAGAGGCCAGGTGTCCCCAAATCAACTACAATTTGATCCAGAAATAGAAAGGACATCAAGGAAGAACAGGAGCAGAAACAAGAAAAGGAGACAAGGGAGAAGTCGAGAAGAAAACAAAAATATTTTACTTTATTATGAATTTTGTTTTTAATTATTTTATTTTATTAAAAAAAAGAAGATAATAATTTTTGTTCCACTCTCCTGAGCTAACATTTGTTTGAGATCCTTGAGAGGACAGGTAACAGGAAAAGGAGCAGAGCTCAAAGAGACAATTTCAACACTCTCTGTTCAACCACCCCAAGTGAAGTAAATGCTGAATGGCTTCTGAATGGAAAAATCCACCAAGAAGAATACTTGGAGATTATCAAAATCAACCAAGAAGAACCCTTGGAGATGATGTTAGGCAGCAAGAGCCAAAATATTTCTCCCACACACCAATTCAAGGTAACTTCTCTAATTACAACAATTATTCTAACAATTTTTCACAGGATTGGGGAAGTTACCAGAATCAAAATTTTGGGTGGCAACAAGATGCTATTTCATCCCATTAGCAAACTTTTGAAGATGAACTCAGGGAAGAAGATAAGAGTTTGAAGCAGTTATTAGAAGCACTCCAAAAGCAGCTAGACAGACTTTCTCAGCCACCGCAACCAGTTCACTCTTATCCTGGCCAGTCACCACAATTAATTATGATTTTTGTGGAGGTAACCATCTCAATGGTCACTGCTCTTATCCAGACATTCAAGAAGAGGAAACTGAAGCAATACAAGAAAGATGAATTGAAGAAAGGAAATCAGAGGAAGCTGCTGAAGAAAATAAAGAAGCAAGAAGAAAAAATGATGCTTTGATAGCGCAGCTAGCAGAACAAAGGGAGTTAAGACTTCATAAGGAAAGAGAAGAAGCAAGAAGAAACACTGACACCTTGCTGCAGCAATTAACAGAAATAGAAGCCAACCAACAGTCAGAACAAATCTCAGCAAGGCATTCAAATAATGACTATTTTATTGAAGAAAAGTGGGATGAATTTATACAATTTCAGCTTTATTGTGAAAGAGAAGGACTATCTGCTGACCTCGTACTTGATGAGATAAACAGTATGATCAACTGTTGGAACAAGCAATGCTCAGCAAACCTTCAAGCCAACCCCGTAGAACTTTATCCCACCATAATTGTTAAATTGACAGGGGAGGAAATCAATGATGATCTGGCTGATAAAGAGAAGGGATCTGAAGAAACACAAGAAAGTGGAACAGAAGTAGAAGAAGGAAAAGGAGAGGATGAAACAGAAAAGATGGCGCTTAAAGAAGAGATTGTCTGTGAAAGGGAGGAAGAGAATACAACATATGGGGTGTGACATGATGAAAATGATCAAGAAAATGAGAAAAAGAGTGAACAGGGAGATGGAGAATCAAAGCCCGAGGAAGGAAGGGAAGTGGTACCAAGACCAAAGACCTTGCCTTATCCAACCAGTCCTCCAAAGGAAGATGAAGAAATGCATGGTACAAGTGATAAACCTTCCAGACCTCACAAAAGAAAGGCCTGCAATCACACTGACCAGGGCAAGGCAAAGAGAAGAAAAGTCAACCTAGAATCAAATTCAGAGCCTAGAGCCAGATTGAAGATCAAGTGGTCAGGTGTGTTTCATATCAAAGACCCCCCTGAAGCAAAGAAATTGAGAACAATCAATTGTAAATCATCAAAGCTTCACAGTACAGGTTATTCAAAGGCAAGATTATGGGGAGGTATATGGGCCAAAGAAAGGAAGGGTGCAGCACCAAGCTCATCAAAATATTTCAGTTTCAGCCACCTTGAGAGAGCAGGCGTCGAGCTAGAAGACGTTAAACAAGCGCTTCCTGGGAGGCAACCCAGAGATTTTTAAGTTTTTAATTGTTTTCAATTTTATTTTGTTTTATTAGGATTTTTCATTTTTTTAGGATTTAGGAAACTTTCAAAATTTATTGGAATAAGTTTGTGAAAAATAAAATTTTTAAATAATAGGAAGCAGCAGAAAACGTGACTGAAAATTGCAAAATTACATTCTGTTTTCTGCGCTTCACCTGCGTTGTAGTGCAGGCAAAGCGCAGAAATGCAATTTTAGTCACTGACTTATGCGCTTCACATGCGCTGTAGCACAGGGTGAAGCGCAACAGTATGGATTTTTTAAAAATCTTTTATTTTCTCATGTACTGTTTCTCTACTTTCTAAGCTCTTCTTTTCACTTTTCCACTCACAAACTTCCATCAATTTTGAAACTTTCAGTTATGTTTTATTTATTTTTTTTATCAATTGAAATCTTCATTCACTCTATGATTTGAACTTTAGGATAGCAACCTTAGGAATGTGTATATTGTTGATGATTGCTATTTTAAATGTGATTTTGGCTGTATGGAACATAAAGAACGATTTGCTGAATTGAAATGCTCTTTGTTTTGTGAGTTATTGAATTTGAAAGGTTATGCTCTGTTTCTTTCAAAAATCTTGAACTTTCACTTTCCATGGATTGATTGAATGCTTGCAAATAAATGAGTATGATTTGTTTTTAGGAAGTCATTACCAAGTGCACTGAACTTTTGTTGTGAAAATATTAATTCTTTGAATTATGCATGCAAATTGGTTAATGATAGGCTTCCATGTTCTTCATGAATTGCACAGACTGCTGCAAAGTATAAAGACTAGTTGACCTCAAACCAATTAGGAGTACTAGACCCATACCCAAGCATGCTGCTTGAAGAGTTCCGGATATTCTTGCAGTGGCCTGGGGACAGGCCTATTCATCCAGGGGGAGGTGGAGCAACATCAGGACAAGGACTTACAGGATACAGAGGATGAAGATTGATACTGATGTTTTCTTTCTTTTCATTTTTCTTTTATTTTCTATTTTTATAGAAACTTTTTTTTAATTAGGATTTTTGTTTTGTATTTCATTTTTTTAGGACTAATAGGAATTAGGATTGAAGGCAAATTTTTCAAATTCTCTGTAATTAAGTAGTTTAACTAACCAGACTAGGAAGGATGATAGGGTTTGTGATTAACTCCATAATCAGTTAGGATCAGGATGCTTCTCAAGAAAACCTATCAGGATAGTTAATTAAAACCAGTAAGTTCTTTATCAAGATATTTTAGCCAATAACCGGTGAGCTGAGAGCCCAAACACTGAAATTGAGAGTTTTTTCACCGCTGCTTGTCAACTGTTATTGCTTGAGTTTCTGAATTTTGTCTTGCTAGTGGAAGATATGGAAGTGACAAAGGCATGTTTTGTGATTATAATATTTTGCACAGTGCCAAATAGCCAACCTTGATTAAATTTTTCCAACTTTTGATTGCTTATTTGAGCCTTAATATTTCCTTTGATGCACCCCAGCCATGATTAATGATCATACCATGTCCCTTCACACTTGGGATAGAGAACAAGGTGCAACACAACAAAAATGGGACAAGAGGTTGGTGAATTAAAAGGTCAAAGAAATTCAAAGAGCAGGCACAAAAAAAAATCACAAAGAAGAATACTCCCCCATAATAAATTCTCTATGTTATTGTTTATGATTAAAAAAAAAAATCTACACAAAGTGTGGAAATTGAATAAGTTGGGGGGGAGAGTACTTCTTCAAATAAAGAGGCTAGCTGAAAAAGGGTGGCAGTTCAAGAATAACTTGGTGAATTGAGAGAAGTTCCAAAGCACAACCACAAGATGCTCTCTATTCAAAGTGTTCTTTGCATATCTAGAAAAAACCATGATTTCTTGATAGCCCAGCCTCGTTACAACCAAAGAAAAGACCTTTTGATCCATATTAACTACTTGCAGGTTTAGATGTTGGAAACGGACTATCAATTCTAGTTGTTCAATGGTGGTGAAAAAGATTGAGGGAAACACTTACCCGTGAGAATGATAGATTTTCCTTGATTTATCACTTACTGCTTTAATTGCTCTTTTTGAGAAGTTTGACTGATGTTTATGTTCTATTCTGATTGAGGATTGGTAACATCTCTTAATCCTGATTTTTTCTTATGTTTGGAAAGTGACTGCTGCTTAACAAGGAGATGATGAAGAGTTCCTTGAATTTGTTTTTGAATTGTTTGAATTACACAGGGGATAGAATTGATGGTTTTGATTGCAAAGAGGTCTCTTGCTTGAGGACAAGCAAGAAGTTAAGTTGGGGGGGTATTTGATAAGTGAAAATCATATGATAAATTAGAGCACTTTTAGTTCACTTATCAAGGATAAAATGGTATTTTTGCCCAGTTTAATACCTTTTTTATTTAATATTAGATAAATTGTATTTATTAATCTTAGATTTGAATTGATGCTATTTTGATAGAAATATTGCTGATTTTTGCAGAATATTGCAAGGATTTGATTTGAAGGAAAGATAACATTAAATAAGGGAGGTATCTGCAAGATTGAAGTTTAATTGAAGCCAATTAATGAAGATGGAAGATTATTTCAAGGCAATAATGAAGATTTGAAGAATATCTGAGAGCCATTAATGAAGATATCACTGTCAATCAAACAAGAATTCTGCAGACAACCTTTCCAAATAATCCAGATGCTCAATAAATGCAAGATTTCATCAAGAAAAGGGAAACAAGGAAAGACAAATCAACCAAAACCATTCTCGGGGAGAGATCAAGTAAAAAGAAAAAGATTGAAGTTGCAGGACGCGTTGCGCGCTTCAACCTGTGCTGTAGCACAGGGTGAAGCTCAACTCTCTGGATCCTGCGCTGCAAACCTGCGCTGTAGCGCAGGGTGAAGCGCAGATCACGCTGATTCTTTCCCTGTTGCCGTTTTTTAGATAGATTTCTCCCTAATTTTCTTTGTCTTTCCTTAACCTATAAATAGGACCTCATTGCACCAGATCAAAGTGTGCACGATTATTGTAATTCAGTTATATTCCAGTGATAATGCACCAGTTCTAATTTTAGAGTAGGAGAGGAGGAGCGCTTCACAAGGATTGAAGATGGTGACAACATCTTCGGTGGTTTGTATGGCTACCATATGCAGTTAACTCTCCATCAGGATTGAATGTAATCGATTCCATTTCCAAGTTTATGTTGAACTCTATCTATTTATTTATGTTGTTCCCTAGCTATAATATTGGTAATCTTGTTCTGTGCTTAATTCCTAACTTTCGCGCTTGCGCCGGAGTTATAGGCTAGTTTGTAATTAACGTTACGAATAGGATTGAGTTTGGGGGAGCCTAGACATAGGAAACTCAACCTCTGAGTGAATGAGAATACTCGATAGCCAGTGAACCGAAACATGGCCGTTGCTAGTGATTTATGGGTAGTGTGAGTACTCTAATGAAGGGCGTCTACAGGATAGGCATGGTTATTAAATTACCGATAACAAAAGATTAGTTGATTGTCAATCCAGGAAGCGAAACGTGGATGTATTCTAATGAGTGATGGGTAGTGACAGTACTCTAGCGAAGGTGCGTCCAGAGTAGTAGGCCTCATTTATCAATTAGTTCTTTTACAAACGGAATAAAGAAAGCAAAATAAGCCGAGGGTAAGTCTATCGCTTGGGAGAACCCGCATGGATTACCTTTGAGTGTGAGTGGCGCCTGGTAACTCGGGGTCTTAGCAATATAGTTTGTCTACAGTGTTATAGTTCAAAGCCTATAAATAATAGGTAGTCTCGACATACATGAGGGGTGTGATGAGATGATGTTCAATCCTAATCCAAGTAAAGTGTCTCTAACTCTTCCTTTCTAATTCATTAATTATTGAATCTCAATTTATAATTTCCGCAACAATATTCTCAGAAACCGTTGTTTTCCCTTGATAAATAGATCACGAGTATACGTGAATTGACCGTTCGCTGTGGACACGATATCTTTCTTACTATTATACTACTCTGGATTTTGGTTCGCTTGCCAGAAACCCATCATGGTTCAATGTTCTTCAACTCAAAAAGGCTCAAAGGCCTTTATCACTGTGCCCAATCCCTTTCGAGCCTTCTTACTATTGCACTGTGTCTTTCGAGGAATGGTGGTCTAAATATTATAATACCATTCAAGTTGATGAAGCTACTTGCTTTTCAATACTAACCAAAGACATTCCTTATGCGCATAAATTAGCCAAGAAACCAAAAGGTACGCATGTCAAAGAAATTGAAGCTTTCGAGAATTATTTTCCTGTTTTCTATAATCAAAACAAAATTTCTAGAACAATTTCTGAAGCTGCTATTTCTCTAAAAGAAAAGGTTTCTGTTAACTTCCAACTTTGCAAAGTTATTAATTCTAATGGTAAAACTATTTTTTAGAAAAATATTGCCCTAAGTTTCCTCCTTTACCAACTGCAAAATTTGGTTTGGCAAAAACATTATATGGTCCTGAGTGAACTAGACCTGTAACTTTCGAAACTCTTTGCAATGATACCAAACCACTTTCGAAAAGAGTTACTTTGACAAAATACACCTTAGACAATTATCCTTTCATACCTCATGTGGACATAGAACATGTGAGAATAATTTCTAAGAACTTCATTGATCAAGGTAAAAATACATCATTTTTCTTATTTCTCCCACTTATCCCAACTTTATACTCATGATCCTTAACTTTCTTTTCAGCGCAAGAATCCAAACTCTCAGAAGAGGCTAAAGAGGATTGGGAAAGTGAAGAGGAAGAAAAAGAAAAGAAGTCTTAGAAAAGAAAGACTCCAGCGTCTTCTCAAAACCTTCTGTAAGTTTGATTTCAAATTTCGTGGTTCTTAAGATTTTACTTCGAAATTATATAATCTTCCTTTTTATGTCAAGTAAGGTCGAAAAGAATAACGAACCTTCTGTGGGAAAGGAGAGTGAAGCAGATGATTCAAGCATTTCTAAGAAGAAAGCAGTAAAAGGTCAAAAGAAGATTCAATCAGCTGGATCTAATGAGGAATCTCTCTCGAAGGTAAATTCGAATTTTCTCTTAAATTGGAAATTTTTATGAACTATCAAATTTTGCTAATATTTATTTTCTTTCTTACAGGAAACTACTCCTAAAAGACAAATTATACCTTTGAGAACAAAAGAGATTCAAAAAGAGAAGAAAGCCTCAAAAGAAAAGAAATTCTTTCTGTGATTCCTCCAGGGAAAACCATTGGAGATGTAAGAACTCATTCTCTTCTTTTTACTACCCCCTATTTTTTAAGCTCTTTTACCTTTTCTAATTTGAAATTTGTTTTCTCCATGCAAAACTCAGAGAGTTGGCCAAAGATTTAAAGTTAAGACCTATAAAAAACAAATCCCAAGTGGGATTTTGGATCAAGTAAATTTTTACTCTTTTTTTCTCAAGGAAAAATAAACTTTTCTTCGTATTCCTGTTATCTGACTCCAATAATTTTTGATTTCAGATAAACATCTCTTTGAGTTCTCGAACTAAGAGTGGTACAAAAGAAGATAAGACTATTGAAAGTCCACTCCAGGCTACCTCTTCGAAGAAATCTGTTCCAAAGGAAAAATTAATGGATGATATCGAAGAGAGTAATGAAGAACAAGAAGAAGAAAGAGAACAAGAAGTTCAATCCCCTTCTAATCCAACCAAGGAAAACTCTTCTATGGAAGAAGATCATTCAATACCTTCTACTCAACCTACTCCTCAAGAAGAGAAGAAAACTCCTATGAAAGGGACTTCAAATGTCCAATCAGAATCAGAGACTCCAGAAAAAGCCCCAAGTTTTTTGAGGGATTCATCTAGGTCTACTCCTGTATACACTCCTACAGACTTAGATGATTGCCTCAAAGGCTGGGACGAAAATCCATTTTGGTTTTCGAAGTCCTTTCTGGGGAAGTTTCTCTATCTTCATCTCATTCTGAAGCAACTGTACAAAATCCTCCAAACGAAACAGATTCAATAGAAGCAAGTCTTCAGAGCTTCAAAAAATTAGTTTTCGAGAAACCTATGCTGAAAATGATCCTTAAGGATCTTCATTACAAAGTAGAGATTCAACGTTACCTGACTCTATTCGATAAGAGACAAAAAGAATTTTCTCAATCTCAACAGGAATGGATCAAAGGTTTCTCAAAATTATATCAGAATGCCCTCAACACTCTTGATCAAATCGAACAAACTACTTCGAGGTTGAGTATTCAAAAAGGTGAAAAGGCTGAGTGATGGACAAGCTCCAAGACAGCAAGGTTAAAGTTTCCAAGTATGAGCAGTCCATCGAACAAAATTTATCGAAGGTTGAGGAACTCGAAAAGGAGAAATTTCGAATTGAGGAAGCTATCAAAAAGCTTCAGGAGGATGCTACAAAGGTGAAGTCACAGAAAAGTGAGCTCGAAGCTACTATTCCTCGGCAGAGGTCTGCACGAATTGAAATCCTTAATTCTGTCAAAGGAATTTGGAAGGATGCTGTAGAAGTCTCAAAGGATATTGGATACTTAGAAAAATCTGACTACAACTTGAAGATACAGTACGAGGACCTAATGCTTGACTTCGCCAAGATGAAGAATGATCATCCTTTCTAGTTTTATGTCATTTTTGAATTCTTAGGATGTAATTTCGAATTCTTTTTCCGAGCACGGGCTCGAAATTACTTGCCTTTTGAATACTATTTTTCTTTATGCACAATTCTTAGTTCTTGCAAATTTGGATTATATTCCTTTAAATATTTCCCGTTTATTGACATTATGCGTAAATCACCAAGTAATTCTCGAATTGAATACGCATTGTTTGAAAAAACTTTCTCAATCTCGAAGGGTCCCTCCCAATTAGGTGACCATTTACCAAATCTCTTAGACTTTTTATCAATTGGTAAAATCAATTTCCAAACATAATCACCTATTTGAAAGTCTTTTTTCTTTACCCTTCGATTGTAATAACGGGTAATTTGCTCTTTTTGTCAAATAATATTTTCAAGAGCAATTAATCTTTCTTCATCAAGTTCATTTAATTCATCAAACATCAAATTCTAATAATCTTGAGAAGGTAACTCGAATTGCTTTTGAACTCTTATTGATTGTAAATTAATTTCAACAGGTAATATAGCATCATGACCGTATACCAACTTATAAGGAGTTGTTCGAGTAGCTTCTCTTGGGGAATTTCTATAAGCCCAAAGAACTTGATTTAATGTTTTTTGCCAATTTCTTGGACGTTGTCCAATATGTCTTTTGATTAAAGCAATAATAGTTTTATTAACCGCTTCAACTTGTCCATTGGCTTGTGCATAATAAGGTGTAGAGGATAATAACTTTATTCCCTTTGATTCAACAAATTTAACCGTTTTTCGACCAGTAAACACTGTTTCTTGATCTGTAGTAATGGTTTATGGTAAACCAAATCGAAATATGATATTTTCTTCGATAAACGAATGATATCTTCTTGAGAAACTTCTCTTAAGGGAATTGCTTCTACCCATTTAGTAAAATAATCAACTCCAACCAAAATAAACTTATGGTTCTTCGAAGAAGCTGGATGTATCATTCCAATCAAATCCAAAGCCATCATCTAAAAGGCCAAGGTTTTATTATAGAATGTTATTCACTTGCTGGAACTTGTTGCACATTTCCATGCTTTTGACATTCCTCGCAAGACTTAGAAAAATTATGACAATCTTTGGCCATCGAAGGCCAATAGAATAGTTTTCTTTTCAAAATCCATTCCATTTTCTTTCCTGCTTGATGGGCTCCACAAGCTCCTTCATGTACTTCGACTAAAGCTAAATATGATTCAGTTTCTCCCAAACATCGAAGTAAATTTCCCATCAATGGCTTTTTTTATAAAGCTCTTCACCTAAAATACAATAGTTAAGAATCTTATATTTCAAGTGTTTGTTATTAGAAAGGTGAGGATTTGGATAAGGTTCACAATTTCTATTCTCAATTCATTTTGATCTAGAAGATTTATATTATGGATATCGAATTCTTTCATTGGAAGTCTTTTCTGAATATCACTGATCTTTCTGAGAGTTCCAATCGAAATTCTATATCCTGAAGCTATTTGAGCCAATTCATTAGCTTCAAAATTTTGACCTCTTGGAATGTGTTCAATCTTAACTTCATCAAACATTTCCAGAAGCTTATTGGCTTGAACCAAATACTTAGCCAATTTTGGATCTAAACATTTATATTCCTTAGTTACATGTTTGATAACTAATTGAGAATCTCCTCTAATATGTACATTTCTCAAATTCATAGAAACTAATATTTCGAGGCCAGCAATAAGAGCTTCATATTCTACTGCATTATTAGAACAATGATGTTTTATTTCAAACATCATTCGAGTAGGAAATCCGTTAGGTGAAATTATTAAATTTCCAATTCCTGATCCATTCTTATGTTTGGATCCATCGAAATAGAACTTCCAAGGTTCTAAGCCTACATATATTGATTCTTCGATTGGAATTGGGGGATGATCAACCAAGAAATCATCAACTACTTGTCCTTTCATTGATTTCAAAGGAACAAATTTTAACGAAAACTCAGTCAATGTTAATGCCCATTTTCCAACTCGACTGTGCAATATAGGTTTCAACATGTGTTTTATTACATCGAAATGAGAAATTACAAATACATCATGAGGTTTAACATAATACTTGAGTTAGTACAAGAAAAGTACAAACACAAACATAATTTTTCTATTGCACAAATCTAGTTTCTGCATCACTGAGGACTCTACTTAAATAGTAAACAACTCTTTCTACCCCATTTTCGTCCTCTTGAGCCAACATACTTCCTACAGTAGCTTCTGAAGCAGAAATATACAATTTCAAAGGTTTCCTTGGCAAAGGAGGAGTCATAATCGAAGGAGTTGTCAGATATTTCTTGATTTCCTCAAAGACTTGTTGATGTTCATTTTCCCACTTGAAATTTTCTTCTTTCTTTAACTTCAGTAAAGGGGAAAACACTTTTGTCTTTCCTGATAAGTTTGAAATAAACCTTCGAAGAAAATTTACTTTTCCCAGAAAAGACTGCAACTGTTTCTTTGTAGTAGGCGGAGATGCTTCCAGAATTACCTTAGCTTTATTCTTATCAATCTCAACGCCTTTTGTATGCACAAGGAATCCCAAAAAATTACCTGCAGAAACCCCAAAAGCACATTTAATAGGATTCATTTTCAAACCATGCTTTCTCATTCTTTCGAAAGCTTGTCTCAAATGATCTAAATGCAAGTCTTTTGATTCAGACTTTACCACAACATCATCTATATAGACTTGCATAAATTTTCCTATTAAATCATGAAAAATCGAATTCATGGCTCTTTGGTACGTTGCACTAGCATTTTTAAGGCCAAAAGGCATCATTACCCATTCATAAGTTCCTATTGCACCAGGACATCGAAAAGCTATTTTCGAGATATCCTTTTCAGCAATAAAGATTTGATTATAACCAGAATATCCATCTAACAGACTTAAAAGTTCATTTCCTGCTACCGAATCTATTAACATGTTAGTATCCGGCATTGGATATTCATCTTTTGGGGTTGCATTATTAAGATCTCGAAAATCAATGCATACTCTTAAAGTTCCATTTTTCTTAATAATAGAAACAATGTTAGAAATCCAATCTACATACCTGGTAGTTCGAATAAACTTAGCCTTTAGAAGACGCTCAATTTCTTCCTTTATCTTCAAAACTATTTCTGGAGCAAATCTTCTGGGAGCTTGTTTCACTGGTCGTTTTTTCTGGAAAAATTGGAAGTTTATGCTCAACTAGTTCTCGACTAAAACCAGACATTTCATGGTAATCCCATGCAAAGCAATCTTTGTATTCTTTCAACAAGTTAATTATTTACTTCTTGAATTCTCCTTCGAGATTTTGACTTACAAAAGTAGGTCTTTTTTCATCATCAGTTCCTAAGTTTATTTCTTCTAAAGGATCTTGAGCTTCCATTTTCTTAATACCTTGAGACAAAGTTCTTTCAAAACCCAAAGGGGAATCATCATAAATGCAATCCAGTCTATCGAATTCAACCCCTTGCATTTCCTGAACATAAGTTTTAACTTTCTTAATCACATTCTCAAGATACTCCTTTTCAGAATTTTTGTATCCTTCAGAAATTTCTTCAACATTTTTACTTCCAAATTCTGATGATATTTCTTCTTTTGTTATTTCCTCAATAATTATTCTTCCTTCTTGCCGCTCGGCCTTAGTGGCCGTTATTTCATCATCATATTTGATCTGTTCAGATTCGGCTTCAAGAGCCACTTCTACCTTCTTTTCGGCCATGTAGGCCGAAATTCGAGCCCAAAAGCTTGAACTTACTCTGGATCTGACCATTCAGAAATTTCTGCGGTCTCAAATGGGCCGAGATCACATTGTAACATAAACCCATAATCAGGTTTCAACCTTAGTGAGTATGGTACTTTAGTAGGTACCAACATGTACTTATCAATTACCTCATAAGGCCTTGTCTTCATTACCTTCTTTTCAGTACTTCTTACATCAACAACATCTTCTTCGACATTGAAATAATTTTTGTCTCCATCAACATAAATGGGTACTCCTTCCTTAGTCCACAAACATAGCCTTTGGTACAACACCAATCCCATGAATCCACTCTCTTCCAAGCAAAAGATTATAATTTGCTTTCGAGTATACCACAACAAACATTGTGGGTCTCATTATAGTTCCCATTGTTAATTCCAAACATAAAACTCCTTCAAATTTCGAAGTCTTCCCACTGAAATCAGTAATTATTATTTGATGTGGCATCAAGTTTGCTTTAGACTTCATCAACTTCTTCATCATGAACTTGGGCATCAAATTTACTGCTGCCCCCAGAATCAACAAGTACCTTTCCTACACTGACAATATTAATCAAAGCCCTGATGAACAAAGGCTTCATGTGTAATTGCATATCCTCAGTAGGTCTTTCGAATACTACAGAATCATTTTGGCAAATTTGCTTGCTAATGTATGAATAACATATAGGTTCATCACCTATGTTATCCTCTTCGTAATCCTCATCCTCCAAATCCTTTTCAAGCTCTTCTGCATATTCAGCAGGCAGAACAGAAACAACTGCACATATATCATCCAAACTATCTGCATAACCTGTTTCAAAATTCTCTGTTAACAAATCATCTTCATTTTCATCGAAACCTCCAATTACTTGGAAAGATGGTTTCTTCTTCACCATTTGTGCATATGAAGGATGATTTGAGTTTGCCTGAACTTGAATTACTTGTGCATTTTTTGCTTGATTGGCTTGGGTTGTGTATTCTTCTCAGTCATCAGATTTTGTTTTTCCTGCTCCTCGAAATGAGTCTTTCTTATTCTCTGTGCCCTTCTCCATTGAGTCTTCGTCATTGGTTGCCTGTGACCATGATAAGGCCTTTGTTGGAATCCTTGGTAATTGTATTGAGGTTTGGGATATCCAGGACGAATCCATTTATTTGGAGGAATAGTGGAAGGTGGCACAAAAGTTCGAGGTTTCCCAGAAACTTGGAAATTTGAGTGCATAGGTTGCTTTCCCATATTCATCACTTTTACTTTCGAAGGCATTTTCTCTTATGAAATCAAACTAGATTTCGAGATCCAACCCCCATAAGCAGGATTCACCTTTGTTTGTATATTCTCATTCTTTGGGCTCTTCACAACTACTTCCTGATAATGTCTTTTCATTTCAGAATCTCGAAAGGCCTTAGCAGTTGACTTATCAAAAACTACATGACATCTGGGACATAGTTCAATCGAAGCATCTTCAAACTTCTTTCTATTTAGAAACTGAATTAGTGATTCTCCCCCTTTTGGAAAAACATCTCGAAGTTCCTGAACTTCTTCAACAGCCATCTCAGTGTCTTCCTTGACAGAATTCGAATCCTCCAATTCGACCATGTTAATGCTTGCAGGTTCTGCATAGTTAGCATTCACTTGAAGTGGGTCAGAATCGATCTTCATTGCCATTGGAGTTTTTTCCTCAAAATTCAATCTCCCTTGCTTAATAGATTCTTGAATAATATCCCTGAAATGAACACAACTATTAGTCCATTGTCCATAAGTATGATGATACTTACAATACTTTCGACCTCTTCTCTGTTCTTGAGAAGGAATCTTGTGATCATAACTTAGAATTATTTGTTTGTATTTAACTAATATATAAAAAATTTGATCAGTTTTCAAAATATCGAAACCATAAGTTTTCTTAGAAAATTTATCCTTTGTATCATTATTAGTATTTCCATATGGTTTCAAAGATTGACAAACATAAGGAGGCCCTGGCTTAAGTTTTGCCACATGAACATCATTATCTTCTAAGTCATATTCGAAGTCACTATCATCAGAAACTTCTAGGTATGCTATTTTATCTTTTCTGAAAACCTTTTCAAGTTTCCTGAACCTTTCTTTTTCTTTCTTAAGATGTTCAATTTTCCTTACTTTATCAGCTAATTAGGACATATGTCTAAGTTGTTGATTGATCAACTTCTTACGAATTGAATAATCCAAACCACTTGCAGCCATTTGGACTAACTCATATTCGGGAATTTGAGTAAAACATCTTGCTTTCATTTGTCTAAATCTATTCAAATAGTCATCTATGGACTCATTCGATGATCTCTTAATATTGACTATGTCCATAAGAGTAACCTTAGTTTCCCCTCTAAAGAATTGTTCATGAAAACTTCTTTCTAATTGATTCCATGAGTGAATCGAATTAGGGGAAAGAGTTGTAAATCAAGTGAAAGCATTCTTAGTTAAGGAACTAGGAAAATACTTCATTTTCAATTCCTCGTTATTTGCCAAATCACCTGCTTCGATTTGGTATCGAGCAATGTGTTCGACAATGGATTCTCCTACTTCACCAGAAAACTTGGTGAATTTAGGAACTTTCCATCCCCTTGGTAACGGAGTAAAAGGAGATACTACATAAGGATAATTTGCAAATCTTTCCATGAAGATTGGGTTCTGTTGAATCCTATTGGCACCTTCTTTTGCCCTGTGTTCAGCCCATCTGACTACAGACTACAGCCTGGATTTGGAGTGCTTAGATTTGTTTGCCCCTACATCCAGCTCATCTTCTATGAATCTGAGCAAGACTTGGCTAAGGAAAATCTGAAGCTGAAGTCCAAAGTGCAAAAACTTGAAAAGAAGTGTGCTGATCAAGAGCAGAAGACTAAGCATCTGATTGCTCAACAAGAACAAATTCTTCAAGAACAGTAGCTTATCAGATCTGGTCAGCAAGACTTGAAAACCTCAGTGGAAGCTGCAATAAACAAGGCCAAGGACGACTTGATTTCCTTTCTCACTGAGGCCTTGCTGAAGAAGAAAGATTAAACTATTCATTTTAGCCATTGTCTTTTGCTTATTTTCATGCTTATGACAAGTGTCTGACTGTTTGTTTCTTTATCTGAACATTCCCATATATACAATCAGTGGCTTATCTCATCTTTTTGTGAGTTCATTGTTAACACTATGATATATGTTTTATCTGAATTTATTGCTCTGTTACTGCTTTGCTCTGATATTCCCTTTTGATTGATGACAAAAGGGGGGAGTGTTAAAATCTAACAAAAATCTGAATCTGAAGTGATTACAGGAGAATCTGAAGTGATTACAAGACTCAGGGGGAGATCTGAATCTGAAGTGATTACAGGACTCAGGGGGAGTAAATAAGAAATTGATTTTTGATCAAATCAGTTTAAGAGATCACCATCTGAGGGGGAGCTATTTATACTTTTATCTTTAAAACTCCTTTCAGATTTATGTATTTTAAACAAATTTGTCATCATTAAAAAGGGGGAGAATGTTGAGTCTCAAAAATATCATAAGAGAAAATATGATGTTTAAGATAACTCAATTCCCAAGTTTTAATGCTTAACAAATTTGAGTTAAAATATTTATCATAGATACATATATGTTTTAATGATTTATCTATGATTTCAGCAAGAGTCACTATGAGCCTACATAAAAAGACTAAGTGTTGAAGCTGGCTGAAGAAGCAGAACTCGTCTGAAGAGTTGAAGCTGTCTGAAGTAGCTCAACCCGTCTGAAGTATCAGTGCTGTCTGAAGTCTCACTTATGACGTGGCACTCTCTGCTGAAGCTTGTGAAGACTTTTCTGAACCTCTGCTGCACGTACCTTTTCAAACACGTTTACGGCAAGGAACACAGAGACCTTTCCTGGTGATTTTGAATTTCATACACCACTGAGGAAATCTCTGCAACGCAGCCTCTGCAACAACATTTGTAGCAGCCTTAATGCAAGAGAAACCTTGTATCGTGTCAGAAATATCAGAGCTCTCAGAAGCATGTCTCACAACGGATTAAATAGCATTTAATGCTATCTCTAAACGGTGGTATTTCAACGGATTAAAGTTTGGGTATAAATACCCCTCTATGAAGACCATCAAGAGTGACGAAGAGAAAGAGAGAAAATCAATATACAAGAAAGCCAAGAGAAACATCACGCTGCAAGTTTTCACTCCGTAAAAACTCTCTGATAGAATTCTTTGTACACATTTGTATATCCTGAGCATACCTCAGTTTTTATCGTACATTGTATTGGTTTGAGCTTCAAACTTGGATAGTTTAAAAGCTTAAACCCCTTTCTTTGTAAACCTTGTGTAGAGCCTGAAGAGGCTTGACATAAAAGAATACTTGTGGTAGAGCCTGAAGAGGCTTGACAGAAAAGAATACTTGTGGTAGAGCCTGAAGAGGCTTGACAGAAAAGAATACTTGTTCGTGTCTGGAGAGACTATACTCGTGGTGTCTGGAGAGACTGTATTCGTGGTGTCTGGAGAGACTGTACTCGTGGTGTCTAGAGAGACTGTACTCGTTGTGTCTGGAGAGACTGTACTCGTTGTGTCTAGAGAGACTGTACTCATATTCAAGTTTGTAATCTGAATATTCATATAGTGGAAATCCAGTGGTTGTTTGCCATTGGGACTGGACGTAGCTCACAGTGGTAGTGAGTGAACCAGGATAAATTCCTTGGCTAAGTTTTCTTACCCTTATCTCTTGTAAATTCTTTTTATACTAATCAAGGGGTTAGAGTAATTAATCTGATATGTTATAAAGGCATAAAACATTGTTTTAAATCAGTATTTTTATACCGTCTGAAAACTTCAGACAGTCCTTTAAGAGCCTGTCTGAAATCGTGTTTTTAACACCTGTTTGCGAAAAGCTTTCAAAAATATTCAGAAACACTATTCAACCCCCCTTCTAGTGTTTCCCTGTGTTCCTACAATTTGTTGTGTCAATATATTTATCATTTCGTGATTACTTCCATCCATTTGTTGCCTTAAAGTTTGCAAAGTAGAATTAGTAATGGATGAAGATGAACTTCCTACAAATGGATTAAAAATGGGTCCACGGTTTGCAAAAGGAACCGTTGTTGGACCAACTGTTGACATTGTTGGTTGTGCCATCCCAGAACTTGGGACGAAACCAAAAGGTAATCCATACATTGGATTGCCATTCTGAGATGCAGAAACATTATTAGAAACAGGGATAGTAGGTATGACTTGACTTACAACTGGATTTTCTGGTAAAGTTGTAAAGGCAGCTTGGTCTCTATTAACACTACTATTTCAATTAACCCCATTATCATTATTTTTCACAGACTCATTTGCCTGGGGTGGTGGACTTCCATAATTAGTAGTTGTATCCCTATTATTGTTTCCACTTCCTGTTTGCCTTGCGTTATTAGCCATTTGAACAGATATTGTTCTACCACTTCTCAAACGCATGCAAGATCAATTTTCAGAAAAATCATAACACACTACTTTTGGCAATTTTATCCCACTAGGCCTGCCAATTTTCTTGTGGTGATAAAATTCAAATTCGAAAATTAATTTTATCAATTTGATTCTAAGAAAAATTTGGGGATTAGAATCAGATCCTCTTACGGGACTCTTTTTAAAAAGTAGGTTTACAGTGTTCTTTTTATGAAAGGGTTTTCAAAAAGTTCAATTTCTGGAAAATTTATTCCAATTGATTCAGAATTTTACCAATTCAATCTTAAAATGCAGAATTCGAGAAATAACAATATTCAATTTATTTGATTCAGAATTTTATCAAAATAACTTATTTCTCAAAAGTTTAGAACAATTTAATACAGAATTTCATCAAACAAAATTCTAGGTTGAATTCTAGAAATCAAAGAAGAATCATAATTTCAAAGAAGTAGGAACAGAAAAGTTTGAAAGAAAGAAAGATTATACTGAATGTAAATTGCAGAATAAAACAAAGAAAAAGAAAATCAAATTGTAAGAACAATTGCATAAATGAAAATGGATGGGTTCATCACATATTGTTGCTCCTTGTAACCTGTTTGTCGCTGCAAGATTGGACGTGTAAGGTGTTTCAGAGTTTTAAGTATAAGTGATTTGCCAACCCTTATTACATAGAAAGTTCACCTATTTATAGATTTTTAGCCCTAACTGCTAACTATTGTACAATTGACACATCATCTATCCCTATGTGTTGGCAGCATGCATGTCTGCCACGTTTTCTGCTAACCAGAAACTGCCTTTAATCCTTGCACTTTTCAAAGTACTTCCATTGGGATGTTGCCACCTATCTTTGATCAGCAAACTTTCGTAACTTCCAGTAACTGTTTTCTTCTATCTTCTGTTTCCTCGAAAAGTCACTTTCAGATTCAGAAGTCTTCTAATTCTTCAAACATTCTGTTTTCGAGTTTCTGCCTTCTATCAATACGAGATTTTATCCTTCCATTTCTCGAAATATTCTTCCTGGAATTCTGACTTCATATGCTCGAAAACTTCTTCTAGAATCTCGAAATCTTCTTCCAGAATTTCGAAATCTTCTTCTTTTAATACTTAGCTTTTATTGATACTCGAACCCACTAAGTCTTTTCTGATTTCAAGACTTGATTTCATTCCCTTGTATGCCATGTGTTAACCTCTTTATTAGCTGAATCAAAGGTCATGAAGACCACCGGTCACCGTCCATTCAACTTCATTAATGAGAATTCTTCTCATTGGACATTTGTAGAGGTGCATTTATGAACCCTCGTTCCTTTTGTTCCTATAAATAGGAACTTCATTAGAACATTTCCTTCAATCGCCATTCTTCTTCTTTTCTAAACCCTTCGAAGAATATGAAGAAGTTTATTCCTTTGGCTACTGCGTACAACCCAATCTGGAATGATTTCATTTTTGATAGGGTTGACGAAGTGGCCAAAGCTATAGGCTTTTTCAACCTTTCTTTTTGAAGGTTTTCTTTTGGGTTGAACTTATTAGCCAATCATTAATTCATTTAGAAATAAATGAATTTTTTTGTTAGTTCCCCGAGTACACCTTTATTTATGCCTCAAGCACCAAGGTTGTTTGATCAAACCAACAATACATTCTTTTTGTCTTGGCTCAATCAAAGCCTGTGGGGGAAGAAGAAGAGGAAGAGGTTTGGGAAACATGAGTCAAGGACTCATTTTATTTTAGGATAGTTTCCTTTCTAATGTATAAAGCACATATGATAGTTTCCTTTCTAATATGTATTTCCAATGTATTCAAACTTATGTAATTCGAATTTGGATTATGAATAAAAGAACCATCCTTTATTTCTCTGAGTATTAGAAATACCATATCCTCGAATTCTCCTTTATCTTCTTTTCGAGTTTCTAAAGTTATCTTTGTATTAACCTCAACCAAGAACTTTCTAAGTTATCATACTTATTAACAAAACTCGAAAAAGAAATCCTTAATGTTTTCTGAGAACTCGAAAAGTATAAAGAACCTACACACTTGTGGAATTCGAAATATCAGAAATTTGAATCCCAACACTTCTGCAGATGTAGAAGTTTCTTCTTGACTTCTTTTTCTTTTCCTATTGAAGGTTTGGAGGAAGTTTTTCTGCTTATTGGATCGAGGAGCAGTGAATTCATCCTGATCATCATCTTCTTCTGAATCACTTCTCATGTATTTAGAAATATCAGGAATTCTAATGTGCATTTTCCTAATGTTGCTTCTATCAAAGTAAGCAATATCCTCATAGCTCTCCTCATCTTCTAGAGAAACTTGTTGATATTTGAAGAGGATGGTGAGCAACATCCCATAAGGCAAGCAGGCATAGGTCCTAAGAGGGTTCACAGCAGAAATAATTGTCCTTAGGATAATGTAAGCAAGAGAAATAGGCTCACCTTTCAGAAGATGAAACAAGACAAGTAAGTCTTGATCAGTGACTCTCTCTAGAGTACCAGCTCTGGGAATGAGTGAGTAGCAGGAGATTTTATGAAAGATTCTGCAAATGGGAGTGAGTCTACTGGAGACAAGCTTGCTATCAGTGTCCTCAAAACCTTTTGAATCACTTCTTCTCTGGAAGTTCCAGCTGAGGCATACCAGGTTTCTTCATACAGCTGATTTGTACAATGGGGAAGACCTAATGATTCTTCTATAGATTCTGTTGTTAAGACAATGGTGGAACCATTAATATCCACAACCATAGAATTTCCATCAATCCTATATTCACTGGCTGATGCATAGAAAGCTTTGACCAATCTGGGATATACAGGTTCCCTGATGAGCAAGAAATCTCCCCAACCTTGTAACTGAACAAAATGATTGGCATCCCATCCTTCTTTCCTTATTTCTTGCAGCAGAAATATCTTCCTAGGGATGATGGCTTTTCAATCCCATTTTTCATAAAAATCTTTCAGCAGCTCATCATTTCTAAAGAGGTCTTTGTTTGGATCTTCTTCCTCAGAAGGGTCACTTTCTAGGCTAGCGTCTTCTTCTTCATCAGAGTTTAGTGAGCATTTCTCTGAAGGAGATTGAGAGTCTATCCTAACGGGCTTGTCAGCTTCATTTCCCTTGGTGTGGATGGATGCATTAACACCAGCTTTTAATATACCCGACCTTCTAACATGTAGGATGTTGTCTTCAATAGGACCTTTTCCCTTTGAAGAGGAAGGACCTTTAGAAGATGATGACTTGGAGGAGAGAGATGAAGTAGAAGCTTCAGTTTTGGGAGAGACATGAGGTTTTGAAGAAGAGGTGGATTGACCAAGGGGTGGAGATTGTGGTCTTGCTGACAGATGCTGAACGTCAAGGACTTCCCCATAGGGAAAAATTTGCATTTCTGGCTGTGAAAGGGTTCCTTGACTCCTTGGAGGGCTTTCAGATGTTGCAGGAGATGAGAATTTCTTCCTTTCTGCCATCTGCTTGATCCTCATATTTGATAATGGCAAACACTAAAAAAACAGAGTGTAGAGTTTTGGAGGAAAGAAAGTGAGAAATGCTGCTTCAGTGAGGGATTTTTGAAAGATAGGAAATGTAGTGATAGTGAGAATGAGGTCTAGGCTAGCAGTAGAATGCTTATTAAAGCTTTCTAAACTAGCCGTTTGAGAAGATGAAGAGCGTGGAAGGAGAGAGAAGATCGTTGGCTCAGTTTTTTAAGGAAGCAGTTAGTGCTTCCAACGGTCAGAGGGTGCATTGCATTTTTAGTGCAACTTGTACATCTTTTTATGCTTAAGGACAAAAAGAACCTTTTTCCAGATTCAGTTTATGTCTTCCTTTTCTGATACGTGTCATATTCAAAGGTGTTGACCTTATACAAATGCCAACCTTAGATGAAATATCCCCTGCAGTTTAAGACTGGTTGATAGGGACATTTCATAGTAAAAGACAAATATTTTTGTCAAATCAGAATGTGAGGAAGAACTTGATTGAGCAAGTTCCAAAAGATGTTACTTTCTTCTTTAGAAGAAATATACTGCAGTAGCAGTTTCCAGAAGATGAGTTCTTCTTTTCCAGAAGATAGAAAACTGCATAAATAGTAGAGTAGTAATTGATTTCTCCTAAGCTAATACTCATGAGTTCATTCTTACTAAATTTAACTTATCTCTTATGAAGTTGAATCTATTTTCTACAAAAGGTTTAGTAAAAATATCAGCAACTTGAAGTTTGGTTTCAATGAATTTTAATTTAATTTCATTTTTCTGAACATGGTCTCTAATAAAGTGATGCTTTATATCAATATGTTTGGATCTTGAATGTTGAATAGGATTTTTGGACAAGTTTATGGCACTAATATTGTCACAGAAGATGGGAATTTTGAAACACCTCATACAGTAGTCTTCTAACTGATGCTTCATCCATAACATCTGAGAGCAGCAGCTTGCAGCAGAAACATATTCTGCTTCTGCAGTGGATAATGCTATGGTAGGATGCTTTTTGCATGACCAGGATATTAATGAATTTCCATGGAATTGACATCCACCACTGGTGCTTTTTCTATCCATTCAATCTCTAGCATAATCAGCATCACAAAATCCTATAAGATAAAAATTTGTACCTTTCTTGTACCAAAGACCAAGATCAATAGTTCCAACAAGATATCTAAGTATTCTTTTTACAGCTGCAACATGTGATTCTTTTGGACAAGATTGAAATCTAGCACATAATCCTACAGAAAATAGAATATATGGTCCTCTAGCTATTAAATATAGTAATGAACCTATCATTCCTCTATATTCCTTTCAGAAACTGGTTTTCCATTTTCATTAGAGTTCAAAATTGTAGAAGGATG
Source organism: Sesbania bispinosa (assembly GCA_026901365.1). Lineage (NCBI taxonomy): Eukaryota > Viridiplantae > Streptophyta > Magnoliopsida > Fabales > Fabaceae > Sesbania > Sesbania bispinosa. The sequence continues at coordinate 2,236,850 of QLOH01000035.1, forward strand.
CATAGGAGTACTCATAGATTTTGATCCTTCCATTTTATATCTTCTAAGAAGATCTTTTGTATATTTTTCTTGATAAATAAAAATTCCAGAATCTTCTTGTTTAATTTGAAGTCCAAGAAAGAATATGAGTTCTCCCATGAGACTCATTTCAAATTCTCCTTTCATTAAATCTGAAAAATCTTGACACATCTTTATATTGGTGGAACCAAAAATGATGTCATCAACATAAATTTGCACAATCAATAAATCTTTCTTAAGAGTTTTTCTAAACAAAGTGGTATCAATTTTTCCTCTTCTAAAGTCATTATTGAGAAGAAAATTGCTTAGTCTTTCATACCAAGCTCTAGGAGCTTGTTTTAATCCATATAAAGCTTTAGTTAGTTTAAAGACATGATCTGGAAGTTTTGGATTTTCAAAAGCAGGAGGTTGATGAACATATACTTCCTCATTTATGTACCCATTTAAAGAGGCACTTTTGACATCCATTTGGTATAATTTAAAGTTTTTAAATGCAGTAAAAGCAAGAAGAATTCTAATAGCTTCTAATCTAGCTACAGGAGCAAAGGTTTCATCAAAGTCAATACCTTCTTGTTGGTTATAACCATGAGCTACTAACCTTGCTTTATTTCTGATCACATTACCTTCTTCATTCATCTTGTTTCTGAATATCCACTTTGTTCCAATTATGGAATGATCTTTTGGAGGTGGAACAAGTGTCCAAACCTTATTTTTTTCAATTTGATCCAATTCTTCTTTCATGGCATCTATCCATGAATCATCTTCTAAGGCTTCATTTACATTCTTTGGTTCAATTTGAGATAGCAGAGTTGTACTATTTTCTTATTTTCTTAGTTGTGATCTAGTTTTGACTCCTTCTGCAGTATTTCCTATAATCTGTTCATGAGGATGAGCTGTAATTTGCTTCCAACTTTTAGGAAGATCATCCTTATGTGAGTAGGTATCTTCTGCAGAGTTTTCTGCAGGCATTTCTTGTTCAGATGTATCTTCTGATGGCTTCTTACTGTCAGAAGATATCTTCTGTGGCTTATTATTTTCATCATCTGATTCATGATTGTACTTGTTGAGTCTCAAAAATATCATAAGGTTGTTTATGATGTTTTAAGACAACTAGATTCCCAAAGTTTTAATGGTTGACAAATTTGACTTAAATTACTTATCATAGATACACACATGCTTTAATGTTTTATCTATGATTTCAGCAAGAGTCACTATGAGCCTACATAAAAAGACTAAGTGTTGAAGCTGTCTGAAGAAGCAGAACTCGTCTGAAGAGTTGAAGTTGTCTGAAGTAGTTCAACCCGTCTGAAGTATCAGTGTCGTCTAAAGTCTTTTGATGACGTGGCACCTCTAATCTAAAGTATTGAAGTCGTCTGAAGTCTCACTTATGACGTGGCACCCTCTGCTGAAGTTTGTGAAGACTTTTCCGAACCTCTGCTGCACATACCTTTTCAAACACATTTATAGCAAGGAACACAGAGACCTTTCCTGGTGATTTTGAATTTCATACACCACTGAGGAAATCTCTGCAACGCTGCCTCTGCAGCAACATTTGTAGCAGCCTTATGGCAAGAGAAACCTTGTACCGTGTCAGAAACATCAGAGCTCTCAGAAGCATGTCTCACAACGGATTAAATAGCATTTAATGCTATCTCTAAACAGTGGTATTTCAACGGATTGAAGTTTGGGTATAAATACCCCTCCATGAAGACCATTAAGAAGGCAGAAGAGAAAAAGAAAAAAATTAAGTATACAAGAAAGCCCAGAGAAACATCACGCTGCAAGTTTTTACTCTGTAAAAACTCTCTGATAAAATTCGTTGTACACATTTGTATATCCTGAGCATACCTCAAATTTTATTGTACATTGTATTGGTTTGAGCTTCAAACTCGTATAGTTTAAAAGCTTAAACTCCTTTCTCTGTAAACTTTGTTTAGAGCCTGGAGAGGCTTGGTTGATAAAAGAATACTTGGTTGTACAGCCTGGAGAGGCTTGACTGCAAAAGAATACGTGGGTGTAGAGCCTGAAGAGGCTTGACTGTAAAAGAATACTTGTAATCTTGAAAGATTAAAAGAAAATCCAAGTGCTAGTTGGCATTGGGACTGGACGTAGCTCACAGTGGTAGTGAGTGAATCAGGATAAATTCCTTGGCTAAGTTTTCTTACCCTTATCTCTTGTTAATTCTTTTTATACTAATCAAGGGGTTAGAGTAATTAATCTGATATTTTATAAAGGCACAAAAACATCTTTTAAATTCAGTATTTTTTTAGGCCGTCTGAAAACTTCAGACAGTCCTTTAAGAGCCTGTCTGAAATCGTGTTTTTAACACCTATTTGTGAAAAGCTTTCTAAAATATTCAGAAACACTATTCAACCCCCCTTCTAGTATTTCCCTGTGTTCCTACAGTTGGTACCAGAGCTCTACTCAGGGTTGGAGCACCTAACAAGTGTTTGAGGACTGAAAGATCCAAATGGAAGCTTCTAACATCAACAGGCAATACATCATAGAAGGAGCCTCTATCACAAGACCCCCAGCATTCAATGGAGTGGATTACCACTACTAGAGAGATCGTATGAACTTGTTCATTGAGTGAAACAACATTGATGTTTGGGATGTGGTCACTGATGGAGACTATGTGCCTATGCAAAATGGTCTGCCTATACCTAAGACTGAATGGACCTTGGAGCAGAAGACTAGAGTCCAGATGAACGCTAAAGCCAAACTCTATCTGATATGTTCCTTGAATAAATCAGAATTTGAGAAGGTACATGGATGCACTTCTGCCAAGGAGATTTGGGATACTCTTGCAGCAGCCCATGAAGGGACTGAAACTGTCAAGCAATCCAAAATCAGCATGCTTATACATCAGTATGAGATGTTTAAGATGGAAGAAACTGAAACTATTGACCAAATGTTTGGGAGGTTTTAGACCATAACCAATGGACTCAGGTCCTTAGGAAGAACCTATGAATCTGGAGACAACAACAGGAAGATTCTAAGAAGTCTACCTAAGTCCTGGAGACCCAAAGTCACTGCCATTCAAGAGGCAAAAGATTTGAACTCTCTGAGAATGGAAGAACTGTTGGGATCTCTCAATGTCCATGAACTTGAGCTTGGAGAAGATGACAACAAGAAGAAGTCTCTAGCTCTAAACTCCAAGGCCAAACAGTCTAGGCATGGCAGCATGAAGACTATGCAAGCTGAGCAAACTTCAGAAGCAGATGAAGATTCTGAAGACAGCTCAGAAGATGAAAATGATCTTGCTCTTTTAAGCAGAAAGATCAAGAGAATGTTGCAGAACAGAGGAAAGTTCAGAAAGAACCAACCTTCATCATCCAAATCAGGTAAGACAGGTAAAGAGTCTAACTCTGATAAAATTATTTGCTTTGAATGTAAGCAACCAGGACATATGAAGGTTGATTGCCCAAGACTGAAGAAAAACAACTTCAAGAAGAAGAAGTTTTTCAAAAAGAAGAAAGGTCTTATGGCAACATGGGAAGACCTTGATGAATCAACCTCAGAAGAAGAAGAAGACACTTCAGAAGTGGCAAATCTGTGTCTCATGGCTAGTCTACCATCCTCAGACAGCTCTGAAGCTGAGGTATTTCTTCTTACTCTACAAGAGATGTATGATGATCTGGTGGAAAGTTCTCAAGAACTTTTCCAAGAGTATAAGAATCTATCCAAAGCCCACACAGAAATGTGTAACAAATATGAGGCACTTGAGATAGAACATATTATGCTCAAAGAAAAAGTTCTTAAGACTAAAAACTGCAGTTCACAAGCTGTGTCTGAAGAAAATGAGAAACTTCAGAAGCAGGTTGTGGAACTGACAAAAGATCTGGCCAAATTTGTCAAAGGAACTAAAAATCTGAATATAATGCTTTGAAATCAAAGGCATTCCCTTAATAAAACTGGACTAGGCTTTTGTGATCATAACTTGTCTGAACCTCCTACTGTCTTAAATTTTTCTAAAAAGAAGGTTACTGGGTGTTCTCACTGTGGTAAGCCTGGACACAATGTGGCTCAGTGCAAACACAAGAGAAAGACAAGGCCCAAAGCTAACAAGAAAGGACCCAAAAGAATATGGGTACCTAAAAACATGATTATTCCTGTTGCAGATGTGTTTAACAGGACAAAGGAGACCCCACAAATGGTACTTGGACAGTGGGTGCTCGCGACACATGACAGGAGAAAGGTCTTTGTTCCAAAACCTTAGACCTAGAGCTGGTGGAGTGGTCACCTTTGGTGGAAATCAGCAAGGGAAGATCATTGGAATAGGGACTGTAGGTATATCTCCTTCATCCCTTATTAAAAATGTACTCCTAGTGGAGGGACTACAACATAATTTACTGAGCATAAGTCAATTATGTGACAGTGGTTATGTGGAATCCTTTACTAAGGAAGGATGCATAGTCAAAGACTCCTCTGAGAAAATTCACTTTACTGCTAAGAGACACAGCAATGTGTACAAAATTGATCTAGAGGATCTAGCAAGTCAAAATGTAAAGTGTTTCATTTCTGTTGAAGATGAAAAACAGATTTGGCATCAAAGACTTGGGCATGCCAGCTTGAGATTAATCTCAAGATTAGCAAAACACAATCTTGTTAAAGGATTGCCCAAGCTTTCATACAAATCTGACATTTTATGTGAAAGCTGTCTGAAAGGGAAACAAACAAGACACTCTTTTAAGAGTAAAGATGTTGTTTCAACTAGCAGACCACTAGAACTTTTACACATTGGCTTGTTTGGTCCTATTAGAACAGAAAGTCTTAGTGGTAAGAAATATGGTTTGGTCATTGTTGATGACTATTCTAGATTTACTTGGGTGTTATTCCTAAGAAGCAAGGATGAGACTTTTAGGAATTTCACAGTATTCTGCAAGAAGGTATAGAATGAGAAAGGATTCTGTATTTCTGTTATCAGAAGTGATCATGGTGGAGAGTTTGAGAATGCAAACTTTCAAATGTTCTGTGATGAGAATGGGATCTCACACAATTTCTCTGTGGCTAGAACACCTCAACAGAATGGGGTTGTTGAGAGAAAGAACAGAAGTTTGCAAGAGATGGCAAGGACCATGCTCAACTCATGCAGCTTACCAAGAACCTTCTGGGCAGAAGCTGTTAGCACAGCATGTTACCTTCAAAACAGAATATTGGTAAGACCAATTCTGAAAAAGACTGCCTATGAACTGTGGAAAGGAAGAAAACCCAACATATCATATTTCCACACCTTTGGATGTGAATGTTTTATACTCAACACCAAGGATGATCTTGGAAAATTTGATGCAAAGTCTGATAAAGGATTTTTCATTGGATATTCTGAAACATCTAAAGCCTATAGAGTGTATAACTCTAGAACTTTAACTGTTGAAGAAACTATTCATGTTAAATTCAATGATAATAAAGAGACTGATAGGGAACTATCAGATCTAGAGGATGATTTTGCAGGAATGGAGCTGAATGACCACAGCAGCTCGAAGGATGAGCAGCTGTCTGAAGTACCTACTGTTACTAAACCTCTTCAGACAAATGTTGAGTCTCAGACAGAACAAACAGATGTGATACCTCCTCAGAAACCTGATTGGAAATACAAATCACATCATCCTAAAGAGCAAATCATTGGCAGCACTTCAGAAGGAGTTAAGACAAGATCAAAATTCAAGATTCTGAATTCTCTTGCTCTCCTATCTGAAATAGAGCCAAGGAACATTGATGAAGCTCTGCATGATGAAGGGTGGATCCTAGCCATGCAAGAAGAGCTGAATCAGTTTGCTAGGAGTGATGTCTGGACCCTTGTTCCTAAACCCCATGGGAAAACTATTATTGGAACCAAATGGGTGTTCAGAAACAAGCTGTCTGAAGAAGGCAAGGTAGTCAGAAACAAGGCAAGATTAGTTGCTCAAGGATACAACCAGCAAGAAGGTATTGATTTCACTGAAACCTTTGCCCCAGTGGCCAGGTTAGAAGCAATTAGAATTCTTTTATCTTATGCGGTAAATAATGGCATCAGGCTATATCAAATGGATGTTAAAAGTGCCTTCCTCAATGGTCTCATTGAAGAAGAAGTCTTTGTTAGACAACCCCCTGGTTTTGAAGATATTTCCTTTCCTGAACATGTTTTCAAACTCAAAAATGCTCTCTATGGTCTGAAACAAGCCCCAAGAACTTGGTATGACAGATTGAGCAGTTTTCTAATCTCAAATGGTTTTGAAAGACGAAAAGTGGACACAACTCTTTTTAGAAAACAATCTAACAAAGATCTTATACTTGTTCAGATATATGTTGATGACATTATCTTTGGTTCAACTGACTCTTCATTATGCAAGGAGTTTTCAGAGTTAATGCAATCAGAATTTGAAATGAGTTTAATGGGTGAACTAAAATTTTTCTTAGGAGTTCAGATTAAGCAAGATTCTGACTGTATATGGATCCATCAAGAAAAATATACAAAGGAAATGCTTAAGAAGTTTAACTTACATGATTGCAAACCCATGTCAACTCCAATGCATCCCTCTGCATCTTTAAATAAAGATGAGAAGGAAGAACCAGTGAATCAAACTTTGTATAGAGGAATGATTGGATCATTACTATATCTAACAGCAAGCAGACCTGACATAATGTTCAGTGTATGTCTGTGTGCTAGATTTCAATCTGATCCATGGAGTACTCACTACAAAGCTGTAAAAAGAATTTTCAGATATCTTAAAGGTACTACTAATCTTGGTTTGTGCTATAAGAAAAGTAAGGATTGCAGGTTAATAGGTTACTGTGATGCTGATTTTGCTGGAGACAGAATTGAAAGAAAAAGCACTAGTGGTGGATGTCATTTCTTTGGAGAAAATATGATTAGCTGGTCAAGCAAAAGGCAAAGCACAATTGCCTTATCAACAGCTGAAGCAGAATACATCTCAGCAGCCAGTTGTTGCTCACAACTGTTATGGGTGAAGTATCAGTTAGAAGATTTTAACATTACTATATTTGCTATACCTGTTTTGTGTGATAATACAAGTGCTATTAATTTGTCTAAAAATCCCATTCAACATTCTAGGGCTAAACATATAGAAATAAAACATCATTTCATTAGAGACTATGTTCAGAAAGGTATTTTGATATTCAGTTTATTGATACAGAGCATCAATGGGCTGATATATTCACAAAACCTCTGACTGAAGATATATTTAAGTTCATTAGAAATAATCTGAACATACATGCATTTTGAATGTGTGTGATCTGATCTGTCAAAATTGATGTATCTGAAATTTCAGCTTGTCTGAAACAAGTGACTTGTCTGAAATTTTGGGTTGTCTGAAATCTATATGGGTGTCTGAAATCTGTCACTTGTCTGAAGTAAACAAATGACGTGGCTTTATGAGACAGTTTAATTCCATTTATTTTGTCTCTTCCACTTCGCACGTTTTCCTATGTCTGCGCAGCCAGTACATGCCATCATTGCTTTATGGATCTATAAATATAGAAGCTAGTGGGTCACAGAATTTCACCGTTCACTATTCTGTAGTCATCTCTTGAGATCCTTCTTCTACAAGCAATTTTTTTTCTCTCTCAAGTTCTTCAGAAAACTCTTCAATGGCTCCTAAGAAATCTGCTGGAAGCAACATCGGGAAGACTAAGGGTGTAGTTCTGGAGGATCTTCAATCTCTGGGAATGAACTTATTTGCTGAGTTCGATGCAGCTGGGTGGACTCCGTATTTCAATCACAACTTGACACAGTGGCATGAGCAGAGTGTGCTGGATTTCTGGGCTACTGCCAGAGGAATACCCAATCCTCAGGGTATATACACTAACATCAAGGCCACAGTACGTGGTGTCCCTGTCTTTGTTGATGAAGATATCCTTGCTCACATCTGTGAGGTCAGGACTGAAGGAGTTGTATTCACTCCTAGCTGGGAAGCAAGAAATGGAGGACAGAAGCAGTTCACAGAGTTTCTGTATGGCACCTCTGAACCAGTAAGCTTGGATGCAAAGCATATGTCAGACAAGGCTAGGGTTTTGCATGCCATCTTAGGGTGCTCTATAATCCCTAAGAGTGGAAGCAGAAACCATGTTTCTGAGTTGGAGAGATTTTGTCTGATTCACCTACTGCAGAAGAAGAAGGTGAACCTCCCCAACATCATAATGTACCACATGCAGAAGCGTCTCAGAGACTCTGCTGGGAGCTTCCCTCACAATACCATCATCACCAAGATCTTGCTGCATTTCAAAGTCCCCATTGAGAGGCTTTTTGATCGCCTTTCACAACCTGTGTTTGGTGAATCAAACCTCAAGAGCATGGGAGTGAAGCTGACTCCAAGACCTCCCTCTCCGTCCATGAAGGAGAGCCTTCTTCTTGAGAAAGCTGCAAGAAGGAAGACAACAATGGAGGTTCTTGAGAATGAACTCAGAGGAGACATAAGGAGGCATGAGTTCAAGCCATCAAAACTCTCTCCTCAAGCAAAATTGAAGAAGCTACCTGTAAGGAGCGCTGCTAAGGTAGCATCTGCATCTGTGCAGAGTCAGGTGTCTGAACCTGTTCAGAAGGCATCACAAAGGCCATCTGAAATTGTGGGTCAGTTGTCTGAACCTGTACAGACTCCACAGCCTACTTCTGAAATGGAAGGACAGGCTCAAGAGGCAGATGAAACTGATTCAGTTGTAGCTGAGCCATTGGCTGCATGCCCATCTGATCCTGAACTCATTCAGGTGGCAGCATTGGCTACTGCTTTGGAGCAGGAGGAGCTGGAGAAGAAAGCAGAACAAGAGAAGACTGATAGAGCTATTGCTATTGCTTCACAATTGGCCTATGCTGAAGATGATAGGCAAGCAACCATAGATGAGGGAGCAAAGAAAAGGAAGAGGTCAAGTGCACCTCAGAGAAGGAGAACCAAAAGCAAGCTACTTCAGACTGCACCTGAACCTAGGGTGACTAGAAGTATTACCTCTCAGCTGATAGCAGAAGATGAAGCTGAGAAGTATCAAAATTTTGTTAAAGCTAAACAATATTTTAAAAGGAAAAGGGAAGAAAAACAAGCACAAAGGGAGAAGGAAGAAGCAAAGGCAAAAGAATCTGAGGTAACAAAGCCTCCGTACAAGAAAATTAAGGTGAGATTTGATAATGTAACTCCTTCACCACCCTCCTCACCAGAAAAACAAACACCTCATCAACCCTCTCAACCTTCACCACAACCTTCACCACAACCTTCACCAAAACCCCTATCACCTGAAAAACAACCATCTTCACCTCTATCACAACCATCACCATCTCCACAAACAGAAAACCTACCCTCTGAACCTTCCAAACCCTCTGAACCTACCTCACCACAACCTTCAGAGAATCAACTCTCTAAGCCTACATTACCTTCCACACAAACCCATGACCTTGCTCTGATACCACTCTTACCTTTATCACCTCCACCACCTACACCTTCTCTGGAAGAAGAGCTCTCTGCTGAAAAAGAGCAAGTGCTTGCTGATGCTCTACAGTTATCTCTCCTTCCTTCGGATCCCTGCTCACTGCCCAAGTTTAGCACCCTGTCTGAAGAGCTACAGTATTTCAGACCAGCACCTGCTGTATCCTTGCATCATGGCTTAATCAGGAAAACTGCAGCTGAAGTTAGAAATCAATACAGTGCTCTTTCAGGTGGATTAGAAAAGATCAGGAAGGGTGTTGTCCCTCCTGCACATACTTGGGCTCCCATCAATCCATTCTCAAATGATTCCCTTAGGCTGAATAATGATGAATGGAGTTTTGTGAGGCAGCTGAACACTGAGTCTGAGCTGTTTCAGAGGGATCTGCACAAGGGAGTTGGGATGAGAGGCTACAGGCCACCTAGAACTTGTTCAATCAGGCCAACCACTAAAATCTTGGTGAAACCTAATAGAATAGTTCCTAGGTATCCCTTAAAGGAAGAGAAATTCAAAGGAGCTAAAGTCTATTCTGTATCTTCACCTCTGTCTGAAATGATGAGTCCATCAGAGTGGGAATCTTTACCAGAGTTCATCAGAAACCAAGGAGGAGGCCTGGATCATCTACTTCAAGATTGGATGTGGTCCTCTTACTGGAAGATCAGAGAAGATGCTGGATCTTCTTCGGGATCAACTGGTCCTGATGCTGATTCTGATGTTGGACTTGGAAAGTCAACCAATGTCAAATATCACTATATGAGAGATCACTTTCCCCCACCTGCTGACTCTTTCAATGAAGATTGGGTTCTGCTGAACCCTATTGGCACCTTTTTTTGCCCTGTGTTCAGGACATCTGAATACAGATTGCAGCCAGGATTTGGAGTGCTTAGATTTGTTTGCCCCTACATCCAGCTCATCTTCTATGAATCTGAGCAAGACTTGACTGAGGAAAATCTGAAGCTGAAGTCCAAAGTTAAGAAACTTGAAAAGAAGTATGTTGATCAAGAGCAGAAGACTAAGCATCTAATTGCTCAACAAGAGCAGATTCTTCAAGAACAGCAGCTTATCAGATCTGGTCAGCAAGAATTGAAAACCTCAGTGGAAGCAGCAATAAACAAGGCCAAGGACGACTTGATTTCCTTTCTGACTGAGGCCTTGTTGAAGAAGAAAGATTAAACTGTTAATTTTAGCCATTGTCTTTTGCTTATTTTCATGTTTATGACAAGTGTCTGATTGTCTGTTTCTTTATCTGAACATTCACTAAATACAATCAGTGGCTTATCTCATATTTTTGTGAGTTGATTGTTAATGCTATGATATATGTTTTATCTGAATTTATTGCTCTGTTACTGTTTTGCTCTGATATTCCCTTTTGATTGATGACAAAAGGGGGAGTATTAAAACCTAACAAAATCTGAATCTGAAGTGATTACAGGACTCAGGGGGAGTACATATGTTTTTTTGAGAAATTTGAACAAATGAGTGAAATATACCTTAAACAGAACCTGTTAAAGGATATTTCTATCTCAGGGGGAGCTTTCTTATTCTTAAAAACTGATTACAGATTTGTATATTTTAACCAAATTTGTCATCATTAAAAAGGGGGAGAATGTTGAGTCTCAAAAATATCATAAGGTTGTTTATGATGTTTTAAGACAACTAGATTCCCAAAGTTTTAATGGTTGACAAATTTGACTTAAATTACTTATCATAGATACACACATGCTTTAATGTTTTATCTATGATTTCAGCAAGAGTCACTATGAGCCTACATAAAAAGACTAAGTGTTGAAGCTGTCTGAAGAAGCAGAACTCGTCTGAAGAGTTGAAGCTGTCTGAAGTAGTTCAACCCGTCTGAAGAATCAGTGCCGTCTGAAGTCTTTTGATGACGTGGCACCTCTAGTCTGAAGTATTGAAGTCGTCTGAAGTCTCACTTATGACGTGGCACCCTCTGCTGAAGTTTGTGAAGACTTTTCTGAACCTCTGCTGCACGTACCTTTTCAAACACGTTTATAGCAAGGAACACAGAGACCTTTCCTGGTGATTTTGAATTTCATACACCACTGAGGAAATCTCTGCAACGCTGCCTCTGCAGCAACATTTGTAGCAACCTTATGGCAAGAGAAACCTTGTACCGTGTCAGAAACATCAGAGCTCTCAGAAGCATGTCTCACAACGGATTAAATAGCATTTAATGCTATCTCTAAACGGTGGTATTTCAACGGATTGAAGTTTGAGTATAAATACCCCTCCATGAAGACCATTAAGAAGGCAGAAGAGAAAAAGAAAAAAATTAAGTATACAAGAAAGCCCAGAGAAACATCACGCTGCAAGTTTTTACTCTGTAAAAACTCTCTGATAAAATTCGCTGTACACATTTGTATATCCTGAGCATACCTCAGATTTTATTGTACATTGTATTGGTTTGAGCTTCAAACTCGTATAGTATAAAAGCTTAAACTCCTTTCTCTGTAAACTTTGTTTAGAGCCTGGAGAGGCTTGGTTGATAAAAGAATACTTGGTTGTACAGCCTGGAGAGGCTTGACTGCAAAAGAATACTTGGGTGTAGAGCCTGAAGAAGCTTGACTGTAAAAGAATACTTGTAATCTTGAAAGATTAAAAGAAAATCCAAGTGCTAGTTGGCATTGGGACTGGACGTAGCTCACAGTGGTAGTGAGTGAACCAGGATAAATTCCTTGGCTAAGTTTTCTTACCCTTATCTCTTGTTTATTCTTTCTATACTAATCAAGGGGTAAGAGTAATTAATCTGATATTTTATAAAGGCATAAAAACATCTTTTAAAATCAGTATTTTTTTAGGCCGTCTGAAAACTTCAGACAGTCCTTTAAGAGCCTGTCTGAAATCGTGTTTTTAACACCTGTTTGTGAAAAGCTTTCTAAAATATTCAGAAACACTATTCAACCCCCCTTCTAGTGTTTCCCTGTGTTCCTACAGTTGGTACCAGAGCTCTACTCAGGGTTGGAGCACCTAACAAGTGTTTGAGGACTGAAAGATCCAAATGGAAGCTTCTAACAGTAACAGGCAATACATCACAGAAGGAGCCTCTATCACAAGACCCCCAACATTCAATGGAGTGGATTACCACTACTGGAGAGATCGTATGAAGTTGTTCATTGAGAGCAACAACATTGATGTTTGGGATGTGGTCACTGATGGAGACTATGTGCCTATGCAAAATGGTCTGCCTATACCTAAGACTGAATGGACCTTGGAACAGAAGACTAGAGTCCAGATGAACGCTAAAGCCAAACTCTATCTGATATGTTCCTTGAATAAATTAGAATATGAGAAGGTCCATGGATGCACTTCTGCCAAGGAGATTTGGGATACTCTTGCAGCAGCCCATGAAGGGACTGAAACTGTCAAGCAATCCAAAATCAGCATGCTTATACATCAGTATGAGATGTTTAAGATGGAAGAAACTGAAACTATTGACCAAATGTTTGGGAGGTTTTAGACCATAACCAATGGACTCAGGTCCTTAGGAAGAACCTATGAATCTGGAGACAACAACAGGAAGATTCTAAGAAGTCTACCTAAGTCCTGGAGACCCAAAGTCACTGCCATTCAAGAGGCAAGAGATTTGAACTCTCTGAGAATGGAAGAACTGTTGGGATCTCTCAAAGTCCATGAACTTGAGCTTGGAGAAGATGACAACAAGAAGAAGTCTCCTACTTTTCTATGCCACATCCATTTATCATTTTCAAAGGAGGCAAAACATGTATGATCTAATAGTTCTTCTAAGTATATGCTATATAGATTCTTATTTCTTATTCCAGAGAACAAAATTTTCTTAGTAGATGATTCTCTAATTTCACAAAATGTTGGTTGAAACATAACTTCATAGCCACTATCACAAAGTTGAATAATGCTAAGAAGATTATGCTTTAACCCTTTCACATAATAGACATTATTAATTTGGGTAAAATTCTTTATACCTACCTTTCCAATACCTTTGATGTGTGCCTTGTTGTTGTGATGACATCTGTCAGTGGACTTCTGAGCTCGCAACTGGGAGCTGGGGAGCTAATGGCAAGTTGGACCTGTTGGGGGATGCTTGGACCCGAGTCAAGCATTGGTCAACCATCTTGGGTCAACCCATCCATGGTCAACCTTTGACTTTGACCAATTGACCCAAGTCAACATGAAGACTCCACTTAATTAGGAGCTTAATTAGAGTTTTAATTGTAATTAGGACATATTTGTAATTTTCTTAATCCTCCTCCTAATAAGGGGCGCTATTTTAAGTGGATTATTGGTTAGGAGGTTGCCTTGCTATAAGGATTAGGAGTCATGGGTTCAAGACTCAATTAGGATAGTTTTTCACCCATTTTCTTTTTTTCCTTCCCACCTAGCCACCTCCTTTTCCTATAAATAGGAGGCCACCCCCCTTGTATTACAACTTATGAAATAGTAAAGGCATTATGCCCATTTTTCTCCTCTTGGTGAGTTAAGAGTAAGGCTTGGTGGTTGTTGCTCAAACCATACTGAGACTTATCTAATTCTCCTGAATTAGTGGCGTCTGGCATTAGACTTATCTACTGTGGGTGGATTCCTGCTTCAGTGGCGTCCCTACCATTTCTTCCTCTCCACTTTTTCTTTCATTTTCTCTCATTTTCATGCTCTAAATAGTTGCTTCCCTGCACCTATTTTTGGCATTATAATTGCTATTTCTTGATTCTAATCGGTTGGTTTTGCTCAATTCTAGATCCTACAACTATCCTGCTATCAATTGGTCATCAAAGCTTTGTTGAATTGAGCAATTTTGGAGCAAATTGGGGCTGTTTTGGGCGCGGCATACTGCACCTCTTTGTACACAATTTTCATCATTTTTAGTGTAATTCCATCCCTCTTTTTCAATTGTAATTGGACTTGGACTGTTTCCCGAGCCCGAGGTGCCTTTCTGCTGCTATCAGAATTCTTGCTAGTATGGGGCTGTTTTTGGGCCGCTAATCCCACCCCTTGGGTGTTTGATGAAATGCCTCTTTAATTGCTCATACTTGTTCTTGAGTGATTCTTGCAAATTAATTGATATAACTGCTTGTTTGTCGTGAAGTGTGGTAAGAGGAGGCATTGTTGTCTTCATTTTTCCAAAGATCGTTCACCTACATTTTCTCCCCTTCACCATTAATTGTTTATCCCCCATATTCATCTCTTTACTTTCCGCTTTTAATTTTCCGCCATTTAATTTCCACTTCTCCCCATCCTTTTAATTTCTGCTTCCCCCTTTATATTATGCCATTTACATTTCTGTCCTCCCCATCCTTTTAATTTCTGTCGTCCCCTTTACATTCTGTCATTTACTTTCAGTCCTCCCTATCCTTTAATTTCTGCCATCCCCTTTACATTTCTGCTCTCCCCATCATTTTACTTTCTGCCATCCCCTTCTACTTTCTGCCATTTACATTTCTGTCCTCCCCATCCTTTTAATTTTAGTTTCCTCCTTTTAATTTCGTGCCATTTATTTTGCGCAATTTCTCCTCTTATTTTTTGCCAATTTATGCGCATTGTTCTGGCTTTGTTTTGTTCAAAATTTCTACTCCTGTTATGTCTGTCTGTTTGGCATTCTGATTGCAAATTTGGATTGACTGCTATCTCTACCTTGGACTTTCTCTGTTTGATTGTGCAAAACGCTCACCTATAGGCTCTTTTTTGGTTCATAGTATTGGAAGAAGATCAACAAATTCTAATTGTTGATTTTCCTTCAAATTTTAATTCCAATCTTAAAATTGAACCAAGCGCGTTTCTGTGACTGTACCGGTTTTGTATAATCAACAAGGAAGTGCTAAGCAATTTTTTTGGTCATTTTTTAAATCAGGTTGCCATTACGTTTTCACAGTTTTTAGATTTCTTTTTATTCATTATTTTGCTTTTCTGGTACCACTTGGACCAGTTTACTGTCAGAAAATTCCAAAAAAATTACAGTAGTTACAGTTTATTTTCTTTTCATTGTATACAAATTTCTATAATTTTCTGTTGGGGAAAAAGACAAAAAAAAGAAAGAAAAGGCAAGAAGAATACAAAAAGTACGTACGTGCCAAAAATACAAAAAAAGTGTAAAAAGCAAAAAAGGGTGAAAAAGTCAACAACAAGGAAAAAACAATCAAAAGACACCCAAAAAGGGTCAAAAATTCAAAAAAATAGAAAAATAAAAAACAAAGAGTTATCCCTACAATACAGTGACAATTTTACGGTAAATTTCTTTTTCTTTTCCCTGTATACTGTAAATTGAGTTGTATTTGCTGTTTTTCAAAAATGACAATTTTGGCAACTCTTTTCAAAGAATCACCAAAAACAATTCTCTTTGCAATTTCTTTCGTCTTGTCTTGTTTGCTTTCTACTCTTGTGTATAAGCCTTGTTGAGTGCTTGCTTTTCTTGCTTGTCTCATCAACTCTTTGTTTTACCTTAGGAATTTCCAATCCTCTTTCAGTAGATATTTTCCTTTTGTTAGTGCGCTTCTATTTGGGAAGGGTTAAGACTTAGTCTCGTTGTTGGTCTTTGCAAGATCAAACCAACCTCAACCGAGTAGAAGAGGCAAGAGAGTCTCGTTATAGAAAAAGCCAAAAAAGAGTTACATACACGAGTGTTACATTCCATTGAGTGTAAACACTTAGTTGAGTGGAGAGGTCGCTAAAAGCTTTTACATAAAATCAATTTAGGAGTATGGAAGGAAGGAGGCAAGGGGAAAGGGAATCACTAATGCTTAGGAAAGCCATAGAGACACCATTGGGTAATGAAGGAGAGAACCAAAGAGAAAACCTATTCCACACTAGGTGTCACATTGAAGATAAGGTATGTTTAGTGATCATAGATGGAGGAAGTAGTAGCAACTTAGCTAGCCTTAGGTTAGTTAATAAGGTAAACTTACCTACTACCCCACATCCAGAACCTTATACACTTCAATGGGTGAGTGATGAGGAAGAAATTATGGTGGATAGGCAAGTGAGAATAAGGTTTAACATAGGGGACTACAAAGATGAAATAACCTTTGATGTTATACCCTTAGAAGCCTCACACATCCTATTAGGAAGAGCTTGGCAATGTGAGAGAAGGGTAAAATATGATGGGTTTGCCAATACCTATAGGTTCCGCCACCAAGGAATAAAATTCACACTCATGCCTATGACCTCAAAGGAAATAAAAGAAAAAAGAACAAATAGAAAAAGAGAAATAAGAGAAACTTAAAAGAGAAAGTGAGGAAGAATTAAGAATGCAAGAAGAGAAAGCATGTTTATTTTGTGATCATTTGAATGCTAACTCTTCTAGTGAAAGCATGAATAGGTTGATGGCAAATATTCCTAGTGTTGCAAAAAGGACAACTCAAGCTGTTGAAAGGGAGTTTCCTAAACTAACTTTCTTTATGCATGAAATGCCTCTTTCTATGCACAATTTCATGTCACAAAGCATTACATGTTTGAAAGAAATAAACAATGTAGATAATGCTTTGAAACCTATTGCATGTTTAGAAAAATCAACTAAGAGTACCACGAAACTTACTAGAGATGCATGTTTAGTCAATTCCTTTGATCTATTTAGATTGCATTATAGGAATGATAACAAAGTTGGATTGAATATGCATGTACCTTTGGTTTGTGTTTATAAGTTGAATACACATTTTGGGCCTCAAATAACTGTTTCATATAAAGATGTGTATTATACTCTTGAACTAGTAAAAGAAAATGATAAAAATTGGGATAAGGCTATCACATGTTAAAACATTTGCATGACACCTAAATCACATGATGGTATGCCTCAAGTTTTGCTTACTCAAAGTGATTCCTTAATTGTTTTGCCTTGTTTGCAATGAAATGACACTTTTGATTTGAGTAAGGCACCAACATGCTTGAGTCAGTTCATTAGGATAAATTATGACTCATGGCATGAACATATGCAATATTCTTTTGACCATCATATTCAAGATGCATGTGTTATATTCAATACAAATGTTGGGATGTTATTGAAAATATTAAGACATTTATACCACATAGTTTCACTTGTGCATTTATTTGGGAACACAGTGTAGAATATTTTGATGAATATCGCACATTGAAACACATTTTGTATTTGTGTGGAGTTTATTTCCTAAGCCTTCTCCATGACCACTTACTTCTCGTACTTGCAAGGGAGGGCTTCAAAAGATTAGTCTTTGATCCAGGATCTAATTCCACAGAGTACATGGACAAAATGGTTCAATCTTCATTGAGGGAGTTTTCTAACCCATATCTCAACTACCTCTTGTTCACATCCTATGTTTTTCTTTTGCCAATCTTTATGATCCCCAAGTATTTTTGTTATGAGTCTTCACTTTGTTTACTTGGGAATAATACTAATGGATCTTTCTTTGTTGACTGGGTTCAAGGAAGTTGTTCAGAGCTTGTGGAATCTAGGAAGGGTTCTCCATCCTCTAAGGGAAGTACCGACCTACCTTTCTCTACTCTTGTCATCCATCCATTCTTCTCCTATTATTTTCCTTATGGCTTCTTTCTGAATTTTCAGATTTGAGGTCAAATCCTCTCTAAGGGGGAGGGAATGATGACACCTGTCAGTGGACTTCTGAGTTGGCAACTGGGAGTTGGGGAGCTAATGGCAAGTTGGACCTGTTGAGGGATGCTTGGACCTGAGTCAAGCATTGGTCAACCATGTTGGGTCAACCCTCCCATGGTCAACCTTTGACTTTGACCAATTGACCCAAGTCAACATGAAGGCTCCACTTAATTAGGAACTTAATTAGAGTTTTAATTGTAATTAAGACTTATTTTGTAATTTTCTTAATCCTCCTCCTAATGAGGGGCGCTATTTTTAAGTGGATTATTGGTTAGGAGGTTGCCTCGCTATAAGGCTTAGGAGTCATGGGTTCAAGACTCAATTAGGATACTTTTCACCCATCTTCTATTTTTCCTTCCCACCTAGCCACCTCCTTTTCTTATAAATAGGAGGCCACCCCCCCTTGTATTACAACTTATGAAATAGTAAAGGCATTATGACCATTTTTCTCCTCTTGGTGAGTTGAGAGTAAGGCTTGGTGGTTGTTGCTCAAACCATACTGGGACTTATCTAATTCTCCTGAATTAGTGGCGTCTGGCATTGGACTTATCTGTTGTGGGTGGATTCCTGCTTCAGTGGCGTCCCTACCATTTCTTCCTCTCCACTTTTTCTTTCATTTTCTCTCATTTTCATGCGCAAAATAGTTGCTGCCCTGCACCTATTTTTTGCATTATAATTGTTATTTCTTGATTCTAATCGGTTGATTTTGCTCAATTCTAGATCCTACAACTATCTTGCCATCATGTTGTCTCCAAAGGTTACTGTTCCACCTTCTATTTTGTGTAATTGGATGAATTTGTTTTTGTCTCCAGTCATATGTCTTGAGCAGCCACTATCAAAAAACCATTGCCCTTTATTCTTGACAATTCTTGCTTGTTCCTATTTCAGATGATAAAAAGGATTTAGGTACCCAAATTCTATTGGGTCCTGAGTGGTTAGATACCTTTCTTCTGAAACTCCTTTTTCTTCTGTAACTGTTATGAGAAACGTGTCCAATTTTGTTACACTAAGAACATTTGGAAGGTTGCCTTTTGGCAGGAACAAAAACAGTTTTGTGAATTTTTGGTGATTGATCTTGATCATATCCTAGTCCTCCTTTATCAGATATTTCCCTACTATTTCCAATTAGTTTATTTAAGTTGCTTGTACTATTAACAAATTTACTTAAGTCTTGCTGCAGCTCATCAATCTTCTTCTGCAGAAGACTGTTTTCTTTCTGCTGAACATCAGACTTTCTTTCTTCTACAGAATCAGTTTTAATTGTCTTAATTTGTTATGACAGTTTAAAGTGGGATTGCTGAAGTTATAGATTTGTCTTAGCCAATCTTTCATTATTATCTTTTAATATTTCATTTTCTTCTTTAGATTTAACTAATTGTTCTCTAAGCAATGCACATTTTTGAGCAAGTGTGAGTGAGTCAGATAGTAGATTTTCAAATGCATCTTCTAATTCTCTATATGCAGTAGGGTTGTAAGTGATTACCTCATCATCTCCATCCTCCTTTCCAGCCATGAGACATAGGTTTGCTTTTTCATCTTCTGTATCTTCTTCTGAAGAACTTTCTGAATCATCCCAGGTTGACATCATGGCTTTCTTCTTTTGGGGGAATTTTGAATCCTTCTTTAATTGAGGACATTCTGCTTTGATGTGTCCTAGCTTGTTACATTCATAGCAGATAATTTGAGCTTTTGATCCTTCAGATTTCTGTCCCTCCTTTTTGAAGTTAAAGAATCTTTTTCCTCTGCCTTTTCTTCTGATCGATCTCTGAATTCTTTTTGAGATGAATGCAAGTTCATCATCATTGTCAGATGACAATTCTTCATCATCATCAGGATCCTTTTCTTCAGTTGGACTTGTGTAGTTTCTTCTGCATGTACTAGCCTTTAGAGAAATTGATTTTCCTTTGCTTGGCAATTCATCCATGAGTTCTTGTTCATGAACTTTTAATGAGCCAAGGAGCTCATCTAATTTCAGAACAGCACGGTCTTTAGCTTCTTGAATTGCTGTCACTTTTGGTTTCCATATTTTTGGAAGACTTCTAAGAATTTTTCTAATCTGCTCTTGGTTCGAATTGTAGAAACACAGGGAAACACTAGAAGGGGGGTTGAATAGTATTTCTTAATATTTTATGAAAGCTTTTCGAAAACAACAAGTTTGATACAATTTCAGACAGGTTTAAGGGGGCTGTCTGAAGTTTCTTAAGACGGCTTCTGAAAAAGTATTTTAAAAGGTTTCTTTGCTTTTAAAATATCAGAATAGCTTTTCAACACCCTTTGATTAGTATAAACAAATTGACAAGAGATAAGGGTAAGAAAACTTAGCCAAGGAATTTATCCTCGTTCACTCACTACCACTGTGAGCTACGTCCAGTCCCAATGCCAACTAGCACTTGGATTTTCTCTTAATCTTCACCAAGATTACAAGTATTCTTTTCTAGTCAAGCCTCTTCAGGCGCTACAACAAGTATACTTTTCTGTCAAGCCTCTTCAGGTTCTACAACAAGTATTCTTTTCTGTCAAACCTCTTCAAGCTCTACAACAAGTATTCTTTTCTGTCAAGCCTCTTCAGGCTCTACAACAAGTATTCTTTTCTGTCAAGCCTCTTAAGGCTCTACAACAAGTATTGTTTTGTCAACCAAGCCTCTCCAGGCTCTAAGCAAAGTTTACATAGAAAAGAGTTTAAGCTTTTAAACTATACCAGTTTGAAGCTCAAACAAATACAATGTACAATAAAATCTGAGGTATGCTCAGGATATACAAATGTGTACAACGAATTTTATCAGAGAGTTTTTACAGAGTAAAAACTTGCAGTGTGATGTTTCTCTTGGCTTTCCTGTATATTGATTTTTTCTTTTTCTTCTTGTGCTTGATGGTCTTCATGGAGGGGTATTTATACCCAATCTTCAATCCGTTGAAATACCACCGTCTAGAGATAACATTAAATGCTATTTAATCTGTTGTGAAACATGCTTCTGAGAGCTCTGATATTTATGACACGGTACAAGGTTGCTCCGGCCATAAAGCTGCTAGAAAAGTTGCTGCAGTGGCTGCGTTGCAGAGATTTCCTCAGTGGTGTATGAAACTAAAAAACACCAGGAAAGGTCTCTGTGTTCCTTGCTATAAACGTGTTTGAAATGGTACGTGCAGCAGAGGTTCAGAAAAGTCTTCACAAACTTCAGCAAAGGGTGCCACATCATTAATGAGACTTCAGACGGATTCAACACTTCAGACGGGTTGTGCACTTCAGACGACTTCAACACTTCAGACGAGTTGAACCTTCAGAAGGCTTAACTCTTCAGACAGGTTGAAAGCACTTCACATAGTCTTTATATAAGCTTATAGTGGCTTGCTGAAATCATAGATAAATCATTAAAACATATATGTATCTGTGAAAATATTTTAACTCAAATTTGTTAAGCATTAAAACTTGGGAATTGAGTTGTCTTAAACATCATATTTTCTCTTATGATATTTTTGAGACTCAACATTCTCCCCCTTTTTAATGATGACAAATTTGTTTAAAATACATAAATCCGAAAGGAGTTTTAAAGATAAAAGAATAGATAGCTCCCCCTCAGATATCTCAGATGGTGATCTCTTAAACTGATTTGATCAAAAATCCTTATCAGTTTCTTATTTTCTCCCCCTGAGTCCTGTGATCACTTCAGATTCAGATTTTGTTAGTTTAATACTCCCCCTTTTGTCATCAATCAAAGGGAATTCCAGAGCATAACAACAACAACAACAATCATAGCAAAATCATGAAGTATGAAAGAAAACAGCAAATTCAGCACAAACACAGCATGATGTGAAACACTGATAGTATTAATCAAATGGTAAAAAATTAATCACTTAGCAGAAATAAATATGAGACATGGCTACACATCATTGACTACCTATCCTTCTTCAGCAAAGCTTCTTTCATGAAGGAAATCAGCTCATCCTTGGCCTTGTCAATCTGAGAAATGAGAGCAGTCTTCATGTCTTCTTGGCTACTTCTAATCTGCTGTTGCTCTTGAAGAATCTTATCTTGTTTAGCAATGAGATCAGCATTCTTCTTCTCTAGCTTCTCTATCTTCAGCCTGAGCTTTCTGTTCTCTTCTTCAGGATCAGGTGGTGCTTCAAAAAGAATAATCTGGATGTGTCTGCACACAAATCTCAGTACATCAAAACCTGGAAGCAAACCATACTCCTGTGGATGATACACTGGAAAGAAGAATGTTCCAATGGGACACATAATCTCCCAGTCTTCATGAAATGGTTCAGACAGAGGTGGGAAATGGCCTCTGATGTAATGATACTTCACATTCATGAATTTCCCATGCCCTATGATAGAATTAGCATCTGGTCCAGTTGACCCAGAAGAGGATCCAACATCCTCTCTGATCTTCCAGTAAGATGACCAAACTCTGTCTCTGAAACTATGATCCATGCCTCCACCTTGTCTCTTGACCTTTGCTGGTAGCTCCTTCCATTCTCTTGGAGTCAGAGGCTTGAAGGGAACAGGATAGGCCTTAGGTTCCTTGAACTTATCAGTAGGGCCTTCCTTCAGAGGGTACCCAGGAACAATTCTATCAGGTTGCGCTAGAATCTTGGTGGTTGGCCTGATGGAAAAT
Source organism: Sesbania bispinosa (assembly GCA_026901365.1). NCBI lineage: Eukaryota > Viridiplantae > Streptophyta > Magnoliopsida > Fabales > Fabaceae > Sesbania > Sesbania bispinosa. Next base: position 2,259,452 of record QLOH01000035.1, read on the forward strand.
GTTCTAGGGGGCCTGTAACCTCTCATGCCTACAGACTTCAGATAATCCCTTTCAAAGAGTTCACCTTCTGTGCATAGATGCCTGACAAAACACCAGTCTTCATTACGTATCTTCAGACAATCAGCATCAGAAAAGGGGTCAAGTGGAGCCCACCTGTGAGCAGGTGGTACCACACCCTTTCTGATCTTCTCAAGTTGCCCTGAGTACATCTGGTCTAAGCTTCCTTGATACTTCTCTCTTTCAGCATCTGAAGTATGCTTGACTAGCCCATGGTGCAGAGAGATAGGGGGTGCATCTCTGAAATATTGTAGTTCTTCATAGAGGTTTGGGAACTTGGGAACCCTTTCCCTCTCAAAGAAAGGTCCTTCATACCTCTTACGGGGCACTTCAGCTTCTTCATCATACTGATGCTGAGTGAAAGGAAATGCATAAGGATCAAAAGTGGGTTCTGTGAAGAAATCCCTACTTTTAGGTCCTAGCCTAATGTGTTCAGGCAGCATACTCCCTTTCCACACCTTTGAGCTTTCTCCTTGCTGAATCTCAACAATGGGATCTTCAGATTGTGTTGACTCTGAAGATGATGATGATGGTGAATATGGTGGTGATGATTGAGGTGATGATGGTGATGGTGGTGCTTCTTCTTCTTCTTTCTCTATAGGTTGCCTTTCTTCTTCTTCTTTCTCCTCTTATTTCTTTTCAGGTGAGGAAGGAGGTGATGGAGTCACATTGTCAAACCTTACCCTTGGTCTTTTCACAGGGGGTTTGACCTTCTCAGGTTCAGACACCTTCTCCCTTTCAGTTGTTTTTCTTCTCTTCTCTTCTTGAAATAGAGATTGGCCTTTACAAAGTTCTGGTACTTGCTAGCTTCATCCATAGCTTCCATTTGGCTAGCAATGCTCCTTGTAACCCTAGTAGTGGGTGCGACACCCTTAGTTATACCGCTAAGAGTATCACATTACGAACGTAACCGATGACTCTCATTTTTAAGTGTATGCTTAGAAAATACGGGAATATTTTTTTTTTTTTTGAAAGAGTTTTTAATAAGAAACTTAATCATCAACAACTAATCGCATTCTAATTCCATTTTAAGTATTCATGAAAACGTCCTTTTCTTAAGTCTGAAATTCATTTTCTAAAAACATCTAGACGATTCAATCATTCCGCATACATACACAACATACACGCAGATACAAAGGGGATCATGGGAAGAAAACCTCATAACATATATACAGAACCATAGTGTCAAAGTAATCCCGGAGTAAACAATACCACCATACAAACAAGAGTTCTAGTAGTAGACTATAATAAATAAGACCTCAGCCTAAACAAAACAAAACAAAAGGCCACTAAATCAGAGCTGCTACTAACTAGACTCGTGACTACCCCCAGTTACGCTATCCTACTCGTCATCATCCGTCTCAGCAGGAATCCATCCACAACTCCTCCCTCCAGTACCACCGAGGTTGATCATCCCAAAGTCTTCTGAGGGGTCGTCACTGGAAGAATCATCTTTCCGGCTCCTCATCCTCAGAGTCATCCTTCAGGTCTTCCTCTGGGTCCTCCTCCTCAGATGTAGTGTCATCGATCACAATCATGTCTGGCTCACTCGGACGGGAACGGCCAAATGCGTCAAAATATACGGGCTGTGGAGGGTGACATCTCTGGACCGGGAGAGTAACGACGGAATCTGGCTCGCCCATGGTCGCCATCCGTGAGGACTGTGACGATGCTGATGGAGAGGGGCGATGACGACGGTTGAGAAAAGTAGTGTAGTGACAGAGTCTGGGTGGAGTCTCAAACTCAAGGATCACCGGCACTGTGAAATCTATCTCCGGTACCAGGGGAAGGCTGGGATGAGAAATGGTGATGCGCACCTCCCCCGTGAAAACACATCGCCTAGGGACGTCGGTAATTCGCCACTGGCCTCGTGGCTCCCACCTCAACGTGATCCTCATAGTGGACATCCTGAATCTCTCCAATACCAACTGTCGACGTGGCGAAGAAGTACGACGACAGGGAATAACAGAAGCAGAAAAGGAAGGGTGAGAACATCACATGAACTCATATCAAGTAGAATATAGTAACTAGAGCATCAATAAAATATTCACAAGCATCCACATAATCTCAATCACAAATATGCAGCTGATGCTACCATGCTATATGTATCTAATGCATGAGGTCCCGGGGAAAACAACACCAAAAGCAGAGCACATAGCAACTGCTCGACCATATATGTACAATATATCAGGGAGTATAGTCTGTACTAGCAAATAGTACGAAGAGCATTGCTCAATCTCTGGCCAAGACGATTTTCCGACTTCCAGACAAACTCGCTGATTATGAAAACTTGAGAGCGACAGGATAGTCAAGCCTGTACCCCCGTTTGCACGACAAGTAGGGGGCGAGCCTACGCCACTTATGCCATTCCGGGACCTGACTCATCCTCAGGGCTGGTCTCCTTTACTGGACCGCTGGTGTTCTTTGCAAAACCCAGTGCACCCGTCCTATCCATGTTTCACATTGTACTAGAGTGGTATTGCCATATAGGTCGTAAGGCTTTTGAACCTTAATCATTATTGATGCACATGATGTATGTCACACCGCAAACACTTACAATATTACGTCCTTCAGACAAACCCATTGAATCTTTTTACGTCACCACTTTATTGTGGTGCAACCTTGTAGATTCAAGGTCTTTCTTTTGAGGAAAACCAAATCACGCTCTCTTGCCAAGCTTCTCAAGTTTTATGTAGAGAGAAAGTGTTGGTTATAATCTTTTAAGGTAGTTTGTGCTAGCTTATTGATAATCATATTCATTTAAGTCCTACAATTTACTAAGGCTTATGGATATGTCTTATGAAAGGCATTACTAATCCTAATTTCACTTGTATGACTAATTAAGATTAGGCTTGACCTTTAATCATAACTAGCCTTCATTAATCGAATGTCAATTAATCTTTCCTTCTTTAATTAAGTCTTAATCCTTACTTAAGATCCTAATTAATTTCTAATTATCCCTTAATCTCTTCCTTAATCTTGGATTAAGGTTTTTAATTATGCTTGGTTAAGGTTAAATTATAATTAATTAGTTTTTAACCGTCGTTAGAGATTAATTACTTAATTAACACTTATATTAATATTAATTATCTTTAGACTTAATTAATTATTAATTAACTTAAGTAATTTAGGCTAATCAACTTAGGTGATTAAATTAGTTAAGTCTACTAATTAATCCTAAGTTTAATTTTCACAACTTAGATTAGTGTTGAAGTTTCACCCTAATCTAAACCTAAGCCCATGAATTATTTTTAGCTAATCTAAACCTAAGCCCATGAATTATTTTTAGTTGTCTTTTTTAATTGAGTTTTGACTTTCTTTTTGAAGGCTTTGGGACTAAACAAAAGCCTAAAGGTTATTGGACCCATGAGAGCCCATTTTTATTCATAATAAATAAAAATATGACTTTTAAATAGATTTTTATTTTAGTTAAAATAAAAATCCGAATTTAATTACTTAATTTAAAACTTATCTTATTCGCAATTTAGTCCTTTTTGTTACAAATTTATTCTTTAGTCCTTTTGGGCCAATTTAGCCCAAAAACATGTTTTAAACATCCTTTTGATCTTTTTAGGATCAAAAGGACATTCTTGATGAGTTTCATCAAGAACACTCATGAACATCAAGAGCAACCTTGAATGTTCATCCAAAACTTCAAATTTTTCACAACATCCAATCTTTACCAAAACTTCACACATTCATCAATAAACAATCTAAATGCCAAATATCATACTAATCCACTCAAATCATCCACATACACATTAAAGTTCATAACTCCATTTTCAAGCTCAAAACATCATTATTTTCAAGATAAATCACCAAATCAATTTTCCACTTAAGATCAACCACATGCATGTACATATATCCATCATATAATCACATCCAAACCATCAAAATAATTTTTTGCACACATGCAGCCACCTCTCCCTCTCTTGGCCGAGAGCTTAAGGGGAAAAAATGAGGGATTTTTCAACAAAAATCCTTCCTTGGCTTGCATGCAACACAACCCAACCATCAACAACAATCCAAACAAGATCAAAGACATGCAAACAACAACAATAACCCAGCTCATCAAGACCGAAAATATTTTCTCAAAAACAAGCTCAAAGGTTTGATTTTTCAAGAGAAAAACAAGAGAAAAAGCAAGGATTCAAGGGCAAATCCTTGACTCTAGTTACATGGCCTACTAGAGTTCAAGTTCTCTCCCCCCCTTTACCTTAGATCTTCAAGGGAATGAGTGCAGATTTTTCCTCCTCCAACAGCCCCTTCAAGCTCCTCCTTCAAGCCTCCAACAAGTGGATTTTTGGTAGAAAGTATGTATTTTTTTTTTCTTTAGCTTAAATCCAAGAATGGGACTTAAGCTTGGTTGGTGATTTGGGTGGAGATGAAGAAATTTTGGGGGAGAAGAAGGGTGGTGGTGCGCGGGCCAGCAAGGGAGAAAGAAGAAGAAGAAGAGAGAAAATGGGGAGGGTGGAAGATGGCTAAGTGCAAAATGGCCATAAAGTGAAGCTTCTCCTATATATAGACTTAATGGTGTGAAGGGAAGACATGGACAAGTGGCATTACATGCACCATGCTGTGCAGCGCCAATTTTCGAGGAGAAAATAAGGTTTGTGCAATTTTTTTTTTCTGGCCCAAGATCAAGGTATTCGGGCCCGGGTTCGGGTGGTACCGGAGGGCAAAAAGGTCAATTTTGCAGAAGAAAAATCCCAAAAATCCCAGAAAAATTCCTAAAAATAGGAATTTAATACTAAATCCAAAAATATAAATTTTTGGTGATAAAAATAATTTTAACAATTCAATAAAAACACGAAATGCTGGTAAAACGGTAAGAAGCGGGCGTTACAGAAGTAGAGAGAGAAAATTAAGGTTTATTTACAGAGATTGTATAGAATTATAATTATAATTTTTAAATCATCTTTTAAGGTTCAAAATATATCTTCCATATTTTTCTACAAATTTTTTTTTTTTTATATGCTCTATGGTTATACTGTTAATTGGGGCCATTTTTGATCTTTTTGCCCAGAAAGTGCTAGAAAATTCTAAATAATTTTCTAAAACTCATCACTAATCTATATTAAGAGTATTTTGAATAAAGGTATAGATACCTCTAGAGTTTTAGCTATTTTTAATAATTAAATCTATATTTTCCTAACTGTATAATTACTAAAGGTGTCTTAGGTATTTTCTCAAACACCTCTCTAGAGGAAATTTACTCATAATTGTGGTTGGGTATTATAAATTTGGTGTCTATAAAAGCTATAAATACTTTATAATTAAATGATTATTACTATTTTAAAATTTTCTTTTATTCTATCTATACACCAGTAAAGAAAATGCGGGTGTTACATTTCTCCCCTCCTTTAAGAAATTTCGTCCTCGAAATTTGGTGTTCCTGCTGCTGAATAGGGATAAATCATCTTCTTAAGCTTTAAGAGCTACCCTCCTAATTAGATCATATAAGACCTTAATGGTTCCCTAAAAGTTGGATAATTATTATTCTTAACATTTCCTTTAATTCCCAATGTCCTCTTACGATATCTAATTTCTTATCACTAGGCACACGTATCCTACCCTTGAATCTAACAGTTCCATCAGCTTCCTTACAAAACTCAGATTCTCCTTCTTAGGGACTAGATTCCTTCAAAACTTGCAAAGATTGATCCACTTCCTGTGCTATTGCGAACTTGCTCAAAAAAAATCACTTGAAATCTTTAAGGTTCCCAATCTGATACTCTTAGGATCAATCCACATCTAGGTTTAGGGTCTCTAAACACTTCTATCAACTCTAGTTCCTTAACCATCATTGCTGCATACGCAAGGATGTCCTACTCAAGGCATCAGCTACTACATTGGCTTTCCCAGGGTGGTATTGTAAACTAAAATCATAATCCTTTAAAACTTCCATCCATCTCCTTTGCCTCATATTCAACTCCTTCTGTATCAAACAGATATTTCAAGCTCTTATGGTCACTAAAGACTTCAAACCTAGCGCCATATAGATGATGCCTCCAAATCTTCAGAGCAAAAACTATAGCTGCCAACTCTAGATCATGCGTGGGATAGTTTTACTTCGTGTGTTCTCAGTGGCCTAGAGGCATAAGCTACTACCTTCCCTTTTGCATCAACACACCAACCTAATCCTTGTTTCGAAGCATCACATATACTTCCAAACCTCTCCTGTGGGTTAGGTAAAACTAACGCAGGCGCAGAAGTTAACCTCTTCTTCAATTCCTGAAAACTATCTTCATACTACTGGCTCCTCACAAAAAAGGGTTGGTCTTTCCTAATCAAATGGTTCAACGGAGTTTCTATCCTTGAAAAAATTTTCATAAACTTACGGTAGTAACCAACTAACCCCAAGAAGCTTCTCACTTTTGTTAAAGTCCCAGGTGCTTCCTACTGCAACACAGTTTCTACCTTAGCTGGGTCTACGTTAACCTCGTCCACTATAGATCACATGACCTAGGAAATTCACTTCCTTTAAACCAAAACTCACACTTAGATAGCTTAGCATACAACTTCCTATCTCTCAAGATTATTCCAAAGAATGCTATACTTTCCCATTGGATCCTAGAAATAGGAGAGAACATTGCACGAAAGAATGAGGATAAGTTGGCTTAAATGAGGCTAGAAAACTTAGGTTCACTAAGGAGGGAAAGGGACACCAATGGACAACACAATCCAGATGGAATTACTAGACAAACCTGTAGCATTCATGGTAAAGTCCAAAGCGGATTGTAAGATTACCTATAGTCTCGGTATAATGATGGAAGCAATCTATCTTAGGGAATATTATTATATTTTTTTTTTGTTCCTTATGGTCATCCTACTCCCACGGATTGTATTCATTCCCCTAGGGCATCCTTACACGAAATGCCACCTACTTATCTAGTACTATTCCAATCCAATCTTTAAAATCTTGCCTAGATATTTATTTAATTTATATACCTTTTCTTGAGAGTCTAAGTCCATTTAAGATTAATTACAAAACAATCCTTGTAAATTGGTATTAACCATATAAACCAACGTGTCATGATTCTTACCAATTCCAATCTTAATTGTTTATGAGATTCCATTCACATACCTGATTGCAATCTTATAGGAGCATCAATCAAGTATACTCTCAGTCATCAAAATCAACACATACGATAATCGCTCATTATTTGACATATCTTATTTCTACTAACCTCATGGAAGTGTTGTCCTTACTTGGATCATACCATTGGTAGCTCTTGTAGTGCGTACTCGTTGCATATAATTCTTCAATTGCATCATGATCTCTTTCTTCAATTTCCCTGCGTAAATCTTGATACTAACAGATCATTTTCTTAGTCATATCCTACCATCCGACCTAAATTTCTTAAGAACTACACCTTTGTGGCCATTGGCCCAATACTTCGACACTCCTTTATCTAAATCGAGTTTTCCACTTGTTTCTATAAATCCTTATTTTATCAATCCGTTAGAGATAGCGAATCATACTCTAGTGATATCTATCAAACTTCAATCATGACACTCGTTCCACAGTCAAACCCTTTTAGACTTCAAGTTCATCTACAAGGTATCCAAATATACCTTAATTACTAAGATCAACTCTCAATTCATATGTTTCTCATTCTTATCCTAAACTCCATTATTATTATCCTGAGTATACCCCAAGCCGTCGATTATTTCTACTTGCCTTGCCAAATTATATATATATTTCAATAACTAAATCCTCAAGAGCTATTAGTATAAATCCCCAAATCTCAAAACCTTAATAATTAAACATAAATGATCAATCATCTTAACCTTGAATTTACCAAGCCTCGAATCCATTATCGATCCCTTAGGTTACTTATCTAAAGGGAAATGGGAACTTATCCTTAGTGGTCATCCTATCCTGACCTTTGATGTCTCACTCAGCACCTAAATCCACAAGTCAAATCAACTATTGGCTACACTAATGTACCATCTCAGGACCTAGAGGTCTTGGCAAACTCGTTTTAGAAGCTTGATTACTTGGTTCATTCATACTACCTTAATTCTAATTAGGGTGTTAAGTTAATTCTTATTGTATGATTCTATGCTACCTTGTCTCCTTCCCAGGAGATCGCCCCATCTCAGGGTTGCCTCTTTCTGCCATGGAATCCTGCATTCGCAGAACAAGTCAACTTCTTCCATTTCATGCAGAACCATTCAAGCAAGAATAAGCAACGCTATACACATATCCTCATATTACTAAGATAGTAAGATGAGAGCAACCAATTCACACAAGGCAAACAATCAACATAAACAAACATTCAACACAGAGTAAACACAGAGAGAAGGGTATTGCAGACCATACCCGAGGCCAAAAGGAAAGAACAGCTCTGATACCACTAAATGCGACAACCCTTAGTTATACCGCTAAGAGTATCACATTACGAACGTAACCGATGACTCTTATTTTTAATTGTATGCTTAGAAAATAACGGGAATATTTTTTTTTTTTATATGCTGGCTATGGTTATACTGTTAATTGGGGCATTTTGATCTTTTTGCCCAGAAGTGCTAGAAAATTCTAAATAATTTTCTAAAACTCATCACTAATTATATTAAGAGTATTTTGAATAAAGGTATCGATACCTTAGAGTTTTAGCTATTTTTAATAATTAAATCTATATTTTCCTTAACTGTATAATTACTAAAGGTGTCTTAGGTTATTTTCTCAAACACCTCTCTAGAGAAATTTACTCATAATTGTGGTTGGGTATTATAAATTTGGTTGTCTATTAAAAGCTACTAAATACTTTATAATTAAATGATTATTACTATTTTAAAATTTCTTTATTCTATCTATACACCAGTAAGAAAAATTGCGGGTGTTACAGTGGGTTCAGGAGCTATCTCAAGAATCTTGCCCTTGGTTCTCCTCCTTTGCTGAGCACTAGAGCTCTTTCTCTTCTTATTACCTTGAGCCAAGGTAGCTTGCCTTTCATCTTCAGCCAAGGCTAGCTGAGAGGCCACAACAATAGCATAGTCTATTTTCTCTTGCTCAACCTTCTTATCCAATTCTTCTTGCTCTAAGGCAGTAGCTATGGCTGCTACTTGAATCAACTCTGGATTAGAGGGGCAAGCTGCCAGAGGTGGAGCTGCTACAGCTTCAGGATCAGCAAGGTTAGCAATCTCTTTCTCATGAGCCTTTCCTTCTATGTCAGAAGTGAGGCTTAGGAGGTTTGCACCTTCAGAAACCCTGACCCACTATTCAGACGGCTTTGCAAAACCTTCTGAACAGGTTCAGATGCCTGAGTGTGCAAAGTAGAAGTTGCTGAGGATACTTTTGCCTGCGCTTCTCACGTAGCTTTTGCAGTTTAGGTTGAGGAGATGGTTTTTGAGGGCCTTGAACTCTGCCTTTCTGATGTCTCCTTGAAGCTCTTGTTCAAGAATCTCTATTGTGTTTCCTCTTCTTGAGGTCTTCTCCATGAGAACACTCTCCTTCAGAGTAGGAGATGGAGGTCTTGGGGTGAGAGTGAGATTCATGCTCTTCAGATTAGCCTCACCAAAGAATTCAGGTGACTTGTGATCAAACAGTCTTTCAATAGGTACTTTAAAGTGCAAGAGTACCTTTGTAATGAGAGTGTTGTGAGGTAGATTTGCACCAGAGTCTCTAATCTTCTTCTGCATGTGGAACATGATGATGCTGGGAAGATTGACCTTCTTCTTCTGCAGCAAGTGAATCATACAGAATCTCTCCAATTCAGACACGTGGTTTCTGCTTCCACTCTTAGGGATTATGCAGAACCCTAAGATGGAGTGAAGTACTCTGACCTTATCCAGCAAGAACTTAGAATCAGGAGTCTTGGGTTCTTCTGTACCATACAACATCTTTGTGTACTTCTTTTGCCCATCATTCCTCAACTCCCATCCAGGAGTGAAGGTTTCCTTCAGCCTTGACCTTGGTGATGTGGAAAGAATCCCTACATCAACAAAAACAGGGACTCCTAGAACAGTAGCCTTGATGCTTTCATACACTCCCTTGGAGTTAGGGATTCCTCTAGCTGAAGCCCAGAAATATATGACACTCTGCTCGTGCCATGAACAATAGATGTTGTCAAAGAATGGAGTCCAGCCAGCAGCATCAAATTCCTCAACCAAATCCATACCAAGATTTCGAAGCTCCTCAAGGTCCACACCTTTTGATCTGACCACATTTCCACCGGAATTGGAAGACTTCTTTGGTGCCATTGATAAGTTGCAGAGAAACTTGAGAGAAAAACGGTTGCTAGAGAGAAGAAGAAGTTCAAACAGTGCTGAGAGAAAGTGTAAGACTTCCTCGACACTCTTACTCTTGCATTTATAGACCCCCGATGCAATGATGGCTAGTACTGGCTGCGCACACATTGGGTAACGTGCGAAGTGGAAGAGACAAAATAAATGGAATTAAAAACCGTCTCAGATAGCCACGTCAGCAAGTCATTTCAGACAAGTGAGAAATTTCAGACACACATATAAAATTTCAGAAACCTTAAAATTTCAGACATGTCACAATTTCAGACCCTGGAATTTCAGACGCTCTTAACATATCAGACATTATCATACATAATCAATTATTAGAAAATGCATGTATGTTCAAATTACTGCGTATGAACTTAAATCTATCTTCAGCCAGGGGTTTTGTGAATATATCTGCCCATTGATGCTCTGTGTCATGAAATGAATATCAAAAACACCTTTCTGAACATAGTCTCTAATTAAATGATGCTTGATTTCTATATGCTTAGCCCTAGAATGTTGGATAGGATTTTTAGATAAATTAATTGCACTTGTATTATCACCAAAACAGGTATAGCAGAGATAGGAATATTAAAGTCCTCAAGCTGATACTTCACCCATAGCAGTTGTGAACAACAACTGGCTGCTGAGATGTATTCTGCTTCTGCTGTTGATAATGTAATGGTGCTTTGCCTTTGGCTTGACCAGCTGATCATGTTACTTCCAACAAATGACATCCTCCACTGGTGCTCTTTCTTTCTATTCTATCTCCAGCAAAGTAAGCATCACAGTATCCTATTAACCTGCAATCCTTGTCTGTCTTATAGCATAGACCAAGATTAGTAGTGCCTTTAAGATATCTAAAAATTCTCTTAACAGCTTTGTAATGAGTAGTTCTTGGATCTGATTGAAATCTAGCACAAGACACACACTGAACTTTATGTCAGGTCTGCTTGCTGTTAGATACAATAAAGAGCCAATCATTCCTCTATACAAAGTTTGATTTACCGGTTCTTCGTTTTCATCCTTGCTTAAAGATGAAGAGGGATGCATAGGAGTTGACATGGGTTTGCAATCATTTAAGTTAAACTTCTTGAGCATTTCTTTTAGTTCTCCCATTAAACTCATTTTCAAACTCTGATTGCATCAACTCAGAAAACTCCTTGCACAGAGAAGAATTAGTTGAACCAAAAAAAATGTCATCAACATATATCTGGACAAGTATAAGATCTTTGTTAGACTGTTTTCTAAAAAGAGTTGTATCTACTTTTCCTCTTTCAAAACCATTTTTGATAAGAAAACTGCTCAATCTGTCATACCAAGCTCTTGGGGCTTGCTTCAGACCATAAGGAGCCTTTTTCAGTTTGAAAACATGATCAGGAAAAACTATATCTTCAAAACCAGGGGGTTGTCTAACAAAAACCTCTTCTTCAATGAATCCATTAAGAAAAGCACTTTTGACATCCATTTGATATAGTTTGATGCCATTATTTACAGCATAAGAGAGAAGAATTCTAATTGCTTCTAACCTGGCAACAGGGGCAAAGGTTTCAGTGAAGTCAATACCTTCTTGTTGATTGTACCCTTGAGCCACCAATCTTGCCTTGTTTCTGACCACTTTTCCTTCTTCAGACAGCTTGTTTCTGAACACCCATTTGGTTCCAATAATAGTTTTCCCATGGGGTTTAGGAACAAGGGTCCAGACATCACTCCTAGCAAATTGATTTAGTCCTCTTGCATGGCTAGGATCCACCCCATCATGCAGAGCTTCATCAATGTTCTTTGGCTCAATTTCAGACAGGAAAGCAAGAGAATTCAGATTCTTGAATTTTGATCTTGTCTTAACTCCTTCTGAAGTGCTGCCAATGATTTGCTCCTTAGGATGATGTGACTTGTATCTCCAGTTAGTTTTCTGAGATACTATCTGATATGTCTGAGACTCAACATTTGTCTGAAGAGGTTCAGTGACGGATGGTGCTTCAGACACCTGTTCATCCTTCAAGCTGTTATGATCATTCAGCTCCATACCTGCAAAATCATCTTCTAGATCTGATAGTTCCCTAGTCTCTTTCTTGTCATTGAATTTTACATGAATTGATTCTTCCACAATTAAAGTTCTAGAGTTGAATACTCTATAGGCTTTAGATATTTCAGAATAACCTATGAAAAATCCTTTGTCAGACTTTGCATCAAATTTTCCAAGATCATCCTTGGTGTTGAGTATGAAACACTCACATCCAAAGGGATGGAAATATGATATGTTGGGTTTCCTTCCTTTCCACAATTCATAAGGAGTCTTTTTCAGAATTGGTCTTACCAATATTCTGTTTTGAAGGTAGCAAGCTTTGTTAATAGCTTCTGCCCAGAAGGATCTTGGTAGGTTGCAAGAGTTGAGCATGGTTCTTCCAATTTCTTGCAAGCTTCTGTTCTTTCTCTCAACAACCCCATTTTGCTGAGGTGTTCTTGCCACAGAGAAATTGTGTGAGATCCCATTCTCATCACAGAACAATTGAAAGTTTGCATTCTCAAACTCTCCACCATGATCACTTCTGATGACAGATATACAGAATCCTTTTCATTATGTACCTTCTTGCAGAATATTGTGAAACTCCTGAAAGTCTCATCCTTGCTTCTTAGGAATAACACCCATGTAAATCTAGAATAGTCATCAACAATGACCAAACCATATTTTTTACCACTAATACTTTCTGTTCTAATAGGACCAAACAAGTCAATATGTAACAGTTCTAAAGGTCTGCTAGTAGAAACAACATCCTTACTCTTAAAAGAGTGTCTTGTTGGTTTCCCTTTTAGACAGCTTTCACATAAAATGTCAGATTGTAAGAAAGCTTGGGCAGTCCTTTAACAAGGTTGTATTTTGCTAACTTTGAGATTAATCTCAAGCTGGCATGCCCCAAGTCTTTGATGCCAAATCTGTTTTTTCATCTTCAACAGAGATGAAACATTTACATTTTGACTTGCCAACTCCTCTAGAATTTTTGTAACACATTGTTGTGTCTCTTACTGTAAAAAGGATTTGATCATGAGAGTCTTTGCTATACATCCTTCTTTAGTAAAGGAGACCACATATCCACTGTCACCAATTGACTTATGCTCGGTAGATTGTGCTGAAGTCCCTCTACTATAAAGAACATTCTTAATAAGGGATAAAGGAGATATACCTACAGTCCCTATACCAGTGATCTTCCCTTGCTGATTTCCCCACAAGGTGACCACACCCTCCTGCTCTGGGTCTAAGGTTTTGGAACAAAGACCTTTTCTCCTGTCATGGTGTCCGCGGCACCCACTGTCCAGGTACCATTTGTGGGGTCCTTTGTCCTGTTAAACACATCTGCAACAGGAATGATCATGTTTTTTAGGTACCCATATTCTTTTGGTCCTTTCTTGTTAGCTTCGGGCCTTACTTTTCTTTGTGTTTGCACTGAGCCACATTGGTGTCCAGGCTTGCCACAGCGAGAACACCCAATAACCTTCTTTTTGCCTTTTAAAATTTAAGACAGTAGGAGGTTCAGAGATGTTGTGTTATCACAAAGCCTAAAGCTTTTTCAGGGAATGCCTTTGATTTCCAAGTATTATATTAAGATTTTTTGTTCGTTTGACAAATTTGGCTAAGTCTCTTGTTAGTTCCTCAACTTGTTTCTGAAGTTTTTTATTTTCTTCAGATACAGTTTGTGAACTGCTGACTTCAGTCCAGAATCTTTTCCTTGAGCATATATTTTCTATCTCAGAGCCTCATATTTACTACACATTTCTGTGTGGGCTTTGGACAGATTCTTATACTCTGAAGAGTCCCTTGGAAACTTCCATCAGGTCATCATACATCTCTGAAGAGTTAGGGAAATACCTCAGCTTCAGAGCTGTCTGATGAGGGCAGGCTGGCCTGAGACACAGATTGGCCTCTTCTGAAGTGTCCTCCTTCTTCTTCTGAGGTAGACTCATCAAGATCCTCCCATGTTCCCATCTTCCCTCTTCTTATTGAAGGTGTTCTTCTTCAGTCTTGGGCATTCTGTCTTCATGTGACCTGGTTGTTTTGCACTCAAAACAAGTAATTTTGTCATTTTGAGAGTCCTTTACTTGATTTAACCTACCTACTTTAGAGGTTTGAAGGTTGGTTCTTTCTGAACTTTCCTCTATTTTGCAGCATCCTCTTGATCTTCCTACTTAGAAGAGCAGATCATCATCTTCTGAGCTATCTCCAAATCTTCATCTGCTTCTGAAGTTTTCCTCGCTTGCATAGCCTTCATGCTGCCATGCCTAGGCTGTTTGCCCTTGGAGTTTTAGTGCTAGAGACTTCTTCTTGTTGTCATCTTCTTCAAGATCAAGCTCATGGACCTGAGAGATCCCAACAGTTCTCTTCATTCTAAGAGAGTTTAAGTCTCTGCCTCTTGAATGCAGTAACTTGGGTCTCCAGGACTTAGCAACTTCTAGATCTTTCTATTGTTTCACCAGATTCATAAGTTTCTACCTAAGGACGTGAGTCCATTAGTTATTGTCTGAAACCTTCCAAACATCTGGTCAATCGTTTCAGATTCCTCCATCTTGAACATCTCATATTTATGTGTGAGCATGCTGATCTTGGATTGCTTGACAGTTTTCTGTCACTTCATGGGCTGCTGCAAGAGTATCCCAGATCTCCTTGCAGAAGTACATCCTGAACCTTCTCATACTCTGATTTATCAAAGAACATATCAGATAGAGTTTGGCTTTGGCATTCATTTGTACTCTAGCCTTCGCTCCAAGGTCCTTCCAGCCTTAGGAATTGGGCACTCCATTATGGCATAGGCATATAGTCTCCAGTCAGTGACCACATCCCAGATATCAAGTTTGATGCTCTCAATGATCAACTTTATACGATCCCTCCAGTAGTGGTAATCCACTCCATTGAATGCTGGGGGCTTTGTGAAGAGGCTCCTTCAAAGATGTATTGCCTTTGTTGTTTGAAGCTTCCATCTGGATCTTATTCCTCAACACTTGTTAGGTGCTCACCCTGATTTGAGCTCTGATACCAACTACAGAAACACAGGGAAACACTAGAAAGGGGGTTGAATAGTGTTTCTTAATATTTTATGAAAGCTTTTCGCAAACAACAAGTTTTGAAAACAGTTTTAGACAGGTTTACAGGGGCTGTCGAAGTTTTTCTTAACGGCTTCTGAAAAGTATTTTAAAAGGTTTCTTTGCTTTTAAAATATCAGAACACTTTTTCAACACCCTTTGATTAGTATAAACAAATTGACAAGAGATAAGGGTAAGAAAAACTTAGCCAAGGAATTTATCCTGGTAAACTCACTACCACTGTGAGCTACGTACAGTCCCAATGCCAACTATACTTGGATTTTCCTCTTCATCTTCACCAAGATTACAGTATTCTTTTACAGTCAAGCCTCTTCAAGGCTCTACACCAAGTATTCTTTTCTGTCAAGCCTCTTTAGCTCTACACAAGTATTCTTTTCTGTCAAGCCTCTTCAGGCTCTACAACAAGTATTCTTTTCTGTCAAGCCTCTTCGGGCTCTACAACAAGTATTCTTTTGTCAACCAAGCCTCTCCAGGCTCTAAGCAAAGTTTACAGAGAAAAGAGTTTAAGCTTTTAAACTATACCAGTTTGAAGCTCAAACAAATACAATGTACAATAAAATCTGAGGTATGATAAGGATATACAAATGTGTACAATGAATTTTATCAGAGAGTTTTTACAAAGTAAAAACTTGCAGCGTGATGTTTCTCTTGGCTTTCCTGTATATTGATTTTTTCTTTTCCTTCTTGTGCTTGATGGTCTTCATGGTGGGGTATTTATACCCAATCTTCAATTCGTTGAAATACCACCGTTTAGAGATAGCATTAAATGCTATTTAATCCGTTGTGAGACATGCTTCTAAGAGCTCTGATATTTCTGACACGGAACAAGGTTGCTCCTGCCATAAAGCTGCTAAAAAAGTTGTTGTAGAGGCTGCGTTGCAGAGATTTCCTCAGTGATGTATGAAATTCAAAAACAGGAAAGGTCTCTGTGTTCCTTGCTATAAACGTGTTTGAAAAGGTACCTGCAGCAGAGGTTCAGAAAAGTCTTCACAAACTTCAGCAAAGGGTGCCACGTCATTAATGAGACTTCAGACGACTTCAACTCTTCAGACGGGTTGTGCACTTCAGACGGGTTGAACCTTCAGAAGGCTTAACTCTTCAAACAAGTTGAAAGCACTTCATATAGTCTTTATATAAGCTTATAGTGGCTTGTTGAAATTATAGATAAATCATTAAAACATATATGTATCTGTGATAAATATTTTAACTCAAATTTGTTAAGCATTAAAACTTGGGAATTGAGTTGTCTTAAACATCATATTTTCTCTTATGATATTTTTGAGACTCAACACGAATAACTTTTGCCTAGGGACTTAAGGTCATTGATGATGATAGTGAATCTGCTAAACATCTAATCAATCGTTTCATGTTCAATCATATTAAACATATCATATTGATGGATTAAGATGTTAACTTTTGATTCTTTCTTGATCAATTCCTTCATGAGCAATTCTGAGTGCGTCCCATATTTCTTTAGTAGTGGAACATCCAGCAACTTTGTCATATTCTCCCCTGCTGAGAGCACAGAGAAGAAAGAATTTTGCTTTGGAGTTAAGAAGGTAATCTCTGCTTATCTTCTGAGGTCCATTCTTCTCTAGGTTTAGGCTTTGGAGGTTCTTCCTCAACTTCAGATTCTCCTTCTCTGGAAGAACCTAGAATTCTTGTTCTTCTAGTCATAGGAATGAAGTTTCCATTTTCTATGATATCCCAAAGATCAATATCTTGGGATTCTAGAAATAGTTTCATTCTATCTTTCCAATAGTAGTAATCTTTGCCATTGAATGCTGGGGTTCTATTTGTAGATGATCCTTCTAGGATAAACATTGCAGCTCCATGGTTGGCCATCTCCCTTGATCTTTCCTCTCTCACTGTTAAGTGAGTTCAACCTTAGAGGAAAGCTCTTGTACCAATTGAAATAGAAATTCCAATCACAAGAAGGGGGTTGAATTGTGATCTTTTAAAGTTTTCTGCAAGTTTCTTTTAATACTTGGTCTGCTCAAGATAACTTGGCTTTGTATTAAAAGATTAAACACCAGAAGGTAGATATTATAGATAATGCAGAATGCAGAAGATATTGTTCCTGTATCGAACCTTTTAAATGGTAACACTTATTTAGGTATTGATTACTTTTCAAAATGGTTTTATGCACATGTAATCAATATAAAATAAAGAGAGTAAGGATAAGAAGATTGCACATACAGATTTTATACCCATTCACCTCTTCTAACCTGAGGCTACGTCCAGTCCCTACACCAAGTAGGATTTTCTTACTCAACTTTCACTTTTACAATAACTTTGGGTACACCTTACCACTAGTATTCTTCTGCAGCCTCTTCAGGCTCACAAACAGGTTTCTTTTCAGCCTCTTAAAGCTTCCAACCAACTGCAGCTTTTCTACAGAAGAAACAGACAATAAATAGCTGCAGAAAACTATCTGCAGGCTATTTTCTCCACTACAATTCTGTGGAACTATCCACTTACTGTCACAATGCACTTTCTCAAGAGGCACTAACACTCTCATGCCTCCTTGAGAGATTATAGAAGAATATGTAGTGAAAATTAAATTACAAGGCTCAAAATAAACACTCTTTAAGGCACATCAGAAGGTTTTTGAGCCAAATTTCTCTGCTTGAACTATTTAGAACAAATTATCAAAGATTTATGAGAGAGAGAATTTTTCCAGAAGGTAGAGATGGTAATTATGCAGTCTGGTGCTTCTTCTCGACTTTCTGTCTTACTCTTTTCATGAGGAAATGAGCTCCTTTTATAGGATTTTAAGAGATATAGCCGTTGGAAATCCTTGGAGGAGCTGAGAAATCTCTAGCTGTGAGGGAGGAGCTGTCTCTATCAAGGACAGACTGAAACATTGCAGGTTGCAGGTTGTCATAGTCAAGGACAACTGTCTTTTGATTGAAACTATCATCTGAAGACTATTCTTCTGCAGGAATTAATTTCTTCTGAAATATATCTTTCAATCTCATGGAGAAGGTCATTCTAAACATGTTGGCATGGAGAAATTAATTTAATAGAGTTCTAATGTTCTGCAGAAGAATAAAACTGAGAAATGTGGATTTCTAGGAGATGGACTCTTCTACAGAGTTTTTAAAAGTGAATCTTCCTTCTAATATTATGCCTTTGTATTATCCCTTTCTTCTGGGCATAGGCTTAGATCACTTGATTTCTTATTTATCCTTTATAATCAATAATCTGCATCTTCTGATGAATTTGTGTTTCTTCTGAAGAGAGGATATTCTCACTGTTCTTTCTTCTCAACAGCTTTTTTGCTTTCTTTAATGATTTATAAAGTCATATGAAGTGAGTTGTGTCTTCTCTCATGCTTCAGGGATGAAATATTGATTTTCTTTCTTTTGTTCTTAGTGTTTTTGAAGTGTCCATAAATCTGTACTTTCTTAACACATGCTCAAATAAAATCATTAGTATTTCAAATCAGAATTTGTACTAACTGAAATAAGAGAGGTTCTCATTATTAAAACATTCCTGGAGGATTTTGATCCTTACAATGTAGTCACAAATGGTGATTATATTCCCACTAACAATGGTGTGCCCATTCATAAGGCAGAATGGACTGGTGATCAGAAGGCGCGTGTGCAACTTAATGCCAAATCAAAACTCTATCTGGTGTACTCTTTGAGTAAATCAGAATATGAGAAGGTGCATGGATGTACTTCTGCCAAAGAAATCGGGGATACATTAGCTTCAGC
This sequence comes from Sesbania bispinosa, assembly GCA_026901365.1. Taxonomy (NCBI): domain Eukaryota; kingdom Viridiplantae; phylum Streptophyta; class Magnoliopsida; order Fabales; family Fabaceae; genus Sesbania; species Sesbania bispinosa. The sequence continues at coordinate 2,278,561 of QLOH01000035.1, forward strand.
CCATGAGGGGACTGACAATGTAAAACAATCCAATATCAGTATGCTTGTTCATTAGTATGAGATGTTCAAAATGCATGAATCTGAGTCTATTGATCAGATGTTTGGAAGATTTCAGACCATCAAAAATGGACTCAAATCTCTTGGAAGAACCTATGATTCAGGTGATAATAATTTCAAAATCCTTAGGAGTCTACCAAAGATTTGGAGGCCGAAAGTGACTGGCATTCAAGAGGCAAAGGACCTCAATACTCTAAGAATGGAGGAACTTCTGGGATCCCTCAAAGTCCATGGGTTGGAACTTGGCGAAAATGCTCCCAAAAAGAAGTCACTTGCCCTGAATTCCAAGTCCAAACTGCTGAAGGGTGGACCACAGAAGGCCACGAAAGATGAGGAGTCTTCAGAAGGTAGCTCAGATGATGATGATGATCTGGCTCTATTGAGTAGGAAGATCAAGAAAATGCTTCAGAAAAAGGGAAAGTTCAGAAAGCACTCATTGTCTGACCATAAATCAGGTAAATCAAGTAAAGATTCCTTTTCTGCCGATAAAATTTTTTGCTATGAATGTAAGCAGCCAGGGCATATGAAGGTTGATTGTCCAAAGCTGAAGAAACCTTCCTACAAGAAGAAAAAGTTCTTTAAGAAGAAGAAGGGTTTGATGGCAACCTGGAAGGACTTAGATGATTCAACTTCAGAAGAGGAGGATGAATCTGCTGATGAAGCCAACCAATGTTTAATCACAAGTCTCCCTTCATCAGACAGTTCTGAATCTGAGGTAATCCCTCTAACTCTTCAAGACATGTATGATGATTTATTAGAAAGTTCTAAAGAGCTTTTCCAAGAGTACAAAGATTTGTCTAGAGCATACACTGAAGTTGCAAACAAAAGTGAAGCTCTTGAGACTGAAAATCTTTTGTTTAAAGAAAAACTCTTGAAGAATTCTGGGGCTAGTAGTTCAGAAAGTTTAATAAAAGAAAATGAACTTCTAAAGAAACAAGTTGCTGAACTTACTAGAGATCTAGCCAACTTTGTTAATGTAACAAAGAACCTCAACAGAATGTTGGGTGTTCAAAAGAACTCCAAAAACAAATAAGGTCTAGGATACTCAGATAGTGAATCATCACATGATTCAAATTCTAAACTTGCTGAAAAAGCTAAGAAAGGTAAGGGATGCTCTCACTGTGGAAAGCCTAGACATAGTGTGTCTCCGTGCAAACACAAGAGAAAGGGTAGACCTGCTGCTAACAAGAAAGGACCCAGGAAGATATGGGTACCTAAGTCTCTGATTATTCCTGTTGCAGATGTGTTTAATATGACAAAGGAGACACCACAAATGGTACCTGGACAGCGGCTGCTCGCGACACATGACAGGAGAAAGGTCTTTGTTCCAAAACCTTAGACCTAAAGATGGATGGGTGGTGACCTTTGGAGGAAACCAGAAAGGAAGAATCACTGGCATTGGTTCAGTAGGTATATCACCTCTCTCTGTCATTCAGAGTGTTCTCCTTGTTGAAGGACTTCAACACAACCTACTGAGCATAAGTCAATTATATGACAATGGATATGTTGTATCCTTCACTAAGGAAGGCTGTGTAGTCAAAGATGCTTTTGACCAAGTCATTTTTACTGTCAAGAGACACATTAAGTGTATAAAATTGGTCTTGAGGAACTTGCATATCAAAATGTGACTTGTTTGCTTTCTATTAAAGATGAAAAACAGATTTGGCATCAGAAACTTGGGCATGCCAGCTTGAGATTAATCTCAAAGCTTACAAAGCACAACCTTGTAAAAGGATTACCCAAGCTTTCTTTCAAATCTGACATTTTATGTGAAAAACTGTCTAAAAGGGGGAAACAAAAAAAAGAAGCTCTTTTAAAAGTATAAATGTTGTTTCTACTTCAAGACCTTTAGAACTTCTTTCACATGAATTTGTTTGGTCCTACAAGAACAGAAAGCTTGGCTGTAAAAAGTATGGCATAGTCATTGTTGATGAACTACTCAAGATCACATGGTAATAATCCTTAAAAGTAAGGATGAGACTTTTGGAGATTTCACAAAATTCTGTAAGAAGGTGCAAAATGATAAAGGCTTTTGCATTTAGCAATCAGAAGTGCACATGTTGGTGAGTTTGAAAACTGAAGCTTCAGCATATTCTGTGATGAGAATGGGATCTCTCACAATTTCTCAGTGGCTAGAACACCTCAGCAAAATGGGGTTGTTGAGAGAAAAATAGAAGTTTTGCAGGAGATGGGTAGCACCATGCTCATTTCAAGCACCTACCAAGATCCTTCTGGGCAGAGGATGTTCACACAACTTGCTATATCCAAAACAGAATTTTGGTAAGACCAATTCTAAAAAAGACTCCATATGAATTGTGGAGAGGAAGAAAACCCAACATTTCTTATTTTCACATTTTGGCTGTAAGTGTTTCATACTCAACCCAAAGATGATCTGGGTAAGTTTAATTCAAAATCTTACAAAGGATTCTTCATTGGTTATTCAGAAACCTCTAAGGCATACAAAGTTTATAACTCCAGAACCTTATCTGTTGAAGAAACTATTCATGTTAGATTTAATGATGCTAAAGAGACTGGTAGAGAACTATCAGATCTAGAAGAGGACTTTGCAGGTATGGAGCTGAACCCTACTTCAGAGACTCCAGAGGTCAAGAATGAAGCACCTGCTGAAGGACCATCTGAAGTACCTGCTGAAAAGTCAACTGTGCAACCTGCTGAAACTGATCCTCATCAGAGAGTTAATGTTGAGTCTCAAAATGAGCAGGTATTGCCTCAAAGGCATGAGTGGAGATACATAACTTATCATCCTCGAGAGCAAATCATTGGTGAAACATCAGAAGGTGTTAGAAACAAAGATCAAGACTTAGAGAAGTCAACAATCTTGCCTTCCTTTCTGAAATTGAGCCAAAGATATTGAAGAAGCTTCTGGATGATATTGAAGGGTGGATCCTAGCCATGCAAGAGGAGCTTAATCAATTTGCCAAGAGTGATGTTTGGACTTTTGTTCCTAAACCCCATGGGAAAACTATTATAGGAACCAAATGGGTGTTCAGAAACAAACTCTATGAAATGGTCAAGTTATGAGGAACAAAGCCAGACTTGTTGCACAAGGCTACAATCAAACAAGAAGGTATTGACTTTACTTGAAACTTGTGCTCTAGTAGCAAGTCTGAAGCCATTAGAATCTTACTCTCTATATGCAGCAAATAATGGCATCAAAATATATCAATGGTGTAAAGAGTGCCTTCTAAATGGTTTCAATTGAGGAAGAGTTATTTGTTAGACAACCCCCTATTTTGAAAACTTAATCTTTCCAGATCATGTTTCAAACTCAAAAGGGCTCTGTTACGGTTTAAAACAAGCTCCCAGAGCTTGGTATGAAGACTGAGCAATTTTCTTATTAAAAATGGTTTTGGAAAGAGGAAAGGTTGATACTATCTTTTCAGAAAAATGTCTAACAAAGATCTGATTCTAGTCCAGATGTATGTTGATTATATTATTTTTGGATCAACAAACTCTTACCTATGCATAGAGTTTTCTAAGCTTATGCAATCTGAATTTGAAATCAGTTTAATGGGTGAACTAAAATTTTTTTGGACTTCAAATTAAGCAAGATCTTGACTGTATATGGATCCATCAAGAAAATATACTAAGGAAATGCTTAAGAAGTTCAATATGAATGATTGCAAGCCTATGTCAACTCCAAGGCATCCCTCTGCTATTTTAAGCAAAGATGATAGGGGAAGAATGTGTTGATTCAACTTTGTATAGAGGAATGATTGGGTCCTTATTGTATCTTACAACAAGTAAACCTAACATTATGTTCAGTGTATGCCTGTGTGCAGAGTTCAATCTGATCCAAGAGTAACTCATGGTAAGGTTTTAAAGAGAATTTCAGATTATTTAAAAGGTACTATTAATTCTTGGTTGTGCTATAAGAAGTAGCAAGGATTGTAGGCTAGTAGGTTACTGTGATGCTAATTTTGCTGGGAGATAGAGTTGAAAGGAAATCAACAAGTGGAGGCTGCCACCTCATTGGAGAAAATTTGCTCAGTTGGGCAAGCAAAAGGCAAAGCACAATAGCTCTCTCACTGCTGAAGCTGAGTACATTGCTGCTGCATGTTGTTGTTCACAGCTACTTTGGGTAAAATATCACCAACTAGAAGACTTTAATATATCTGTTAAGTCTATTCTTGTCTTCTGGTGATAACACCAGTGCAATCAACCTTTCTAAGAATCCAATTCAGTATTCAAGAGCAAAACATATTGAAATAAAACATCATTTTATTAGAGACTATGTTTCAAAAAGGGATTATTGATATACAGTTCATTGACACAGAGCAACCAATGGGCTGATATATTTACTAAACCACTTGCTGAAGACATTCAAATTTATCAGAGAAAATTTGCACATTTTAAAACACTTTCTGAAAAAATAAAATTACTGAATTGCATTTACTGAAAGTGTTGATATGCACAAGTGTTCTCCTGAATCTGTTCTTTTAGATTGCATATCCACTTCTTCAAGATGCTCTGTATACCCTTTTGATTGATGACAAAAGAGAGAGTATTAAGAAACTAACAAAATCCAAAGTTAAGTTTTTGTTCAGAAGAATTCAGTGATTCAGGGGGAGCAAGGGTTTGAGCAAGGCATAAGCAAGGCATTATATCCAAGTATCTAAAAAAGGGGGAGGAAAATTCTAAACTCATCTTTTTATAATTTCCCTTCAAGATATTTGATAAGTTCTTAAACAAATTTGTCATCATTAAAAAGGGGGAGAATGTTGAGTCTCAAAATATTATTAATGGTTAATAATGTTTAAGTCTCAGACCCTGAGTTTTAATGGATAACGAATTTGGTTAAAATTCCTATGAGAAAGAACAGTTTTCTGCTAAAGGTAGTTTATGTGTTTTAGAAGGTATCTGATATAAACAACCCTCTAAAAACATGCAACCCTCTAATGTGGTCCAACTTGCTAAAGTAGAGGAACCTGCTGAATGATCAAGACCTGCTGAAGCCAGAGAACCTTCTGAAGAAGAGGGACATCGTACTGAGACTTGTACTTTTTGGAAAAGTGCTTCTCTGCTAATTCTCCTTGAGGACTCAAGTCAACCGTAGCCTTTCTCAGTGGATTTTGCTTCCTATTCTTTGGGAAAGTCAGATCAGTTGCTTTTTGGCATATTTCAAATTTCTAGTCACCAAAAAGGCATTGTCTGCTGTGAAGTACATTGTGTTCAAAAAAAGTAGAGTCTGCGCTGCTGACACCTACTACTTGCTGCACCTGCTACTGCAAGCTACCAAGGCTATATGTCTCAACGGGAGCATTTGCATTTAATGCTACCTCTCAACGGAAATCAAATGAACTTCAACGGATTTCTTTTCCAAAGCTATATATATGAAGTCTCATGAAGAAGAGAAAAAGATAGAACAAACGAACTTACTGAAACGCTGCTCAAAACTCTCTGATATTTCATTTGTTTCATTTGTACAACAATTTCTTATCCTGATTTTACTCAGCTATTGTACATCTTACCTAGTTTAGGCTTTTAACTTGTGTAGTTTCAAAGCTTAAGCAATCTTTCTTTAAAACAGTTTTTTGTTTGAGAGCCTGGAAAGGCTTGTTGTTTAAAGAATACTTGGTTTAGAGCCTGAAGAGGCTTGACTGTAAAAGAATACTTGTTGTATAGAGCTTGAAGAGGCTTGATTATAAAAGAATACTTGTTGATAGAGCCTGAAGAGGCTTGACTGTAAAAAAATACTTGTAACTGTGATCAGTTTGTGGAAATCCTTTGCTGGTGTGGCATTGGGACTGGACGTAGCTCACGGTGGATGTGAGTGAACCAAGATAATTTCTTGGCTAAGTTTTCTCAACCCTTATCTCTTTACTTTCAGTTTATAACTAACCAAGGAGTTTTAGAAAAGTGCTTTTATTTCTGCGCAGCAAAACAACTTTGTTTTCACGTAAGAACTATTTTATTGTGTAGATGCATATACTTGTAAATACATTATATGCAGGTTTTGATGATGCCAATGGAAAGAAAATGAGATTACAAGATTGACAAAGGAATTGGCAAAAGAAAGAGAAAAAGCAAGGAGCAAGGTTAATGCAAGATCAAGACTACAAGTGATGTTAGATAAGTATTAGTCTAGTTAGTATCAATGTTAAAAGAATTCTAGACTTTGCAAGTAATTTGGCCTTTAAAATAAAGTTTATGCAAAAATGTTTTATGAACCAAAATTAAAGTTCAAAATAAATATTTTGAACTTGTAATCGATTACCAGTTGGATTGTAATCGATTACCAGCAAGCATTCAATTTCAAAAACAAATTTTTGTTTCTGGTAATCGATTACCATATGCTTGTAATCGATTACCATATGCTTTTAATCGATTACCAGTAAGTCAAAAATTCAAAAATGTGAAAAGTCACAATTCCTCATCAAGAGACACAAAGCTTCATTTGTTCTACAATAAATATGTGTCTCCATTTTGAAAATGTGAAGAATCTTTTAAAATCATTTTGGCCAAACACTTGCAAATCATGAAGAATTCTTATAGGATCTTCAAATTGTATCATCTACTCTAAAAGAGAGTTCATCTTGTACAAACGATTATTCTCAAACTGTGTGGTTAAGAGAGGGTGCCTCTCGTAGATTGTGGGTGAAACTCAACACAAGGGAAATGGTTCCAAGGTGTGTGAGTGTTCATCATTTGTAAAGGATTTTACAAATAGTGGAAATCTCAAGTGGGTGACTTGAGGACTGGACGTAGGCAAAGGGTTGGCCGAACCAGTATAAATCGAGTTTGCATTTCTTCCTTAACTTTTACTTATTTATTGTGATTGTTAATTTTTTGTACATTGAGAAATTAGTAGTTTGCATTCATATTTCATCATAAAAGAATTGTAGTAAGTATAGTAAGAGATAAAAGAAGTAAGTAAACGAAAAAGAGATAATTTGGATTAACTTAATTCACCCTCCTCTTATGTAGGTCATGCATAGCATATTTACTGTGAAATTGGCATTAGACATCATGTATAGTTAAGTATGGTTATAACGTGGTAATTGAAATAGTTTATGTATTACATATGGTATTGTGTTGCATCTCATATGCCTGCTCTCCCCACACTGTGTGCATGCATGGTTATGCTCACTGAGACACTAGTCTCACCCCACGTTGTGGATACATTTTAGTTGTCCAGGATTACCTGGTTGGATATTTGGACGTAGAGTTGAAGCTCTTAGAGTGGGTCATTCCACTCCTAGATGTTTATCTTGTGCTCCTTGATGAGAAATTATTGCATAAACGTTATGCCATGTAACATAGGTCGGAATATTTGTAATTAGGGATATTGTATTTCTGAGCCACGGAGTGGTGTTGTATTATGGTGTGTAGTTATTTGTTGGGCTTATGTAATAGTTGGAGATACGCTAGTATTTGTTGGCTGTGTATGTAAAGATATCGGTAATGGCACGAAATAATTCAAAATTTTGGAAATAGTGTCTCCGACGGACATTTTTCTTGGATTTAGAAATTAGGACGTTACATTATGGTATCAGAGTAGTTCAATCCAATTGGACTGTGGCTAAGTTAGTTGCTCGTGATTTCCTTTGATCCTACAGTACCCCATGCTCATTATCGGGACTGATCACCCCTATATTTGTTCGTGTTGTATACAAGATTATGGTTAGTGATGTGAATAGGATGATTTGGTCGGGAAGTTGGGATCCTTCCCCTAAACAAGGTTAGAGCCACCCACCTGTTAGCTAGAGAGAGAACAACCTAGGTTTATCCCTAAGAGTAGAACAGTCACCCTAGAGACCTTATAGAACATTCACCCTTAAGCCCTAGTAATATGAGGCACACGTAGAGGAAACCAAAAGCAAGTAGACTCCCTAATGAGTGAGGAGAGTGTTGTTTGCTTGAACTTGGGTCCTGACAGTATGATTTGTTTTGATTGCTTGTAATGCTTGATTTACCTAAATGACTGTATGACTGTTGCGCTTGATTGTGATGGTCTGATTATTAGTATGTAGAGTCAAGATTCAGTTGTACCAGGCACCTTGTCAGAATTTGATTGGAATGACAATAGGACAGTTATCCTAAATCAAAATAGAAACCTTGTCTAGAGCAAACCAAATTTCAATTAGGCACCAGGGAGGAATAGAACTAATAGGAATCACTAGAAAGCGGTATTGGAACACATAGATTAAGTAAACCAAAGCAAAGTAATGGGGGGTAACTTAGGCACCTCAGCAGCGTCTAGGAGGAGCTAGAGATCAGAGTCCTATTGGGTAAAGATTAGGACGAGTGTAATTCCCGGATCACCCTAATGCCAGTTAAGCGACTTGTTGGACAACTAAAGATGCCTTTTTAGAACCCAATACTTCCGCCCTTACGCATGAACTACAAATATGAACTCTTATGGCCTAACTCGGACGGTTATGTTGTCGTGGTGTTTGACCCTACACTTACACTGTCTGTCTCATGGTTTACAGATGCTTAGTGATACTTCAGGAGTAGTGTGTTGATGCCCTAGAGTGTGAATCCTATCTAATTAGGTTGGTGATTATCTAAAGTGAGGGAGCAAGCGTAACTCGTGCCCCCCCAACAACCTAGGAATTCACATGCTAGAACACCCTATCCATACCCTAGGACTGACCACATCAATAGTGATCCATCAAGACTTGAAGGACACGTTCAGGAACGAGTAAGATAGAGGCCCCTAGTGAGGGTAGTGAGGGAAGACCGTAATTTCCCTAAGACAACCAAATGAGCCGGAGCACCATCCAGGTGCCCCATTAGGGACTCCTACCAGTACCAATGGAAATAAAGACTTAGTCGACACTCCCTTGGAGGATAGGAATTATGGTCGAGAGGACTAAGGATTCAGGCTTAGATGATGATGACAGTTAGCGATAAATATTAACACACCGATGTTAAAAGTAGAGAGTCCTAATCAAACTACCCTTAGAAGAAGCCACAGAGTTTTGAACACTGAGTTTTGAACTTAGAGTGTAGGTAGAGGACCTCAAATGGTGGAATGAAGATTGGGAGATTTAGGGGTAGCCTTTTAGGACAGGATATAGGAAGAGACCACGGGGGAAACCCCGGTACACTAGCACATCAAAGATGTACCCAGTCTAAGAGTTAGATCAAGGATATGTAGTTAGGCACAACTTAATGGTCAGGTTGGGGGTTACGCAACCATTAGACTCGCAGCCCCCGGTTAAAGTACTGAAACCTTTAGAAGTCCTTGCTTTCTAGGAGGACCAGAGTGTGTATAACCATAATTCACCTCCAATTTCTAGTTGAGACTTGGAGCCAAGCTTGGTGAAGCCTTATTCCTTAAGGGGGTAGTTGCGGTATGGACCTATGAAAGGAGAGTTCGGTAAGGTAAGTTATGGGACTAGTCAAGATATACCGGGACCATACCATGATCTGTAGGGATTTCACTTGCGGTGATGGTGTGAGTGTTTCTTGTTAGAATCATAAGTTTCTCCTTAGTTCGACATGTGAATGTTGTAACATGTCAGGTCTTTTTGTACAGGTGTTGCTCGTATGGATTTATACTCCTTGGGCAATGCCGCAAGTACTGACTATTCTGCCGGTGCACAGTTTCGTGATTCAAGGGGTTAAGTGATTGCATGGGATTGAGTTGATGACACTAGCTTCAGGGGAACCATAGATTGAACTGGAATTCAATAAGAAAACACCTAACAGTAAGGCCAGGTCGTTAGCAACCCAAAAATAGACCAAGTTGTAACTATCGAGAGTTAGGGGCCCTACCAGCAACTTAGATAACTTTTAGGTACTCCAGAAGTGTGTGGTGCGCGAGTTAAGAATTGAGTTAGGAACCATAACCCAGAGTTTTATGAAACCCCTTCGTGTTGCGACCTTGTTGGTAATTTGGGACTTTGACACAGGATATAGGATGGTGGAGAGACAACTACCCTTTCGTCCAGTTAGGAACTGTTGGTACGACCCCCTTGACCTGTTAAGTAGCTAAGCCTCACTAGAAGAAGAAAACTAGCCTGGGACCACCTAGGAGACCATGTTAGGATTGTGACGGAGGGATGCTAAATAATGGAGTGCCTACCAAAGGGGAGAATCGGAAGTTGATTGGTCTTATAATAAGTTCGGCTTAGAACAATTTAAGGAGTAGCGACATTCAAGACTTGACCTATGAGTACAGAATCACGAGGACGGGTAAGGAAGTGCAACTGACCCTTAATTCCTTTTAACTACCTTAAGGATAGAGGCATTTAACGATCGAGTGATAGCTTAGGAGATTTCTGAGTACCCAACATAGCTCAGAATAGGAGTGTAACATTGAATTAGGAGTAATTGGGGCAAATTTTGGGGACAAAGTTCATTTAAGGGGGTAGAATTGTAACGTCCGAAAATTAGGGCCTAGAAAATATAGTGAAAGCCTTAGACTTTGATTCCAGCCAAGAGAGGAAGGTTAGAGGTAGGAGGAAAATTGGGGGTTAGGATGTGAATTTAGACAAAAATTAGGTAAATAACCTAAGGAGTCTCGAGTTTTGAGAGATTTTGGAAGAATAACCAAGCGTTAAGTGAAATAGCTGTAGGCAGAACACAGAAGCAATCTCACCTTGAGTCAGAGAGAGTTATAATGGTATAAGGATGAGAAAAGGAGGTTAGATGAAGAAGAACTAAGTGGGAAGGGCATGTTATTAGAAGGAGTTAAGGAGAAGTGAATCACCATATGTTTAGTCATTAGGTGTGTTAAAATAGCAATGGAATAGGCTTTAGGAGCAAAGGAGTTGATTTGGCAAAGATTAGGGTGGTCTGAGATTTGGATGAGAAAAGCTAAGTTAGAAGGAGGTTTTAGGGAAAGGAATTAGGTTTGACAAGAAGAGAATTCAATTAGAATCAAAGAGGGATAAAAATCAAGTTTTTTGGGTTGATACGCTCGCTCATTCTGCGCTCAAGCGCAGCCTGAGTGAGGATATCAGTATTTAGGAGAAAATTCTATTTCTGGTTTCCTAGCTCAGCCTGAGCTCGAGCACAGATAAGCGCCGAAAACAGAGAGGAATTTAGTGAAATTCATCTCAGGCTAAGCTCGAGTGCAGAAAACAGAGAGGCTCTGAGTTAATTCAGCTCAGGATGTGCTCGAGCACAGCCTGAGCGCAGGCGCGTGAGTGGGAATTTTATTCCCCCTTAGAGCTCGGACAAGCGCACTCTGAGCGGGAGCTCGTCATCAGAACCCCTTTAAAAACATTTTTAGGGTTTCTTCCTCATTCTTTTCCCTTCTCCAACATTTTAGAGAGAGAGAGAGATTCTAGAGAGAGGAAGGGTCCTTGAAGCTTGAAGAAAGGGATCTCAAGTCAAGAACTCCATCTCCAAGGTTTCCCCAACCCTTCTCTTCTTCCCTTTGAGCTCTCTTGAGGTGAGTATAACTCACACACCCACTCTCATCCTTGCTTCAATCCCTTGAATGAACCCTAATCCCTCATTTCCCCTTTCCTCTAGCTTTGTATGTGCTTGTAAGGTTCTTGATTCTCTATGTTTAGCTTGGATAAGTTATGATTAAAAGCATGAGTTACGGTATGATATGCTAAGGCTTTCACCCATTCCCTGTTTATTATTATCTTATAGATTATGGTTTATGTTTGAAGAACATGCTATGATTGGTTTTGGGGATTGGGTTTTGAAATTCATATGATGGGGTTCATTATACCTAAGAGAATGTTTAGATCTAGCATGATTCATGTACTATCTGTTATGTTTGTGCATTGCATTAGGCCCTTGGCCCTAGATAATTGGAAAATGATTTTGATCCTCGGCTCCCAGATAAAAATGAGTTTGGCTTTGGCCATAGAAAATGGCCTTCGGCCCCCAGATTTTGTCTTTGGCCCCAGATCACCTTAATAAATCAAGATTGGACTTCGGTTGGATGCTTGGACGTAGTTGAAGATCTTAGAGTGGGTCATTCCACTCCTAGATTTTTATCTTATGCTCCTTGATGAGAAATTATTGTATAAATGTTATGATGTGGCGTTTGTATTATGGTTGTGTAGTTATTTGTTGGGCTTATGTAATAGTTGGAGTTACATAAGTATTTGTGGTTGTGTATGTAAAGATATCGGTAATGGCGTTAAAACTAGGACATTACAACTACCCTATAGGAGGACACCCATGATTATATTTTGCTTTTAAAATTTTTAAATATTCCTAAAATTTGACATAATCCAAGAGTTAAAAAGTATGTAAATTTTAATCTTTTATGTCTTTTTAATATTTGAAACAAAAAATCTCAAAAATTGAGATTGATTATGGTAATTATTTAACTTGATATTAATAAATGGACCTATTGTAATAATGATAAGAGTTTAAAGGTTAATTGGGACAAATTTAAAAGTTCATGGTACCTATTTGCAAAGGACAAAAGTTCAAGGTGATTTTATACTCTTTTTCCTAATTTATTTATAATTTCAAAATTACTAGATAATATTAATTAATTTTACCAATTACATACTTTCCTTAACATATTCATAAAAATAAATAATTAAATATATATATATAAAGAAACTAAAACTATGAATTTAATATACATAATAATATTACATATATATCTATATATATATTATTAGCTTTTATGATATTTGATAAAAAACTAATCGGTTAATTAAATGTTGAAATTGTCAATCATATATATAAAATAAATGAGGTAAATACATTATTTTTAATAAAGAAATTGGAAATAGTCAAAAAGGAGAATGGGAACGAAATTAATCCCAAATGACTATTTTAAAGAGATAGAGTACAAATCATGTTTTAAATACCTAGATAACCTTCCATTCAAAACTAGGAAAATAGATAAAAGAGTTCCAAATAAGATAAATGCTAGAATGACTAATAGAATTAAATGAAAAAGAAGGCATATCTTTTAATACAACATAAAGTCCAATTTTAAACTATGGAAATAGACAAAAGACCTAAATAAGAATCAAGATCAATGCTCAATATATAACTAATATAAAAAGATAGAGAGGAATAATATATTTTTGAATTCATATAAATAATGCAGAAACCAAAAAGATTGTGAATGTTTTTCTCACATAGTCCATACATCTTTCTTTTAAAAAATGAAGACAAAGTCTCAAATTTTTTCAAAGTCAAAAGTAATTAAAAGTTGAAAACTAGGCAAAAGGGTGAATAAAATGTGTGCAAGAATTTATAAGGAAAAAGGCAAGAACTTTGAAGGGTTGTTGTTTTGTTAAGTAAAAAGAAGGGCTACAAATAAGCAAAAGAAGTGACACGAGTAAAATGCAGTATACGACACCTCAATAGCCTTTGAAAAACTTTTCACCATCCTTCCTTAACAGCTTTCACCAGGTGTTTCTACTCTCTATTTGCTATTCCTTTTTTCACCCCCAATTCAGAATCATGGTTAGCTAGACAACCATTTCATTCAGTCGAGAAATTGAAACAATTGTCCCTTGCGTCACTGTTCACGAATATATACTGGAGATACGCAAAATTGAAGAAATTAATAGTGAGAGTGAGTATGTGAAGTGAAAGCCACGACCTTTCCTTTCCTAGCGCCGACCAATTCTCATATTCCAGGTCTAATGGGTAACCTATTATTGATCTCTCCATCATGATTATATTTGACATAATTGCATGAGATTTACTACAGTTGTGGGCATGTATTCTCTAATGAATATTTTGCTGAATTCTTTCGGAGTGGGGTTTTGATGTGTGCGTTCATGTGTTTTGTCACCCCTCAATTATGCATCATTTACTTTCAGTGTTTCCGTTTTTTTTTCACTTGATCTACTTTCAGTGTTTTCAATTAACTTAATTTTTCAGAGGATTCAACATAGTTGTTGATCTCGATTTTATTTTTCTATTAATTGATGTTCTGAGAAGTTTGGGTTTAGGTTTTTCATTTGTAGAAATTAAAATCAAAAGTAAATGATTCTGATATGTATTTTATATATTTGCTTACATTATTTAACATGTTTTTTATGATGTCCTTAGGTCGAAATGGACAGGTTAATAGTAATCCTAACAATCAAAACCAAATCAGACCTAGTCTATCAATTCAAGGGTCGCAAGTACAGTGCCATTCTTCAAGTTCTCTCTTTGCTGGAAGTGGTCAAATGTTCCCAGAAAGGTTTTCTGGGAAAAATATTAATCTCCCTCCTCAAGAAATCAATACTAATATTGTTCCAAATAATAGTTGCAATGTTGGTGTCTCTTTTCATGAATCCACAACTGGGACGGGGTTAAATATTGCTTCTTCAAGTAATTTTTTTACTCAAAGCCTTCAAGAACTTCCCAATAGCATCAATGGATCAGGTTTTCACTACCAGGGGACTCCAAGTAGAGGACATGGAGAGATGAACCATGCCATTAATCTTGAATCATTATCCCTGAGCTTATCCCCTTGTTCAGATGAATCATTAGCAGATCAGTCTGGAACCAATTCTCCTACAGTGAATACAGATAATAACATTCAGATAATAACTGGGACGGGGTTAAATATTGCTTCTTCAAGTAATTTTTTTACTCAAAGCCTTCAAGAACTTCCCAATAGCATCAATGGATCAGGTTTTCACTACCAGGGGACTCCAAGTAGAGGACATGGAGAGATGAACCATGCCATTAATCTTGAATCATTATCCCTGAGCTTATCCCCTTGTTCAGATGAATCATTAGCAGATCAGTCTGGAACCAATTCTCCTACAGTGAATACAGATAATAACATTGGATATGTAGTGGAAGAACAAGTTGACATTGGTAGTACCTCAGCAAAAACAACGTGTTTACCATTCAAGAGAATTTCTATTGATTTTGAGGGAGAATTTCAAGAAGGTGAAAGTTCGAGTGTGGGTGCTCAAGTTGACATAGCCGAGCAACGTGTTGTTACTTCCCAAGTTAATTCCAATGCCAATGCTAATTCCAATGACAATATGAACCCATCACCATTAATGCAGATAATAGACCCTTCCATCGTAACAAGGTATTCTACAATAGAGATCCGACAAAGTTTAATGGCAATTCAAGATGGTGGTGATGTTGAACAACCACCTCTAGTCAATGCTAATGATGACATGAGATACATTATGGAGGCTCAGGTATGTATGCTTAATATTTACATTCTTATAAGTTAAATTTGTCTTTAACATGTTTCTTAAATAATCTAGGTTGATTTAGGCATGAATCATTAATGGGAAAATTTAATTATTGATATGTCATGTGTTTGTTTTAGAAAATTTTAGTCACCTCAAAATGTTGTTTGCTCTTTAAAATGAAGTGGTTCAGAGAATCACAAGAAGGGGGGTTGGATTGTGACCCTTGAAAACGTTTTGGTTCAACCTATAGAAACTTGATTCCTTACTGATATTTTGCTCAAGAGGTTTCTTGGATATCATCACATATCTTTATAAACTTGTACAAAGTTAAATCAAATGTTAACTATCTGTTGGGATTCAAATTTCAAGTATTAGAATTTCCCAAGTCTATAAGTCCTTTAAACTTTTCGAGTTCACAGAAAGCATAAGAGTTCCAAAATTTGAATTTGACAATGAATTTGATAACTTAGAAGTTCTTTGTTGAAGTTAAATTGATATAAAGAGAACTTCAGAAACTCGAAAAAAGAGACAAAGGAACTTCGAGAAATCAAAGTCAAAAGAGATTCTGGAAAATCAGAATCAAAAGATATTCTGGAAAATCGAAGTTATAAGGCTTCTGGAAAATCAAAATCAGGAAGTATTCAATGAACCCAGATATCAACAGAAAAAGACTAAGTGTCAAAGATGAAGGAATTTTCGAGTACATGAAGTCAAAATTCCGGAAAGAAGATTTCGAGAAATCGAAGAGAAAGATTTCGAGTGCATGAAGTCAGAATTCCAGAAAGAAGATTTCGAGAAATCGAAAAGCAAGGTTTCGGGTTTGTAGAAAGCAGAAACTCGAAAACAAGGTGCATAAAGACTTAGAAGATTTCTGAATCTGAAAGTGACTTTGTGAGGAAACAGAAGATAGAAGAAAACAGTTACTAGAAGTTACAGAAGTTTTTTTGATCAAGGACAGATGGCAACATTTCAGTGAAAGCATTTGAAAAAGTTCAAAGAAGAAAGGTAGTTTTCTGGTTAGCAGAAAACGTTGCAAACATGCAGGCTGCCAACTGATCGAGGTCGTACTCGACCAAATAAAATGAATTAAAGTGCAGTAAGGGTTGGTTAACCCAAAGTCGTTTCCCAAAGAATTCAATCACAAATTCAGAAATTCAAGATCAAAGTAACACACACTCAAGGGGAGATTGTTTGGATTTTTCAATTCTATGATTCTAAACAATAGAAACTTAAATTCGAAATTAACCAATTGGAGATTAAGATCATTCCTCTGCACATGCATAACCTGGATATATCATTGGAAATCAAGAGGCAATTCTATCAAACATATATGAATCCGAATTTCACCATGAATTAATCAATAAGCATCAACAACTCATGATTCAAGTTCTTGCATTAAGCATGCAATGTTCATCAATTAGGTTAGTGATTAAGCATCCCTAATTCTAATTGAATCTGAATTTAATTCGAATTTCCAATCCTCAAGCATAAAGCATACTTGAATTCAATTCTACAATCCCTAAATTCATAGTTTTAAGCAAAACCGAAATTCATGTAGGAAGAAGAACAAAATCGGAATTAGAATTGATGTGAAAGATAGAATCCGAATTACAACCAAACCTCAAGATCCAAGCTAGCATTGTTACATAGAAATAACCTTGAGAAGTTAGCCTTCTATTTCCATGGAGGTGAAATCCGAAATTGCAAGAAGAGGAAGAAGAAGAGAGAAAACCGAAATTGGAAGAAGAGAGAAAAAGAGGGAAAATGAAGAGTCTTTTTTTCTAAAATCTGAAAAATGAGAGTAAAGTCTTCAAACTACTCAGCAACAAACCTATTTATAGAGCCTAAATCATTAACAAACTGATTAGGCCTTAATTGGGCCGAAATTAATTAAACAAGCCCACAAACTAATTACAAAACTAATCAAATTCGGACTTATGACAGACAACAACAGTAGGCGATTTTGAAACAGAAACTGCTCCTAATTTCTTCATGGGAATGCGACACCCTTAGTTATACCGCTAAGAACATCACATTATAATACGTAACTGTCGAACTTACTGTTTTTAGAAATGTCAAAAAAACACGGAATTATTTTTTTTTTTTTGAAAAGGATTTAGTCGTCATCAATCTATTACATCTCAAATTTTCATTTTAAGTATTCATGAAATATTCTTTCCTTATTCTGAAACTCATTTTCCGAAAAACATCTAGACGATTATTATCTCGCGCAGATACACAACATACACGCAGTTATAAAATCAATCATAAGAAAAGGAAACAGCATGAATATATACATACAACATAATAACAGTGTATCTCTCGAGCCATCCAGATATCCACATCAAAATATGAGTTCTGGTAGTAGACCAAATAAACAAGACCTCAACCAAAATACAAAATAAGAGGCCGCTAAATCAGAGCTGCTACTACCTAGACTCAAAACTACACTAGTCCTACTCGTCATTTCCCGACTCAGTAGTGAACACCCTACTGCTCCTCCTCCCAGCATCTCCGATAGTGATCATCCTGAAATCCTCCGAGGGATCGTCGCTAGAAGAATCCTCCTCTGGCTCCTCTTCCTCAGGGTCTTCCTCTGGATCCTCCTCTGAATCCTCTCCCGGGGCCTCTTCCTCATCCGAGGTGTCGTCGATCACAATCAAATCCAGCTCTCTCGTGAGAGGGCGACCTTGCACATCAGGACGCACAGGATGAGAATCAGGCATCTCAGGGGAAGGTGAGTACCTCGGACAGTCCGGTCCGACCATATCAGCCATCCTAGATGATCGCAACGAAGAAGAAGAAGTGGGGCGACGACGTCAAGGAGGAAAGGTAGTGTAGCGTACGAGGTTGGGTGGTGTCGGGAACTCAAGAGTCACAGGAACGACGAAGTCCAGCTCGGGTACAAGTGGAAGTCTGGGGTGAGAAATGACGACGCGGACTTCCCCAGTGAATTCACATCTACGCGGGATGTCCGTCACCCGCCAGGTGCCCCTCGGCATCCACTGTAGTCGCACATGCATTGATGTCATAACTAAAATCTCCGATACCGGCTATCGACATGACAAGGAAAACATAGCAACACGAGATAGAAAAGAAGGGTGAGAACATCGCATGAACTCACAACATGTAGGACACAGTAAACTAGAGTAATCATACACACGGAATATCCACACAATTCAATCAACAAGAATACAGTTTATATCATCATGATGCATATGAACCAAAGCATGAGGGCCCGGGGGAAACATCACCATCCACAGTGCACACAGCAACTGCCCGACCATATATGTACAATGTATCAGGAGTTAGAGTCTGTACTAGCATTGGTACAAAGAGCATTGCTCATACATTTTAGCCAAATCATTTAAGCGTTCTTCCAGACAATCTCAACTGACCCCGAAAATCATGAGAGCGACAGGAATAGCTAAGTTGGGTTCCCCAATCTCGACAGTAGGGAGCTAATCTACGTCACCTGAGATCTTCTGGGAGCTAGGCTATCCTCAGGGTTGGCGTCCCTTTTGAGGACCCACTGGCGTTCTTTGCAAAACCCAGTTGCACCCTTCCCAACCGATTTCACACTGTACCAAGTGTCACTGCCATATAGGTCGTAAGATTTTCAACCACGAATATCATCAATGCTTATGATGCATGACACATAACAAGGTTTCTAAGCAAATACATCCTTAAAGGCAAAGCCCATCGAATCATTCAACGTCACCACTTACCCGTGGTACGGCCTGATTCAATGTCTTTCCTTCAAGGAAAACCAGACAATGCTTTCTCAGCATACACAATCCCTACAGGCAAAGCCCATCGAATCATTCAACGTCACCACTTACCCGTGGTACGGCCCGATTCAATGTCTTTCCTTCAAGGAAAACCGAACCCTATCTTGGGTTGGAACCTCACTCTCTCACTAAGCTTCTTGAGTCATATGTAAGAAGAGGGTGTTGGTTATAATCTTTTATAGTAGTTTGTACTAATGTTCTTAATAATCATGTCCACTTAAGTCCTATAATTTACTGAGACTTATGATTGTGTCTTATGGATAGCATTGCTTATCCTAATTCCTCTTGTATAACTAATTAAGATTAAGTTTAACCTTTAATTATAATTAGTCTTCATTAACTGAACTATAATTAGTCTTAATCTTCTTTAATTAAGTCTTAATCCTTACTTAAGATCCTAATTAATTCCTAATTATTCCTTAATCTCTTCCTTAATCTTGGATTAAACTTTTAATTATATTTGATTAAGGTTAATTAATTTTAGCCTTAAATAATTATTCTTTACTTAATTAACTTAACTAGATTAGGTTAATTAACTTAGATAATTAAATTAGTCAAGTCCACTAATTAATTCTTGAGTTTTAATTTTAATAACTTGGATTAGAGTTGAAGTCCAACTCTAATCTAAGCCCAATTTCATAAATTATTTTTGGTTGACTTTCAATGAGTCCTTGACTCACCTTTTTGAAGGTTTTGGGCCTAAACCAAGGCCCAAAGGTTTGATAACTCTTAGAAATTCAATTTTACTCATGACAACTCAAAACATTGACTTTTGGGTTGACTTTTACTTGGGTTAAATTAAAAATCCGAATTTAGTTTTTTTATTATTTTAAAAGCTTTTCCTTATTTTCACTTTAACCCTTTTGTTTATAAAATTGCTCCTTAGTCCTTTTGGACCACCAAAACCCATAAACATGTTTTCCAACACATACTTGATCTTTTCAAGATCAAAAAGCATTCTTGATGAGTTTCATCAAGAACAACTCAAGAACATCAAGAACACCTTGAATGTTCATCAAAACTCCAATTTTTCAACAACATCCAAACTTTACTAAAATTCAACACAATCATCAACAAGCATTATAAACAACAAATATCATATTAATTCATCCAAATCATCCATACACATATTTAAGTTCATAACTTTATTTTCAAGCCCATAAGCACCATTTTCAAGGATCAAACATCCAAACAATTTCATAAACTCAAACAACTTCATGCATGCTCTTAAATTCAACATATAAACACATTCCAAGCATCAAAATAATTTTGAAACACATGCAGCCCAAAATATCCCTCAAAGCCGAGAGTTTTAGGGGAAAAAGGAGAAATTTTTCCAAAATTTGTTTCCTTGGCTTGCATGCATCAACAATCACAATCCAAGCACTTTTCAAGCATCAAAATAAATTCAAAAACACACATACAGCCTCGCTCAAGAAATCCGAAACATTTCACTCCAAAAAGAGGTTCCAAAAAGTGATTTTTCAAAGGGAAAGTGATCATCAAGACATGGATCAAGGGTAATCCTTGACTCTAGTCACCAATCCTACTAGAGTTCAAGTTCTCCCCCCTTACCTAAGAAATTTCCTCAAGAATGAGGTGCAGAAACAGCTCACAAAACAGCCCAAAAATCCCTCCTTTGAGTCACCAACAAGAGCTTTGCAAGGCTAGAAGGCTTAGTGTTTAAGCTTAGGGTTCAAAGATGGAACCTTAGGCTTGAAAGTGTTTGGAGAAAAATGGAGGATTTGAGAGAAAAGAGAGAGAGTTCACGACTTCAAGAGGAAGAGAAAGAGAGAAATGAGAGAATGACCAAGGCTTGCATGTGTGAAAGAGAAAAAGAAATAAATGCTTTAATGTTTAATGCCATAATTTCCTAAGTTTTACACTTGGCTTGGAAGGAAGAAAGGAAGAGACAAGTGTCTCCCATGCAATACACACACACATGCATGGTTTCTAGAAGGAGGAAAGGAAGGGTTGTGCAAATTTTCTCGCCCGGAGAAAGAGTATTCGGGCCCGGTTCAAGAGGCAGGAGGGGCAAAAAGGTGATTTTTCACAGAAAAATCCCAAAAATTCCTGGAAACTCCAGAAAAATAGGAAATTTATTCCTAAACTCAAAAATATAAATTTTGATGATTAAAAATATTTTTTAATCACTCAAAATTTAATAAAACACACAATACGACAAAACGGTAAAAATGCGGGTGTTACAGGGAGTATGGTCATATAGCATATCAAATTAAAGCCCCGGAAGTTAGCTTTCCAATGCCACTGGAATCACTCAAATCAGACACCTATAGCTCCAGATATCATCAAAACAAGACAGGTAGGTCAGTAGGCTTAAAAATCCGAATTTAAACAACATTTACAGTTAAAGTCCAATTAAGCCCAATTTGGTAAATTCCAATTAAAATAGTGAATTTAATCACAATTAGAGCCCAAGAAAGCTAAGATTAATTATGCAAAGTGTGAATAAAAATGTGATCATCACCAACACATAGGGATAAATGATGTGTCAATTGTACATTAGTTAGCCGTTAGGAATAGAAATCTATAAATAGGTGAACTTTCTATGTAATAAAGGTTGGCAAATCATTATACTCAAACTCTGAAACACCTTATACGTCCAAACTCACAGCGACAAATAGATTACAAGGAGTAACAGTATGTGATGAACCCATCCACATTTATTTAAATGCAATTGTTCTTACAATTCAATTCTCTTCTCTTTGTTTACTTTCTGCAATTTACTTTCTGCAATTTACTCTCTGTAATTTACATTTTGCAATTTACATTTTGCACAATTTCTTCCTTTCTTTCAAATTCTATGTTTTCTATTTCTTTGAAACTGTGATTTTCAAGAATCCAATTTAGAACTTTGTTTGATAGAATTCTGAATCAAGTAGTTCTAAACTTTTTGAAAGATAAGTTCTTTGATAAAATTCCGAATCAATTAACTCTAGTTCTTTCATTTCTAGAAGTCAAATTCTAGAAAAAATCATTGTAATTTCTGGAAAAGTCAAGTCTTTTGAAAGTTTCTAGAAAAATCAAGTTTTTCTTACTAATTCTACAAATCAGAAACACCATAAATCTACTTTTTAAAACGAGTCCCGTAAGAGGATCTGATTCTAATCCCCAGATTGTTCTTAGAATCAAAGTGAAAAAAGATAATTTTCGAATTTAGATTTTATCACCACAAACAATTTATCACGCCCGATGGGACCAAATTGCCAAAAGTAGTGTGTTATAATTTTCTGAGAATTAATCTTGCATGCGTTTGAGAAGTGGTAGAACAATTTATGTTCAAATGGCTAGTAATGCAAGACAAGTAGGAAGTGGAAACAATAGTTGGGATACTACCAATTCTGGAAGTCCACCACCCCAAGCAAATGAATCTGTGAATAACAATGATAATAATGGGGTAAATGGAAATAATAGTGTTAACAGAGACCAAATGGCCTCTACGACTTTACCAGAAAATTTGGGTATAAGTCAAGTTATGTCTACTATCTCTGTTTCTAGTAATGTTTCTGCATCTCAGAATGGCAATCCTCCTTATGGATTACCTTTTGGTTTCGTTCCAAGTTCTGGGATGGCCCAACCAACAATGTCAACTGTTGGTCCAACAACGGTTCCTTTTGCAAACCGTGGGCCAATTTTTAATCCCTTCGTGGGAAGTTCTTCTTCATCAATTACAAACTCTACTTTACAATCTTTGAGACAACAAATGGATGAAAGTAATCATGAAATGATAAATATGTTGACTTAACAAATGGCCACAATATTTAATCCTCTAGTACAAACAACAAACACTAACTATAATTTGTTGGCTAGGCAAATGGAAAGGATTGCAGATGTATTTGGGGCACCTGCAAACCCTATCGTAAGGCAAGTGGCTAATTGTAATCCTCCAGTAAATCGTGAGGGTCAAAACAATCAAATACCAAATCCTATTGCTCCAGTTGAAAATAGGGAAGAAAATGCTCCTAGAGTTATTCTAAACAGAAATCAGAATGCTGATGAAATTCTGGAAAGGATAAGAGCAAATAACTTAGGGGGCAACAAAATGTTGTTGGAATTGTCGAACAAGTCCTAAACAGACATGGGTTTAATGTAGGATTTGCAAATCATCCCTATGTAGTATCTCATTTTACCCCAATGGTTTTACAAACTGAGTTACCTAGGGGATGGAAAGTCCCTAAATTTACTAAGTTTTCTGGTGAAGTAGGAGAATCTACTGTCGAACACATTGCTCGATACCAAATCAAAACAGGTGATTTGGCCAATAATGAGGAATTGAAAATGAAGCATTTTCCTAGTTCCTTAACCAAGAATGTCTTTACTTGGTTTACAACTCTTTCCCCAAATTCGATTCATTCATGGAATCAATTAGAAAGGAGTTTTCATGAACAATTCTTTAGAGGAGAAACTAAAGTTACTCTAATGGATTTAGTTAATATGAAAAGATCATCAAATGAATCAATAGATGATTATTTGAATAGATTTAGGCAAATGAAAGCAAGATGCTTTACTCAGATTCCCGAATATGAGTTAGTCCAAATGGCTGCAGGAGGTTTGGATTATTCAATTCGAAAGAAAATTGATTAATCAACAACTTAGGTATATGGCCCAGTTAGCTGATAAAGTAAGGCAAATCGAATATCTTAAGAAAGAAAAAGAAAGATTCAACAAACCTGAGAAGGTTTTCAGAAAAGATAAAATAGCATATTTAGAAGTTTCTGATGACAGTGATTTCGAATATGACTTAGAAGATAATGATGTTCACGTGGCAGAACTTAAGTCAGGACCTCCTTATGTTTGTCAATCTTTGAAACCAAATGGAAATGTTAATAATGATACAAAAGATAGATTTCCTAAGAAAAATTATGGTTTCGATATTTCGAAAGCTGACCAAATTTTCGATATATTAGTAAAAGGCAAACAAATTATTTTAAGTAATGATCATAAGATTCCTTCTTAGGAACAGAGAAGAGGTCAAAAGTATTGTAAATATCATCATACTTTTGGACATTGGACTAATAGTTGTGTTCGTTTCAGGGATATTATCCAAGAAGCCATTAAACAAGGGAGATTGAAATTCGAAGAAAAAACTCCAATGGAAATGAAGATTGATTCTGACCCACTTCAAGTGAATGCTAACTATGCAAAGCCTGCAAGTGTGAACATGGTTGAAGTGGAAGACTCAAATTCTATTGAGGAAGCCATTGAAATGGCTCCAGAGGAAGTTCAGGAATTTCAAGACATTTTCCCAAAAGGAGGAGAATCACTCCTTGAGTTTCTGAATAGGAAGAAATCTAAAGATGCTTCATTGATTTATGTTCAAGATGTCATGCAGTATTTGATAGATCTACTGCGAAGGCATTTCGTGATTCTGGGATGAAGAAGCATTATCAAGAAGTGGCTGTAAAAGGCCAAAAGAATGAAAACAAGCAAAGAAAGGTTAATCCTTCTTATGGTGGATGGATCTTGAAATCAGAGTCCATTTCGGAAGAAAAGATACCTCAAAAGGTGAATAAGTTTAATAAAGGAAAGCAACCTATGCACCCAATTTCCATGTTAATGGAAAGCCTCGAACTTTTGTGTCATCATCATCAGTTCCTCCAAACAAATGGGTTTGTCCTAGATATTCAAAGTCTCAGTACAATTATCAAGGGTTTCAACAGAGGCCTTATTATGGAAATAGGCCACAAATGACGAAAACTCAATGGAGGAGAGCACAAAGAATGAGAAAGGCTGCTTTCGAGGAACAAGAGAAAAGAAACATGGTGGTTTAAAGAAGTAATGCATAACCCAAGCCTGTTCAAGCAAAGAATGCTCAAGTTATTCAAGTTCAAGCGAACTCAAATCATCCTTCATATGCACAAGTTGTAAAGAAGAAACCTTTTTTCCAAGTGATTGGGGGTTTTAACGAAAACGAAGATGATTTGTTGACAGAAAATTTCGAAACAGGTTTCGCAGATGGTCTGGATGACATTTGCACAATTGTTTCTGTTTTACCTGCTGAATATGCAGAAGAACTTGAAAAGGACTTGGAGGATAAAGACTATGAAGAAGATGATATAGGTGAGGATCATATTTGTTATACTTACATTGGTAAACAGATTTGTCAGAATACTTCTACAGTTTTCGAAAGGCCTATAGAAGATATGCAACTTCACATGAAGTCTTTGTTTATTAGGGCTTTGGTCGAAGATGTAAGTATAGCAAAGGTACTTGTGGATTCTGGAGCGGCAGTGAATTTGATTCCGAAGTTTATGATGAAGAAGTTGATGAAGACTAAGTTTGATTTAATTCCTCATCAAATGATCATTACAGATTTCCGTGGAAAGACTTTGAAATCTGAAGGAGTGTTGTGTTTGGAACTAACAGTGGGAACCATTATGAGACCCACTATGTTTGTTGTGGTTGATTCGAAAGCAAACTATAATCTTTTGCTTGGAAGAGAATGGATTCATGGAGTAGGAGTTGTTCCATCTTCAATGCATCAGAGGCTTTGAATGTGGACTAAAGAAGGTGTACCCATTTATGTTGATGGGGAGAAAAATTATTTCAAAGTCGAAGAGGATGTTGTTTATGTGAGAAGTATTGAAAAGAAGATTATGAAGACAAGACCTTATGAAATGGTTGATAAGTATATGTTGATCCCTACAAAAGTACCTTACTCTTTAAGGTTGAATCCTGATTGCGAGTTCATGTTACAATGTGATGTTGGCCCATTTGAGGCCACATAAATCTCTGAATAGTCAGATCCAGAATAGATTCAAGCTTTTGGGCTCGAATTTCGGCCTACATGGCCGAAAAGAAGGTAGAAGCGACTTTCGAAGTCGATTCTGAACAAATTAGATGTAATAATGAAATAACGGCCACTCAGGCCGAATGACAAGAAGGAAGAATAATTATTGAGGAAATAATAGAAGAATAAATGTCATCAGACTTGGAAAATAAAAATTCTGAAAAGATTTCTGAAGGAAGTGAGAATTCTGAAAAAGAATATCTTGAGAAAATGATTCAGAAAGTTGAAACTTATGTTCAGGAAACTCAAGGGGTTAATTTTGGAAAATTAGATTGTATTTATGATGATTCCCCTTTGGGTTTTGAAGGAACTTTATCTCAAGGTATTAAGAAAATGGAAGCTCAAGATCCTTTAGAAGAAGTGAATTTAGAAACTGATGACGAAGATTTGCTCCAGAAATAGTTTCGAAGATTTGCTCCAGAAATAGTTTCGAAGATAAAAGAAGAAATTGAGTGTCTTCTAAAAGCTAAGTTCATTCGAACTACCAGGTATCACTATGCCAAAAAAGGCCTTAGAGGGCTCTCCCGTGCAGCCTTAAAGGGTGCTCTCGTGCGCACTAATAAAATCTGCTCTTGTTTGGTCAATAAAATGAGGATGCTCATTGGAGCGCCCTGACAGAAACAAAAAGAGGGCGCTCCCGTGCAGCCTTAAAGGGCGCACACTGGAGCGCCCTCCTTAAGCACAAGACATGCTTTTGGAGGGCGCTCCAAGGAAGCGCCCTGGTTCTCTAAAACAAGGGCGCTCCTAGGAGCGCCCTCCTTTTATTATTATTTTTTTTAATTTTTGTTTAAAAAGAAGGGCGCTCCTAGGAGCTCCCTCCTTTCTTTTTTATTTTTTTTTAAATTTTTGTTTAAAAACAAGGGCGCTCTTTAGAGCGCCCTCCTTTTATTATTATTTTTTATTTATTTTTTGTTTTTTTAATCCACTTTAACCTGCATATTTATTTCAGTCTGATCCCAATGGCTTAATCCAAAAACATGTATATTAATTCCTTAAAATTCAAACACTTAGTCATTTTATGAACAACACACATATCTACTTGAAATAAGAATTCCAACTTGACATAATATGAATAGTTTCCTATGCAAGCCATACAATGTAGTGAAAGTATGAAGTACCTATACAACTATATAGAATTCAAACATGACATCTCACAATAATCTACTCAGTTGGTAAATATACATGCATCTCATATATATGCTTAACAACTCTAGTCTTCTAAACTAAAATTTTTTTGGCATAGTTTGCTTTGTTTATTCAACATTTCCCAATTTATCAAACAACTGTACAAATCCATACCAGCAGCCAGAATTCATAAGTCAAATAGTGATAAACCAGTCAGGAATGTAATATGAAAAGGTGCACAAATTACGAACAGGCCTCTTCTTGAAATTGCAAAAAGAATAGTGATGATATATACTCTGCTGAACCCGTTAGTTAAGTCATTAATATTCAACTTTGTTTAACATTTTCACATTATGTACATTTTTACTTACCCTCATAATGTACAAATCATTACAAATAAGTGGTAACTACATGGTTTGCCCATTCTTCCCGAACCTCATCAAGCTGCTCTGTTGTGTAGGTTGAGCATCGGAAGTTAGCAAAGTACTGTAAAAGGAAAAAATTGATTTCAGTATATAAACTAGTGTATGAGGGTTCAAAAAAGTACTTTTCTATCACAAGTCATAATTACCTCTCTAGGTATTATGAGTTGGTTTTGATCAATGATCTCCTTCATATAACACATTACGAAGAGCCCACAATCGTCATTGTTTGTTTGGGTAGGACACTACAAGTATAATTAATTTAAAAATAAGTGATGCTTACGCGCTTAGTAATGAAGAAACAAATTGTCCAGAATAGATCAATATTACCTTAATGCGGTACCATGTGGGATCTGGTATAATACTATTCTGTGATTCCTGGAATCCACTCAACTTTCTATACTTTTGTAAAGATCTAAAGCAATATAACAAGTACATTGTATAAGATCTCTTAACTATGTTAATGTGATATTAAACCAAGGAATACTTACTTTTTAATCATATCCTTGATGGGATCATAATGTTCTGGGGGATTACGCAAAGAGTCCAAAAAGTAAACCTTGCCAAAACCAGTGAGACTCAATGCAATAAGAACCCAATGTCGGCTACAACCACAATGTAAATTATGTCAAATAAATGGTTTTATAAAAACAAGAATATTAAGACAAACATATACTACACATACCCGGCATGATTGTATGGAAGCAGGAACAATTTGTCTTGCCCGCATCTATTGTACAACACTCTTCCCACCAACTTATGTTGCTTGGTGTTCGCATTGAATACTGTGGTAGTTTATGGAGATATGAAAACATATTGATCCGTGTTGGAAGATGGAGCTAAGGCTGAATGATATAAATAACTATAAACTCTTGTCAGACCAACCATTTGTTGCTTTTAAATTATACAACTTCAACACAACTGACAACCTTGTATACTTGGTGCACCCGTTGTACAATAGCTTCTCAGCATCACTGTCTAGGGTATCAAACATTTGGGGACAATCTCTGAGGTCATCTTCAACCACCTTTCGAATCTCATCAATTCAGTCGCAATCCTCCCACCCGGTCCCAACGTCATCATCACTTGGTTCTACATTGACATTACTCTCTCCCATACCACTTTGTTCACTCCTAATCTCACCATGAAATATCCAACATGTGTAACTCTGATCAATTCCAAAACAGAAAAGATGGTCCCTCAACTCTGTTTCACTAACTCGCTTAGAACAAAAACACTTCGTACAAGGGCAGAGAATTCTACTAGGGTTTGTTGCATGGTCAATGGCAAATTTTATAAACATTTCCACTCCTTCCTCATACTCATGTGTCAGACGGTTTGCAAACATCCAAGAACGATCCATATTCTATCAACATAAGATGACATCATTAATAATTAACTCGAAAAGTATATATGATATTCTTTTGATATAATGACTAACTACATGCCTAATTTTCATATTAGTTTATGACTTTGTTCCTAGTCTATGAAAATTTGAGCAACATTTCATCTATTACTTTAATATTCCAAAATTAAGGAAAAACAATTTAAACTCTAAACCAACTGCAACCAGTCCAAAAGAGTTCAATATGAGTAATGTATATTTATATAACATTACTAAATTTATAAAACACATTTTTAACTCCAACCAACAACAATAAAACCAAAAGTGTTCAATAATAATATGTACGCATAATTAATTTTCATATTCAAATTTCAATGTTATTTAAACTTACTAACACAATCACAGCTCAGATAGCAAAACAGTGGGTGCAGATAGCAAAAAAGTGGGTGCAGATAGCAAAACAAAACATTGCCAGAAAAAGGGTGCACAAGCAAAAATAAAGGTGCAGACAGCAAAAAAAGGGTATGGTAGGGTTTCCCTTACCCTAGTGGCCGCGAAATGAGAGTGAGGAGAAGGGAAGGAGCCGCCGCGCCAAACGGAAGTGAGGGAAGGAGCACCGCGTCGCGCCGGAACGAAAGTGAGGGAAGGGAAAGAGCTTGCTCACTTCAAAGCTTGCTCCCTTCGAAGCTCTTGCTCACGGTGAGGGAAGGAGAAGTTGCGGACGGAAAAGGAGGAGGAGCTTGACGGAGGGAGAAGGAGGAGCTTGATTGAGGGAGAAAGAGAACCTTGACAGAGAATGAGAAGCTTGACGGAGGAGACAAAGGAGATGTCGTGGAACTTGAGGGAAGGAGACGAAAGAGCTTGAGGGAGACGAAGGGCTAGGGATACGGTTTACAGAGAGAGACAATGGGATGTGAGAACACGGAAGAGAATGTTACCAAAAAAAATAGATGGTTCATTAATTTGTGCTAGAAAAGAAGGCGCTCCAAAGGAGCGCCCTGGAAAAACATACGAGGGCGCTCAGGAGCGCCCTCCTTTCATCAGAATTAAAAAAAAAATTCACCCTGGGAACAAGGGCGCTCCCTTTGAGCGCCCTGGAAAGTAGCCAAAGAGGGCGCTCAAATGGAGCGCCCTGGAATCATAAACAGAAAATCCAAAGAGGGCACTCCTAGGAGCGCCCTCCTTTCGTCAGAAATAAAAAAAAAAACAAATTAACGTTGGGAACAAGGGCGTTCCCTGGGAGCGCCCTGGAAAATGGCCAAAGAGGGCGCTCCACCTGAGCGCCCTGGAATTATAAACAGAAAATCCAATGAGGGCGCTCCTAGGAGCGCCCTCCTTTCATCAGAACTATAAAAAAAACAAATTCACGCTGGGAACAAGGGCGCGCTGTTGGAGCGCCCTCTATTCTACCTATAAGAGTGCTCCCGCCCATCTATTGAGCGCCCTGGTATTTAAACGATTATTTTAGACGCTAGCCCGCATGGGAGCGCCCTAAAGGGAGTGCTCTAATATCCTCAAATTGGCGTAGTGTATGTTGATTGGATTTCTAATATTGTACCTGTTATTAAGATAAATGGATCTTTAAGGGTATGTATTGACTTTCGAGATCTTAATAATGCACCCCCAAAAGATGAATATCCAATGCCGGTTGTTGATATATTAATAGATTCGGCAGCAGAAAATGAACTTTTATGTATGTTAGATGGATATTCTGGATATAATCAAATTTTTATTGCTGAAGAGGATATTTCGAAAACGGCTTTTCGATGTCCTGGTGCGATAGGAACTTATGAATGGGGTAATGATGCCCTTTGGCCTTAAAAATGCTTGTGCAACGTACCAAAGGGCCATGAATTTTATTTTTCATGATTTAATAGGAAAATGTATGCTAGTCTATATAGACGATGTTATGGTTAAGTCTGAATCAAAAGATTTCCATCTAGATCATTTAAGACAAGCTTTCGAAAGAATGTGAAAGCATGGTTTAAAAATGAATCTTATTAAATGTGCTTTTGCGGTATCTACAGGTAATTTTTTGGGATTCCTAGTTTACAAAAAAGGTGTTGAGATTGATAAGAATAAGATTAAGGCGATTCTAGAGGCATCTCCGCCTTCTACAAAGAAACAGTTGCAGTCTTTTCTGGGAAAAATAAATTTTCTTCGAAGATTTATTTCGAATTTATCAGGAAAGACGAAAGTGTTTTCCCTTTTACTGAAGTTAAAGAAAGAAGAAAGTTTCAAGTGGGAAAATGAACATCAACAAGTCTTTGAGGAAATCAAGAGATATCTGACAACTCCTCCGATTATGACTCCTCCTTTGCCAGGAAAACCTTTAAAGTTGTATATTTCTGCTTCAGAAGCCATTAAAGGAAGTATGTTGGCTCAAGAGGACGAAAATTGTGTAGAAAGAGCTTTTAATTATTTAAGTAGAGTCTTCAATGATGCAGAAACTAGATATTGTGCAATAAAAAAATTATGTTTGTGTTTGTACTTTTCTTGTACTAAACTCAAGTACTATGTTAAATCTCATGATGTATTTGTAATATCTCATTTCGGTGTAATAAAACACATGTTGTTGAAACCTATATTGCACAGTAGAGTTGGAAAATGGGCGTTAGCATTAACTGTGTTTTCGTTAAAATTTGTCCCATTGAAATCGATGAAAGGACAAGTAGTTGTAGATTTCTTGGTTGATCATCCCCCAATTCCAATTGAAGAATCAACATATATAGGCTTAGAGCCTTGAAAGTTGTTTTTCGATGGATCCAATCATAAGAATGGATCAGGGATTGGAATTTTAATAATTTCACCTAAGGGATTTCCTACTCGAATGGTGTTTGAAATAAAACATCATTGTTCTAATAATACAGTAGAGTATGAGGCTCTTATTGCTGGTCTCGAAATATTAATTTCTATGAATTCGAGAAATGTACATATTAGAGGAGGTTACCAACTAGTTATCAAACAGGTAACCAAAGAATATAAATGTTTAGATCCAAAATTGGCTAAGTATTTGGTTCAGGCCAATAAACTTTTGGAGATGTTTGATGAAGTTAAAATTGAACATATTCCAAGGGGTCAGAATTTTGAAGCCAACGAATTGGCTCAGATAGCTTCTGGTTATAGAATTTCAATTGGAACTCTAAGGAAGATTAGTGATATTCGAGAAAGACTTCCAATGAAAGAATTCGAGAGTCACAATATAATTTTTTTAGATCAAAATGATTGGAGAAAAGAAATTGTGAACCTTATACAAAATCCTTCCTTTTCTAACAACAAACACTTGAAATATAATGTTCTAAATTATTGTATTTTAGGTGAAGAACTTTATAAAAAAGCTGTTGATGGGAATTTACTTAGATGCTTAGGAGAAACTGAAGCATACTTGGCTTTAGTTGAAGTGCATGAAGAAGCATGTGGAGCCCATCAAGTAGGAAAGAAAATGGAATGGATTTTGAAAAGAAAACTATTTTATTGGCCTTCGATGGCCAAAGATTGTCATAATTTTGCTAAGTCTTGTGAGGAATGTCAAAAGCATGGGAACGTGCAACAAGTTCCAGCAAGTGAGCTACATTCGATAATAAAACCTTGGCCTTTTAGAGGATGGGCTTTGGATTTAATTGGAATGATACATCCAGCTTCTTCGAAGAATCATAAATTTATTTTGGTTGGAGTTGATTATTTCACTAAATGGGTATAAGCAATTTCCTTAAGAGAAGTTTCTCAGGAAGATATCATTCGTTTTATCGAAGAAAATATCATATTTCGATTTGGCTTACCAGAAACCATTACTAGAGATCAAGAAACAGTGTTTACTGGTCGAAAGATGGTTAGATTTACTGAATCGAAAGGAATAAAGTTACTTTCCTCTACACCTTATTATGCACAAGCCAATGGACAAGTTGAAGTAGTAAATAAAACTATTATTGCTTTAATTAAAAGGCATATTGGGCAACGTCCAAAAAATTGGCATGAAACCTTGAATCAAGTTCTTTGGGCTTATAGAAATTCTCCAAAAGAAGCTACTCGAACAACTCCTTATAAATTGGTATACGGTCATGATGCTATATTACCAGTAGAAGTGAACTTACAATGAATAAGGGTTCAAAGACAGTTCGAATTACCTCAAGATTATTGGAATTTGATGTTTGATGAATTAAATGAACTTTATGAAGAGAGATTACTTGCTCTCGAATATATCATTAGACAAAAAGAGCAAATTTCCCGTTGTTATAATTAAAGGGTTAAGAAAAAGGTTTTAAATTAGGTGATTATGTTTGGAAGTTAATTTTACCAGTTGATAAAAAATCTAAGAGATTTGGTAAGTGGTCACCTAACTGGGAGGGACCTTTCGAGATTGAAAAGGTTTTTTCGAACAATGCGTACTCAATTCGAGAATTACTTGGTGATTTATGCATAATGTCAATAAATGGGAAATACTTAAAGGAATATAAGCCAAATCTGCAAGAACTGAAGATTGTGCATAGAGGAAAATAAATTGTTCAAAGGACAATCAAATTTGAGCCCATGCTCAACAAATAAATTCGAAAATAACATCACAAAAATTCGAAAAGAGGCAGAAGCAACTGAAAAGGAGAATCATTCTTCATTTTTGCGAAGTCATGCATTAGGTCTTCATATTGGATTTTTAAGTTGTAGTCAGATTTCTCTAAGTTACTGATGTCTTTGGACACATCTACAACATTTCTCAAAATCCCTTTAACAGAATTAAGAATTTCAGTTCGAGAAGACCTCTGCCTCGAAATAGTGTCTTCCAAATCACTCTTTTGTGACTTCACTTTCGTGGAATCCTCTTGAAGTTTTCGAATTGATGCCTCAATTCGAAGATTCTCCTTTTCAAGATCCTCAACCTTAGACAAATTTTGCTTGATGGATTGCTCGTACTTCTGAACTTTGACTTTGCTATCTTGGAGTTTATCCATCAGCTCAGCTTTCTCACTTTTCTGAATGCTCAACCTCGAAGTAGTCTCCTCAATTTGACCGAGTGTTGAGGGCATTCTGAAATAAGTTTGAGAAACCCTTAATCCATTTTTGTTGAGATTCAGAAAATTCTTTGAACCTTTTGTCAAAAAGGGTTAAGTAACACTGAATTTCCTCTTTGTAATGAGAATCCTTGGGGGTTGTCTTAAACATGGGTTTCTCGAAAACCAATTTCTTGAAGTTTTGAAGCACTATTTCAACAGAGTCTTCTTCGTTCAAAGGATTTTGAACAGTTGCTTCAGAATATGCTGATGATAGTGAAACTTCTCCAGAGAGGACTTCTAAAACCAAGAAAGGATTTTCATCTAGGCCTTTGAGGCAATCATCTAAGTCTGTTGCATTATATACAGGGGTAGACATAGACAAATCCCTCGAAAAACCTAGAGCTTGATTAGGAGTCCCAGATTCTGTTTGAGTACAAGAAGCTTCTTTTGTTGGAGATTTTCTCTTCTCTTGAGAAACAGGTTGAGGGGAAGGCATAAGATTATCCTCTTCCATGGGGGAATCTTCTTTATTCTGATCAGAAGGGGATTGCACTTCTTCTTCTTCCTTCTCTTCTTGTTCTTCGTTACTTTCTTTAATATTTTCCATGGCTTGATCTTTTGAAAGTTATTTCTTCGAAGAAGTGGCCTGAAGTGGACTTTCAATAGTCTTTTCTTCCTGAATCACACTCTCAGTTTGAGAGCTAGAAGAGATGTTTATCTGAAAACAAAGGAATTTTAAAGTTAGATAAACATGAACAATAAGTATTTTGCTTCTACAAAAGAAAAGAGAGTAAAAATTACATGCTCCACAATTCCACTTGGGATTGAGTTTTTATAGGCCTTAACTTTAAATCTTTGGCCAAATCTCTGAGTTTACATATATTTGTTCCAAAAATATCTCTTTTTGCAAATGAAAGATTAATTCTTGAAAGAGACCATTTTTGGGGGGCATCGGTTGGGATTCGAATTTCAAGTATTTAGAATTTCCAAAGTCTATAGGTCCTTTATACTTTTCGATATCACAGAAAGCATAAGAGTTCCAAAATTCAAATTTGACAATGAATTTGATAACTTAGAAATTCTTTGTTGAAGTTAAGTTAATATAAAGAGAACTTCAGAAACTCGAAAAAAGAGATAAAGGAACTTCGAGAAATTGAAGTCAAAAGAGATTCTGGAAAATCAAAATCAAAAGATATTCTGGAAAATCGAAGTTATAAGGCTTCTGGAAAATCGAAATCAGGAAGTATTCAATGAACCCAAATATCAATAGAAAAAGACTAAGTGTCAAAGATGAAGGGATTTTCGAGTACATGAAGTCAGAACTCCAGAAAGAAGATTTCGAGAAATCGAAGAGCAAGATTTCGAGTGCATGAAGTCAGAATTTCAGGTGTTATTACCTTAACCAAGTTTGGAAGGAATCACGTAGTGATTTAAACAACATATATATGTTATTGATATGATTAGAGGCAAGAATAGTGAAAATATTAATTTATCAGTTTGCTTCTAAAGGGTTAAAACTTAATGAAAATTTATGAAACTATCCAGAACCCTTTTATAATCAATATATAATTACTATTTTAATGAAAAATCTCTTTAGAAGCACATTTAAGAGAATATGGTAAAATGCACAAAAGTATGAATGTAACTTAAGTGCATAAACTGTATTTTATGCTTTTAAAGGACTAAACCAGTTCATAACTAGATGAAGCTTTCCAAAATGAAATGATGGAAAGATTGTTTCTTAAGTTGTTTGCAAAATATGCAGTTTAACAACTGATCATTCAGGAATTGGCCTTGTTTTAAAAGTGTGGAAAATCAAGTATAAGCAAGAAAATCATTTAAAGTGCAGAATAATAAAAGATTAAGGGTAGAGCGATACCCCCGTGTGATTTTTATATTGGTTCACCCACACAATCTTTGGGCTACTTCCAATACTTACCTCAGTAGAATTTTCCATTTTTTCAACAAGCTTGTTATAACATGTATTCTATTACCCCAGCCTCCTCAGGCTTAACACCACCAAGTATGTTTGCCCTGCCTCTTTAAGCATAAACCAGCTACAAAACTGCTCAACCAACACTAATCAACCCAGATTAGCTTGGGAGATTCTACTAAAATGTGTATTTTAACATATAAGTTCATTTTTAAGTCAACATATATAAATCTTGCATATAATTAATGTTGAATTTAGTGTTCATCATGAGTTGCATGTGTACTAACCAAATAACTTCCCTCCCTACCCAACATCTTTTAACTAGTCATCGTCACATTGAATTACACAAAAAAGCTTTCCCTATAATTACATGTCCACACTCATTTTAATACAATGTTTAGTTTTTCCATTGAGAAGCCCAAAACCATGTTCTGGACAAGAGCTTGTTTCTTATAGTTTTCGCCCAAACAACATATCAAGGATTCATGTTAGAAATTGAAATATAGACTAAAATGTATTTAGAGATAAATAAAAATCCCACATATAAAAGACTCCTTCACCCTTTCTCCCTCTCACTTTTTTAATTTCTCTTACCCATACATAAAGCCCATTTTTCTGTGAATCATTATGAAGCTACCCCCTTCACCATTGTGTTGGATATTTACTCTTATGTGAGTTTTCACTTGATTACATATTTACTAAAGATCTCATATTATGTAGCATGTGATAGTTTAACAAAAAAATGTTATCTCATATTGTGTACAACCTTTTTATGATATCGTTAGGTTAGCACATATTCTAAACAAAAAAATGTTATCCAAACTTTAATCCTATAAATATTTTGATTGCACCAAGCTATTCTCATGTATAATGATAGTCTATTTCAATTTTTATCCTAACCAAATTATTTTTCAAAATCTATTTTCTATATCTGTCATGTGAATAAACCATAACTATCATGCAATAGTTTGCAACACTCCCTTAAATCATACATAAAAAAATTGCATTACTTTCTTACTTTGAGCGGGTAGTTTTGACCACAAACTGTGTCATCATAAAGGATTTTTTATTCTTAAATAGGAAAGATATAAAATATTCTTTCCCATCTAGTCTTATGTGTCTTTCCTTTCTTATTACCCTCCATGGAAACAAAAGTGCATGAGTTTCATTAATCCAATGTAAAATTTCTTGTATAAAATGCATCAAACTTTGATCCACTAAAATTGTATTAGCACATTATTATACATGTTGAACATATTTGTAAGTTGCGAATGATATCACTATATCTCCTTTGAGATTGATGTAGAAATTTCTATTTATTGTCAATTTTAATTGATTTTATAACAAATTTTAGCCTTAACCTAGTCAAATTATTTCTTATGTTTATGTGTATTATAGGTTCAAGTTGCTATGGAACGATTACGCTTCGGTCGCGTTCTACGGGCTCAGGTTTATCACTTAATTACATATGCATGTTCTTACAATCAAACTTTGAATATGATGGAACATTTCGTATTTTCTAGGCTGGGTTTGAGATTAATAGACCATGCACAAACACAATAATTATTTTGACATAACAACTAAATTTACATTTTACATGAAGGATTAAAAACAAAAACATGCATTAATTACTATCTTTAAATACACAAATAACAACCATCAATTTCGATACATCTTATTTGTGAAACCATAAAAAAGGAAGAGATCCACACCAATAAGTTAAGCATAAACCACAATAATGAATTAGATACCTTGACAATATTCTCTTATATGTTTTGTTTGACTCATTTCTTATTATTATTTGATTTTATCACTCACACTTGCATTTACGTCATCAATCAATAATTGAGTAATATAGGATGTAATAATTGCTTTATCCTCTCAAAGGTAGAATTAATTATGACATAATTTATTTTCACTTTATTTCCTCTCTTTATAATACTATTCCATTTCATTTAGTCATCCAATTCTAGTCATTGGTAATTTACAAACATGTATTGTAGGATGTGATGGTCCTTGACTATTCAAACACAGTACGTACGATTGAGGTAAAAATTCATAGAATGAAATGTTACACATGGTGTATATTGATACAATAAAAACAACTTATGTTTATAATTTTTTTCGTAAATTGTTTGAAGGAACTATTGCATTTGCACATACTTTTGTGGTGACGAAAGAAAACTTCCACAATGTTCCTAGTTTTGAATAAGCTATTCACTCAAATAATGTTAAAATAATGGTATAATGTTGCAAATCCAGGATGCCACCACAGTTGAGGAGGAACTTGAGGAAATTATGGGAGCAATGCTTGGACTGCCAGATGAGACAATTATGAAGTACATTAAGCATGGAAATTTTGTGTTAGAAGATAAGGAGACTCAAGAAATATGTTGCATATGTCAGGTAAGACTTGCTACAACTTGATTCGTCAACATTAAGGATAACCAACAAGGACATTTTTTAGATTATGTTAGTTCAACACACGAGGAACTCTTTATTTGTGATGGTTGTGAAAATTAATTTGTTTCTTTATATAATATCTAGTATTGTGCCTCTTAAGCTGGTTATTTTAAGAATCTCAATAGAATTTTTCTCTGGTTATATATTGTTTTTATTCTATCACAATACTATCTTTTTATGGAGATTTCAATATTGTACACATGTTCTCACACCCAATATTCTACGTTCTTGTTTGGTTTTGTTTTTACTTATAGATTGTGTTCATGTTTAGGAAGAATATGTCAATGGAGATGAAGTTGTGAAGGTAGATTGTGAGCACAATTTTCATATTGAGTGCATAAAACAATGGCTCAAGCAGAAAAATGAATGCCCCATTTGCAGACAAATGACATTACATTCAAATTATGAAGGAGATGACAATGACGATGACCAACAAATTCCCTTCATGGAATTAGTTCCTATATAGTAAGCAAGTTCCAACGTATTTATTATCTATGCTCAACTTAAAAGGTAAATTTTTTTTAAAAAAAATATTTAACCAAAAATTGACTTTTTCCCTCAACGACAAACTTCACATCATAACTATATAATGAGATATTTGTTGATTACTTTAAAATCATTTAAGAGAATATAACATCTTTCGACAGACTTCACTCTAAATTCATCAATAACGCTTTTCTATATATATATATATAGGAGGGATCAAATTAACCAGTGTAAGTTACCCCAAGTCTTACATTGCCGAATACCTTTTTAACAGATCATCGTATTAAGTAATCTACCGTTGGATTAAAAGTTACTATCATATAGATCATACATATAAAATTTTACATTAATCTGAAATTATTTGATATGTCATTGAGGTGTCTCAAAATTAACGTCATATATACATTTGAAATTTTTGAAAAAAAGGACCATTTGATTATTGGTTTATTAGTGTTCAAATTTTATGAAATTTTACACAGATGATCAAGATGATGAATAAACATAATACAACAGTTGGATTAATAAAATCACATTCGATCTAGAGTTATTAGCGGTGTAAGACTTGGTCTAACTTACACTGATGTAAGTTGAAGTATATATATATATATATAGGGGACATATCTCATAAGAATGCTTTTCTTCGATGCTCGGAAGTCGAAGACAGTGGCGGACTTCGGGCTCAACGCCGGTGGACTTCGGGCTCGAAAGTCTACTCTGGCACAGTCCTATCCCCTCCCCTCCCTTTTTCAGCTCCTTTTCCATCTCTGTCTTGTTTTAAAAATTCAGCAGTCATTCATTGAATTGTCTCGTAAATTTAAAGATCGCCATCGAATAAACTGCTAATTAGTGTTCCATAAGATAAACTTTGTCTTAGGCCTCAGATGAATTCCAATTACTAATACTTGCTATTGCATTGTTTCTATTCCAATTGTGGTAAATGAAATCATTATCAGACAGAGAAATGCAATAATGCATTTGTTCCTAGAGTTGAGATTTGAAGATGTTAGGTAAATAATATTTGAAGAGAGATTTGTGTAGATAAAACGTAAGTTTTGTAAACAAAAAAAATTATTGATAATTATTATCTTAAAATGTAAAGTAATTGTACGGTACGAGAACGATAAGCAACATATGTATCCACATTGATTTGAGTGCATTTTGGATGTATCTGAGAACTTGATTAGTACTCACTCATTGATTTGTAAGTCACATGATAGTTTTTAATGGATTAGTGAGATGTTTTAATCTCAACATTTTATTTTAATCGAATGGTTAAGAATGATTGTTCTCATTCTCATATAAGAAAATCACTCATATAAGATATGGCCCCTATACACACACACAATACATATGAGTTGGATATATTTTTTAGTTTTTGAAAATACACTAAAATATAGTTTTGGTCCCTCATAGATTTATTTTTCAACAGTTTTGGTCCTCCAATTTTTTAAACTACATGCTTTTAGTCCTCCTTGTTAATTATACACCGTTAAATCACATTTGCAGTTCCATTATGACTTTTCTTGAATAAAATTTCACATAAAATTCCTTGCGATTTTTTTTTTGAAAAAATAATTTATAGTTAATTTCCAAAATAATCCACAAACTTTCATTTAAAAACTGTGACTATGAAATTTCGCTCCTTTGGTGTAGAAAAATCCATTCGAAATTTCCCACAAATTTTAGAATTTGAATGCATTTTCTAATGAATTTTGAAATCCATGTGAAAATTCGAAGGAAAATCTGTCCATGGAAAGTTATACTTGAAACATTGCTACGTTATCACTTAATTGAACATAACTAACGGTGAGAAATAAAATCATGTGGTTTTAAAAAATAGAAAACCAATACAAATGAAAATATAAATGACGGACTAAAACCAAATTTTACTGTCTTTTAAAGGATAAAAACATATTTAACCACGATTGTTAACTATAAATTTAAGTAAACAATAAAGATTTATATGATAGAACACATAAACAACAATATCAACATGACAATATATAACAACCAAAACCATTACAAATATTTTACAACCTTAGCTTTTTTAAAATAATATATTTATAGTTAAGATGATAAAATCAAAATTTATGTTACCAATAAGATTTTATTATTATACCATATATGAGGGAAATAATTATATGATTGGGATAGACACAATTTTGTTAAGACAAACTCACCTGTAAGTGTTTTAATTAAACCAAACCATCAAAAGTCAGTATATAAAAAGTTGAATATGTAAAATATCTAGTTTCTACTGACTGTGTGCTCAAGTGGTTGCAGAATTTAGCCTCTTATGTTGCAGGATAATTCCCTCTTTAGAAAAGACAAGTTAAGATGCTAAGGAAAGTGCAAGTCAAAAGATCAACTCTTGAAGAATACAAAGCTGAAGTACTAAAGGCAATCAAAGTAGAATTTTGTCTCATCCGGAAACAAGATTAAGAATTATAAAGAGCCAAGAGAGTGAGACTCAGACTCAGATGCCAATCTAAGACAGAAACTCAGACTCAGACACAAGCCTAAGATAGAGACTAAGACTCAGACACAAGCCCAAGATAGAGAGAAAGACTCAGATGCAAGATTAGCCTAAGACAAAGCCTGAGACTCAGACTCAGGATGAGACACATGGCTCACAAAGTTAACCGAAGTCAAAAGCAAGTACACTGTGCACACTGCAACGAACAGAGCAGGCTTGAACATAGCGGAAAAGTGTCATAAAAAAGGCAATCTCTCCCTCTACAATGACTATTAATGGGAAGAAATGGCTAGTTTGTGTTTGAAATAAAAAGCAAGTCCAAAACAAGAATAAGTGAGAAACTACACGGAATATTTTCAGATCTTTGTGTCTCAACTACATCTTAACTGTGATCCCCCTAGTTACCACTAAAAGTACCATATGTATTACACGTGACCAACGAAGTAGAACGTAAAAAAAATGCGGAAGTTTTTTTTTTTTTTTTAAAAGGGTTTAGGTGTCATTGACCTATTACCTCTCTAGCTTTATTTTAAGTACTTATGAAATATCCTTTCCTTCACTTTCAAAAACTTATCTTTCCGTAAGCGTCGAAAGAATTAACACCTTACGCGCATCCACAACATACACATGGTTAAAGACCTTGAGAGAACATAAAACAGTGTGACATAAATACATACATACATATTAAGTAGCATCGATGTACCTCTCGAATACCCACATGACCACCTTAAAATATGAGTTCGGGTAGTAAAATAAATGAGACCTCTAACAAAATACAAAAGAAGAAATTCCTAAATCAGAGCTGCGTACTACCTAGACTCAACACAACCTAGTCCTTTTCAGGTACAAGAGGAAGTCTGGGGTGTGTGATGATGACACAGACTCCCCCCCCATAGAACTCACACATGCGCGGGATGCCCGTCACCTTCCGGGTGCGACACCCTTAGTTATACCGCTAAGAGTATCACATTACGAACGTAACTGATGACTCTCGTTTATGTTAAATGTATGCTTAGAAAATACGGGAATATTTTTTTTTTTTTTTTTTTTTTGAAAAGAGTTTAATCATTATCAACTAATCTCATTCTAATTCCATTTTAGATATTTGTAAAAGCATCCCTTCCTTAATTCTGAAATACGTTTTCGGAAAGCATCTAGTCAATTCAATCATTCCGCATACATACACAACACACACGCAAATATAAAGTAAAGACTAGGGAAGAAGCGTGAAAAATATACATGTACATAACCACAGTGTCAAGTGATCCCCGAGATACCACACCATCATACAAAATGAGAGTTCTGGCAGTAAAATAAATAAAACCTCTATCAATACAACCAAAATAAGAGGTCACTAATCAGAGCTACTACTGCTAGACTCATGACTACCCCAGACACACTCCTCTACTCATCGTCATCTGACCTAGCAGGGGCAACCCTACAACTCCTCCTCCTGGCATCCGGGAGGGTAATCATCCTGAATTCCTCTGAAGGAATACCGTCAGAAGAATCCTCCCTCAGCTCCTCGTCCTCGGGGTCCTCCTCAGGGTCCTCCTCTGGATCCTCCTCCTCGGATGAAGTATCATCAATGACGACCAGATCAGGCCCAATGGCGGTAGGACGACCGAATGCACTGAAACGCATGGTCGGTGGGGATGACGACTCTGGTCCAGGAGTGTAGCGAGGGGAATCCGGCTCTCCTATAGTGGCTATCCGAGAGGACTGGGAAGAAACAGATGGAACGGGACGATGACGACGGTTAAGGAAAGTGGTATGACGACGAAGTCCTGGTGGTGTCTCGAACTCCAGAATCACGGGCACAGTGAAGACGACCTCTGGCACAAGGGGAAGGTTAGGGTGAGAGATCGTGACGTGTACTTCCCCTGTGAATATACAGCGTCTAGGAATGTCGGTGACCCGCCACTGTCCTCGTGGCCCCCATCTCAGTGTAATCCTCATGGCCGACATCTTGAAGCTCCCCAAACCCGACTGGCGATGGCGAAAGAGCGCGACAACAGAGAATAGAAGCAGAGAAGAAAGGGTGAGAACATCATATGAACTCATAACAAGTAGAACATAGTAACTAGAGCACTAATAAAATATTCACAAACATCCACAT
This sequence comes from Sesbania bispinosa, assembly GCA_026901365.1. Lineage (NCBI taxonomy): Eukaryota > Viridiplantae > Streptophyta > Magnoliopsida > Fabales > Fabaceae > Sesbania > Sesbania bispinosa. The sequence goes on from QLOH01000035.1 coordinate 2,321,639, forward strand.
AATCTCAATCACAAGTATGCATCTGATACTACCATGCTATATGTATATAATGCATGAGGGCCCGGGAAAACAACACCAAAAGCAGAGCACACAGCAACTGCTCGACCATATATGTACAATATATCAGGAGTATAGTCTGTACTAGCAAATAGTACGAAGAGCATTGCTCAATCTCTGGCCAAGACGATTTTCCGACTTCCAGACAAACTCACTGATTATGAAAACTTGAGAGCGACAGGATAGTCAAGCCTGTACCCCGTTTGCACGACAGTAGGGGGCGAGCCTACGCCACTTATGCCATTCCGGGACCTGACTTATCCTCAGGGCTGGTCTCCTTTACCGGACCGCTGGTGTTCTTTGCAAAACCCAGTGCACCCGTCCCATCCAGTTTCACACTGTACTAGAGTGGTATTGCCATATAGGTCATAAGGTTTTCAACCTTGATCATCATTAATGCTTTATGATGCATGTCACACAATCAATGCTTTCAGCATTTCATCCTTACAGGCAAAGCCCATTGAATCATTCTACGTCACCACTTTACCGTGGCATGGCCCGATTCAATGTCTTTCCTTCAAGGAAAACCAAACAATGCTTTCTCAGCATACACAGTCCTTACAAGCAAAGCACATTAAATCATTCTACGTCACCACTTTACCATGGTACGGCCCGATTTAATGTCTTTCCTTCAAGGAAAACCAAACCCTATCTTGGGTTGGAACCGCACTCTCTCACTAAGCTTCTCAAGTCTTATGTAGAAAGAGTGTGTTGGTTATGATCTTTTAAGGTAGTTTGTACTAATGTTCTCCTTTTAAGAATCAATAATCATTTTCACTTGAGTCCTATAATTTACTAAGACTTATCGTATCTTATGGATGACATTACCTACCCTAATTCGTCTTGTATGTCTAATTAGGATTAGGTTTAACCCTTAATTATAATTAGTCTTCGTTAACTAAACTATAATTAATCTTAATCCTCCTTAATTAAGTCTTAATCCTTACTTAAGATCCTAATTAATTCCTAATTATCCCTTAATCTCTTCCTTAACCTTGGATTAAGCTTTTAATTATATTTGATTAAGGTTAATCATAATTAATTAGTTCTTATTCATCATTAAGGCTTAATTATCTAATTAATACCTCATTAGTAATTATTGACTAAGATTAAGATTAATCTTCATTAATGTTAATTAACTTAATTAATTTAGGCTAATCAACTTAGGTGATTAAATTAGTTAAGTCTACTAATTAATCCTAAGTTTAATTTTCACAACTTAGATTAGTGTTTGAAGTTCAACCCTAATCTAAACCTAAGCCCATAAATTATTTTTAGTTGTCTTTTAAATTGAGTTTTGACTCTCTTTTTGAAGGCTTTGGGACTAAACAAAAGCCTAAAGGTTATTGGACCCATGAGAGCCCATTTTTATTCATAATAAATAAAAATATGATTTTTAAATAGATTTTTATTTTAGTTAAAATAAAAATCCGAATTTAATTACTTAATTTAAAAACTTATCTTATTTGCAACTTAGTCCTTTTTGTTACAAATTTATTCTTTAGTCCTTTTGGGCCAATTTAGCCCAAAAACATGTTTTAAACATTCTTTTGATCTTTTTAGGATCAAAAGGACATTCTTGATGAGTTTCATCAAGAACACTCATGAACATCAAGAACAACCTTGAATGTTCATCCAAAACTTCAAATTTTTCACAACATCCAATCTTCACCAAAACTTCACACATTCATCAATAAACAATCCAAATGCCAAATATCATACTAATCCACTCAAAATCATTCACATGCACATTAAAGTTCATAACTTCCATTTTCAAGCTCAAAACATCATTATTTTCAAGATAAATCACCAAATCAATTTTTCCACTTAAGATCAACCACATGCATGTACATATATCCATCATATAATCTCATCCAAACCATCAAAATAATTTTTGCACACATGCAGCCACTTCTTCCTCTCTTGGCCGAGAGCTTAAGGGGAAAAAGGTGGGATTTTTCAACAAAAATCCTTCCTTGGCTTGCATGCAACACAACCCAACCATCAACAACAATCCAACCAAGATCAAAGACATGCAAACAGCCACAATAACCCAGCTCATCAAGACCGAAAATATTTTCTCAAAAACAAGCTCAAAGGTTTGATTTTTCAAGAGAAAAACAAGGGAAAAAAACAAGGATTCAAGGGCAAATCCTTGACTCTAGTTACATGGCCTACTAGAGTTCAAGTTCTCCCCCCCCTTTACCTTAGATCTTCAAAGGAATAAGTGCAGATTTTTCCTCCTCTAACAGCCCCTTCAAGCTCCTCCTTCAAGCCTCCAACAAGTGGATTTTGGTAGAAAGTATGTATTTTTATTTTTCTTTAGCTTAAATCCAAGAATGGGACTTAAGCTTGGTTGGTGATTTGGGTGGAGATGAAGAAATTTTGGGGAGGAAGAGGGTGGTGTTGCGCGGCCAGCAAGGGAGGAAGAAGAAGAAGAAGAGAGAAAATGGTAGGTTAAGGAAATGGCTAAGTGAAAAATGGCCAAAAAGTGGAGTTTTCTCCTTTATATAGGCTTAATGGTGTGAAGGAAAACATGGACAAGTGGCACACATGCACCATGCTGTGCAGCGCAATTTTCAGAGGAGAAAATAAGGTTTGTGCAATTTTTCTGGCCCGGATCAAGAGTATTCGGGCCCGGGTCGGGGTACCGGAGGGCAAAAAGGTCAATTTTTGCAGAAAAATCCCAAAAATTCCCAGAAAATTCCTAAAAATAGGAAATTTAATACTGAATCCAAAAATATAAATTTTGACAATTAAAAATAATTTTAATCATTTAAAATCCATTAAAACGCTTAAAACAGCAAAAACGGGAAAAACGGGTAAATCGGAAAAATACGGGTGTTACACCGGGTGCCCCTTGGCAACCATCTGATTCGCTCCTGCATCGACGTCATGACGGAAGTCCTCGATACCGACTGACAACGTGACGAGAAGAACATAGAAAGAAGAGATAGAAAAGAAGGGTGAGAACATCGCATGAACTCACAGCATGTAGGATACAGCAAACTAGAGCACACACACAGAGGCAATCCACACAGTCGAATCAATAAGCAATCACGACATCTCATCATGGTGTACTCATATGAACGCAACTTTTACTATTATAATGCAATATCTAATGCATGCGGGCCCAGGGAAACATCACCATAGGCAGAGCACATAGCAGCTGCCCGACTATATATACACAGCACGTCAGGAGTTAGAGTCTGTACTAGCATTGGTACAAAGAGCATTGCTCATAAAGTTTGGCCAAATAAATTTAAGCGTTCTTCTAGACAATCTCAACTGACCATGAAAACTTGAGAGCGACAGGATAGTCAAGCCTGTACCCCGTTTACACGACAGTAGGGGGCGAGCCTACGTCACTTGTGCCATTTCGGGACCTGACTATCCTCAGGGCTGGCATCCCACTCGAGGACCCTCTGGCGTTCTTTGCAAAACCCAGTGCCCAGTCCCTACCAGTTTCACACCGTACCGAGTGTTACTGCTATATAGGTCGTAAGGTTTTAAACCTCGAACATCAACGACGCTTCATGATGCATGTCACACAACAATTCTCAAAACATTCACATCCTTACAGACAAAACCCATTCAACGTCTTTCCTTCACAAGGAAAGCCAAACCGCACTCTCTCGCCAAGCTTCTCAAGTTTTATGTAGAAAGAGTGTGTTGGTTATAGTCTTTTAAGGTAGTTTGTACTAATGTTCTTGATAATCATGTCCACTTAAGTCCTATAATTTACTAAAACTTATGATTGTATCTTATGGATGGTATTACTTATCTTAATTCTCCTTGTATGACTAATTAAGATTTGGTTTAACTTTTAATCTTAACTGGTCTTCATCAACTGGATTACAATTAATCTTAATCCTTACTTAAGATCCTAATTAATTCTTAATCATCCCTTAATCTCTTCCTTAATCTTGGATTAGGACTTTTAATTATGTTTGATTAAGTTTAATCATAATTAATTAGTTCTTAATCATCATTATTGGTTAATTACTTAATTAATACTTTCATTAAGGTTAATTAACTTTAGACTTAATTAATCATTCTTTACTTAATCGACTTAAGTGAATTAGGTTGATTAACTTAGGTAATTAAATTAGTTAAGCCCACTAATTAATCCTAAGTTTTAACTTTTAATTACTTGGATTAGAGTTGAAGTACAACTCCAATCTAACTTTTAATTTCATAATCTAATCTTGATTGACTTTTAATGAGTCTTTAACTCCTTTTCTTAAAGGTTTTAAACTTAAATTAAAAGCCTAAAGGTTTTTATAACTCTTAGGAACTTATTTTTAGTCATGGTAACCTAAAATATTGACCTTTAAGTTGACTTTTACTTGGTTGGAATTGGAAATCCGAATTTGTTTTATTTATTTTTAAAGACTTATTCTTAATTGCACTTTAGTCCTTTTACTTGTAAAATTGCTTCTTAGTCCTTTTGGACCACCAAGGCCTATAAACATGTTTTTAACATACCCTTGACCTTTTTAAGATCAAAAAGGTATTCTTGATGAGTTTCATCAAGAACAACTCATGAACATCAAGAACAACTTGAACGTTCATCAAAACTTCAAATTTTTCACAAAATCCAATCTTCACCAAAACTTCACACATTCATCAACAAACAATCTAAATGCCAAATATCATACCAATCCACTCAAAATCATCAAAATACACATTAAAGTTCATAACTCCATTTTCAAGCTCATAAACACTATTTTTCAAAGATCAATCATCCAAAACAATTGTATACCTTCAACCAACTTCATGCATGTTCATAGATTCATCATACAAACACATTCCAAGCACCAAAAAAATTTTGAAAAACATGCAGCCCCAAAATCTCTCAAGGCCGAGAGCTATTAAAGGAAAAAGGGGAAAATTTTTCCAAAAATTGTTTCTTGGCTTGCATGCACCAACAATCACAATCCAAGCACATTCCAAGCATCAAAACAAACTTAAAAACATGTAAACAACCCAGCTCCAAGAATCCAAAACGTTTGCTCAAAGAAAAGCTCAAAAAGTGATTTTTTCAAGGAGAACAAGAGTAAAAACAAGGATTTTAAGGGCAAATCCTTGACTCTAGTTACCAATCCTACTAGAGTTCAAGTTCTCCCCCCTTTACCTCAAATTTCCAAGAAAATGAGTGCAGAATTCTGGTCCCAAAACAGCCCCCAAAGATGCCTCCTTTAGTCACCAACAAGGATTTTTCAAGGCTAGAAGGCTTAGAAATGGAAGCTTTGGTTCAAAGATGGAACCTTGGCTTGATTGTGTTTAAGGAAGGATGAAAATTTTTGGGAGAAAATGATGGAGAGTTCACGGCTTCAAGAGGAAGAGAAAGAGAGAAATGAGAGAAAAATTTCAAGTTTGCATGTGTGGAAGAAAAGGAAGAATAAGTGGTTTTAGTGTTAAAATGCCATAAATGCCTACACTTGACACATGTCTTGTGAAAAGGAAGGAAAAATACAAGTGTCTCTCATGCACCATGCCTACACATGCGCGGCTTCTAGAAGGAGGAAAGGAAGAGTTGTGCAAATTTTTCTGGCCCGGATAAAGAGTATTCGGGCCCGGTTCAAGGGACAGGAGGGGCAAAAAGGTCATTTTCACAGAAAAACCCCAAAAATTCCCAGAAATTCCCTAAAAATAGGAAATTAAATTCTAAATCCAAAAATATAAATTTTGGTGATTAAAAATAATTTTAACCATTCAATAAAACACGAAATGCGGTAAAACGGTAAGAAGCGGGCGTTACAGTAAACGGAGAGAGGAAATTAAGGTTTTAATTACAAAGATTGTATAGAATTATAAATATCATTTTAAATCATCTTTTAAGGTTCAAAATATATTTTCCATATTTTTCTACAATTTTTTTTTTTATGCTGGCTATGGTTATACTGTTAACTGGGGCATTTTGATCTTTTTGCCCAGAAGTGCTAGAAAAATTCTAAATTATTTTCTAAAACTCATCACTAATTATATTAAGAGTATTTTGAATAAAGGTATAGATACCTTAGAGTTTTAGCTATTTTTAATAATTAAATCTATATTTTCCTTAACTGTATAATTACTAAAGGTATCTTAGGTTATTTTCTCAAACACCTCTCTAAAGAAATTTACTCATAATTGTGGTTGGGTATTATAAATTTGGCTGTCTATTAAAAGCTACTAAATATTTTATAATTAAATGATTATTACTATTTTAAAATTTTCTTTATTCTATTTATACACCAGTAAGAAAATTTGCGGGTGTTACATTTCTCCCCTCCTTTAAGAAATTTCGTCCTCGAAATTTGGAGTTCCTACTGCTGAATAGGGATAAATCCATCTTCTTAAGATTTAAGAGCTACCCTCCTAATTAGATCATATAAGATCTTAATGGTTCCCTAAAAGTTGGATAATTATTATTCTTAACATTTCCTTCTAATTCCCAATGTCCTCTTACGATATCTCATTTTCTTATCACTAGACACACGTATCCTACCCTTGAATCTAACAGTTCCATCAGCTTCCTTACAAAACTCAGATTCTCCTTTCTTTGGGACTAGATTCCTCAAATCTTGCAAAGATTGATCCACTCCCTGTGTTACACGAACTTGTTCCAAGAAATCATTTGAAATCCTCAATGTTCCCAATCTTACACTCTTAGGACCAAGTTCAACGTCTAGGTTAAGATCTCTAAACTCTTCTAACAGTTCTAGCTCCTTAACCATCATTGCTGACATATGCAAAGATTTCTGACTTAACGCATCAGTTACGACATTAGCTTTTCCAGGGTGGGTACTGCAGACTAAGCTCATAATTCTTCAAAAACTCCATCCATCGTCTCTGCCCTACATTAAGTTCCTTCTGGTCAAATAGATACTTCAAACTCTTATGATCGCTAAAACTTCAAACCTAGCGCCATACAGATGGTGTCTCCAAATCTTCAAGACAAAAACTACTGCCTCCAACTCTAGATCATGCGTAGGGTAGTTCACTTCGTGTGTTCGCAATTTCCTAGAGGCATAAGCCACTACCTTTCCTTTTTGCATTAACACACAACCTAATACTTGTTTTGAAGCATCACCAGTATACTTCAAAACTCTCTTGTGGGTCAGGTAAACTAACGCAGGCGCAGAAGTTAACCTCTTCTTCAATTCCTGAAAAACTATCTTCATACTACTGGCTCCACACAAAAGGTTGGTCTTTTCCTAATCAAACGGTTCAACGGAGTTGCTATCCTTGAAAAATTTCAATAAACTTATGGTAGTAACCAGCTAACCCCAAGAAGCTTCTCACTTCCGTTAAAGTCCCAGGTGCTTCCCACTGTAACACAGTTTCTACCTTAGCTGGGTCTACGCTAACTCGTCCACTATAGATCACATGACCTAGGAAATCACTTCCTTTAACCAAAGCTCACACTTAGATAGCTTAGCATACAACTTCCTATCCATCAAAATTATTCCAAAGAATGCCATACTCCCAATTGGATCCTAGAAATAGGAGAGAACTTTGCACGAAAGAATGAGGATAAGTTGGCTTAAATGAGGTTAGAAAACTGAATTTACTGAGGAGGGAAAGGAACACCAATGACAACCAATCCAGATGGAATTACTAGACACCTGTAGCATCCGTGGTAAAGTCCAAAGCAGATTGTAGGATTACCTATAGTCTTAGTATATAGATAGAGGTAATCTATCTTTAAACCTATCTTTGGGAATATTATTATCATCCTTATGGTTATCCTACTTCCACGAATTGTATTTGTCTCCTAGGGCATCCTTACGCGAAACGTCACCTACTTATCTAGTACTATTCCAATCCAATCTTTAAAATCTTGCCTAGATATTTACTAATTTATATACCTTTCCTTGAGAGTCTAAGTCCATTAAGATTACTGTACAAACTAATCCTGTAAATTGGTATAACCATACTAAACCAACGTGTCATAATTCTTACCAATTCCAATCTTAATCGTTATGAGATTCCATTAACATACCTTATTCAATCTATAGGAGCATCAATCAAGTATACTCTCAGTCATCAAAATCAACACATACGTAATCGCTCATTATTTGACATATCTATTATTTCTACTAACCTCATGGAAGTGTTGTCCTTACTTAGTTCATACCATTGTAGCTCTTGTAGTGCTTACTCATGCATATAATTCTCCATCACATGATCACTTTCTTCAATTTCCTGTGTAATCTTGATACTAACAGATCATTTTCTTAGTCATATCCTACCATCCGACCTAAAATTTCTTAAGAACTACACCTTGTGCTATTGGCCTCAATACTTCGACATCCTTTGTCTTAAATCGAGTTTTCCACTTGTTTCTATAAATCCTTATTCTATCAATCGTTAGGGATAGCGATCATACTCTAGTGTATCTATCAAACTTCAATCATGACACTCATCCACAGTCAAAACCCTTTAGACTTCAAGTTCATCAACAGGGTATCCAAATATGCCTTAACTGTTAAGATCAAACCCCAATTCGTGTGTTTGTCATTCTTATTCTAAACTCCATTATTATTTATCCTGAGTATACCTCAAGTCGTCGATTATTTCTAACTTGCCTTGCCAAATTATATATATTTTTCAATAACTGAATCCTCAAGAGCTATTAGTACAAATCCCCAAATCTCAAAACCTTAATAATTAAACATCAATGATCAATCATCTTAACCTTGAATTTACAGCCTCGAATCCATTATCGATCCCTTAGGTTACTCATCTAAAGGAATGGGAATCTAACCTTAGTGGTCATCCTACTCTAACTTTTAACGTCTCACTCATCACTTCAAACCACAAGCCAAATCAACTATTGGCTACACTAATGTACAACCTTAGGACCTAGAGGTCTTAGCAGTAGGGGTGCAAACTACAAGATCATAGGGCAGTCCAGTAACAAGAAATTTTTATTTATTTATTTATTTTTTGACATTCCAGAGGAATGAAAGAATTCGTCGCACCCAAATCAATAATACAATTAAAGGAATCCCACTTATGACGCATTTACCTTGGATTAGATCTTTGGATTCAGCAGCTCCAGTACCGCTACCACTCCCTTCCGAGCAGGGCAATTCCTCTTGGTGTGGCCAGTTCGTCCACAATGAAAGCTATGCACGTTCGTTAGATGGTTTGAGATCGGGCTCTTGATCGGGCGGTCCCTCAGGAAGTGACTTCTCTTACTGTGTGGACAACTACCATCGTTGTTGCCGACACTGTTTGCAGGATTTTCCCCACTAGCAACCACTGAATGCGGTCTCGCAGTTGTCCCCAGATGATGAGACAAAATTGTTTCTTGGAACGAAATAAGGCTTCCTCCTTTCTCGTGCAACCTTGGGTTTGTTCCTCTGTGGGCCGGAATTCTTCCAATGAGCTTGGCTCTCCTTGGTGTCATTTTCAAGGATATGGCACATGCTGACCAATGCCTGCTGCTGATTTTCTAGAATGTTCACGATCTTCCCTAGAAGATCGTTCGTCCCAGGATTACCTCTCCCTGCCATGGAATCCTGCATTCGCCAGACAAGTCAACTTCTTCCGTTTCATGCAGAACCATTCAAGCAAGAATAAGCAACGCTACACACAGATCCTCATATTACTAAGATAGTAAGATGAGAGCAACCAATTCACACAAGGCAAACAATCAACACAAACCAAACAATCAAACACAGAGTAAACACAGAGAGAAGGGTATTGCAGACCATACCCGAGGCCAAAAGGATAAAGCAAACTCTTGATACCACAAATGTGATCCCCCTAGTTACCCACTAAAAGTACCACATGTATTACACGTGACCAACGAAGTAGAACGTAAAAAAATGCGGAAGTTTTTTTTTTTTTTTTAAAAGGGTTTAGGTGTCATTGACCTATTACCTCTCTAGCTTTATTTTAAGTACTTATGAAATATCCTTTCCTTCACTTTCAAAACCTATCTTTCCGTAAGCGTCGAAAGAATTAACACCTTACGCGCATCCACAACATACACATGGTTAAAGACCTTGAGAGAACATAAAACAGTTGTGACATAAATACATACATACATATTAAGTAGCATCGATGTACCTCTCGAATACCCACATGACCACCTTAAAATATGAGTTCCGGTAGTAAAATAAATGAGACCTCTAACAAAATACAAAAGAAGAGATTCCTAAATCAGAGCTGCGTACTACCTAGACTCAACACAACCTAGTCCTTTTCAGGTACAAGAGGAAATCTGGGGTGTGTGATGATGACACAGACTCCCCCCCCCCATAGAACTCACACATGCGCGGGATGCCCGTCACCTTCCGGGTGCCCCTTGGCAACCATCTGATTCGCTCCTGCATCGACGTCATGACGGAAGTCCTCGATACCGACTGAAAACGTGACGAGAAGAACATAGAAAGAAGAGATAGAAAAGAAGGGTGAGAACATCGCATGAACTCACAGCATGTAGGATACAGCAAACTAGAGCACACACACAGAGGCAATCCACACAGTCGAATCAATAAGCAATCACGACATCTCATCATGGCTGTGTACTCATATGAACGCAACTTTTACTATTATAATGCAATATCTAATGCATGCGGGCCCAGGGAAACATCACCATAGGCAGAGCACATAGCAGCTGCCCGACTATATATACACAGCACGTCAGGAGTTAGAGTCTGTACTAGCATTGGTACAAAGAGCATTGCTCATAAAGTTTGGCCAACTAAATTAAGCGTTCTTCTAGACAATCTCAACTGACCATGAAAACTTGAGAGCGACAGGATAGTCAAGACTGTACCCCGTTTCACGACAGTAGGGGGCGAGCCTACGTCACTTGTGCCATTTCGGGACCTGACTATCCTCAGGGCTGGCATCCCACTCGAGGACCCTCTGGCGTTCTTTGCAAAACCAGTGCCCAGTCCCTACCAGTTTTCACACCGTACAGAGTGTTACTACTATATAGGTCGTAAGGTGTTTAAACCTCGAACATCAACGACGCTTCATGATGCATGTCACACAACAATTCTCACAACATTCACATCCTTACAGACAAAACCCATTCAACGTCTTTCCTTCACAAGGAAAGCCAAACCGCACTCTCTCGCCAAGCTTCTCAAGTTTTATGTAGAAAGAGTGTGTTGGTTATAGTCTTTTAAGGTAGTTTGTACTAATGTTCTTGATAATCATGTCCACTTAAGTCCCTATAATTTACTAAAACTTATGATTGTATCTTATGGATGGTATTACTTATCTTAATTCTCCTTGTATGACTAATTAAGATTTGGTTTAACTTTTAATCTTAACTGGTCTTCATCAACTGGATTACAATTAATCTTAATCCTTACTTAAGATCCTAATTAATTCTTAATCATCCCTTAATCTCTTCCTTAATCTTGGATTAGGACTTTTAATTATGTTTGATTAAGTTTAATCATAATTAATTAGTTCTTAATATCATTATTGGTTAATTACTTAATTAATACTTTCATTAAGGTAATTAACTTTAGACTTAATTAATCATTCTTTACTTAATCGACTTAAGTGAATTAGGTTGATTAACTAGGTAATTAAATTAGTTAAGCCCACTAATTAATCCTAAGTTTTAACTTTAATTACTTGGATTAGAGTTGAAGTACAACTCCAATCTAACTTTTAATTTCATAATCTAATCTTGATTGACTTTTAATGAGTCTTTAACTCCTTTTCTTAAAGGTTTTAAACTTAAATTAAAAGCCTAAAGGTTTTTTATAACTCTTAGGAACTTATTTTTAGTCATGGTAACCTAAAATATTGACCTTTAAGTTGACTTTTACTTGGTTGGAATTGGAAATCCGAATTTGTTTTATTTATTTTTAAAGACTTATTCTTAATTGCACTTTAGTCCTTTTACTTGTAAAATTGCTTCTTAGTCCTTTTGGACCACCAAGGCCCATAAACATGTTTTTAACATACCCTTGACCTTTTTAAGATCAAAAGGTATTCTTGATGAGTTTCATCAAGAACAACTCATGAACATCAAGAACAACTTGAACGTTCATCAAAACTTCAAATTTTTTCACAAATCCAATCTTCACCAAAACTTCCACACATTCATCAACAAACAATCTAAATGCCAAATATCATACCAATCCACTCAAAATCATCAAAATACACATTAAAGTTCATAACTCCATTTCAAGCTCATAAACACTATTTTTCAAAGATCAATCATCCAAAACAATTGTATACCTTCAACCAACTTCATGCATGTTCATAGATTCATCATACAAACACATTCCCAAGCACCAAAAAATTTTGAAAACATGCAGCCCCCCAAATCTCTCAAGGCCGAGAGCTATTAAAGGAAAAGGGAGGGAAATTTTTCCAAAAATTGTTTCTTGGCTTTGCATGCACCACAATCACAATCCAAGCACATTCCAAGCATCAAAACAAACTTAAAAACATGTAAACAACCCAGCTCCAAGAATCCAAAACGTTTTTGCTCAAAGAAAAGCTCAAAAGTGATTTTTTTTCAAGGAGAACAAGAGTAAAAACAAGGATTTTAAGGGCAAATCCTTGACTCTAGTTACCAATCCTACTAGAGTTCAAGTTCTCCCCCCTTTACCTCAAATTTCCAAGAAAATGAGTGCAGAATTCTGGTCCCAAAACAGCCCCCAAGATGCTCCTTTAGTCACCAACAAGGATTTTTCAAGGCTAGAAGGCTTAGAAATGGAAGCTTTGGTTCAAAGATGGACCTTGGCTTGATTGTGTTTAGGAAGGATTGAAAATTTTGGGAGAAAAATGATGGAGAGTTCACGGCTTCAAGAGGAAGAGAAAGAGAGAAATGAGAGAAAAATTTCAAGTTTGCATGTGTGGAAGAAAGGAAGAATAAGTGGTTTTAGTGTTAAAATGCCATAAATGCCTACACTTGACACATGTCTTGTGAAAAGGAAGGAAAAATACAAGTGTCTCTCATGCACCATGCCTACACATGCGCGGCTTCTAGAAGGAGGAAAGGAAGAGTTGTTGCAAATTTTTCTGGCCCGGATCAAGAGTATTCGGGCCCGGTTCAAGGGACAGGAGGGGGCAAAAAGGTCATTTTCACAGAAAAACCCCCAAAAATTCCCAGAAATTCCCTAAAATAGGAAATTAAATTCTAAATCCAAAAATATAAATTTTGGTGATTAAAAATAATTTTAACCATTCAATAAACACGAAATGCGGTAAAACGGTAAGAAGCGGGCGTTACAGTAAACGGAGAGAGGAATTAAGGTTTTAATTACAAAGATTGTATAGAATTATAAATATCATTTTAAATCATCTTTAAGGTTCAAAATATATATCCATATTTTTCTACAATTTTTTTTTTATGCTGGCTATGGTTATACTGTTAACTGGGGCATTTTGATCTTTTTGCCCAGAAGTGCTAGAAAAATTCTAAATTATTTTCTAAAACTCATCACTAATTATATAAGAGTATTTTGAATAAAGGTATAGATACCTTAGAGTTTTAGCTATTTTTAATAATTAAATCTATATTTTCCTTAACTGTATAATTACTAAAGGTATCTTAGGTTATTTTCTCAAACACCTCTCTAAAGAAATTTACTCATAATTGTGGTTGGGTATTATAAATTTGGCTGTCTATTAAAAAGCTACTAAATATTTTATAATTAAATGATTATTACTATTTTAAATTTTCTTTATTCTATTTATACACCAGTAAGAAAATTTGCGGGTGTTTACATTAACTCAATCTCAAGTCTATCTCACCTCAGATTCAGTTACACTTGAGTGCATCTTTAGTAGTATCACTTATTCTCTCTAACTCTATTGTATCTTTTACTTGTATCTCTTAAAAGAGAATACCTCTAGCCAATTTCACTGTATATCTGTACTTTGTACGTTGTAAGCTAGATCATTATCATATTTCTACTTCTGTTAAAGACTCTCAACTGAGATAGGAGACAACCTAGTCTCAGTGTGAATTGTAAGAGCTTGAAGAGGCTAAGTGAAGAATACTTGAATCTTAGTCAAGTTAGGAGAGCCTAAGCTTGGTGTGAGGGTGAGCCTGAAGAGGCAGTGAGAATACTTGTATTTGACAATGGTTGTCATAGTGAAATCTCACAAGTTGTGGGGACTGGACGTAGCCCAAGGAGTGGGTGAACCAGGATAAATCAATGTGAATCTCTTCTCCCTTTCTCTCTTATTCATTTGTGCTTCTAAATACATAAAATTCAATTAAGAAATTTAATCTTATCTATTAAGACACTCACTCACAAATTAGTAATTGTTCTAAGTTTCGCTAACCTCTTAACTGACTACATTGAGCTTCCAAGTTACTAAACTTGAGAAAAAGTCTCAGTTTGATCTTAAGAATTTTTAGGAATAAAATTTCAAAGTCTCTATTCAACCCCCCACTTCGAGAGACATCCTGCCAACTTCAGTTGGTATCAGAGCTCGGCCTCTTGGGGTTGAGCACACCTACGTGTGAAGAGGATAAAGATCTATGGCTTAACCAAGCCAAGTCTTTTCATTCCTGAAGGAGCATCCACCAATAGGCCACCTGCCTTGATGGAATGATTATTATTACTGGAAGGAATGGATGAGACTTTTCATTGATTCTCAACATGCTGATCTATGGGAAATCATTGAGGTAGGCCCTTATATGATTTTCTGTTACTGATGAACTTGGTTTGAGAGCAGCTAAGCCTAGGCAACTTGGACTGAAGTTGGAAAGAGCATATACGTTCTCAACTCAAGAGTTATGTATCTACTCTCTTGCGCACTAAACCGCAGTGAGTATGACAAAGTAGCTGGCTGTGCATCAGCAAAGGAAATATGGGATACACTTGAAGTTGTGCATGAAGGAACAAACCAAGTTAAAGAAGCTAAGTTCAATATACTGGTAAGACAATATGAGCTTTTCAAGATGAATGAGGATGAAGGAATTGAAGACATGGTGAGACGCTTCACAGTCATCACCAATGATCTCAAATCCTTGGGAAGAACTTATTCAAACCAAGAAATGGTGAAAAAGATCCTCAGAAGCCTGCCCAATAACCTTGGACGTCTAAAGTCACAGCTATACAAGAAGCTAAGGATCTGAGCACACTCAGATTGGATGAATTACTTGGATCTCTCAAAGTACATGAACAAGAACTGATGGAAGAAGAACTCATCAGACGACCAAATCAATATGCCTTAAAGACTCGTCCAGCAACTCAAAAGTTAAGAAGGTAAGCTCCTCTAATCAGTTTCACTAAATTCATCCCATGACATAGATAGTGAAGAAGATGGAGATGATGATGATGAAACTGAGATGGATGATGAGATACCCTTCATCTCACGAAAGATCAAATGCATGTGGAAATCTAGAGGAAGTGGAAGAAAAAGATTTCCATCCAAAAGAGGTGAGATCAAGACTGACAAGAAGGGACAAATCATATGTTATGAATGCAACAAGCCTGGACATATCAAGGCTGAGTGTCCACAATTGAGGAAAGACACAAAAAGGAGTCTAAGAAAAAAGGCCACGATGGCTACTTGGGACGACACAGAGGAAGAAGAAAGCTAAGATGATGAATCGGCCAATCTGTGTCTGATGGCTGATGGAGATTCCTCAGACGAAGAGGTATATGAGTCTGACTCAGAACTTTCTTTTAATGAACTTAAGTCAGCTTTTGAAAATCTCCTTTATGATTCAAATCTTCTTGCCTCAAAAAGCTCTTTGTTAAAATTTGAGCTACATATTGCTTTAGAAAAAATTAAATTTCTTGAAAAAGAAAATGAGGATTTGAATCATAAAATGCAAGTCTCATGTTGTCTCACATGAAACTTTCAGAACGAATCAAAGCTCAGACTCAAGCTCAAGCTGAGTTGGAATCTAAGAAATTGTTTGAAGAAAATCAAAAACTTAAAAGTCAAATAGGACTCTCATAGATGATCTAGCTAAGTTTGTTCAAGGAACTAAGAACCTTGAGAGATTGATTGGATCTCAAAAGGGAATTTTTGACAAAGCTGGATTAGGCTATGACAAACCTACTAATGAGGTTTGGTATAAAAATTTCTTTGTTCCAGCAAGGGAAGCGCAAAGAAAGATGCTCATGTTGTAATAAGATTGGCCATAAAACTCAATGTGTTGCAGACTTGCCTAGCAGCAACAAGAAGAAAGACTCTATGGGTGCTGGACAATGGGTGTTCAAGGCACATGACAGGGGACAAAAGCAAGTTCTCAGCACTTGAAGAGAAAGCTTCTGGAGTTGTATCATTTGGAGACAACTGTAAGGCTCAGATCAAAGGGATAGGTAAGATTGGTAAGACAAACTCAGCTCAGATTGAAAATGTCTACCTTGTTGAGGGTTTGATACACAACTTACTTAGTATTAGCCAATTATGTGACAATGGTTATCATGTTAATTTTCAATCCACATTCTGTGAGATCATACTCTAAGATTGGAAAAACAATTTTCTCAGGAGAAGGAAACAAGAATCTTTATTCACTTTCCCTTGAGAGTCTATCTGATCTCATCTGTCTTGTGTCTCATAACAATGAAAAATGGTTATGGCACAAAAGAGTTGGACACATTAACATGAGAACCATAAATCAGCTTACAAATCAATCTCTAGTCAGAGGATTACCTAAAATCAAGTTTGACAAAAATATGATATGTGAGTCTTGCATAAAAAGCAAACATACTAAGACAAGCTTCAAACATAAGTCTCATGTAAGTACCACCAGACCTCTTGAGATCCTCCACATTGATTTGTTTGAACATACTAAGACTGCCAGTCTTAGTGGCAAAAAATATGGTTTTGTAATAGTGGATGACTTCTCAAGATTCACCTGGGTTCTCTTCCTATCTCAGAAGGACGAATCTTATGAAAATTTTAAGATATTTGATAAAATTGTCCAATCTGAGAAAGGGTATGGAATTGGTGTTGTGAGAAGTGACCATGGAGGAGAATTTTAGAATGCTAAATTTAAGAATTTCTTTGATAAAAATGGCATTACTCACAACTTCTCTTGTCCTAAAACACCCCAACAAAATGGTGAAGATGAAAGGAAAATTAGAACTCTTCAAGAGATGGCAAGGACTTTTATGTGAATTTGGAGTTGAGAAATACTTTTGGGCAGAGGCTGTGAACACCTCTTGCTACATCATCAACAGAGTTACCATAAGGAACATCTTAAATAAAACTCCCTATGATAGTAAGAGTAAGGGTTGTCGTACCCACGAGGAACGGTACAAAATAAATTCTTAGAATTCACGCTTACTGAGTAAGAAAGATTTCAATTGGTTGAGATTGTTTGGTAACAATTAAATTAAAAGATTCAATTAAAAATAACTGAGACAAAGAGAAACGTGGATAAAATTGAGAAAATAAGAGAAACTAGTATTGAACTTTATCTATCGCACCCCTCTTGTATTTTGGAAATCAATGATATCTAGGAATTTATAATTATAAATATTGAAGCCCAAATAAATTTTATTCACATTGATCCCTCAAATATGAAATTCTTAGAACAATTCCCTAAATACCAATCCCTTGGTTGTTTAACAAGTTGACTAGCTTTAAGATCAGTTGTTAAAGCTATCAATAAATTGAACCCTATCCCTAGGTATTCAACCTATTGAGTGTTTTTACCCAAATCAGATTTAGAAAACAGATTCCCAGCCAATTCAATAAATCAGATCATAACTCCGGTACAAGATGGAAGTTAAGCATTAAGAACAGAAACAAAAACACCAATATTATAAAATAGGGATTCCTAAATAACAAAGATCCAAAATACAATTCGGGATTGAACCGACTACATTCAATCCTAAAGAGAGATTTAGCTACTCATGGTAGCCATTACAAACCAATAGAGACTGTGAAACTCTTCTCTCAACTCCGTATTTGCTTAGAAACTCTGTGTCAATCCATCTATGTCGTCTTCATCCCTAAAAGTCTCTTTAAAAACCGTTTGAAGGCCCGTTTAAACCCTGGTTGCAGCCCATTACAAATTAGGTTACGTTTCCTGCGCTCTGCCTGCGCTCAGCGTAGGTGAAGCGTAGGAAACAACAATTGGTGCCTTTGAATTGTCCCCCTTTGAAGCTTGTTCTACGCTGCTCCTATCCTTGCTCACTATTCTTTTGATGCTTCACTTGTACCATAGTTTTTCATCTTCAAAAATCAACAGATTCTTCATCAAAATAGCATCAAGTTCAGATTTAATTTCGATAAATACAAAAGCCATAATTTAAGCCATGAAGGGTGAAGTTGGGTTATAAATTCAACAATTCATCATTAATAAGTGTTGTAATTTACCTGGAAATTTACTTAATTTTAACACTTATCAACTCCCCCAACTTAGTTTCTTGCTTGCCCTCAAGCAAGAAAATTCAATACAGACAGTTATTTAAAATGACTAACTATGACTCTAACAGACAGGGAAACTGTAACACCTTAAATTTCTAGTTAAGAATCTAGTCCGTTGGAAACCAAGTTCTTAACTTAGAATTCAGAAGCGTAAAGATTTAAGTATCAACTCATTCAAGAAATTGAAAGAAATCCAACGAAAATCTAATAATTCAATGAACATACTAACAATAACATAAGAGTCCAAACTATATACAACATTTACATAAGGAAATTCCTCATGTCTCACAAGAGTTACAAAATGAACTTACTAAACAACATCAATCCTACCAATTCACATATACATATACAAATTTCACATATCGATTCATTCAGAACAAACAAAAGGAGCAAATATTTATTTCCCCAAGCCCTTCACTTCCCGGATTAGGAATCCGACGACGGAGGTACCTGCTCAGCTAAACAAAATCCACATAACACGTGGTGAGATAAAAATCTCAGTGAATATAACTCATATGCATAAATGCAAGGAATAGATAGTTATGCCAATTCATATTCTATAAGAATTCAATACAATCATCATATATGTATTATGCAACATGATGCACTCACTGATGTGCCCAACAGGCATGTTCTTATCACTTTCTAGAGTTAAACCTGAGCTCAGACTACGGGAACCGGCTTTCCCGGGACAAATCCCACCCAAACTGGGTCGTAGCCATGTTTTCAATACCATTAATCTTTATTTTTACTCACGGAACAAAGCCGGCTTGAATTCACTTTAACTATACATAATCATGATAGTGAATCAATGCATTACTCTATACATAACAATTACAAATGAATATCGCAATTCTCGACTATTTCGAAAGTTTCGATCCTACGAACATAAGTCTCAATTTTCCAATTTGAACTCTAATCTAACCATTTCAATGCATGAACTAACACTTAACAAAGAACTATAACCAATTCGAATTTTCATATGAGTTACAATCGAGGGAAATCGATAGTTTCAATAGTTTCGATAGTTCGTTAGTTTCGAAAACTTCGATACTAAAGATTTCGACGCTCGATTCTATACTCATATGCCCAATCTATCAATAATCAATCCAAACAACAAGAAATTACCAATTCAAACATCAAATATCCAGCATCAAAAAGAGGAAGAGAAAAGGGTGGGAACATGCATTGAGACCAATAGTTTCTACTCTAAAGTGAGTTATACTCACCAATTTATGAAATTAAGGGGGGAATTGAGAGCTTGAAGTAATCCAATTGTTGATTCTAGCTTCAATCTCCTTCCAAGGCTCCAAAATTAAGTTCCCCTCTCTAGGGCTTGAAGAAGGGTGAAAGAAAATGTGAGTTCTCGATTTTTCTGCATGTTCAGCTTTTATACTGGACCGTTGGTAATTGATTACAATAGTGCTGTAATCGATTACCAGAGGTAGAATTTACACTGGAAAGCGTTTCTGGGAATCTGGTAATCGATTACAGCCCTTGGTAATCGATTACCAAAAACTCAGTCCTCAGGTAATCGATTACCACCCTGTGAGTAATTAATTACACAAAATACAGCTCTCGGGTAATCGATTACAGACACCCTGTAATCGATTACCAAAAACTCAGCTCTCAGGTAATCGATTACACCCTGTGAGTAATTGATTACCTATAAACTAGCTCTCAGGTAATCGATTACCGACTCCTTGTAATCGATTACCAGAACTCAAAATTACTTCAATTTTACTTAAGTTAAAAACATATACTTGTTTGAAAAAGAAATTTGACCTACATTTTATTTATCACTAACAGTTTCTAAATTTAACAAATATAGATTACCCTCTTAACTTACTAATTTAAGATAGCCTACAAGTGGGATGTTACATTCTACCCCCCTTAACGCAATTTTGTCCCCAAAATTGATTAAAGATACCAAAGGTAGAATATAATACCTCAAAGGAACAAGTGAGGATATTGACTCTGCATATCTTCTTCTTTTTCCCAAGTTGCTTCATCAGATGACAGGCCTTCCCATATGACCTTAACCAATGGAATTGTTTTATTCCTTAGGGTTTTGGCACTTCTGCTTACAATTTGTGCAGGCTTAGAAGGAATTGTGAGATTTTCCCTCAATTGTATTGATTCTGAGTTTAGAATATGAGAAGGATCAGAAATATACTTTCTTTGCTTAGACACATGAAAAACATTATGGATTCTGGACATATGAGGTGGAAGAGCAATCCTATAGGCAAGAGGGCCAACCCTCTGCAGGATCTGGAATGGACCAATATATCTAGGACTCAACTTCTTGATTTTCATAGTTTTTCCAAGACCAGTGTCAGGAGTTACTTTTAGAAAAACATGATTTCCCTCCTCAAACTCTAAATCTTTTCTTCTATTATCTGCATAGCTTTTCTGCCGGCTTTGAGAAGTTACAAGATTTTTCCTAATGGTTTTAATCTTTTCAGTAGTTTTCTGCACCAACTCTTGACCTAACAGGGCTTTCTCTCCAATCTCATGCCAACACATAAGAGATCTGCACTTCCTACCATATAGAGCCTCATAAGGCGCCATACCTATACTGTTATGGAATTATTGTTGTATGCAAACTCTATGAGAGGTAGGTACCTATCCCAACTGCCCGATTCCTCTAACACACAAGCTCTTAGCATATCCTCTAAGGTTTGGATGGTCCTCTTAGACTGACCATCAGTCTGAGGATGGTAAGTGGTGCTAAACCTAAGTTTAGTCCCGAATGATTGATGAAGTGCATTCCAGAACCTAGAGGTGAACCTAGGGTCCCTATCAGATATGATGCTAGAGGCAATGCCATGGAGCTTAACAATCTCCTTGACATACAAGTCAGCTAACTTCTTCAGAGGATAGGTATTCTTAACTGGAAGAAAATGGGCCGATTTAGTTAATCGATCCACAATGACCCAGATGGCATCAAAGCCAGCTTGGACTCGTGGCAATCCTGCCACAAAGTCCATAGCTATACTCTCCCACTTCCACTCAGGAATTTCTAATGGCATAAGGGTTCCTGATGGCCTCTGGTGCTCTATTTTCACTTGTTGACAGGTCAGACACTTAGAAACATACACAGCTATTTCCCTCTTCATCCCTTCCCACCAAAACATCTTCTTTAAATCCTGATACATCTTGGTAGAGTCAGGATGTATAGAAAACTTGCCCCTGTGGGCCTCCTCTAAAACTATTTTGCCTCACACTGCCCCCCTTAGGAACACAAACTCTACCTTGGAAAAGAATTGTCCCGTCCTCCGATTCAGAAAATCCTACTTGTCCAATTCTACCCTGAAGTTCTGGGTCCGAACCTTGAGTTTCCTTGATCAGAGCTTGAAGCTCACTAGTAATTTCTAACTTGCACAACCTAATACTGCCTTCACCAACATCAACACTAAGACTCAGGTTCCTAAAATCCTCCAGAAGATTCATTTCATGTACCATCATGGATGATACATGAAGGGATTCCTACTGAGAGCATCAGCCACTACATTGGCCTTGCCTGGGTGGTACTTCAACTCAAAGTCATAATCTTTAAGAAATTCCATCCACCTCCTTGCCTCATGTTGAGTTCTTTTTTATCAAAGAGATATTTCAAACTCTTGTGATCACTAAAGACCTCAAACCTTACACCAAATAGGTAATGCCTCCAAATTTTGAGGGCAAAAACCACAGCTGCTAATTCTAAGTCATGAGTAGGATAATTTTCCTCATGAGGCCTCAACTGCCTAGAGGCATAAGCCATTACTCTCCTTTCCTGCATCAAAACACATCCTAAGCCCTTACCCGACGCATCACTATACACTTCAAAGGTCTTGGACAAATCTGGCAACGCCAGTACCAGAGCGGTAGTTAATCTATCTTTGAGTTCTTAAAAACTCTGTTCACAATTTTTGTCCCACACAAAAGCTTGAACCTTTCGAGTCAATCTTGTGAGAGGCAAAGCTAAACGGGAGAATCCGTTAATGAATCTCTGATAGTAGCCAGCCAATCCTAGGAAACTCCTAATTTCTGTGACGGTCTTAGGTCTTTCCCACTCAAGAACGGCTTCTACCTTACTAGGATCAACTGATACCCCCTCTCTAGTGATAACATGCCCTAGGAAATGGACCTGGTCCATCCAAAACTCACACTTCTCAGGATTAGCAAACAGTCTCTTCTCTCTCAGGATCTCTAAACAATCCTAAGATGATTTTCATGTTCTTCTAGACTACGAGAATAAATCAAGATGTCATCAATGAATACCACTACAAACTGATCCAAAAAGGGCCGGAAGATTCGATTCATGTAGTCCATGAATACAGTCGGAGCATTAGTAACACCAAATGGCATCACCAGATACTCATAGTGCCCATATCTAGTCCTAAAAGTTGTCTTAGGGATATCTTCCTTTCTAATCTTAATCTGGTGGTAACCCGACCTAAGATCTATCTTAGGAAACACCGAGGCACCCCTAAGTTGGTCTAGAAGGTCATCTATCCTAGGAAGTGGGTACTTGTTCTTAATGGTGACTTTGTTCAATTGTCTATAATCTACACACAGCCTCATACTCCCATTTTTCTTCTTCACTAACAACACTGGAGCTCCCCAGGGTGACACACTAGGCCTAATGAACCCTTTAGCTATAAGATCTTCTAGTTGGGTTTTAAGTTCATTTAGTTCTAGTGGAGACATTCTATATGGAGCTTTAGAAATGGGTCCTGCACCTGGTACTAAGTCTATGGTAAACTCTAACTCTCGGTCCGGTGGTAAGGTTAAAACTTCACTAGGAAAAACGTCTTGGAACTCCCTAACCGTAGCTACACTGCTTAAATCTACCTTAGATTCTAAAGTTGAGGAAAGTATCAAAATAAAACATTCACTCCCATTACTGAGACATTGGTTAATCTGGGTGACACTGGATAAAAGCATAGGGGGTCTCTCCCTCGGAGGAGGAGGAAAAAGGGGAAATATAACCTTTTTATTGAAACAGTCTAATGTAACCTGATTGGAAGATAACCAGTTCATCCCCAAAATAATATCCATACCCCTCAAAGGTAGACAAATCAAATCAATTACAGAAACCCTACCCTGAATAACAATAGAACATTTAGAACACACAAGAGAAGTGGAAATAGACTCTTTAGCTGGAGTAATTACATCAAGAATATAAGGTAAAGAATCAACAGACAAATTTAAGTGTTCAACACATTCAGAAGAAATGAAAGAATGGGTTGCCCCAGAATCAAACAATACAATTATGGTCTTCTCTCCTAGGGTGCATATACCTCTCAACAGATTGTCTGCAGAAGCTGCTACTTGCCCACTGAGGGTAAAAACTCTTCCAGTTGATTGAGGTTTCTGGGAATTCTTCATTTTTGGACAATCTCTCTTTATGTAACCTGGTTGCTTACAGAAGTAGAACAAGTTCTTCCCCATCATACACTCCCCAGCATGCTACTTTCTACACTTGTTGCACTTAAGTCCTCCTTGGCGTTGGGCTTGCTGAGTGGGCAAGACCGGTTTGCCTTGCCACTTAGGCTTGGAGCCTTTGCCCGGAAGGGGCACCTCAAACTTCCTCTTTCCCTTATTCTCCATTGGTGTAGATGATGAAGTAGTTCCCTTGAAATTCTTCTCAGCAATGTAGCACTTGCTCACTAACAACGAAAAGTCTCTAATTTCTAATGTTCCAATCCGGTCCTACAGTTCAGGTCTTAGTCCTCCCTCAACTTGAGCACACCTCCACTCTTCATCAGTCACAGCTTGAAGGTAACGAGAATACTTGGCTAGCTCCTCAAACTTTGCCACATACTAACCCACTGACATGTCTCCTTTCCTGAGTTGCAGAAATTCGGTCTCCTTTTGCCTCTTGATGGTAGCTGGAAAATATTTCCCCAAAAACAAATTCTAAAACACCTCCCAAGTCATAGGAGCCTCCACCTCTGCAGCCCGAACCTTAGCAGTTTTCCACCAGTCTTCGGCCTCTCCCCTTAACATATAGACTGCAAAGCCCACCTTAGCCTCATCAGTGCACTTCATCACTTCGAAGATTCGATTCAAGTCCCGTAACCAATTAGCAGCAACGTCAGGGTCGTAAACTCCGTTGAACTGCGGAGGAGTGTGCTTCCTAAATTCTGACAGTCCCACGGCAAAAGAATCTACAACAGGGGTTGGTGGTGGCTCTGTGAACCTTCTAGTCATTTCTTGAAGCACTGCTGCATTGGTAGCAGCTTGCTCCCGTGTCGCTTCCGCTTGAACCCGATTAGCATTCATTTGCTCTCCCATCATTTGAGTCAGAGCTTGAAGAGCTGCCGCCACAGGATCCGGGGTAGGACCCTGTGAAGATGATGACGATGATGATGGAAGTTGATTGACCCTTGGACGACCTCTCCTGCCGCCTGCCATAATTCCTTACATATCATCAAGCAAATTTTGAGGTGATCAGTCTCTCAATTCACAAATAATATGTATGGAATCATTAACAAACCACATAATATCTGTAACACCCGCAATTTCTCTTACTGGTGTATAAATAGAATAAAGAAAATTTTAAAATAGTAATAATCATTTAATTATAAAGTATTTAGTAGCTTTTTAATAGACAGCCAAATTTATAATACCCAACCACAATTATGAGTAAATTTCTCTAGAGAGGTGTTTGAGAAATAGCCTAAGATACCTTTCGTAATTATATAGTTAAGGAAAATATAGATTTAATTATTAAAAATAGCTAAAACTCTAAGGGATCTATACCTTTATTCAAAATACTCTTAATATAATTAGTGATGAGTTTTAGAAAATTATTTAGAATTTTTCTGGCACTTCTGGGCAAAAAGATCAAAATGCCCCCAGTTAACAGTATAACCATAGCCAGCATATGAAAAAAATTGTAGAAAAATATGGAAAATATATTTTGAACCTTAAAAGATGATTTAAAATGATATTTATAATTCTATACAATCTTTGTAAATAAAACCTTAATTTTCTCTCTCTGCTTACTGTAACACCCGCTTCTCACCGTTTTACCGCATTTCGTGTTTTATTGAATTGTTAAAATTGTTTTAATCATCAAAATTATATTTTTGAGATTAGGAATAAATTTCCTATTTTTCTGGAATTTTTGGGAAATTTTGAGATTTCTCTGTGAAAATGACCTTTTTGCCCCTCCTGTCCCTTGAACCGGGCCTGAATACTCTTGAATCCGGGCCAGAAAAAAATTGCACAAACCTCCCCTTAGCTTCTCATGCAAGTCGTGCATGTGTAGGCATGGTGCATGAGAGACACTTGTATTTTTTCCTTCCTTTTCACAAGCCATTTGTAGGAAAAGTGAACTTATGGCATTTATAACTCAAAACCTCACCTTTCTCTCTCCTTCCAACACAAGCAAGCTTTAGTTTTCTCTCATTTCTCTCTTTCTCTTCCTCTTGAAGCCGTGAACTCTCCATCATTTTCTCCCAAAAATTTCCATCCTTCCTTAAACACAATCAAGCCAAGGTTCCATCTTTTGAACCAAAGCTTCAAATTCTAAGCCTTCTAGCCTTGAAAAATCCTTGTTGGTGACTAAAGGAGGCATCTTTGGGGGCTGTTTTGGGACCAGAATTCTGCACTCATTTTCTTGAAAATTTGAGGTAAAGGGGGGGAGAACTTGAACTCTAGTAGGATTGGTAACTAGAGTCAAGGATTTGCCATTGAATCCTTGTCTTTGTTTATCATTTTCTCCTTGAAAAATCAACTCTTGGAACCTATTTTTGAGTATAATGTTTCGGACCTTGTGAATTGGGCTGTTTGTGATGTTTCTATGTTTATTTTGATGCTTGAAATGTGTTTGATTGGTGGTTTTTGATGCATGCAAGCCAAAAAAAAAATTTGAAAAAAATTCTCTTTTTCCTCCTATAGCTCTCGGCCTAGAGAGTTTGAGGGGCTGCATGTGTTTTAAAAATTTTTTGGCACTTGGAATATGTTTGTATGATGAATCCATGAACATGCATGAAGTTGGTTTGATGTATACAATTGTTTTGGATGATTGATCTTTGGAAAAATGGTGTTTATGAGTTGAAAATGAAGTTATGAACTTAAATGTGCATGTGGATGATTTTGGGTGAATTAGTATGATATTTGATATTTAAATTGGTTGTTGATGATTGTATGAAAGTTTGGTGAAGATTGGATGTTGTGGAAAAATTTTAAGTTTTGATGAACATTCAAGTTGTTCTTGATGTTCATGAGTTGTTCTTGATGAAACTCATCAAGAATACCTTTTTGATCTTAAAAAGGTCAAGGGTAAGTTAAAAAAATGTTTATTGGCTTGATGGTTCAAAAAGGACTAAGAAATAAATTTGTAAGTAAAAGGGTTAAAATGCAAATAAAGAAAGTTTTTAAAATAATAAAAGACTAAAATTCGGATTCCTATTTTCACCAAAATAAAAGTCAACATAAAAGTCAACTTTTTGACTTGTTATGAGTAAGAATGGGCTCCCATGAGTGATCAAACCTTTGGGCCTTTGATTTGGGCCCAAAACCTTCAAAAAAAAAAAAGAGAGAGTCAAAGACTCATTTAAAAGACAACCAAAATTTATTTATGGATTTGGGTTTAGATTAGGGTTGGACTTCAACTCTAATCCAAGTAATTAAAAGTTAAAACTTAGGATTAATTAGTGGGCTTAACTAATTTAATTACCTAAGTTAATCAACCTAATTCACTTAAGTCGATTAAGTAAAGAATGATTAATTAAGTCTAAAGTTAATTAACCTTAATGAAAGTATTAATTAAGTAATTAACCAATAATGATGATTAAGAACTAATTAATTATGATTAACCTTAATCAAACATAATTAAAATCCTAATCCAAGATTAAGGAAGAGATTAAGGGATGATTAAGAATTAATTAGGATCTTAAGTAAGGATTAAGACTTAATTAAAGAGGATTAAGATTAATTGTAATCCAGTTAATGAAGACTAGTTAAGATTAAAAGTTAAACCTAATCTTAATTAGTCATACAAGGAGAATTAGGATAAGTAATACCATCCATAAGATACAATCATAAGTTTTAGTAAATTATAGGACTTAAGTGGACATGATTATCAAGAACATTAGTACAAACTACCTTAAAAGGCTATAACCAACACACTCTTTCTACATAAAACTTGAGAAGCTTGGCGAGAGAGTGCGGTTTGGCCTTCCTTGTGAAGGAAAGACATTGAATTCGGGCCGTGCCACGGGGATGTGGTGACGTTGAATGGTTCAATGGGTTTTGCCTGTAAGGATGTGAATGTTGTGAGCATTGTTGTGTGACATGCATCATGAAGCGTTGTTGATGTTCGAGGTTGAAAACCTTACGGCCTATATAGCAGTAACACTCAGTACAGTGTGAAACTGGTAGGGACTGGGCACTGGGTTTTGCAAAGAACGCCAGAGGGTCCTCGGGTGGGGATGCCAGCCCTGAGGATAGTCAGGTCCCGAAATGGCTCAGGTGACGTAGGCTTGCTCCCTACTGTCGAGCAAACGGGGTACAGGCTTGACTATCCTGTCGCTCTCAAGTTTTCAGGGTCAGTTGAGATTGTCTGGAAGTCGGGAAATTTATTTGGCCAAAATTGAGCAATGCTCTTTGTGCCAATGCTAGTACAGACTCTAACTCCTGATACGCTGTGTATATATGGTCGGGCAGCTGCTATGTGCACTGCAGATGGTGATGTTTCCCTGGGCCCGCATGCATTAGATATTGCATTATAATAGTAAAAGTTTCGTTCATATGAGTACACCATGATGAGATGTCGTGATTGCTTATTGATTCGACTGTGTGGATTGCCTCTGTGTGTGTGCTCTAGTTTACTGTATCCTACATGTTGTGAGTTCATGCGATGTTATCACCCTTCTTTTCTATCTCTTCTTTCTATGCTCTTCTCGTCACATTGATAGTCGGTATCGAGGACTTCCGTCATGACGTCAATGCAGGTGCGAATCAGATGGTTGCCGAGGGGCACCCGGAGGGTGACGGGTATCCCGCGCAGGTGTGAGTTCTATGGGGGGGGGGGAGTCTGTGTCATCATCACGCATCCCGGACTTCCTCTTGTAACTGAGAAGGACTAGGTTGTGTTGAGTCTAGGTAGTACGCAGCTCTGATTTAGGAATCTCTTCTTTTGTATTCTGTTAGAGGTCTCATTTATTTTACTACCGGAACTCATGTTTTAATGTGGTCATGTGGGTATTCGAGAGGCACATCGATGCTACTTAATATGTATGTATGTATTTATGTCATACTGTTTTATGTTCTCTCAAGGTCTTTAACCATGTGTATGTTGTGTATGCGCGTAAGGTGTTAATTCTTTCGACGCTTACGGAAAGATAAGTTTTTGAAAGTGAAGGAAAGGATATTTCATAAGTACTTAAAATAAAGCTAGAGAGGTAATAAGTCAATGACACCTAAACCCTTTTTAAAAAAAAAAAAAAACTTCCGCATTTTGACGTTCTACTTCGTTGGTCACGTGTAATGCATGTGGTACTTTTAGTGGTAACTAGGGGTATCACAATATCCTAATTTCACAGTCCAAATGGATTGAACTGCTCTGATACCAAAATGTAACACCTTAAATTTCTAGTTAAGAATCTAGTCCGTTGGAAACCAAGTTCTTAACTTAGAATTCAGAAGCGTAACGATTTAAGTATCAACTCATTCAAGAAATTGTAAGAAATCCAACGAAAATCCAACAATTCAATGAACATACTAACAATAACATAAGAGTCAAAACTATATACAACATTTACATAAGGAAATTCCTCATGTCTCACAAGAGTTACAAAATGAACTTACTAAACAACATCAATCCTACCAATTCACATATACATATACAAATTTCACATATCGATTCATTGAGAACAAACAAAAGGAGCAAATATTTATTTCCCCAAGCCCTTCACTTCCCGGATTGGGAATCCGACGATGGAGGTACCTGCTCAACTAAACAAAATCCACATAACACGTGGTGAGATAAAAATCTCAGTGAATATAACTCATATGCATAAATGCAAGGAATAGATAGTTATGCCAATTCATATTCTATAAGAATTCAATACAATCATCACATATGTATTATGCAACATGATGCACTCACTGCTGTGCCCAGCAGGCATGTTCTTATCACTTTCTAGAGTTAGACCTGAGCTCAGACTACGGGAACCGGCTTTCCCGGGGACAAATCAAACCCAAACTGGGCCGAAGCCATGTTTTCAATACCATTAATCTTTTATTTTTACTCACGGCACAAATCCAGCTTGAATTCACTTTAATAATACATAATCATGATAGTGTATCAATGCATTACTCTATACATAACAATTACAAATGAATATTGCCATTCTCGACTATTTCAAAAGTTTCGATCCTACGAACGTATTTCTCAATTTTCCAATTTGAACTCTAATCTAACCATTTCAATGCATGAACTAACACTTAACAAAGAACTATAACCAATTTGGATTTTCATATGAGTTACAATCGAGGGAAATCGATAGTTTCGATAGTTCGTTAGTTTCGAAAACTTCGAAACTAAAGATTTCGACGCTCGATTCTATACTCATATGCCCAATCTATCAATAATCAATCCAAACAACAAGAAATTACCAATTCAAACATCAAATATCCAACATCAAGAAAGGGGAAGAGAAAGGGGTGGGAACATGCATTGAGACCAATAGTTTCTACTCTAAAAGTGAGTTATACTCACCAATCTATGAAATTAAGGGGGGAATTGATAGCTTGAAGTAATCCAATTGTTGATTCTAGCTTCAATCTCCTTCCAAGGCTCCAAAATTAAGTTCCTCTCTATAGGATTCTCACTTTCTCTCTCTAGGGCTTGAAGAAGGGTGAAAGAAAATGTGAGTTCTCGATTTTTCTGCATGTCCAGCTTTTATACTGGATCATTGGTAATCGATTACAGTAGTGCTGTAATCGATTACCAGAGGTAGAATTTACACTGGAAAGCGTTTCTGGGAATCTGGTAATCGATTACAGCCCTTGGTAATCGATTACCAAAAACTCAGTCCTCAGGTAATCGATTACCACCCTGTGAGTAATTGATTACACAAAATACAGCTCTCGGGTAATCGATTACAGAAACCCTATAATCGATTACCAAAAACTCAGCTCTCAGGTAATCGATTACACCCTGTGAGTAATCGATTACCTAAAAAATATCTCTCAGGTAATCGATTACCGAGTCCTTGTAATCGATTACCAGAACTCAAAATTACTTCAATTTCACTTAAGTTAAAAACATATACTTATTTGAAATAGAAATTTGACCTACATTTTACTTATCACTAACAGTTTCTAAATTTAACAAATATAGATTACCCCCTTAACTTACTAATTTAAGATAGCCTACAAGTGGGATGTTACACAAACTATTTCAACCTCTCTTGCTAGACAGCTTCCACTTTCCAAATTTCAGATTTCAAAAATTAGAACCAGATGGCGACTCCAATCATCAATCAGAATAAGACAAATGTGCATTCTATAACATCCCGGAAACTGGAACCTAGGAAACATAAGAGAAGCCTTTGACGGTGAACCCATCCTGGAGAGGGAAGTTAGATGTAGGATGAGAATTCAGAGGTTAAGTGTGATTTCGGACAAGAAATTAGGGAAATCAATTTGGAACCATGTATTTTAAAAGTGCTTAGAAGAGGGACCAAGAGTTAAGCCAATCAATTGTAGGTCGAACCTAGGAGGAAATCACACCTATGTCAGAGGGAATATAGTGGTTAAGGGTAAAGAGATGAGTTTAGTTAAAGAATAATTTAGTTGAAAGGAAGGGTCAGGAGAAAGAGTTAAGGAGAAGAGCAACACCCTGGATCTTATCCATTAAGTGTGGAAGAATAAGCTTTATGGTCAAGGGAATTGATTTATCCCGAATTAGAGTGGGGAACGGTTTGGATGAGAAGAACTAAGTTATAAGAAGGTTTTGGAGGATAGGAATTAGGTTTGAGAAGGAGAGATTTGAATTGGAATCAAAGAGGGGCGAAAACTAAGGTTGTTGCTTGATTTCAGTTTTTAAGCCTTATTACCTTGGTGCACTAAATTTCAAATATCTAGAGTTGTAGATGTCCAATTGAGGTGATGCCACTTGGATTAGAAAGCTATGATCCGGGGCTTGAGTTTGATATGCTATATGATAGTATTCCGAGCTCGTTTGCACCTCAAACAAACACATTCTTGCTCAGGCGAGAAAGCTGTCAAGGAACAGAGGAATTCCAATCTGTTTTCCTGTGCTCCAGCTGTGCTGAGCGCAGCCTGATCACATAAAATAGAGAGGAATTGAGGAAACCTGCGCTCTAGTTGCGCTGAGCGCAACCTGAGCGCAGATATCAGAGGGGGATTGCGGAAACCTGCGCCCCAGATGCGTTGAGTGCAGCCTGAGCTTAGGAACGTGTCTGGTTCTTTAAAAACAAAGATTTGGGGGTTCCTCCCCCATTTACTCCCTTATTCCTTCTGTTTAGAGAGAGAGATTTCTAGAGAGAGGAAGGGTGAGAAAGGAGGAGAAGGCTTGGGTAGAGGCAACCTTCCACCATCTCCTAGCTTGGGTCTCCATCATCTTCCTCCTCCTCTTCCGTTATTCCTCCATTTGAGGTGAGTAAAGCTCACACACTTCCACTTCCTCCTATGCGTTCTCCTAGTATGATCCCTATTCCTCTATTCCTCTTTCCTCTGGCTTGTAAATGATGGTTTATGGCTGGATTAAGTGAGACTTATGCTTGAGCTGATTATTAGCTTGTATGTCAAACCCTAGGTCAGTAAAGATTTGGGGATTTTTGGGATTTTGGGGATTTCTTGTGATTGGTTGCAATTGAATGAAATTATTGGTAGTTCTTAATTAGATATGATGATTTGTTAGATTGATGTGGAATATTTGCATGACATGAAGCATATGAGCATGGTTAGTTTCAGTAAGAAATTTATGATGTCAGTTAAAAGCTAAACCTTATAAGAAAAACTCTTTATCTTTATGAAAACTATTTCTCAATGGAAAATGATCGTTTGGCTTCGGTTGTAAAAGTAATTAAGAACTAAGATGGCTTCGGCCTTGAGATCAGATAAGTCGGCTTCGGCCGTGAGAAATTGTATGAAAATTGACTTCGGTCCAGAATAAGGGTGGGATAAGTCTTCAGGGGAGACGTTCCCTGTAGTCTGAGCTCAGTACTGACTCCAGAATCAGTGATAAGTGTAACATCCCAAAGTCTAAGCCTGAGTAGAAACTAAAATAGGATCAGGAGGGAATAGAGAGTTCACGTTTTTTTCCCAAATTAGAGAATGAGTTAGGATTTGAGAGTGAATGATATGGTTTGTGTAGGAGGTGGCGGCGTCCAGGGCTGAGGGCCACCTACGGCGGCTGTTGTGACATTGGAACAATGGCGAAGGATACAGGCGCGCTGCTCCGGTGTTGTTTGGTGGCTGTCACGGCGGGTCTACACGGGGACGATGGTGAAGGGGCGAATCTGCATCAGCGGCACGAACGACTTGGTAACAGAGGCCGATCTTAGCAGCGGCGGCGCAGATGACATGCAGCTTCCTCCGGCGACGATGTTGTCTCTGGTGCGGGCAGAGGCTGGAGGTAACGGTGGTCTGCGACGTGCGATTGCTTTCGGTGGAACAGCAGAAGGGGTGAGGAACCTTGGCCGCGCGATTGAGCAGCGGAGGAGAGGGAGACCTCCGCCATGGCTGCAAGACAAAGCAGCAAGGCAGCGAGGTGTTTGGTTTATTCATGACCTTGTCGTTCCGGTGCGGTTTGAAGGTTAGAGGTGATAGCAGCCTACGGTCGTCTGTGGTGGTCGGGGTTTCAGATCCGTGACAGCCAAGAAGAAGACGATTGAAGGTTGGGTTCAAATGGTGGTAATAGTTGTTCGATGATATGCGGCAGTGGTGACTATGCACCGCGGCACCGGTATTTTTTAGCGGCGACATAAACAAACCACGAAATTGGAATGACGTGAGAAAATGATAATAATTTGAGCATGGAGGTTTGAGGTGGTGATAGGCGGAGCTCAGTTGCTGGGTTAGAAAGAGAGAGAGCAGAGATTAGAGAGAGTTCCTCCCATTTTAGTGAGAGAAAGTGTGTGCAACAAGAAGAAGAAGAAGAAAGTGGTAGATTGAAGACCTTCCTCACCCTCTTGGCTTGGTCTCCATCATCTCCTTCCTCCATTTTCCTTTTTCCTCTTCCATTATAGGTGAGCAAAGTTCACACACCTTCACCCCATCTTGTGTATGTCTCTATTATGACCCCCATTCTTCTATTCCCCTTCCTTTTAGTGTATGAATGTTGGATTATTGTTGGATTAGAGAATATGTATGAGCTTGAATTTGAAACCCTAGGTTAGGGGATTTTGGGGATTTTGTGGGAATAATTATTATAAGAAAATTTAGATTCATTATATGATATTTTCTATATACATTTGTTAGTTCTATGCATGCCATGAGGCTTGTATTAATTGTTGAGTTGAACCATTGCATGTTTTTGGCCTATGGCCCAGTTAAGACTAAGAAAATGGATTTTGGCTTCAACCTAGATAAAATGACTTTGGCTCAGTTTTGGCTTCGGCCCAAGTTAATCTAAAGTGAAAAGTTGTTTTCAGAAATTGATTTAAGACTTGGGTGATTAGTGCCTGGTGGCGGTGATTAGTGCCCAAGGAAGACGTTCCTTGTAGTCTGAGCTCAGGTCTAGCCACACAGTTATTCGAGATTTAAGTGATAAGAACCCGGCGGCCGGGTTATGCCGTTCATGTGCATTCATTTAAGTTGTGTGCGTGACAGTCTATTTGAGTATCGAAGTACCTTAATTATTATGTTGTATTTATCCGCTAATTTCATTGATTTAAGTTATGAAATAAGTAACCAGAACATTCAAGTATGCTTTAATGAACTGTGTTGGGTGTTGCATTGCATCTGTTTGTTTCCCCACACCGCTTGCTGCATTGCTTTGCTCACTGAGACCGTAGTCTCACCCCACGTTTCGGGGATATATTTTAGTCTGTGCAGGGTACTTCCAACTGATGTTCAGAGAAAGATGGAGCTCTTGGAATGGACTCACCCACTCCCAGTGGTCAAGAAAAGTTTAGTAGTTTATTGGTGTATTGACAGTTTAATGATGTAATTATGTAGAGATGTTACTGGAGAATTACTTGTAGTGACTATTTAAATGATGTACGACGTAGAAGTCTATAGTTTGGCAATGGAGGCCTATTTGCTATTGTGATGGATTAGTAATTATCTTATTACAAACTGTACTGGTGGTTTTGCTGGTTTTTAGGTGAAGCTGAAAATTGGGAAATGTCCAGTTTTTAGGGGAAACTCTGCTAGATTTCCGGTAGGAGTTTCATAGACTGTATCACGTCAAAGTGAGGGTTCTTCCCTAGGTTTTCATTAAGGATTGAATTGATATCATCATGTTTGGATGTTGTGAAAGTCTAAGAAAACGTTGGAATAGTGTTTTCGAACAGACATTATTCTTGAATTAAGAAATTAGGACTTTACAATAAGACCCTGCCGGCTGGGAACAACTGTGAGATGCCTACCTGCTGGGCAGCAGTGATATTTGCATCATGAGTTGTTTGTGCATTAGATTCATCAGTTGTACATGTGATCATTGCATAATATGTTACTTGAGTTTTTATACTAGACTTTATTTAGATTGTATTTAGACATTTTATAGAAATTGTTAGAGTTCATGTTTGCTATATTAGTGGATGCTAAGATTGGGATATGTGCATGATTTGTTGAATGATGTATGCATATCATGTGCCTGCCTCTCCACACTGCTTGCTACATGCTCTGCTCACTAAGACCGTAGTCTCACCCCACGTTGTGGGAAAACATTTTAGTCTGTGCAGGTGATCTCTAGCTTGGGATTCAGGTGGGAGGTGGAGCTCTTAGAGTGGATTCCTTCACTTATAGTGGTCACGAGAAGTATTTGACTGTTACCTGTTGTATTGAAGTTCTAAGGATATAATTGTATAGATAATTAATTGTAGTCGTGAGTTAAGTGGAATTTTGTGGAAACTATTAGATTGTCCATGGAGGCCTATTTGTTATTAAGATGGATTAGGAATTATGTATGATGAACTGTACTGGTGATTTGCTGGTTTACAGGTGAAGCTGAAAATTGGGAAACGTCCAGTTTTCGGGGGAGACTCTGCCGGATTTCCGGTAGGAGTTTATGAGCCTTAACACTCCAAGGTGTTGGTTCGTCCCTAGTTTCCTAAATAAGAAATTATGTTGAGAACTTGATGTATGAGTTGTTTCTTTT
Source organism: Sesbania bispinosa (assembly GCA_026901365.1). Classification (NCBI taxonomy): domain Eukaryota; kingdom Viridiplantae; phylum Streptophyta; class Magnoliopsida; order Fabales; family Fabaceae; genus Sesbania; species Sesbania bispinosa. Next base: position 2,357,319 of record QLOH01000035.1, read on the forward strand.
GGGCCTAAGTAAGCGTTGGATTACTTAGGTGTTTATGTGTTTTGCTTGTCGATATAAAAAATGGCGCGGAATAATTTCAGAAAATTTGGGAATAGTGTTTCCAACGGACATTTTTCTAGAATTGAGAAATTAGGACGTTACACATTCAATCTCTCAAGAATAGCAATTGCAACAACAAATGATAAAATCAAGGAAATTCTCTCAATTCTCATAGGTAAGTGTTTCCCTCAATTTTTTCACTGCAGTTGAACAATTAAAATTTCTAATTGTTTTTAGTTAACATACAACACATAATCAGCAGGATCATAAGGTCTTTCTTGGGTTGTAATGAGGTTTGGCTATCAAGAAATAATGGTTTTTTAGGATGTATCAGGAAACACAACTTCAGAGAAAAGAGGGCATAACTACAAGTTAAACAATTTTCTCAAGTGACTCTCAATTCACCATCTTTTTCTTGAATTCACACATTTCAGCACAAATTTTTGCCTCTTTTGGTAATTCACTCCTTTTTGAAAAAATAATCTTTTTCTTTATAATAAGGAGGAGTGAATTCCATTACTCACTGTGCCTTTTTTCCAATATCCATCAACCAACCAATACCCATTCTTATTGAATAAAATGCACATATGCTTTCTATCCCTATGTGTGTAAGGGACAGGGATTATGATTAATAACAAGGCTAGGGTGCAAAATCCAAGAAAATTTCAGGCTCAAATGGGCTGTCAAAAATAGGAAATATTATTCACAGGTTGGCTATTTGGCACTGAGTAATTTACATTTTTAAACAACTCGCCTTAATCACTTCCATGCTTTTCATATGCAATAATAAAACTAAAAACTCAATCAATAGAAATTGACAAGCAACAGGGAAAACTCTCAAAGTGTTTGGTCACACAAATTCTCAGGCTTATGGCTATTTTTCCTTGATTAAATTACCTGTTGCACAATTAGCTATCTTAAGTAACTTTCCTGCACAATATACTAATCTTAACTGATTATGAATTCAACCACTTAATTCCTTTTTCTTCTCTTAATTCAATTAGTTTGGCCAACTAGCTTTGAGATATTAAATTAAATTTCTTAAGTCCTAATTCCTAAATCCTAAGTTAAATAAATAAAATAGTCCTAACGAGAATTAAAATGAATAACAAAAATCCTAAGTCAACTGACATAATGAAATCCTAATATCCGTATTGCATAAAACTGGTTAATAATGTGTCAATAACAATACAAATGTATCAAATGAAAGAAAAGAAAAGAAAATGAAAGAAAATAAAAATAAAAGATAGAAAATGGAAAAAGAAAGAAAAGAAAAACACCATGAAATAAAACAAAAAATCAATCGTCCTCCTCTGCATCCTGCAACTCCTCATCCCGTGCTCCAGCTGCTCCTGCTCCACCCCTTGGAACAACAAGCGTATCCCCAGGCCACTGAAAATAATCCTGAAATTGCTCCGGTGGCATGACGGGGAAGGGTCCTTGCAAGTTGTGGTGCAAGATCTGCTCGATGTACCACACCCCTCTATGAACAACTATGTTCTGGCAACATAGGTGCTCCATGAAAGCGTGGGGTAGAATGTCAGTTGGAGGTGGCTTCTGGGGTGGCTGCTGAGGTGGTGGAGAATGAGGATCCTCCTGGGGCTCTGGAGGTGGGGCCAACTCCTCATATGGGATGCAGTAAGTCTCAATGTACCTCCTGGTGAAAGGCCCCTTGATAGGAGCGGTGGGACATAAAGCAATCCCCTGAGATCGGTATAAAGTAGTGATGAGGGCGGGGAATCCTAAACTGATCTTGGAGCGCTCACTGCACAACAGTCACCATGAGGTATATCTTCTCATAAATAACTCTGGCGATGTCGACGTCCCGACCAGTAAGAATACAATATATAAAATGTGTCGTCTCGGTGGTGATGTCCGACACATGGTTGGTTGGCTTAATGTTAGCCAACACTAGAACCATCCATATCCAAGATATACTCAGCAGGTCCTTCCTAAAAATCCCGGCTACCTCCCCATAAGTGTTGACATCATAAGTACGCCCAGGCAGACATAAGTACTGGGTTGTCCTGGTATCAAGCTCCTCTTGCCCATAAATGCCAATATCTTGCAGTAGCTGGTGGTATTGGCAAGGCATGTCCTCAGCATCATCAGGACTTAGGCGGCCTAGAAAGTCATTGATCGCATCGCGATCGTAGGCCACCTACCTACCTCTTACATAGGACCTCCTCTCAGCTCCAATGCCTGGCTCACCCACAGCGTTGGAGTAGAACTCCCAAACCAGCTCCGGGTCAAACAGCCTCTCAGGCTCAGCCACTCTCCTCCGGGTGATCTCCAAGTTGAAATCATCGAACTCCCCAGCATGGAGTTCCACCGGTCTCTCTAAGATAAAATTACAGCTCTGGAGGGAACTGTATTTCTCCGCAGCTTAGGCATCCTTGAATCGCCTAGCATCATAGTGGGGTTCATTGCGTGCCCTCTTTCCCTTGACGCCCCTAGAACTAGAGGCACCGGCGGCGTTGGTGACCTTAGTGCGAACCATCTGCAGAAGTTTAACAGTAACAGGATCAGTCCAATGCAGGTAAATAGAATTTTTTAACCCAATGATCAACATTAATATTAATAACAAATATGAAATGCATGAATAATCCATGAAAACATTTTTCATTGAAACCAAATTAACTCAAAAAATAGAGCATTCATTTATCATTCATTATCATGCTCTATCAAACAGAATTGTTCAGGCATTCAGCAACAAATTTGTTTTAAACTCACTTAGAATGGTCAATGCAAAGATTTAAAGCAAAAACAGAGCATCACATAGTTGACCATTACAAATTACAAAATAATTGAGCACACCAACAGTCTCCAGTTTAAATGATCAATCACAACCAACATATTACCTAAAGGCTACATTGACAAACATAACTAAGAACATGCAAAACTACAAACCAAGTCTGCTAGCCTAAGGTTCAATAATTCAAAACAGAAAAACAGAGGATTTCAATCGGTAGAACTAACTCAAAAACTTAAAAACATACCTTGAATAGCAAAGCAAGCAAGAAAGGAAGAGGGTTGTTAGGACCACAGGAAACACTAGAGGGGGGGTTGGATAGTGTTTTATAATCTTTCAAGATATTTTGTGGAAACCTTTTCGCAAATAGAGTTTTCTCAAAAGATGCAAGCAACTTGCTGAAAAATGAGTTTTCGGGGACTTGCTAAGAAACTTCAGCAGGTCCAGTAAAATTGTCTTTTTAAAATGATTTGCGTAATAAATAAAATTATTTTTGCTGCGCAAATTATAAACTCACTTTTCAGAACCATCCTCAGTTAGAAATAAACAGATAACAGCGGAAAGTAAAGAGATAAGGGTAGAGAGAACTTGACCACATAAATTTATACTGGTTCACCCACTAACCCAGTGAGCTACATCCATTCCCAGGGCAAAACTCCATTGGATTTTCCACTAATCCCGCAAGATTACAATGATTATTATTTTCACACCTGGCCTCTCCAGGCCCAATGAGTATTCTTTTACAGACAAACCTCTCCAAGCTCAATGAGTATTCTTTTACAGACAAGCCTCTCCACGCTCAACGAGTATTCTTTTACAGACAAGCCTCTCCAGGCTCAATGAGTATTCTTTTACAGACAAGCCTCTCCAGGCTCAACGAGTATTCTTTTACAAACAAGACTATCAAGGCTCAATGAGTATTCTTTATTCCTCCAAGCCTCTCCAGACTCTCAGACACATGAAAGTGTTTACAGAGTTAGTTTAAGGTACTCATAACTTAAACTTTGAGAAACTTGTACAAAGAGATAACTGAGATGACACTCAGGATACAAGGAATGAAAACATCTTTGGTACAAGGGAAAAACAGAGATATAAGTGTATATTTTTAGGCTCAGGTTCTTCTCTGTATTTGATCAGCAAGTATTGCTTCTTCATAGAGTTGGCTTGATAAGATTTCATTGTTGACCTTTTTTCGATTCTCTCTTGGGCTTTGTTATTGCCATTTCATATTTTGGGGTTCATGGCTGCCAACATTCATAGTCTTCCATGAAGGTATATATATATGTTCTGAAAATATAGTCGTTGTGAAACCGTCTTCTGACTTCTGATTCAGCACATCTGTAGAGAGCTTGCAGTACCACAGTGTAGCAGCTTTTGCAGAGATTTCTTCATGCGTGCACAGAATGGTTCTTTGACTCCTACACGAAACATCTTCAAAAAGAGATTTACTATTCGACGTCTCTTATTTGAGCAGATAATGACTTCTCAATGTTTTTGCTCAGGATTGCATTTATCCATAAAGGCATATCTTCAGATCTATGACTTTTTGGTTAATAGAAAGCTTCGGTAGATACAAGTCTTCTTCAGAAGGAAGACTTTAGAAGGTTGCGCTTTCAGTAGGTTTCTTCAAAGACTTCAGCAGGATGATCTATAATCTCAGCATGTTCAGGATAAGCTTATCTTCTGAACGTTTAGCATAAGCATTTTCAGCATGCTCATAATGATAGTATTTTCCTGCAACACATAGAACAAATACCTTGAGCAGAATCTGTTTTTCATTCAGATAATGTCATCCACAAATTTGTTTAATCATTAAAACTACGGGTAATGAATCTTTGGCTAATTAAATCTGAATACTTAAATTATTCTCAGACTCAACATTCTCCCCCTTTTTAATGATGAAAAATTTGTTATCACTGACAAATATCATAAGGGAAACTTTTAAATTTTAAGTTAAGTAAATACTCTCCCCCTTTTTCAGATATTTGAACAAAGTGAAGTGCTCCCCATGAATTTGTGCTTTCTGATATTGATGAAGCTTTTATGAATCAATAAGTTCCTTTTTCTGAAACACTTAACTTCAAATATTTGTTAGTGATATTACTCCCCCTTTTGTCATTATTCAAAAGGGTGAGTGAAGTATAACACTTCAGAAGGTTAAACTTGTAAAGCAATGCAATTCAGATTAAGATGATATTACTATTTCTTTAAAGGATATTTTAAAAACATTCAGAGCAGTAAATATCAACGCATAAATCACACCAGATATATCAAGACCAACATAGATGCTTTTAGAAAATTTTCATTATATTAAAATATAACCTTTTTCAAAATCACATATATAAAAATTATACTCATTTATGACAAGGTTTTCTTTTTAAAGAGAATGGCTATCACCGATCTCATCATTTTCTTCGATTCCAACTTCAGCTTCCAGCTTCAGTAATGTTGTCTTTGTTCTCTCTAAGTCCTTGCGAAGCATAGTGTTCTCCATCCGCAGCCGCTTGACTTTAGCAGACTCCAAGGTTGGTCTTCTTTCAATTGCATCATTTATCACTGTATTTAGACCACCAACCTTAAAGATGCTAGGACGCCTGTTGTCGTACAAATGTTCAACGAAGACATTATTTAGCTTAAGGATCTTCGTGATCGTCATATTGTGAGGCAGGATATCAGCATAGTCCCATTCTCTTCTAATCATGCCGAACAGAATGATCCAAGGCAGGCTTATCTTCTTTTTCTGCAGAAGGTTGATAACACAGAACCTCTCCATTTCGGAGTTATGGTTATCTTCCTCACTTGGAATCACACAACACTTCAAAATATCAAAAAGAACTTTGGGAATATCCTTCAATCCATTCGCACTGAAAATCAGCTTGTTGAACTTTCCTGCACCACCGTTCTGAGCTTCCCAGCCAGATGAGAACACTTCCCCTTCAGCCTTTACACCCAATGCCTTCTCTAGAGAAGCAGTGTTGACAATGATTTCTTGACCCACCACTCGGGCCTTCAGAAAAGTTCTTCTGTCTTGTACCACCACTTTCATCGTGCTCCAGAACTCACGAACACTTCCTTCATGCCATTTGAAGTCTATGGCCTCAAAGAAGGGTAGCCACCTAGTACTTTCAAAAAGATCAGCAAAATCGTATCCTTCTTCAGCAAGACATTTAAAGTCCACAACTTGTGTTTGAAAGATAGCAGCAGCGGATGCCATTATAAAGAGAAGGAAAGATGAGCCCTTTTTGAAAAGCTGAAAAGTGTTGAGAGCTTAGGTTGCAGAAGGATGTGACAACACGGAGATTGCAGAGAGATGCAGAGGCAAAAGTGACTTTTGAACAGCTTCCCACGTCTTCTATTTGTAGGCTCAGATAGCTTTTTTAATGATAGGCAACGCTGACTTGGGAAAATGTGCATCGTGTACCAGACAGGTGAAAAGCCATTTCTTTTAAAGAACAATGTCATCAATGTTCATAGTTTCAAAAACTTTTGGAATTACGTCCTTTCAGATTTTTCAGTTAATAAAATATTATTTTTATCAAAAAGAATATATTAATTACGCATAATTCAAAAAGAAAAATTATTTGCAATAAATTTTGAGGCTTCATGCAAAAATATATGAATATAATGATATATCACACAAAGACAAATATTTTCATGAAGACATATATTAATACTGAAATATTAAATAAAGTTACTAGCAGTGATACTTAAGAGTTTTGAAAATCTGTATCTGCTGAGACTCAACATTACTTCAATGACACTCTTGTTGCTTCTGTTGATCGGCTTCATAAGTTCTGTTTTAGCTTCTTAAAGTTTCCATCTTGTTCTTCTTTCCTCAGCATTAGTTAGATGCTTAACCCAGGGTTAAGCTCTGATACCAACTGTTAGGACCACAGGAAACACTAGAAGGGGGGTTGAATAGTGTTTTATAATCTTTACAGATTTTTTGTGGAAACCTTTTCGCAAACAGAGTTTTCTCAAAAGATGCAAGCAACTTGCTGAAAAATGAGTTTTCGGAGACTTGCTGAGACACTTCAGCAGGACTAGTAAAATTGTCTTTTTAAAATGATTTGCGTAATAAATAAAATTATTTTTGTTGCGCAAATTATAAACTCACTTTTCAGAACCCTCCTCAGTTAGAATTAAACAGATAACAACGGAAAGTAAAGAGATAAGGGTAGAGAGAACTTGACCACAGAAATTTATACTGGTTCACCCACTAACCTAGTGAGCTACATCCAGTCCCAGGGCAAAACTCCACTAGAATTTCCACTAATCCCGTAAGATTACAACGAGTATTATTTGCACACCTGGCCTCTCCAGGCCCAACGAGTATTCTTCTACAGACAAGCCTCTCCAGGCTCAATGAGTATTCTTTTACAGACAAGCCTCTCCAGGCTCAAAGAGTATTCATTTACAGATAAACCTCTCCAGGCTCAACGAGTATTATTTTACAGACAAGCCTCTCCAGCCTCAACGAGTATTCTTTTATAGACGAGCCTCTCCTGGCTCAAATGATCCTTCTCCGGGCTCAATGAGTATACTTTCTTCCTCCAAGCCTCTCCAGGATCTCAGACACTTGAAAATGTTTACAGAGTTAGTTTAAGTTACTCAGAACTTAAACTTTGAGAAACTTGTACAAAGAGATAATTGAGATGACACTCAGGATACAAGGAATGAAAACATCTTTGGTACAAGGGAAAAGCAGAGATACAAGTGTATATTTTTAGGCTCAGGTTCTTCTCTGTATTTGATCAGCAAGTATTGCTTCTTCAAGGAGTTGGCTTGATAAGATTTCATTGTTGACCTTTTGCAGATTATCTCTTGGGCTTTGTTATTACCATTTCATATTTTGGGGTTCATGGCTGCCAACATTCATAGTCTTCCATGAAGGTATATATATATATATATATATATGTTCTGAAAATATAGCCATTGTGAAACCATCTTCTGACTTCTGATTCAGAACAGTCGTAGAGAGCTTGCAGTGACACAGTGTAGCAGCTTTTACAGAGATTTCTTCATTGGTGCATAAAATGGTTCTTTGACTCCTACACGAAACATCTTCAAAAAGAGATTTGCTATTCAACGTCTCTTATTTGAGCAGATAATGACTTCTCAATGTTTTTGCTCAGGATTGCATTTATCCATAAAGGCATATCTTCATATCTATGACTTTTTGGTTAACAGAAAGCTTCGGTAGATACAAGTCTTCTTCAGAATGAAGATTTCAGAAGGTATGCGCTTTCAGTAGGTTGCTTCAAAGACTTCAGCAGGATGATATATAATCTCGGCAAGTTCAGTATAAGCTTATCTTCAGAACATTTAGCATGAGCAGTTTCAGCATGCTCATAATGATAGTATTTTCCTGCAACACATAGAACAAATACCTTGAGCAGAATTTGTTTTCCATTCAGATAATGTGATCCACAAATTTGTTTAATCATTAAAACTAAGGGTAATGAGTCTTTGATTAATTAAATCTGCATACTTAAATTATTCTGAGACTCAACAAGGGTTGTGAGTGAGAAAGTAAAGGAAAAGAGTTGGAGAGGCAGAGGATTGGCACTTGAACTTGGGAGAAAAATAGGGGAGACAGAACAAATGATCCTTCCCTTATTTTTCATTCAAATTTATGCTTCAGCGCGAACCTGCGCTTCACCTGCGCTCAGCGCATGTGGAGTGCAGGTTACTATTTTTGAAATCCCGTGCTGCTGCACTTCACCTGCGCTCAGTGCAGGTGAAGCGTAGAAAACAGTTTTGAAATTGGTATTCCTGCGCTTTACCTGCGCCGCAAAAAACATAATTAAATTTTTCAACACTTAGTCAAATTTTCTGCTACTTCCTAATTCAAGGTGTCTGTATCTCTCTCCCACACACTTACTCAACCAGTTCCTAACAATTCCTAAACTAAACAAACACAGAAACCTAACTAACACACAATATATACAGACCAAAACAAAAATCAAAATGAAAACTGTAAAAATTAATGAATAAAACACTGGGTTGCCTCCCAAGAAGCGCTCGTTTAACGTCATATAGCTTAACGCCTCTTCCTTTAAGGAGGTTCCTGAAGATGGATTGTCTTGCAAAGTGTTGGTACTGCACAACTACTTCCCTTTAACAATCCTCCCAACACTTCTTTTGTTCCACCAACATTTCTATTAGCAACTGATGCTAGTTCTTGTTTCCTTCATTTGAAATTAAAACCCACCAATGATTTCTATAGCTGCTTTCTTCTTTTTGTCAACCTCTTATTAAAGAACTTACGAATCTTTTTCTTTCGCAGCTTGTGATTACTTTTCCAATCAGTTATCTCTCTCTTGATCCATTGCAATTGTGGCTCAGTGTTAGCATATGAGACTCCCTCAGTAGAGTCTACCTTCAAGCAATTTGGTTGTTCCTTCTTTTGTGGAACTGCCTTGAACACATTGAAGGTCACCTCATCATCTTGCGTGCTGACTGTGAGTTTACCTCTGTCAACATCAACTACCACCTTTGCCGTCTTCATGAACGGTCGACCCAAAATTAATGGACCATCAGTATCCTCTTCCATGTCCATGATGATGAAATCCACAAGAAACACAAACTTGTTCACCCTTAATAGAACGTCTTCAGCTATCCCATATGGGTGGGTGATGGACCTGTTTGCCAGTTGCAGACTCATTCTTGTAGGTTTCACCTTTACATCACCAATCTTCTTGAGCATGGATAAAGGCAAGAGATTTATGCTAGCTCCAAGGTCTAGCATTGCCTTTTTCACTGTTAAGTCTCCAATGATGACTATGTAGAAACCACAGGAAACACTAGAAGGGGGGTTGAATAGTGTTTTAAATGTTCAAACAGATTTTTCAGAAACCTTATAATAAGCAAAGCTTTTCATAAATGTTTTTGGCAACTTGCTGAAATTGGATTGTTGTAGTTACTGAAATTATCTCAGCAGGTTCAATAAAATTATTTTTCAAACTGTTTCTTAAAACGTATTTGATTAAGGTAATGTTTCAACAGTTTAAATCACTATGTTCCGAATCCCTTCTTGTTAGATAAATAACAATTATTAAGAGATAAGGGTAGAGAAGACTTAGCCAAGAGATTTATCCTGGTTCAGTCATATCCATCGCGAGCTACATCCAGTCCCAATGCCAACTAGCGATGGATTTTCCACTAACTCATCACAGTTATAAGTATTCTTTGAACACCCAGCCTATCCAGGCTAAAACCCAAGTATTATTTGAAAGCACAACCTCTCTAGGTTAAATCCCAAGTATTGTTTGAACACACAGCCTCTCCAGGCTGAAAACCAAGTATTCTTTCTTCCACCATGCCTCTCCAGGCTCTCAGACACTTGAAAGTGTTTACAAATGGATTTTGCTTAAGTTGCGGAACTTAATAAGTTCCAAGCTTAAACAAATAAAAGATTGTATAAAGCAACTGAGTAAGACTCAGGATATAGTATGTTTTAGTACAATAAACAGAGAGTAAGCAACACGAAGTTTGGTAGCGTTTTGGCTTGACAATGATTCTTCTCTCCTCACTCTGTAGTTCTTCATGAAACTTTATATAGGAGTTCAGCTTAAGTCTGTTGAAGATTGCTAAAACCACCGTTGTGAAATAACATTAAATGTTGTAAGACCCATTGTGAGACAATCTTCTGAAAGCTTCTGACTTAAGCAGAGTAGGTGTGCAGATATGTTTTAGTTCTGACACAAAGCAGGTACAGTAGTTTCCTTTTCTGGTATGAGAATTCAAAACATGCGCAGAAAGGCTCTATAATTCTTTCCTTAATGAGATATTGCAGAAGATGTTTAGAGTGCTTTATTATTTTGAACAGCTATCCAGAGAGGGCTTCACTCTGTTCGAGCTAATTGACTTTCAAAAGCAGTCTTCAACAAATCTTCAAGTTTCAGATAGTACTTTTCTTCAGAGGGTTAGAAGACTTCAGCAGGTCCTAACTCTTCAGAGGGTTCTCTTTTCAGCAGGTAGTACTACATCAGAGAGTTGTTTTTCTTCGGAGGGTTACTCTTCAGAGAGTTGCTGAAACATAGAAAATACCCTTGAGAGAATATGTACTATTTAACAAACTTTTTTAATCAAATTTGTTATTCATTAAAACTCAGGATATAGAGACTTAAAACATTATTAATCTCTTAATTATATTTTGAGACTCAACATTCTCCCCCTTTTTAATGATGACAAATTTGCTTAAACTATTTAAATATCTGAAGGAAAAAAAATTAAGTTAAGAAATCTCCCTTTTTCAGATACTTCATCAGAATGCTTTACGCCCCTTGAATCTGTGAATTCTTTTCTGAAAACATTTAAACTTCAGATATTTTGTTAGTTTATATCTCCCCCTTTTGTCATCAGTCAAAAGGGTTGGTAATAGATACTGAATTGTTAAGTGCATAACATAATAATAAATGCAGGGTAGGTATATAATGATTGTTTCAGAAACTTAGTTGCATCATATACAACAATCAATTCCAGTCATTGCAAATCTCAGAAAACGTAGCATAGTAAATGCGAGAATAAGTAAGCACACTACATAGTCAAATCAAGGAGAATAATCAATCCAATCATATTGAAATTTCAGAGAGTTTAACATATAAAGGTTAACAAAAACAGAAAAACTTTTGTGAACACATAGACTTTCTGAAATAGTGGCAAACTAAAAACTTCTACTCCTTTTGTGCTTGGGCTTGGATTCTTGAGTATTAAGACGAGTAGGAGCAACATTGAATTGCCTCATTAAGCTCTGAAGTCTAAGGTTCTTTTTTCTTAATCTTCTGATTTCTCTCTCTCGAATGTCAAGCGCCTTTAAGAGATCAGCTTCTCTGAAGATAACCGATACATGCCTCTTGGTGAATATAATCTCCCCAAAGCCATTGGGTAAGCCACAGTCAGCAGGCTCAACCACAAGGCAAGTGTAAATTGCAGGAGTCCACTTTTGCATAGTCCAATCTTCATGCAACTCGTGCTTAGAACCAAGGAAAGTTCCAGGAAACCAGGTACGAAACTCCTGAACTGAAAGGGTGCTCTTGGTCATTGAATCTGCAAAGTCATACTTCGTTCCAGAGCAAGACCCTTCTTTTTCCCTCTCATGCCAACCATAACCTGTCTCTGTAGGTGTGGTCAAAACCCCCATAAGCATCAAGATCTTCAGGGAGTCTTTCCCGTTCTTCTTTGGTCAAAGGCTCAGGTTCATCCATATAGGAAGAGTAGAACTTAGATTCTTTCTTATCTTCAGGACCTTCAGCAAATGGTAATCTTGGCACTATCTTGTCAAGTTTCCAGTAGATTTTGGTTGAGGGCTTCATGGTAAGGGGTTTAGGAGGCTTGAAGTTTCTGCACCCAGCTTTTGACACAATATACCTTGAGTACATCTCAGCTTCCAGGTTCAGATGCCTGATGAAAATCCAGTCTTCAACAGGTATCCTCACTTGGTCAGGAGAATAAACATCAATTCCTTTCCAAAAGTGCTTGGGTGGTTGCACTTGTTGTCTGATTTTCTTCAGCTGATCAGATCCAGATACTCCCCTTTGAAGCATTTGCCAATCTTTTCTGTCTACCAGCTTCCAGAGAGTCCAAGTGAAGACCAATGTGCTTGTGCAGAGGCAAGTTGTCTTTGAAGTACAACAGTTCTTCATACATATTTGGGAAATGTGGCACTCTGACTCGTTGATTGTAGGGGGTGGTGTAGAACTTGTGTGGAAATTCTGCAGATTTCAGCCTGTCCTTGAAAGACATGATACGTGCTATGTGCTTAGATGATGGCTTTCTTGAGATAACTCTTGTTTTCGGCTTCAACAGCTCATCCCTTGCAGTATGGCTTCCTTCTCAAACAAATACACTTGCACCCTTGTGGACATATCTTCCAGTCTTCTTCCAATTAAATATTCTGGCATCAGTACCAGTACAGGCAGATAGAGTAGGGTGAGAAATAACTTCAGATACCTCAGAGGGCCCAGTCTCAGTAACAAGAACTGTTTCAACAACCTCTTCGGTAATATATCTGATTAAGGTAATGTTTCAACAGTTTAAATCACTATACTTCGAACCCTTCTTTTAGATAAATAACAGTTATTGAGAGATAAGGGTAGAGAATACTTAGCCAAGAGATTTATCCTGGTTCACTCACATCCACCATGAGCTACGTCCGGTCCCAATGCCAACTAGTAGTGGATTTTCCACTAACTAATCACAGTTACAAGTATTCTTTGAACACCCAGCCTCTCCAGGCTAAAATCCAAGTATTATTTGAACACACAGCCTCTCTAGGCTAAATCCCAAGTATTGTTTGAACACACAGCCTCTCCAGGATAAAACCAAGTATTCTTTCTTCCACCAAGCCTCTCTAGGCTCTCAGACACTTGAAAGTGTTTACAAATGGATTTTGCTTAAGTTGATGAAGTTAGATAAGTTCCAATCCTAAACAAATACAAGATTATACAAAGCAACTGAGTAAGACTCAGGATATATAAAGTTTGAGTACAATAAACAGAGAGCAAGCAACACAAAGTTTGGGAGTGTTTTGGCTTGACAATGATTCTTCTCTCCCCACTCTGTTGTTCTTCATGAAGCTTTATATAGGAGTTCAGCTTAACTCCATTGAAGATTGCTAAAACCACCATTGTGAAATAACATTAAATGTTGTAAGACCCGTTGTGAGACAATCTTCTGAAAGCTTCTGACTTAAGCAGAGTAGGTGTGCAGATATGTTTCAGTTCTGACACTCAACAGGTACAGCAGTTTCCTTTTCTAGTACGAGGATTCAAAATATGCGCAGAAAGGTCTCTGTAATTCTTTCCTTAATGAGATGTTGCAGAAGACGTTTAGAGTACTTTATTATTTTGAACAGCTATCCAGAGAGGGCTTCACTCTGTCTGACCTCATTGACTTACAAAAGCAGTCTTAAGAAAATCTTCGTGTTTCAGATAGTACTTTTCTTCAGAGGGTTAGAAAACTTCAGCAGGTCCTAACTCTTCAGAGGGTTCTCCTTTCAGCATGTAGTACTACATCAGAGAGTTGTTTTGCTTCGGAGGGTTGCTCTTCAGAGAGTTGTTGAAACATAGAAAATACCCTTGAGAGAATATGTACTATTTAACAAACTTCTTTAATCAAATATGTTACTCATTAAAATTCAGGATATAGAGACTTAAAACATTATTAATCACTTAATAATATTTTGAGACTCAACAGATTGGGATTGTGAAACTGCCAGGGTCTTGTGTCTTCTGTGGGAGAGATTTCTGAATAATAGTACCGCATCCCGCCTCTAACTGAACTGTCTCTTCATCAGATATCTTTCTTTTCTTGGTCAGAAGATCCTTCATAAACCTTGCATAACTGGGTATTGTTAAGACAAACTCACTCCCAAAGTTTGTTAATGTTCCAAACCATTAAGGTTGAATATGTACTGAACTGAATGAGATGTGTCTTGGTGTTTTGCTAACTGTGTGCTCAAGTATATGGAAGAATTTCTAGACTTTATTTTGCAGAGTTTAATCAAGAAATTAAAGCTCAAAGATCTTCTTTGAGGATACAAAGCATAGAAGTTAGAATTAAAAATTACCAAGAAACAAGACTTAAAGCAGAAACAATGAGCAAAGAAGGGATTCAAGGTCAGCTTGAGACGCTGGCTCAAGATCAGATGTAGACTCAAGCAAGAAGTCATCTCGTGTATAAGAAGCAGATTCAGAAATGGTTTGAACTTCATTCACTCTGAAAAACAAGTCAGATGAGACTCAGAGATAATCATTGAGCAGATCAAATCCAGTGACATTTATCTTAGAAGAGACTCCAGATCAACTTGAGACGTAAGCTCAAGATCAGATGCAAGAGTTGAGACTCAAGCTCAGATGCAAATAATGAAAGCCAGACCTTGCACAAAAGTTGAGACTCAAGTTCAGCTTGAAAATGTTAGAACCACAGGAAACACTAGAAGGGGGGGTTGAATAGTGTTTTAAGCTTTTTGATTGTTTTTGTAAATTTTTAATTTAAATCATGAAGATGAACAATGTTCAAAACAAGTCTTAAGATCAGAGATAATTAAAACGTGCGGAAGATAAGAAAAACAGAGTTTCTTCTAAAGCTTAAGATTGTTTTAAACAGAGGCTTCTCAAAGTATCTTCTGGAGATTATTACAAAGAGTATTTTCAGAACAGTTTCTGAAATACTTCTGATGACTAGAGGTTGTCAGAAGTCTGTTCCCGATTTCTGAACTGAGCTCTTTCCAGACCCACTTCAGAGAATTATTTCAGAAGTTCTTCAAGGAACATTCTTTGTAATCTTCAAATGATATGAAAGACATCTCATGTTTTGTTCATATGAAAGATCATTTTATTGAAATTGTTGTGTTAAGTTTATTATGAAAATTACTTTTCAATCCCCAACATAAATATGAAAACTGTAAATAAAGAGATTAAGGGAAAGAAGACTTAGGCATAGAATTTATCCTGGTTCACCCACAAACCCGTGAGCTACATCCAGTCCCAGAGGCAAACCACCACTGGATTTTCCACTATCTGAACTCAGATACAAGTATTCTTTTACCACAGCATCTTCAGGCTAAACAATGAGTATTCCTTTGTTTTCAACTGCCTCTCCAGGAAACTCATGCAGTATTCTTTTACAGACAAGCCTCTCCAGGCTCAACACCGAGTATTCTTTTACAGACAAGCCTCTCCGGGCTCAACAAGTATTCTTTCTTACCAAGCCTCTCCAGGCTCTAAACCAAGTATTCTTTGTCAACCGAGCCTCTCCAGGCTCAACAAGTATTCTTTCTTCCACCAAGCCTCTCCAGGCTCTCAGACACTTAACCAAGTGTAGAGTATTCTTTCTTCCACCAAGCCTCTCCAGGCTCTCAGACACTTAACCAAGTGTAGAGTATTCTTTCTTCCACCAAGCCTCTCCAGGCTCTCAGACACATAAAGTGTTTACAAATTAAATTAAGTTTAAGTTTCCACAAAACATAAACTTAATCTTTTCCTGTACTAGAGGTTAACTGAGTACTAATCAGGATACAATGAATGAATTCTAAGTACAAGGGTAAGACAATGATACAAGTGTATAAGTTTAAGTACAATCTCTGTCTCTGATATAAGGAATAACATCCTCTGAGAATTGGCTAGGTAGATATTGACTTTAAGCTCCAACCTTGCTCTCCAACCATTGGTTTTCATGGGCTACATTCTCACCCGTATCATTGGAATAACCAAGGTACATTTGTGGCTTCAAACCATTATTGGTTCATTGTCATTTTGGCCAACTTGGTTGGTTGTTCTTCCGAACAACAATTTTTGACTAACTGACCAATAGGTCGGCATCTTCAAATTCAATCTTGAGGCTATTTATATGTTCTGTTGGAATATAGCCGTTTGAAGATGATTCATAATACCGTTGAGATAATTGATGATGTGGCTCATATAGTCGTTGTGTAGTAATGTCTAAAACGGTTGCTTCTCCTTAAGCAAATAAGTGTTCAAAAGACCCTGTTCTGACACTTCTATAGATGAGCTCTTTTGAGAGAATTTCTTGATATTATTTTGCATGTTCTCTCTCTTGATTTCCTTTTGCTTTTCTTCAGTTGTCTTCTGATTTCTTCTGCGTTCCTCAGGAGTGTATATGAGGAGGTATCCGTTGGATTTGTTCTTTTGCTCATTTTGTATATACTCCTTTTCTTTTTGCTCCTGACACCATTTCTTCTTTCTTCTTTGAGTGAGATGTCTTCACCAATAGCTGTTATTTGCAGTTTCCTCTTTTGAGATTTAGATAAAAGATGTTGAATTAAAATACGTTTTATTCAAACATCTTTCTTGTTGCTTTTTCTTAGTCTCCTGATTCGTTCTGACCAGCAGCGGGTGTAGCAGGTCTGAGCACAAGCAATTCTGAAAAGCGTACTGAGGTTCTGCAAACTTTCCTTATTTGTGCAAGACTTTGATCGAGGTAGGAAAGCGTGTCTGGCTTTTATACTGAGATAAGTGTAGTCTCTTTGGTAGAGTGTGCTTTACAAATATCAGCGTCTTCAAGAGATCAATTCTTGATTCTGTTTGTAGACTTCTTCGGATTATCTTCATATCTTCAGAGAATAATTGTTCTTTAGCTTTAGTTAAGTCTTCAGATGATGTAAACGCTTCAGATAGATGAGTTTTCTCATTTCTTTTCTTCAGACGATATTCTTTCAGATGATAGTCAAGTCTTTACTCCTGTCTACAAATCTTCATATAGTCTTCTTGTCTTTAGATTATCTTCTTGTCTTCAGATGGTCTTCTTGTCTTCAGACGGTCTTCAAGTCTTCAGACGGCTTCAACACTTCAGACAGGTTGCGCACTTCAGACGGCTTCAATATTTCAGACGACTTCAGCACTTCAGACATGTTGCGCACTTCAGACGGCTTCAATATTTCAGGCGAGTTGCGTACTTCAGATAACTTCAACACTTCAGACGAGTTGCTTACTTCAGACAGCTTCTACACTTCAGACAGGTTGCGTACTTCAGACAGCTTCAGCACTTCAGACGAGTTACGTTCTTCAGACAGCTTCTACGCTTCAGACAACCTTTATATTAAATCATGCATTTGTTCTTCTAATCCTAATTTTGTTCATCAAGTCTTCTTATGAATATTCCAACCTGAAACACAATCAACAAACCAATACCTTTCTCAGTAGAATCTATTTATATAATCTTATTTGTTCTTATTATGTTCTTATATAATCTTATTTGTTAATATTATGTTTTTATATAATCTTATCTGTTAATCATTAAAACTAAAGGATATTAAGTCTTTGAGTCAGGTTTGAATGCTCAAACTGATTAATAGACTTCACAGAAAAGACATGGCACCAGGACAACATAGGGTCAAGACAAGTACACTGTGCATTGACACAACGACATCAGATCCTGAAAAGTAAGCTCTCCTCTCAACAGAAAATTCTTCTCTCTTACAACGGCTAGAATAACGGCCATAAATGGCTAGTTGCATTTTGAAATAAATGCTGAAGTCTATAGTGAAGAATATGAGAGACTACGCTGACTATTGAATATTCTTGCATCTCATCCTACATCTCAAGTCCTCATCTCAAGTCTATCATACTCAAAGATCTGATCTCAACTTGAGAACACTTATAGTCTCAATTTATATTCTCTTCTCAGCTTGTAATCTTCCTACCTATATAGAAGAGATAAACTCTAGCTGAACTCACTGCTCATCCATACTTTGTATGATTGTAAGCTAGGCCCATCTTATCCTACCAATTATTGTAACCAGTCTCATCTGAGATAGGAGGAAGCCTAGTCTCAGAGTGAGTGTGAGTGTCCTGAAGAGGTTGTAGGAATACTTGTGGCTCAGCAAAGATAGGAGTGCCTAGGCTTGGTGTGAGAGACATCCTGAAGAGGCTGTAAGAATACTTGTAATTGATGGGTTAGTAAATAGTGGAAATCTCACGTGTTGTGAGGACTGGACGTAGCCCAAGGAGTGGGTAAACCAGGATAAGATCACTGTGCACCTCTCTTCCTTATCTCTTTACTTTATAGTACTCTTGGCTCATCTCAAAACTGTGATTGTTTGATTAATTAAACTTCATTAAAAAAAACCAGATATAAATAATTGAAATAATTCATATTTGATAAATTGATTGAAATTGAAACTGCTTCTCATATATATATTAATTGAGACTCCAAGTCATCATACTTGAGATCACGTCTCAACTTGCAATTTAAGTTTGCAAATTTCAGGAACAAAATCGTAAAGTCTCTATTCAACCCCCCCTTCTAGAGACATCCAGCGAACTTCAGGTATATGCTCCAATGCCTCATGAACAGGAATACTGTTTTGTAATCCTTTGAACAAATTCATGAACTGAGCAAACATCTTGTCCTTGTCTTTCTTGGATGGGGCAGGTGGATAGGGTAGCCTCTTTTCTGAATCCACATTTTTCTCTGAGCCTTTTGCTTTCTTCTCGACCTCTTTCTGCTCTTTGTATTTCTCCTCTTTTGGCAGCACGTGCTTTTCAGCTATTAAGTTGTCTCCCATACCAATTCCCGCTGATATACCACTCCTTGTGGTGACTGCATTGCATTGTTCTTTTGGGTTGGTTTGGGTGTTAGTGTAACATCCCAAATCTAGGGCGTAAGAATCTTAATAGAAGCCTAGATTATGGTTTTAGTCCATGATTAGAGGATAGGGAACAGTCTGAGGGATTGGAGTTTGGAATATTAGTTTAGGATGGAAAATTAGTTAGTTAATGAAATTAGGGAGTGTGTGGTTAGTGGAAATTAGGGTTTCAAAGAAACAAAAATGAAAGAGAAAGAAGAGAAGGGGGCGGCGGCTGTGCGAGAGAGAGGAAGAGAAAGGAGAAGAAGGAAGGAAAAAGAAAAAGGGGGGGGATTTCTCGGACTCTTCTTCCTCTCCCAATTAGGGTTTGCGATTGAGAAATGGGGGAGCACTTCAGAGGGGCGCCGGCCATGGAGGTGGCCACGGTTACAGCTGCGGCGACGCTGCCACTGCAGGGGAGGTGACGCGCGTGAGAGGCTACACACGGGAGGGACGACCATCACGCCGTTCACCGACGGTAGCGTGACAGCGGCCGAACTGGCCGCGGACATGGTGGCCGCCGCGATTCTCGCGGCTAGGAGATGGTTCAGGCGGAGTGCGCGTGCGGTGGTAGATCTGGGCAGCAGACGGCGCAACCGCGCAAGAAACAGGGGGAGACAACGGTCCTCACGGCGGGGAGGTGGCTGAGGCGAAGAGCTCGCGACCGCATGACGGCCGTTGGAAATGAAACAGCCGCGAGTTTGCTGTTCCCAGCGATGGTGTTGCTCAACGAGGGGCGGCGGTGAACCTGCAGGTGGCGGGTGGATCTGTGGTGCGACGGAGGTGGAAGATGATGGCTATGTGAGGCGCTCTGTTCGCCGGAGAAGAAGGCTTTCACGCGGCGGAGGAGGTCGCGAATTTGTTCAAGTGAGCGAAGCTCACACACCCTCACCACATTTTGTGTGTGTTCCTATCATGATCCCCACTCTTCTATTCCCTTTCTTTTGGTATGTGGGTGTCGATTTAGTTGTTGGATTGGTTCTCTTGATAATTTCTTGTATTCCATAACGACTTAGTGGATTTATATGCAATTTTGACATGATTATGCAGAGGAACATGAAACTAGGGTTTATGTGGGGAATTGATTTTGGGCTTTTAATTAGGGAACTTGTATGATGTTATGTTTTGAGGATTATGCTTTTATGTGTTATTAGAAGTATGTCTCCATGCATTTGCATTATCTGAAAGACACATTTAACTCCACATGGGTCCAGGGCCAAGTCCCAGTAGGTCTTGGATTCGGTTAAGGGAGGTTCTCCTTGGAGAATAATCCACCTTATGGGGGTGGAGAAGTTCAGGTCGTTGATACTCCTATCCGGACAAGGGCCAAGAGGTAGTGGTCATAGTTGGGATTTGAGTATCGACCTCACTGACGCCTCTTAAGACCCACATATTATCAGAGGATCCACGGGCTGAGTCCCTAGGCTTTTGGGTCAGGCATGGAGGGTTCTCTTCGGAGAATGGTTCACCTTAGGGAGGTGGACAAGTCAAGTTGTTAATACTCTAATCCAGGCATAGCCCAAGAAGGGGGTTGTAGTCGGGATGTGAGTATTAGCCACATTGATGCCTTCTATAGCCCCAGAGTAATTGGACTTCGGTCCCCAGAATAAAACTTGGACTTCGGTCCCCAGAATAATGGTGGGATACGTTCCCAAGGAAGACGTTCCTTGTATTCTGAGCTCATGTCTAGCCCCAGAATTAGTGGAAAGAACCCGTTCTGCCGGGAAAGCAGTTCATGCATCATATTACAGAGATTCTCATACTTCTATGTATTTCAGAATTATAGGAATCTTAGAATCATTATGTGTTTTAGAATTATGATGCATGACAAAATTAATGAGTATGTTAGAATGTTTAATTATATCTGATTTAGAATTATTATGTATTCAGACTATTAGATCCATGAGTATCTGTTGTATGTTGCATTGCATTTGAGTGAGACTCCCCACACTGCCTGTTGCATGCTTTGCTCGCTGAGACCGTAGTCTCACCCCACGTTTCGGGGATGTATTTATTTTATGCAGGTTATTCCAGGTTGTGCTCAATGGAGAGGAAGCTTTTGGGGTGGGTCACATACTCCCAGTGACCACAAGGAAGTTTTAGTGGATAATTATTTGTAATTATATAGAGATGTTATTGGAGAATTGATTGTAGTGGCTATTTAATCGATGTATGATGTAGAAGTCTATAGTTTGCCATAAAGGCCTATTGTTATTAAACTGGATTAGTGATTATGATATTATGAACAGCACTGGTATTTTGCTAGTTTTCAGGTGATTCCGGAAATTGGGAAATGTCCAGTTTTCAGGGGAAACTCTGCCGGATTTTCGGCAGGAGTTTAAGAACTCTCACAATTGAGGGTGTTGGTTGCCCCATGCTTCAGTTTAGAATTTTGTGTTTAAAATGTGATGTATGAATTATGTGGTAGTCTAGGCAAACGTTGGATTGCTGAGACATCTTTGTATTATGTGTGCTGATATAAAAAATGGTGCGAAATAATTTCAGAAATTCGGGAATAGTGTTTCCAACGGATATTATTCTTCGATTTAGAAATTTGGACGTTACAGTTAGCAGTGAACTTCCCTTTCTGATGCTCTGCTATGTCCTTTACTAACTGACCAACTTGTGTTTCCAAGTTTCTGATGGCTGCTTCTGTGTTTTTCTGTCTGGCCATAGAAGACTGTATGAACTTGTCCAGTGTCTCCTCCACTTTTGATAGTCTGTCAGGTACCAGAGGGTAACCTTGTTGCTGCTGTTGGAAAGAAGGTGGCCTGTTAGAAGGCCCTGCATCTTGTCTCCAACCAGAATTATTGTTCTGGTTATTTCTCCAACCTTATGAGTAGTTGTTTGAAAACTAGTTGTTGTTGGAGAAATTGGCTGGTCTCCCTTGATTCCCCAAGTAGTTGACTTGCTCCTCTTGTGTGCCTTGGTAAGAGCAGTGACCATTGGGGTGGTCACCTCCACAGAAGTCACAAGTTAATTGTGGTGACTGGCCAGGATGGGACTGCACTACATTCAACTGCTAAGGAAGCTTAGACATCTGCTTGCTGAGTGCTTCTATTTGCCGAGTGAGGATCTTATTCTAAGCTTAGATCGCATCTGTAGTGCTCAACTCTAATACTCCCTTCCTCTGCATTGGTCGTCTTCCATGTTGAGCTTGCTGATCAGTCAATGCTAAGGCATCAATAATTCATGTAGCTTGCTCTGCATCCACTGACATCATTGTTCCTCCTGCTTCAGCATCTAGAATCATCTTGGTGTCTGGGCTGAGTCCATTGCAGAAGATATTCAGTTGTGGAATATCCTCAAAACCGTGGTTGGGAAACCTTCTCAGCAATGACTTGAATCTCTCCCAGGCTTCACAAAATGGTTCCTCTAGACCTTGCCTGAATGTGGAGATGTCTGACTTGGCCTTGATATAGCGAGATGGTAGGAAGAATCTGTTCAAGAACTTTTCTTCCACGTTGCTCCAACTAGTCAGACTCTGATTGGGGTGTGACTTCAGCCATTCCTTAGCCTTACCTATCAAAGAGAAAGGAAATAAATGTAAGTAAACTGATTCCAAATCACCTTCCTCAAAAGCCATTGTACCAATTAATTCATAAAAGGTAGAAAGATAAATGTAAGGATCCTCGAGATCCATTCCCGTGAATTGATGAGCACTAATGAGACTCAAGAATGTTGGCTTCATCTCCAGAGATTTAGCAGTAGCAGGTATGGCTATGCTTGAAAAATAGTGTGGTCCTTGCTGCATAGCATATTCTCCTAATGTTCTTCTTGGTGGAGGGGGATCTTGTCTCTCCTCATCCATATCTTCAGCTTTTACTTTACTTGGGATGGTTGAACAGAGAGTGTTGATATTGTCTCCTTGAGGTCGTTCTTGCCTTTTCTTTTTATTCTTGCTCCGGTTCCTTCTAGATATCCTTTCGATCTTAGGATCAAATTCCAGTTGGTTTTGAGACACCTGACCTCGCAAGAGCATAAATAAAAAAGCTAAAACAACAATTAGCTCAGAAGAGAGGAAAAAAAATAATATAACTTGAATAAAAATAAAAATAAAAAACAAAAATATTCATAGCTCAATAATATGAACTAAGAATTTAATTTGGAACACCGTTCCCCGGCAACAGCGCCAAAAATACTTATTGAGATCTTGGCAAGCGTACCAATATCGCAACAGTATAATAGTAAGAATAAGAGTTGTCATACCCACGAGGAACGGTATAAAATAAATTCTTAGAATTCACGCTTACTGAGTGAGAAATATTGCAATTGGTTAAGATTGTTTAGTAACAATTAAATTAAAAGATGCAATTAAAAATAACTGAGACAAAGAGAAACGTGGATGAAATTGAGCAAATAAGAGAAACAAGGATTGGACTTCGTCTATCGCACCCCTCTTGTATTTTGGAAATCAATAATATCTAGGAATTTATAATTATAAATATTGAAGCCCAAATAAATTTCATTAACATTGATCCTTCAAATATGAAATTCTTAGAACAATTCCCTAAACACCAATCCCTTGGCTGTTTAACAAATTGCCTAGCTTTAAGATCAGTTGTTAAAAGCTATCAATAAATTGAACCCTATCCCTAGGTATTCAACCTATTGAGTGTTTTTACCCAAATCAGATTTAGAAAACTGCTTCCCAGCCAATTCAATAAATCAGATCATAACTCTGGTACAAGACGGAAGTTAAGCATTAAGAACAGAAATAAAAACACCAATATTATAAAAATAGAGATTCCTAAATAAAAAAGATCCAAAAATACAATTGGGGATTGAATCGACTACATTCAATCCTAAAGAGAGATTTAGCTACTGATGGTAGCCATTACAAACCAACAGAGACTGTCAAACTCTTCTCTCAACTCCGTATCTGCTTTGAAACTTCGTGTCAATCCCTCTATGTCGTCTGCATCCCTAAAAGTCTCTTTAAAAACTGTTTGAAGGCTCGTTTAAACCCTATTTATAGCCCATTACAAATGAGGTTACATTTCCTGTGCTCTGTCTGCGCTCAGTGTAGGTGAAGCACAGGAAACAACATCTGAACAGGCATTCCTGCGCTTAGCGCATGTGAAGCGCATGAAACAACAACTGGTTCCTCTGAATTGTCCTCCTTTGAAACTTGTTCTATGTTGTTCCTGTCCTTGCTCACTATTCTTTTGATGCTTCACTTGTACCTTAGCTTTTCATCTGCAAAAATCAACAGATTCTTCATCAAAATAGCATCAAGTTCAGATTTAATTTCGATAAATACAAAAGCCACAATTTAAGCTAAGAAGGGTGAAATTGGGTTATAAATTCAACAATTCATCATTAATAAGTGTTGTAATTTACCTGGAAATTTACTTAATTCTAACACTTATCAGAAAGCCCTCTATTTTTTACTTTCATGTGTTTGGATGTGACTGCTCCATTCTTAACACAAAAGAATTGTTGGGAAAATTTGATACAAAATCTGTAACACCCACATTTTTGCTTGCATGAATTTCCTATTTTTCTAGAATTTTTGGGAATTATTGGGAATTTTGGTGCAAAATTACTGTTTTACCCCTACTATTTTTGGAACCGGACCAAAATGCCCTTGATCTGGACTAGAAAATTCTGCAACATTCAGCGAAATCCCTCACTCAAACCCTATCAAAGATCGTGTGCATGTGGGAGACTCACTTAACTTGTCTCACACACTTTCAAAGTCATAAAGTGTGAAATGACCATTATGGTGTCATAAAACACCTAACACTTGTCCCATTATTCCTTCCATTACATGCAAACCATTTTTCACTCTCCATCCTTCTCTCCCAAAACCGTGAGCCCTTCTCCCTCACACTCTCCATTTCTCCATTTTCTTCCACCTTCACAACTTGGTTAAAGGTTCCATTTTTGAACCTTTAACCTCAAATTTCAACCACCATCCTTTCGAGAAAGATACTTGGAAGATCAAGAGGAGCATAAAGAGAGGTGAAACTTTGAAGTTGGTAGAGATTTTCAAGAATCATCCTCCATTATTGAAGCTTGGTTTCCTTAGGTAAGGGGGGGGGGGAGAACCTTGAACTCTAGTAGGATTGGTGACTAGAGTAAAAGGATAACCCTTGATCCTTTTCCCTCACCCTTTTTCCTTACAAAAAAATTGCATGTTGGAACCTACTTCTCTTGAAGTATGGTTCAGCCAAAATGAGTTAAAACATTGTTTCATGTTTTAAAAATTTAATTGATGTTTGAAAAGTGTTGATGATTGGATTTTGAGTGCATGCAAACCATTGTCTTGATGATTAAATTTCTTTCCTTTTTCCCCATTATGGTTCGGCCATGATCATTGGGAGGTGGTTGCATGTTTCTAAATTTTATTTGATGCTTGTAATGTGTTAATATGATGATTTTATGTACATGCAAGTTGTTGTTTGAATTTAGGAAATTGGTTTGCTTGAATTGTTCATGAAAAAGTGCCATTTTGAGTATGTGTAAAAGTATGAGCTTTATTATGATGATTGGTATGCTTGGATGAAATAACATGAAATTATTGGTTTAGAATGCTTATAAAACATCATACTTGAGTTTTACAATTTTTGGGAATTTATTGAATTTTGGTGAAATTCATGTGTTCTTGATGATGTTCAACATAGAATTAGTACCTGGAACCGGACCTATTTCTATAGCTCCGTATAGGGTGTCCCCATTAGAATTAGTTGAGTTGAAGAAGCGGCTAGAGGAGTTGTTAGAAAAGCAGTTTGTGAGGCCGAGTGTGTCTCCTTGGGGAGCGCCCGTTCTGTTGGTTAAGAAGAAGGATGGTAGTATGAGACTGTGTGTGGATTATCGTCAGCTTAACAAGGTGACGGTAAAAAATAGGTACCCCTTGCCTAGGATAGACGACTTGATGGATCAATTAAGAGGAGCCACCGTATTCTCAAAAATTGACCTTAAGTCGGGTTACCACCAGATACGTGCTAAGTCTGAGGATATTCCAAAGACAGCTTTCAGAACACGCTATGGGAATTATGAGTACTTAATGATGCCATTTGGTGTAACCAATGCACCCGCAGTTTTCATGGATTATATGGATCAAGTTTTCCATCCTTATTTGGACAAATTCGTTGTGGTCTTCATAGACGACATCCTCATATATTCCAAGAGTGAGGAAGAGCATGCAGAACATCTTAGAATAGCCTTGCAAACCCTGAAGGATAGAAAGTTGTACGCTAAATTATCTAAGTGTGAATTCTGGTTGAAGGAAGTGAACTTCCTAGGTCATGTGATCTCGAGTGGAGGGGTTAGTGTGGACCCAACTAAGGTAGATACTGTGTTACAGTGCGAAGCACCTAAGACTGTGACGAAAGTGAGGCGCTTTCTAGGGTTAGCTGGTTACTATCGTAAGTTTATTGAAAATTTTTCTAGGATAGTGAAAAAGAGGTTAACTTCTGCGCCCGTCTTAGTTTTGCCTGACCCGCAAGAGAGTTTTGAAGTGTATTGTGACGCTTCAAAGCAAGGACTAGGTTGTGTGTTGATGCAGAAGAGGAAAGTAGTGGCTTATGCCTCTAGGCAACTGAGAACACACTACGTGAATTACCCTACTCATGATCTAGAGTTGGCTGCGATAGTTTTCGCTTTGAAGATTTGGAGACACCATCTGTATGGTGCTAGGTTTGAAGTCTTTAGCGACCATAAAAGTTTGAAGTATTTGCTTGATCAAAAGGAGTTGAACATGAGGCAGAGACGATGGATGGAGTTCTTGAAGGACTATGATTTTAGTTTGCAGTACCATCAAGGAAAAGCCAATGTAGTGGCTGATGCGCTAAGTAGAAAGTCTTTGCATGTGTCGGCAATGATGGTTAAGGAGCTAGAATTAATAGAGAAGTTTAGAGACCTAAACCTAGTTGCTGAATTTACTCCTAAGAGTGTGAAGCTAGGAACATTGAAGATTTCGAATGATTTCTTGGAACAGATTCGTTTAGCCCAAGAGGTAGATCAACCTTTGCAAGATATGAAGGATCTAGTACCTAAGAAAGGAGAATCTGAGTTCAATAAGGGCACTGATGGGATTGTTAGATTCAAGGATAGAATATGTGTACCCAGTGATAAGGAAATAAGAAGATTGATTCTTGAGGAGGCTGATAAGAGTGGATTAAGTATTCACCCTGGAGCGACTAAGATGTATCAGGATTTAGAGAAGATGTTTTGGTGGTCTGGAATGAAAAAGGAAATAGCTGAGTATATAGCCTCTTGTTTGATTTGTCAGAAAGCTAAGATTGAACACCAGAGACTGTCAGGAGAGTTACAACCTTTAGATGTCCCTGAGTGGAAATGGGATAGTATATCGATGGATTTCGTGGTAGGATTATCTAGAACTCCTGCAGGTTTTGATACTATATGGGTAATTGTTGATAGATTGACAAAATCTACTCATTTTCTACCCATTAACGTTGAGTTCTCCTTAGAAAAGCTAACTTAGTTATATATCAAGGAAGTGATAAGGTTACATGGGATTTCGTCTAGCATAGTACCAAATAGAGACCCTAGATTTACATCAAGATTTTGGGGTAGTTTGCAGCAAGCATTAGGAACCAAGCTAAGACTTAGTTTAGCTTACCACCCTCAGACGGATGGTTAGTCCGAACGGACTATTCAGTCTTTAGAAGACTTGCTGAGAGCATGTGTGTTAGAACATAAGGGAAGTTGGGATCAGTTGTTGCCACTGATCGAGTTCACCTATAATAATAGTTTCCATTCTAGTATTGGAATGGCACCATACGAAGCCTTTTATGGTAGGAAGTGATGGACACCCTTGTGTTGGCTTGAATCTGGTGATGGCCTAGTGTTAGGACCTGAGATGATTCAGCAAAACACAGAGAAGATTAAGATGTTTCAGGAAAGGATGAGGATATCCCAGAGCAGGCAGAAGAGTTACTATGATAAGAGGAGGAAACCCCTGAAATTCCAAAAAGGAGATCACGTATTTTTTAGAGTTACACCAACGACTGGGGTTGGTAGGGCAATGCGATCTCGAAAGCTCACACCTAGATTTATTGGTCCCTATCAAATCTTGAAAAAGATTGCTCTTGTTGCTTACCAAATTGCTTTACTACCTTTTATTTCCAATCTTCACAATGTATTCCATGTTTCACAACTCCTAAAGTATGTCCCTGATCCTTCGCACGTCATAGAGCCCGACGTAATACAATTAAAAGAAAATTTAACTTATGAAGTATTACCTGTGCGTATAGAAGACCGAAGGATTAAGCAGTTGCGAGGAAAAGAAATATCGTTGGTCAAAGTTATATGGAGTGCAATGATGATCACATTTTTATTCACACTTTGCATAATTAATCTTAGCTTTCTTGGGCTCTAATTGTGATTAAATCCAATGTTTTAATTGGAATTTACCAAATTGGGCTTAATTGGGCTTTAACTGTAAATGTTGTTTAAATTCGGATTTTTAAGCCTACTGACCTACCTGTCTTGTTTTGATGATATATGGAGCTACAGGTGTCCGATTTGAGTGATTCCAGTGGCATTGGAAAGCTAACTTCCGGGGATTAAATTTGATATGCTATATGACCATATTCCCATGAAGAAATTAGGAGAATTTGCTGTTTCAAAATCGCCTACTGTTGCTGTCTGTCACAAGTCCGAATTTGATTAGTTTTGTAATTAGTTTGTGGGCTTGTTTTAATTAATTTCGGTCCAATTAAGGCCTAATCAGTTTGTTAATGATTTAGGCTCTATAAATAGGTGTGTTGCTGAGTGGTTTGAACACTTTACTCTCATTTTTTAGATTTTAGAAAAAAAGACTCTTCACTTTCCCTCTTTTTCTCTCTTCTCCCAATTTCGGTTTTCTCTCTTCTTCTTCCTCTTCTTGCAATTTCAGATTCTCCACTTCCTCCATGGAAGGCTGAGCATTGAGGATTGATTCTCAAGTATCATGAGCATTGGATGTTGAGGTTTTTTAATTGAATTTCAAATTTTAATTTTCTGTGCAAATTCCTTCTTCTCCTAATCTCTATAATTCTAGGTTATTGAATCTTGAATTGGATGAATGCTTATTGAATTCGGTTTTTGATTCATGATCTGAAATTAATATTTTACTTTGCTTAATCCTAAAATGTATCTACTGTTTGCTTAACTCATTAGGTTAGGGATTAGGTTCTTGATACAAATTTGCTTAATCTTTGTATGAGATTGTTAAGAATTGATTGATGTTTCATTGATTAATTTGGATTTGCTAAGGAAATTGAAA
Source organism: Sesbania bispinosa (assembly GCA_026901365.1). NCBI lineage: Eukaryota > Viridiplantae > Streptophyta > Magnoliopsida > Fabales > Fabaceae > Sesbania > Sesbania bispinosa. The sequence goes on from QLOH01000035.1 coordinate 2,386,437, forward strand.
TAAATCTCTGAATCCGTGAGACATCCAAATGCGAATGATGCTTGTGAATCAATCTGTTTTTGTTGAATTGAATTAGGAATTTCGAATTCTGTTTTAGGAAATTTGAAACTGTCATGAACAACAATCAAAATCCCCTTGTGTGTGTGTGTGTTGCCTTGAATTTGAAATTCTGAATTTGTAATTGGATTCTTCGGGAAACGACTTTGGGTTAATCAACCTACTGCACTTTAATTCATTTTATTTGGTTGAGTACGACCTCGATCATGCAACTGATGAGGGAAATGCAACCTGGGAATTGAAAGATCAGATGAAGGTGTCTCATCCTCATTTATTCCAAGAAGGTACGCCCAAATTTCGAGGACGAAATTTCTTTTTAGGTGGGGAGTGATGTAACACCCACATTTTTGCTTGCATGAATTCCTATTGTGTGATATGGTGAATTTTGAGTGATTAAATATTTTTTATCATCAAAATTGGTTTAAATAAGGTTAGGAATGAATTTACTATTTTTCTAGAATTTTTGGGAATTTTGGTGCAAAATTACCGTTTTACCCCTACTATTTTTGGAACCGGACCAAAATGCCCTTGATCTAGACCAGAAAATTCTGCAACATTCAGCGAAATCCCTCACCCAAACCCTGTCAAAGACCGTGTACATGTGGGAGACTCAATTAAGGAAGAGATTAAGGATGATTAAGAGTTAATTAGGATCTTAAGTAAAGATTAAGACTTAATTAAGAAGGACTACGCTTAATTATAGTCTAATTAAGGAAGATTAATCATGATTAAGGATCAAACTTAACCTTAATTATACATACGAGGTAAATTAAGATATGTAGCACTATTCATAAGACACACCCATAAGCCTTAGTAAGCTATAGGACTTAAGTGAAAATGATCATTAGTCTTAAAGACAAATGAATACAACTTACCATAAAAGATTATAACAAACACACACTTCTCGCATAAGACTTGAGAAGCTTAGTGAGAGAGAGTATGGATTAACCCGAGATGGGGTTTGGTTCTCCTTGTGAAGGAAAGACATTGAATCAGATCCGTGCCACGGGGAGTAGTTACGTGGAAGGATTCAATGGGCTTTGCCTGTAAGGATGTGTATGCTGAGAAGCATTGGATGTGTGACATGCATCATAAAGCATTGATGATATTCAAAGTTGAAAACCTTATGACCTAACATGGCATTGACACGATTGGTACTGTGTGAAACTGGTTGGGAAAGGTGCACTGGGTTTTGCAAAGAACTCCAGTGGGTCCTGAAATGGGACGCCAGACCTGAGGATAGTCGAGTTCCAAATTGCACATCAAGAGACGTAGGCTAGCTCCCTACTGTCGAGTTCATGGGGATCAAACTTGACTATTCCTGTCGCTCTCAAGATTTCGGGGTCAGTTGAGATTGTCTAGAAGTTTTGTAAAAGAAAATTTGGCCAAAAGAAAATATGACCAAGGCTCTTTGTACCGATGCTAGTACAGACTCTAACCCCTGATACGTTGTACATATAGGTCGGGCAGTTGCTGTGTGCACTGTGGTGGTGATTTTCCCCGGGTCCTCATGCATATATATAGTATCATGATTGCGAGTATAGAATAGATTATGTGCATCATAATGACAATGTGTGTGTGTACTGTTTGGTTGGATTGTGTGGATTTTCCTTGTGTTTGTGCTCTAGACACTATATCCTATATTACGTGAGTTCATGTGATGTGTTCTCACCCTCCTTTTGTTTATTGGTGAGTTGTGTCCTTTTTCTTTATGTCGTTACCCGGCATTGGAGATTCGCAGTATGACGTCAATGAGAGTGCAACTGAGATGGATGTTGCGAGGTTCATGGCGAGTGACGGACATACCTCGTAGGTGTGTCTTCACTAGGGAGGTTCGTGTCACCATTACTCACACCGGCCTCCCTCTGCTACCTGAAGTGGATTTTGTTGTTCCTGTGACGCTCAAGTTTCAGACGCCACCCAACTTGGTGCGCTATACTACCTTTCGCAGGTCCCGTCATCGTCAAACTTCTTCGGTAGCATCCCGTGCATCGCGAGTGGAAGATTTAGTCGGATCGAATTCTCCGAGATACTCACCTGCCTCAGAGGCTTCCGGTTCCCATCGTTCCTTGCGTTCTGATGCGTGAGATCGCCCTCTCTCGGATGCAATAGGGATGATTATTATTGACTCATCAGATGAAGAGGACCCAGAGGAGGAACCAGAGAAGGATCCCTCTCTGCCAAGCGATGATGAGTAGTGTAGCAGTGCCTGGAGTCTAGTTGTGATTGGCTTTACGTTGTGTCATCTCCTTTTATGTTGTTGTTGAAGATCACTATGATTATTCATTTCACTTCTAGAACTCATAGTTATATAATATGGTATGTAAGCTTGATGCGTACAATGGATTATGTTTGTAATTAAATGCACTATTTATCTTTACATATGATGTGATGTTAATGAACGTATGTGTATGCAACGTAGTAGCGTTTCGACGCTCTTCAAAAGATAACTTTTTCAAGCAAAGAAAGAATATTTTATAACACCTAAAATGGAACTAGAGATGTAGTAGGTTAATGGCTACTAATCTACTTTCAAAGGAAAAAAATAATAAATCCGCAATTTGTGATAACCCTAGTTACCACTAAAAGTACCACATGCATTACACGTGACCAACGAAGTAGAACGTAAAAAAATGCGGAAGTTTTTTTTTTTTGAAAAGGGTTTAGGTGTCATTGACCTATTACCTCTCTAGCTTTATTTTAAGTACTTATGAAATATCCTTTCCTTCACTTTCAAAAAACTTATCTTTCCGTAAGCGTCAAAAGAATTACACCTTACGCGCATACACAACATACACATGGTTAAAGATCTTGAGAGAACATAAAACAGTGTGACATAAATACATACATACATATTAAGTAGCATCGATGTACCTCTCGAATACCCACATGAGCACCTTAAAACATGAGTCCCGGTAGTAAAATAAATGAGACCTCTAACAGAATACAAAAGAAGAGATTCCTAAATCAGAGTTGCGTACTACCTAGACTCAACACAACCTGGTCCTTTTCAGGTACAAGAGGAAGTTCGGGGTGCGTGATGGTGACACAAACTTCCCCCCCCATAGAACTCACACCTGCGCGGGATACCCGTCACCCTCCGGGTGCCCCTCGGCAACCATCTGATTCGCACCTGCATCGACGTCATGACTGAAGTCCTCGATACCGACTGTCAACGTGACGAGAAGAACATAGAAAGAAGAGATAGAAAAGAAGGGTGAGAACATCGCATGAACTCACAACATGTAGGATACAACAAACTAGAGCACACACACAGAGGCAATCCACACAGTCGAATCAATAAGAAATCACGACATCTCATCATGGTGTACTCATATGAACACAACTTTTACTATTATAATGCAATATCTAATGCATGCGGGCCCAGGGAAACATCACCATAGGCAGAGCACAGAGCAGCTGCCCGACCATATATACACAACACGTCAGGAGTTAGAGTCTGTACTAGCATTGGTACAAAGAGCATTGCTCATACATTTTGACCAAATAAAATTTCCCGACTTCCAGACAATCTCCACTGACCATGAAAACTTGAGAGCGACAGGATAGTCAAGCCTGTACCCCGTTTGCTCGACAGTAGGGAGCGAGCCTACGTCACCTGAGCCATTTCGGGACCTGACTATCCTCAGGGCTGGCATCCCCACTCGAGGACCCTCTGGCATTCTTTACAAAACCCAGTGCCCAGTCCTTACCAGTTTCACACTGTACCGAGTGTTACTGCTATATAGGCCGTAAGGTTTTCAACCTCAAACATCAACGACGCTTCATGATGCATGTCACACAACAATGCTAACAACATTCACATCCTTACAGGCAAAACCCATTGAACCATTCAACGTCACCACATCCCCGTGGCACGGTCCGAATTCAATGTCTTTCCTTCACAAGGAAGGCCAAACCACACTTTCTCGCCAAGCTTCTCAAGTTTTATGTAGAAAGAGTGTGTTGGTTATAGCCTTTTAAGGTAGTTTGTACTAATGTTCTTGATAATCATGTCCACTTAAGTCCTATAATTTACTAAAACTTATGATTGTATCTTATGGATGGTATTACTTATCCTAATTCTCCTTGTATGACTAATTAAGATTAGGTTTAACTTTTAATCTTAACTAGTCTTCATTAACTGGATTACAATTAATCTTAATCCTCTTTAATTAAGTCTTAATCCTTACTTAAGATCCTAATTAATTCTTAATCATCCCTTAATCTCTTCCTTAATCTTGGATTAGGATTTTAATTATGTTTGATTAAGGTTAACCATAATTAATTAGTTCTTAATCATCATTATTGGTTAATTATTTAATTAATACTTTCATTAAGGTTAATTAACTTTAGACTTAATTAATCATTCTTTACTTAATCGACTTAAGTGAATTAGGTTGATTAACTTAGGTAATTAAATTAGTTAAGCCCACTAATTAATCCTAAGTTTTAACTTTTAATTACTTGGATTAGAGTTGAAGTCCAACTCCAATCTAACTTTTAATTTCATAATCTAATCTTGATTGAATTTTAATGAGTCTTTAACTCCTTTTCTTAAAGGTTTTAAACTTAAATTAAAAGCCTAAAGGTTTTATAACTCTTAGGAACTTATTTTTAGTCATGGTAACCTAAAATATTGACCTTTAAGTTGACTTTTACTTGGTTGGAATTGGAAATCCGAATTTGTTTTATTTATTTTTAAAGACTTATTCTTAATTGCACTTTAGTCCTTTTACTTGTAAAATTGCTTCTTAGTCCTTTTGGACCACCAAAGCCCATAAACATGTTTTCAACATACCCTTGACCTTTTTAAGATCAAAAAGGTATTCTTGATGAGTTTCATCAAGAACAACTTATGAACATCAAGAACAACTTGAATGTTCATCAAAACTTCAAAATTTTCACAACATCCAATCTTCACCAAAACTTCACACATTCATCAACAAACAATCTAAATGCCAAATATCATACTAATCCACTCAAAATCATCCACATACACATTAAAGTTCATAACTCCATTTTCAAGCTCATAAACACTATTTTTCAAAGATCAATCATCCAAAACAATTGTATACCTTCAACCAACTTCATGCATGTTCATAGATTCATCATACAAACACATTCCAAGCACCAAAAAAATTTTGAAACACATGCAGCCCCAAAATCCCTCAAGGCCGAGAGCTATTAGAGGAAAAGGGGGAAAATTTTTCCAAAATTGTTTCTTGGCTTGCATGCACCAACAATCACAATCCAAGCACATTCCAAGCATCAAAATAAACTTAAAAACATGTAAACAACCCAGCTCAAAGAATCCAAAACATTTGCTCAAAGAAAAGCTCAAAAAGTGATTTTTTTCAAGGAAAAACAAGAGTAAAAACAAGGATTTTAAGGGCAAATCCTTGACTCTAGTTACCAATCCTACTAGAGTTCAAGTTCTCCCCCCCTTTACCTCAAATTTCCAAGAAAATGAGTGCAGAATTCTGGTCCCAAAACAGCCCCCAAAGATGCCTCCATTAGTCACCAACAAGGATTTTTCAAGGCTAGAAGGCTTAGAAATGGAAGCTTTGGTTCAAAGATGGAACCTTGGCTTGATGTGTTTAAGGGAAGATGAAAAATTTTGAGAGAAGTTGATGGAGAATTCATGGCCAAGAGAGAAAAGGAAGAGAGAAAATGAGAGAGTTCCTAAGCTTGCATGTAGGAAAAGTGAGAGAGAAAGTTGAGTTGATGTGCCATAAAGGCTTGCTTCTTTTTCAAGTCTTGGAGAAAAGAAAGAAAAATACAAGTGGCTTCCATGCATCAAGGCTGCACTATGCACGACCTTCTAGGAGGAAAAAGGGAAGGTTTGTCCAATTTTTCTGGCCCGGATCAAGAGTATTCGGGCCCGATTCAAGGGACAGGACGGGCAAAAAGGTCATTTTCACAGAAAAACCCCAAAAGTTCCCAGAAATTCCCTAAAAATAGGAAATTAATTTATAAATCCAAAAATATAAATTTTGGTGATTAAAAATAATTTTAACAATTCAATAAAACACGAAATGCGGTAAAACGGTAAGAAGCGGGCGTTACAGTAAGCAGAGAGAAAATTAAGGTTTTATTTTCAGAGATTGTATAGAATTATAAATATCATTTTAAATCATCTTTTAAGGTTCAAAATATATTTTCCATATTTTTCTACAAATTTTTTTTTCATATGCTGGTTATGGTTGTACTGTTAACTGGGGGCATTTTGATCTTTTTGCCCAGAAGTGCCAGAAAAATTCTAAATAATTTTCTAAAACTCATCACTAATTATATTAAGAGTATTTTGAATAAAGGTATAGATCCCTTAGAGTTTTATCTATTTTTAATAATTAAATCTATATTTTCCTTAACTGTATAATTACTAAAGGTATCTTAGGTTATTTTCTCAAACACCTCTCTAGAGAAATTTACTCATAATTGTGGTTGGGTATTATAAATTTGGCTGTCTATTAAAAGTTACTAAATACTTTATAATTAAATGATTATTACTATTTTAAAATTTTCTTTATTCTATTTATACACCAGTAAGAAAAATTGTGGGTGTTACACAATTTTTTTACCGACTTGTATAATATTCTTGTTTGTCACGTGCAACACACACATGTCACGTTCTTAGTAGTAACTAGGGGTGTCACAAAATCTGACAAATGAATTTTCCTTGGTTACTCACTAATGTCAAAAGGTTACCGTGTATATAATCTAAAAACTAAAACTATTGAAGAGTCCATGCATGTAGTGTTCAATGAGATACAGGGAGTTCCACAGAAGAGAGTAGAAGAAGAAATAGAAGAAATGATGGGAGATTTGAAAATCTCAACCAAAGAAGCTGAAGAAAAGGAAAGATTCCACATGGATCAGAAGGATGAAAGGTCACCTCAGACTAAACTAAGGAGGGGATCTCAGGTAGAGATCAGGAGAACACCTCAAACTGAGTTGCACAAACGACCTCAGCTTGAGATTGAAGATCACTCTCAAACTGAAGAAAACATTGAGGATCAGTCTGAGCTAGAGCCAGAAAGACAAATTGTACCTGAGACTCAGCATGAGAATGCCTTTTAGAGGCCCAGAAGCTTGAGATTGGTCAGGTCTCATCCAAGAGATCAAATTATTGGAGAGACCTCAGACAGAATCAGAATGAGATCATCTTTTAGGAATGCTGAAAATATGATGGCTCTTCTATCTAATGTAGAACCCAAAGATATTCAAGAAGCTTTAGAAGATGAATTTTGGGTCAAGGCAATGGATGAAGAGCTCAACCAATTTGATAAGACTAAAGTCTGGGATCTTGTTCCCCTACCCTCTCATCAATCAATAATTGGGACTAGATGGGTGTTTCGTAACAAACTGAATGAGAAAGGAAAAGTGATGAGGAATAAGGCCATATTGGTAGCACAAGGATACAATCAACAAGAAGAAATTGAATATGATGAGACCTTTGCACCTGTGGCAAGACTTGAGGCAATCGGAATTCTCTTAGCCTTTGTTGCACACAAAGACTTCAAATTATACCTAATGGATGTAAAGAGTGCTTTCTTGAATGGTATAATTGAAGAAGAAGTATATGTGAGACAGCCTCCTGGATTTGAAGATCCAAAACACCCAGAGTATGTGCTCAGACTGAGAAACACTTTATATGGACTCAAGCAAGCACCAAGAGCTTGGTATGACAGACTGAGCTCATTCCTTGTTGAGAATGGATTATCCAGAGGTCGAATTGATACAACCTTGTTTAAAGAGGAGTATAATAAAGATTTATTAATTGTCCAAATATTTGTAGATGATATTATTTTTGGATCAACTAATGAATCTCTATGTCAAGATTTTTCAAGTCTTATGCAAGGTGAGTTTGAGATGAGCATGATGGGTGAGCTAAGATTCTTCTTAGGCCTACAAATCAAACAACAATCAAATGGCATCTTCATTCATCAAGAGAAATATGCAAAGGATTTACTGATAAAATTCAAGATGAATGATGCAAAACCAATGAAGACACCAATGCACCCATCAACTCAGATTGACAAAGATGAGCAAGGCAAGTTAATCTCAGAGAAGCTGTACAGAGGTATGATTAGATCTCTCATGTATTTAACTGCTAGTAGACCTGACATTCAATATGTTGTGGGAATCTATGCAAGATATCAATCTAATCCAATAGAATCTCACCTCTCAGCTATTAAAAGGATTTTTAGATATTTAATTGGAACCACTAAACTTGGTCTTTGGTATGAGAAGGGAACAAGATTTGATCTTACAGGTTATAGTGATGTTGACTTTGCTGGAGACAAGCTAGATAGAAAAAGCACAAGTGGAACTTGTCATTTTCTGGGAAAGTGCCTTGTCTCATGGTCATGTAAGAAGCAAAATACAATAGCCTTATCCACAACTGAAGTTGAGTACGTCTCAGCTGCAGCATGTTGTACCCAAGTCTTATGGATCAAATCTCAGATTCTTGATTATGCACTAAGGTACTCTAAAATTTCAATTTTATGTGATAATACTAGTGCCATTAATTTAGCCAAGAATCCCATTCATCATTCAAGATCTAAGCATATTGACATAAAGCATCATTTTATTAGGGATCATATCCAAAAAGGGAATATTGAACTTATTTTTGTTGAAACTAAAAATCAATTGGCAGATATTTTTACAAAACCTCTTATAGAAGATAGGTTCAATTTCATTTTAAATCTCTTAAACATGTGTATCTGTGAGTGATTTTATAATATATATTTATTTTAACTCTATTCAACTCATTTTAGTTGAGACTGAGATGAAAGCTCAAGATTGAGACTGAGCCTACACCTGAGACTCAGTTTGAGAAAGGATAATAGATGAGATTCAAATTTTTTTTTGAGTTGAGAGTCAGGGAACCATAACATCAAGAGACGTTAATACCAGTTACTAAGTGAGTAGTCTCTAACGGTTAGTTGCTCAGAACATTTGCCATGTAAAATGCACCACTAGCCGTTATATTTATAAAGACATAACCGTTCAACCACTTTTTGTGCTCCACTAAGTCTCTCTCTTCATTCGTCTCTCCTCTTATCTATAAAAGGAAAAATCTCTTCCAAAGCAAGCTCTCACAAATGCGCATCAAAATCCCTGGTATCAAGATCCCTCCATCTCATCTCTCATCATCCTCCTCTTCTCTAGAACTTAGTATGTCATCGAGCTCAAGCGAATCACTTGGCTCCTTGGCATCTAGTCAAGAGAGGCTTACTCGTTCACCTACTCCCCAGCCAAGCCCAAAGTCTGAAGCTACACAGACTCAATCTCAACCTCTCTCAAAATCAAAGTCTACCTCCTCTCAAAAAACCAAATCAAAATCCACCTCTCTCAAAACCAAATCTCCACCCAGAAAATCTGTAAGAATAGCCTCCAACGTTGTGCAAACCTCTGCACCCAAGCCACCCAGATCCCCACAACATCTGGATCTTACTATGCCTTCCCCATTTTGTCAAAGGCAAAGGGAAGATTGGTGAAGGAAGCAGGAACAAGAAACTCCCCTTCCAGAATGACTTGTTCGCGAGTGAAGCTATTGAAAACAAGTTTACTGGACGTTTTAAAGAAAGAAAAATTGTTATAGGAAGAATAATTCTTCTGAAGAATTAAGACAAGAAAACTGGGATATTTCTCCCTATCTCAAGATGCAAGGCTGGGAAGCCTATCTGTGCATGACTGAGCCTGTTTATCCAAGGCTCACAAGGGCTTTCTATGCATCTTGCACCACTGTAAAAGGAGCTTCTCAAGGTTTGCCTCATGTGGTGGCAAATCTCAAAGGCGTCCACATGGAATTGACGGAAGAGGTTTTTGGAGCAATCATTCTGGCTCCAGTTGCTGGAAACAGAATCTACAACGAGGAGCAATGGTGGAACTTGCTGGACATTCCTCCTGAGAATATTGCCTCCTCCCTCTTTAGCCAGGCTGTAATGAGCTCCTCCTCCTCATCTTTGAATTCTTTTGGAACGTTTTTGTATCATTGGTTGTCAAAACCATAATTCCTAGGGTTGGAACCTTTGACAAGATATACACAACTGATTTGATGGTCATGTACCATCTCAAGCATGGTATAGCCCTGAACCTTCCCTCCTAAGGAACATGGAGCATGCTTTGAACAATGCAAAGATAACCGCCTCTCTACCCTTTGCAATGCTTATCACAAAAATTTTGAAGCACTTCAAGGTGGATCTCTCCGGGAATGATGAGTCTCAGGAGAGACCTACATTCTTTGGAAAATCAAATATTCAGGCCTTGAAGTTAAAAGGTAAGTCAATCCCTCCTCCTACTTTTCATAATTCCCTTTGACTCACCCTCACATCCCTCAAAATGTGAAAGCATCTCCCTCCTCAAAGATGTCCTGTCTTGAGACAGTGATAGAGAAAAATAGTAAGACTGTTGAAGAATGAGTTGGTGAAGGATCACAAGCAGCAGCTGAGGTCACCAAGAAAAAGGAGAATAAAAGGAAGACTCAACCTGAAATCTCTGGTGAATCTGAAGTGAGAAAGAAGAAAAAAAAGAAGGAGAAAGCTATTGAAGTCTCTGGTGCATTAGTTCAGACTGAGCCTCAGCCTCTAAGGTCAGAACCTTCACTACCTGCTGAGACCTTTGCTGAGACTGAAGCTCAACCTGAAGCTCAAGATAAACATCCTCATGTTACAACTCCACCAATCTCACCCCGTCCTTCTCCTCCTCCATCACCCTCTCCTATCACCAAGATTGTGGTAGAGACTCTTGCAAGTTTAGACAAGGAGACACCCGATTTATCCACACCTACTGAGGTTATCCAAGAGGAAAGAGTCCCTCCACCAGAAAATGAAGAAGAAATCCCTGCATCTCAAGAAAAATGTAAGACTCCAGTCTACTCTCCTGCCACCTATACTCATCAGACTTCATTGCCCACACCAGGGAAATTCTTTGTGGATTCTTTATTTCAATCTCCCATCTATGATCTATCAGCTTCACCACTGCCTGCTCCCGCTCCAACTCCTACACAATCAATTCCAACTCATCTATCTGACTCAATCAACACCTTCTTGAATAAATTTCACAAGGAACAACAACAACAACAGCAAGAACTCTGCACCAGTCAATAGCGCGCGCATATGAAGATACTCAAGGAACTCAAGAAGAACAAGCTTAGGCAGGAAGCAATCCTGAATGGAATGGATATGGTTCTTCAAGCCAAAAGAACTTCAAATGACTATAACCACAAGTTGCACCTGCACTTGTCCAACCTGCCTCTTCTGCCTGTTATTCCTCAGACTGTACCAAGGCCTCCTGGATCTCCTTCTGACTCATCTTCTTCCCCATCTAGTTGAACTAGTTATTGTTTATGTTTTGATAATGGCAAAAGGGGGAGTAGTTAGGAGTTGTTAGGATTTAGATCTTCAGCTTCATATTTATTAATGAAATATCTATGTTTTGCATCCATTCAAAGTCATATAACTGAGCTTTAATTCCTTAAGCATTAAGGTTGAACATCTCAACTCTAGAACTCAAATGTTATTTAAAATCTTGAGCCAAAAAGAAATAAGATCTTTACTAAGATTAAATCATATAAAGAGAGCTCAGACTCAGGGGGAGCTGAGACTCAAAATTCTTAAGTCAAAAAGGGGTGCTCAGACTCAAGGGAAATTGATTTTTTCTTAACTTAAGAAATTCTCAAAAATTGATAAAACTTTTATGGTTTGCCATCATCAAAAAGGGGGAGATTGTTAAGACAAACTCACTCGTAAGTCTTTTAATAAAACCAAACCATCAAAAGTTAGTATACAAAAAGTTGAATATGTAAAATATCTTGTTTCTACTGACTGTGTGCTCAAGTGGGTGCAGAATTTAGCCTCTTATGTTGAAGGATAATTCCCTATTTAGAAAAGACAAGTTAAGATGCTAAGGAAAGTGCAAGTCAAAAGATCAACTCTTGAAGAATACAAGGCTGAAGTACTAAAGGCAATCAAAGTAGAATTTTGTATCATCCAAAAACAAGATTAAGAGTTACAAAGAGCCAAGAGAGTGAGACTCGGATTCAGACTTAGACTCATATGCCAATCTAAGACAAAGACTCAGACTCAGACTCAGACACAAGCCTAAGACAAAGACTAAGACTCAGACACAAGCCCAAGACAAAGACAGAGACTCATATGCAAGATTAGCCCAAGACAAAGACAGAGACTCAGATGCAAGATTAGCCTCAGACTCAGACTCAGCATGAGACACATGGCTCACAAAGTTAACCAAAGTCAAAAGCAAGTACACTGTGCAGACTGCAACGAACAGAGCAGGCCTGAACACAGCAGAACAGTGTCAGCAAAAGGCTATCTCTCCCATCTGCAATGGCTATTAACGGTTAGAAACGACTAGTTTGTGTTTGAAATAAAAAGAAAGTCCAAGACAAGACTAAGTGAGAGACTGCACTGAATATTTCTAGATCTTTGCGTCTCAATTGCATCTTAACTCTGTCTCAAGTCTATCTCATCTCAGATTCAATTACACTTGAGTGCATCTCTAGTAGTCTCATATATTCTCTCTCACTCTATTGTTATCTTTTACTTGTATCTCTTAAAAAGAGAATACCTCTAGCCAATCTCACTGTATATCCGTACTTTGTACACTGTAAGCTAGATAGTTATCATATTTCTACTCCTGTAAAGACTCTCAACTGAGATAAGAGATAACCTAGTCTCAGTGTGAGCTGTAAGAGCCTGAAGAGGCTAAGTGAAGAATACTTGAATCTCAGTCAAGTTAGGAGAGCCTAAGCTTGGTATGAGGGTGAGCCTGAAGAGGTAGTGAGAATACTTGTATTTGACAAAGGTTGTCATAGTGAAAATCTCACAAGTTGTGGGGACTGGACGTAGCCCAAGGAGTGCGTGAACCAGGATAAATCAGTGTGGATCTCTTCTCCCTTTCTCTCTTATTCATTTGTGCTTCGAAATACGTAAAATTCAATTAAGAAATTGAATCTTATCTGTTAAGACACTCACTCACAAATTGGTAATTGCTCGGAGTTTCGCTAACCTTTTAACTTACTACATTGTGTAACATCCTAAATTTTATTAAGTGAAATATTAATTAAATTAAATAAATAACTAGAGGAAATAAGTAATTAAATAGATGAATAAATAATAGGATTAATATTATTATTATTTTTATCCATAAAGCTACTTCATTTTAAAAAGAAGAAAAGGGGGTTGAGAGTGGGCCCAAGCCCAATTAGGCATTCTAGTAAGGAGGGGTTATCTGTTCACCCTAATCTTTATTCGTATGATCTTCAGAGAGCGAAACGCTAAGGAGGGGAGAAACCGAGTCTCAAGAGGGGATTGCTGTAGAGCGAGCATCAAGAACCAAGAAAGGGACTTCCTTGCGGTTAATCGATCTTCGTTTAAGGTACAGTGAGGGAGAGGGTGCTGCTTGTATATGCATGTAGGGGTGCTTGGGTAGTAATCTAAGAGTATGAAATTGTATTTATAAATGATGTATGGAATATAGATGATGAAAACCTATGATTGATGAGTAGTTTTATGACTTTTGATGAATATTGAGTGGATTGATTGAGAATAATGAGAATAGCGAAAAGGGGTTAATAAAAGGGTTGATGATTTGGGGTTTTGATGGGAAAACCATGTAAACTGTTAAGGATTGATGCTTATGATTAGTTTTGATGAATATAATCGACTATGATTGATGTTTTAGTAAAGAGGAGTGATTAAAGATTGATTAGAGTGATTGGAAATCGTGCGAACTGCGATCTGCGTCGCGGGTAATCGATTACCAGGGGTGGTAATCGATTACCAGTGTGTTCTGGGCAACCCAGAAGTGTTGTTTGTTCACTGGTAATCGATTACAGGATTGTGGTAATCAATTACTAGAGAGATTGCTTGCAGATAATCGATTACAGGGATGCTGTAATCGATTACCAGAGTGTTTAGTTGCAGGTAATCAATTACAAGGTGGTTGTAATCGATTACTAGAGACCTTGTTCACAGGTAATCAATTACTAGAGGTTGGTAATCGATTACCAGAGTGGATTTTGAGATCCTAAGTGCTTGATGATGATTTATGTTGTTTGATAATGCTTTATTATGATTATGGTGTTGATGATTAATGATGTTGATGATGATTTGGTGTGCATAATGATCGGTGAATATGCAATGTGATTGATGATGATTGGGTGTGCATAATGATTGGTGAATACGCCATGTGATTGATGATGTTTTGGTGTGGATAATATGCAATGTGATTAATGATGATGGTGAATGTTATGATGATGTTAATGATGATAGTGTATATCACTTATTGATGATGATGTTAATAATGATAGTGTATATCACTTTATGATGATGGTGCTTGATGAGCATAATAATGCATGATGATGATGATAATGATGATGGTGTATATCACCTTTTGATGATGATGTTACCTAAGTTGTGCGGGCCCATAGAGGGGGTACAACTTAGGAGAGATGCCTTGAGCATATGTGATGAGACCTGAATTGTGCGGGCCCATAGAGGGGGTACAATTCAGGAGGTGAACTGAGTTGTGCGAGCCTATAGAGGGGGTACAACTAAGGGGACCATGATGGGGCCTTCAATGCAGGGGCCCAAAAAGGGGGTGCAACCTAGGGGTGATTTGTACTGGCCCATAGAGAGGGTGGAACCTAGGGTCGAATATCGTTATGCGGGCCCATAGAGGGGGTACAACCTATCGGATTGTGTGTGGTGACACCGGTAGAATATCTTGGTACTAACTAGAGTGATTGACGAGGTGCACCCATTGTGCGGAGTTCCAAGTCATGATCTTTAGGTAGGTGATGTTGATGAGTTTTGGTGCATATGGTGATGAGTTATACTTAATGATGAATTGAGTTATAATATGATGATGATGAATTTTGGTGCATACTTGATGGATGTATATATGAGATATATTTGATGATGAAACTGAGTAAATAATGATGTTGTGAGTATTAATCATGATTTAGCATTATGTGTGAAAATATAGTATGTGATTCCTTTGGGGAATGATGGTATGAGAATTATGTGATGATATAAATGAATGGTTATATGCTAATTTATAGATGATTGTTATCTGATGAATTATGTGATGTTTGGGGTATATGGTGTGGTGAAAGATGATGTTATTTATATGTGGGTGAGGATAGGGTAGCCTCCTATGTGTATGTATGAGTAGTATTCTTTTCCTCACCGTTATACTGTGGATATTTTTACAGGTATTGATGATGACACGACTAGTGTCGAGTTTTGATTAAAGGGAGTATGCTTTGGTATATGTGACGTCAGGGCATGATTTTGGGGGTTCTCTCTTTATGTTTCTAGTTAGGAAGGTTTTTGTGTAAACTGTTTGGATGCCTTACACGGCAAGTAGGATGTTAGTTACTTTTATATTTTTTTGAGATTTCGCTGCATGAGTATTTGAATACATTTGAGTTTTATTTTATTTTAATTAAGTTGTTTTTGAACTAAGGTTTTTAATAAGAGAGTTATGTGAACCATTTACCCATTGTGGGACGTTACCTTTTCTACACTTCAATTTATTAAACGTATATGAGTTTGGGGTAGAAGGTTGTCAAATTAGTTGGTATCAGAGCAGGTCGGTTCACCGGCCTTGAGTTATGAGTTTACTATGCTTCTTTGGTGTTATTGTGATGATTGATTGATTGATTGATTGAATTAATTTTGTGACTTGTTTACTTTTCTGAGAACTAGAAGAGTAATGGCCGGGGGTAGGAATGATCGAGCGATGGTCGACGCCTTAATGGCTACGACACAGGCTGTTGGCAACCTAAACCAACATCATGAGGTGGATTGGCTTGCTCGGTTCCAGAGGAACCATCCATCTACTTTCATGGGGGTTATGATCCCGATGGTGCTGCTGACTGGATCTTCGAGATCGAGAAGATTTTTAGAGCGATGGACTGCTCGTTGATGCAAAAGGTTACGTTGGCTACATTCATGTTATCAGGGGATGTCGGGTTCTGATGGCAGGGCACTTATCAGAGGATGATCGATAAGGGCACCGCGTTGAGTTGGGATAACTTCAAGGGGTTGTTCCTTGAGAAGTACCTTCCTCACGATATCCGTAACAAGAAGCAGATGGAGTTTCTCGAGTTAAAACAAGGAGATGGCACCGTGGTGGACTACGTATCCAAGTTTGAAGCGTTAGTTCAATTTTGTCCTACATATGAGGGAGCTGTTAAGGAAGAATCAAAGTGCGTAAAGTTTATCAGCAGTCTTCGTCTAGAGATCAAGCAAGTGTTTAACTACCAGGGAATTGCGCGATTTCAAGAGCTAGTTAATAAACGTAGGATGTACGGCGAAGACAACCGGGCTAGAGCTATGCATTATAAGAGTGGAGGACCTATCAGGAACCATAACAAGTCTGAATCTGCTTGCAAGGGTGAGCCGTATTCTTGTCCAGATGGGAGGCTTCTAAGTCAATGAGCGAAATTAGAAGTTTCTTTGGGTTGGCTGGGTACTATAGGAGATTCATAGAGGGGCTTTCTAAGTTAGCTTTGCCTTTGACTTAGTTGACTAGGAAGGGAGTTGCCTTCGTGTGGAATAGTAAGTGCGAGTCTAGCTTCCAAACCCTTAAGGAAAAGTTGACTAGTGCACCAGTGTTAGTGTTCCCTGATCTTAGCAAATCCTTTGTAGTGTACTGCGATGCCTCTAAGATGGGTTTAGGTGGGGTGTTAATGCAAGAGGGTAAAGTAGTAGCATATGCCTCTAGGCAATTGAAGATCCATGAGAGAAACTACCCTACCCATGACCTAGAGTTAGCGGTTGTAGTGTTTGTATTGAAGAGGTGGAGGCATTACTTGTATGGTTCCAGATTTGAGGTTTTAGTGACCATAAGAGCCTTAGGTACTTGTTTGATCAGAAAGAGCTGAACATGAGGCAGAGAAGGTGGTTAGAGTTTCTTAAGGACTATGATTTTGAGTTGAGTTACCATCCCGGAAAGGCTAATGTAGTGGCTGATGCTTTAAGTAGGAAATCCATTCATGTTAGTTCCTTGATGATTAAGGAAATGGATCTTTTGACTCAGTTTAGGGATTTGAGTTTAGCTTGTGAGGTGACTCCAGATAGTGTGAGGTTAGGGATGATTAGAGTAAGTAATGATCTATTGAGGGATATTAGCAAAGCTCAATTGAAGGATCCATTTTTGGTGATTAGGCGAGAGGCTATGGAAGGAGGCAAGGGTGGAGAGTTTATTCTAGGTACCGATGGGGTAGTAAGGTTTGGCGACCGAGTGTGTGTGCCTAGTGAACCTACCATTAAGCGTTTAGTGCTTGAAGAGGGGCATAAGAGTAAGCTTAGTTTTCACCCAGGATCGACTAAGATGTATCAGGACTTGAAGAAAGTGTTTTGATGGCCTAGGATGAAGAGAGACATAGAAGAGTTTGTGAGTGCTTGTTTAGTGTGTCAAAAGTCTAAGGTAGAACATCAAAAGCCTTCGGGATTGCTTCAACCCTTAAGTATACCTGAGTGGAAGTGGGATAGTATTTCCATGGACTTTGTAGTTGCACTGCCTAAGACTATGAGGGGGCATGACTCCATTTAGGTTATTGTGGATAGGTTAACTAAGAGTGCACATTTCCTTCCTATTAACATTAAGTACTCCTTAGAGAAACTAGCCCAACTGTACATCAGTGAGATTGTGAGGTTGCATGGCATACCATCTAGTATAGTTTCAGATAGAGATCTCAGGTTCACCTCTAGATTTTGGGAGAGTTTGCAGCAGGCCTTGGGGATCTAACTTAGGCTTAGTTCAGCTTATCACCCTCAAA
This sequence comes from Sesbania bispinosa, assembly GCA_026901365.1. NCBI lineage: Eukaryota > Viridiplantae > Streptophyta > Magnoliopsida > Fabales > Fabaceae > Sesbania > Sesbania bispinosa. Next base: position 2,404,315 of record QLOH01000035.1, read on the forward strand.
CTGATGGTCAGACCGAGAGAACCATTCAATCCTTAGAGGATTTGCTTAGGGCTTGCGTGTTAGACCAAGGGGGTAGTTGGGATAGCTTCTTACCTTTGATAGAGTTTACTTACAATAATAGTTTTCACTCTAGCATAGGTATGGCGCCTTATGAGGCATTGTATGGTAGGAGGTGTAGAACACCCTTGTGTTGGTGTGAGCCGAGAGAGAGAGCCTCGCATTAGGACCGAAGATAGTGCAACAAACTACTGATAAGATTAGGGTAAATCAAGAGAGGATGAGGACAACTCAAAGTAGGCAGAATAACTATGTTGATAAGAGGAGGAAGGAGTTAGAATTCAAAGAAGGGGACCATGTATTCCTGAAAGTCACTCCGTGGACTGGGGTTGGTAAGGCATTAAAGTCTAGAAAGCTTACACCTCGATTCATTGGCCCTTACCAAATTCTCAAAAGAGTCGGCAATGTTGCCCATCAGATTGCTTTACCTCCACACTTGTCAAACCTTCACAATGTTTTCCATGTTTCTCAACTCCGGAAATACATTCATGATCCTTCGCATGTCATCGAGTCGGATCATCTTGAAGTTAAGGAAAACCTGACGGTGGAAACCATGCTTGTGAGAGTTGAGGATCGGAGGGTGAAACAACTTCGAGGTAACGAGATTCCATTAGCTAAGGTAATCTGGGGAGGACCTAAACCCGAGAGTGCTACTTGGGAACTGGAAGAGAAGATGAAGGAGTCCTATCCAGAGTTATTCGCCCCAGGTAAAATTCGAGGTCGAATTTTCTTTCTAGGAGGGGAGAGTTGTAACATCCTAAATTTTATTAAGTGAAATATTAATTAAATTAAATAAATAAATAGAGGAAATAAGTAATTAAATAGATGAATAAATAATAGGATTAATATTATTATTGGTTTTATCCATAAAGCTACTTCATTTTAAAAAGAAGACAAGGGGGTTGAGAGTGGGCCCAAGCCCAATTAGGCATTCTAGTAAGGAGGGGTTATCTGTTCACCCTAATCCTTATTCGTATGATCTTCAGAGAGCGAAAGGCTAAGGAGGGGAGAAACCGAGTCTCAAGAGGGGATTGCTGCAGAGTGAGCTGAAGAACCAAGAAAGGGACTTCCTTACGATTAATCGATCTTCGCTTAAGGTACGGTGGGGGAGAGGGTGCTGCTTGTATATGCATGTAGGGGTGCTTGGGTAGTAATCTAAGAGTGTGAAATTGTATTGATAAATGATGTATGGAATATAGATGATGAAAACCTATGATTGATGAGTAGTTTTATGATTTTTGATGAATATTGAGTGGATTGATTGAGAATAATGAGAATAGCGAAAAAGGGTTAATAAAGGGTTGATGATTTGGGGTTTTGATGGGAAAATCATGTAAACTGTTAAGGATTGATGCTTATGATGAGTTTTGATGAATGTAATCGACTATGATTGATGTTTTAGTAAAGAGGAGTCATTAAAGATTGATTAGAGTGATTGGAAATCGTGCGAACTGCAATCTGCGTCGCGGGTAATCGATTACCAGGTGTGGTAATCGATTACCAGTGTGTTCTGGGCAACCTAGAAGTGTTGTTTGTTCGTTGGTAATCGATTACCAGAGAGATTGCTTGCAGGTAATCGATCACAGGGATGCTGTAATCGATTACCAGAGTGTTTAGTTGCAAGTAATCGATTTCAAGGTGGTTGTAATCAATTACCAGAGACCTTGTTTGCAGGTAATCGATTACTAGAGGTTGGTAATCGATTACTAGAGTGGATTTTGAGATCCTAATTGCTTGATGATGATTGATGTTGTTTGATAATGCTTTATTATGATTATGGTGTTGATGATTAATGATGTTGATGATGATTTGGTGTGCATAATGATCGGTGAATATGCAATGTGATTGATGATGATTGGGTGTGCATAATGATTGGTGAATATGCCATGTGATTGATGATGTTTTGGTGTGCATAATATGCAATGCGATTAATGATGATGGTGAATGTAATGATGATGTTAATGATGATAGTGTATATCACTTATTGATGATGATGTTAATGATGATAGTGTATATCACTTTATGATGATGGTGCTTAATGATGAGCATAATAATGCATGATGATGATGATAATGATGATGGTGTATATCACCTTTTTTATGATGATGTTACCTAAGTTGTGCGGGCCCATAATGGGGGTACAACTTAGGAGAAATGCCTTGAGCATATGTGATGAGACCTGAATTGTGCGGGCCCATAGAGGGGGTACAATTCAGGAGGTGAACTGAGTTGTGCGGCCCATAGAAGGGGTACAACTCAGGGGACCATGATAGGGCGTTCGATGCACGGGCCCATAGAGGGGGTGGAACCTAGGGGTGATTTGTACTAGCCCATAGAGGGGGTGCAACCTAGGGTCGAATGTCGGTGTGCGGGCCCATAGAGGGGGTACAACCTATCGGATTGTGTGTGGTGACATCGGTAGACTATCTTGGTACTAACTAGAGTGATTTATGAGGTGCACCCATTGTGCGGAGTTCCAAGTCATGATCTTTGGGTGGGTGATGTTGATGAGTTTTGGTGCATATGATGATGAGTTATACTTAATGATGAAATGAGTTATAATATGATGATGATGAGTTTTGGTGCATACATGATGGATGTATATATGAGATATATTTGATGAGGAAACTGAGTAAATAATGATGTTGTGAGTATTAATGATGATTGAGCATTATGTGTGAAAATAGAGTATGTGATTCCTTTGAGGAATGATGATATGAGAATTATGTGATGATATAAATGAATGGTTATATGCTGATTTATAGATGATTGTTATCTGATGAATTATGTGATGTTTGGGGTATGTGGTGTGGTGAAAGATGATGTTATTTATATGTGGGTGAGGATAGGGTAGCCTCCTATGTGTATGTATGAGTAGTATTCTTTTCCTCACCGTTATACTATGGATATTTTTACAGGTATTGATGATGACACGACTGGTGTCGAGTTTTGATTAAAGGGAGTGTGATTTTGGGGGTTCTTTCTTTATGTTTCTAGTTAGGAAGGTTTTTGTGTAAACTGTTTTGGATGCCTTACACGACAAGTAGGATGTTAGTTACTTTTATATTTTTTTGAGATTTCGCTGCATGAGTATTTGAATACATTTGAGTTTTATTTTATTTTAATTAAGTTGTTTTCGAACTATGAGGTTTTTAATAAGAGAGTTATGTGAACCTTTTACCCATTGTGGGACGTTACCTTTTCTACACTTCAATTTATTAAACGTATAAGAGTTTGGGGTAGAAGGGTGTCACACATTTGAGCTTCCAAGTTACTAAACTTGAGAACAAGTCTCAGTTTGATCTTAAGAATTTTCAAGAATAAAATTTCAAAGTCTTTATTCAACCCCCCTTCTAGAGACATTCTGCCAACTTCAGTTGGTATCAGAGCTCGGCCTCTTGGAGTTGAGCACACCTATGTGTGAAGAGGATAAAGATCCATGGCTAGACCAAGCACAAGTCTTTTCATTCCTGAAGGAGCATCGACCAATAGGACACCTACCTTTGATGAAACTGATTATTATTACTTGAAGCACAGGATGAGACTTTTCAATGAGTCTCAACATGCTGATCTATGGGAAATCATTGAGGTAGGCCCTTATATGCCTTTTGTTATTGATGAACTTGGTTTAAGAGAAGCTAAGCCTAGGGAAGGAAAGGAGAGGTGTAACACCCCAAAAATCAGGACCTAGAGGCTAAAGCCTACAGCAGAAGTCTTAGACTGTGAATCCCAACGCAAGAAGAAAGTTAGAAGTAAAATGAGGACTTAACAGTTAGAGGGGAAAATAATACAAGGGTTAGGGGATTGGTTAAGAGTTGTGAGTTTTAAGAGAATTAAGAAGGGAAAAACCAAGTATCAAGTCCAACATCACTGTAGAGTTAACTTAGGAGGAGTCCCACCCGGTGGTGGACAGGCTAGCATGTTGAAGAAGTGACAAAGGAAGTAGAGACAATGGAACTAGGGAATTAGATTGAGACCGAAGGAACTAAGCTTAAATGAATTGGCGGAAAGGAAGGAGCTTGGTTTGAAGCCACCTACTCCGTTCAAGGAGCTTGGATCCCCATCCCCATCCCTCCATTCTTCCTATTTTCTCCGTTAGAGGTGAGTGTGGTTCACCCACTCACTACACTTTTGTGTGTTTCCTCTTGTATGATTGATAAGTGGTAGAATTACGTAAAATTCCTATATAATTACAACACTTATTGATGACAAATTGCTAATTTATAGCCCAATTCAATCCTTTTAGCTTAAATTGCAGCTCTTGTATTTACTAGAGTCAAATCTGAATTTGATGCTATTTTGATAAAGAATCTGTTGATTTTTACAGATAAAAAGCAAAATTACAAATGAAGCATCAAGAAAGCAGTGAGCAAGGACAGGAAAAACATAAAACAAGCTTCAAAAGAGGACAATTCCGGAAAATCAGTTGTTTTTCCCTGCACTCCAACTGCGCTGAGCGCATGAATGCCTGTTCAATTTATGTTTCCTGCGCTTCACCTGCGCTGAGCGCAGGCAGAGCGCTGGAAACATAACCTAATTTTTAATGGGCTGCAATCAGAGTCTCAAAAGCCCATCAGAACAGTTTATAAAAGGACTTTTAGGGATTGAGAAGGCATTAAGAGAGTACGGAGTCGTTGAGCAGCTACGAAGTTAGGAGAAAAGTGTGACAGTCTCCAGAGTGTAATGGCTACCATGAGTAGCTAAACCTCTCTTTAGGATTGAATGCAGTCAATTCAATCCCTAATTGTATTTTGGTTTTCATTTGTTATTTAGGAATCTCTATTTTTTTAATATTGGTGTTTTTATTTTGTTCTTAATGCTTAGCTTCCGTATTTGTACCGGAGTTATGATGCGATTTCTTAAATGCGCTAGGAATAGGGTTTTTGAAACCTGATTGGTGAAAACACTCAATTTGTGACTGTGGGAACCGGCATGAATTGATAGCTTTAACAACTGATCTTCAAGCGGGGCAATTTGTGATTGTGGGAACCAGCATGAATTGTTTTTGAGTATTTCATAGTTGTGAGAACTTTTATGAAATAATATTTGTTTGTGCTTCAATATTTATGATTACAGATTCCTTAATATCATTTATTTCCAAAATTCAAGAGGGGTGCGAAAGACAAAGTTCAATCCTAGTTTCTCTTTATTTGATCAATCTTATCCTTGTTTCTTTTTGTCTCATATTTTATTTTCTTATCATAGTCTTTATTTAATTTTCATATCAATCCTAGTTTCCATTTAAATCTTCTTTAAATATTTCTTTTTGATTTAATTTCTTACTGCGTTATTTCCTTAATTATGACAATAATAAATTTCATAGTTTCTCTTTATATACTCAATTTGATTGGTTACTAAGAATTTATTTTCTACCATTCCTCGTGGGTACGACAACCCGTTCTTACTATTATACTGCTGCGATATTGGTACGCTTGCCAAGATCTCAACAAGTATTTTTGGCGCCGCTGCTGGGGAACGGTGTCTCAATTTAAATTCTTAGTTGATCATCTTATTGAGTTGAGAATATTTTTGTTTTTTATTTTTATTTTTCTTCTAGTTATTTTATTTTTATTTCTCTCCTCTAAGCCAACCCTTGTTGTAGCTTCTTGATTTATGCCCTTGTGAGGTCAGGTGTCTCAAGACCATCTTTGATCCTGAGATCGACAAGACAACCAGAAGGAACTTGAGCAAACAAAAAATACAAAAAAAGGGGGGACAAGCTCAAGGAGACAATTTCAACACTCTCTTATTCTCGCTCAAGCGAGTAATCGCTCGCTTGAGCGAGCCCTAGCTCAGAGAGATTGCTCGCTTGAGCGAGCTGATGCCCGCTTAAGCGAGCGAGTTTTCAGTTTTTAAAAGTAGCGAGTTAGGGCTTCTGGCCCTCATTTCCTCCATTTTCTCTCTTTCTAGAGAGAGAAACTAGAGAGAGAATGGGGGGATTGAAGGGAGGAGCTTGGTTTGAAGCCACCTACACCGTTCAAGGAGCTTGGATCTTCATCCCTATCCCTCCATTCTTCCTATTTTCTTCATTAGAGGTGAGTGTGGTTCGCCCACTCACTACACTTTTGTGTGTTTCCTCTTATATGATCCCTCCCCTTTATTCCCTTTCTCCATTACTAGTTTTTGCTTGGAATGGATTAATGTATATTTATGGAATGGTTGAATGCTTGGATTGATTGGTGTTTTGCCGTTGAGGCCCAAACTCTAAGTTAGGAGATTTGGGGATTTTTGGGGAAATGCTTGTATATTGGTAATGGGAATTTGAAAATGTAGGTAGTTTGAGTTATTTCTATTCTATGATTGAAGGAACATGTGGGGATTTGAAGTAGTTAGGGTTGAGGGAATGAACAAATATTGTAAACTCTTTCTATTTCTTCTCCCTATATGTTAAAGGCTAAGGTAATATGTTTGACTGTGGATACCTGTAATTTATAAACTAAATATGTGTACAAATGTTTGACTGTATAATGGAAACCAAATGGGACTTCGGTCCAAAAAGGAAAAAGGGGGTCTTGTACCCAAGAGGTTAAGAATGTTAAATGTGACTGTGAATGCTAATTAATACAGAAGATTGGCCACAAGAGAGACGTTCCTTGAATGGTATTGAGCTTAATCCAAGTCATAGGATTAAGTGTTAAGACCCCACCATTGTTGGGTAATACACCTAGAGGTTGTGTAGAAAGTTTGATGGTTGAATTGTTATGAGTTGAATTTATGATCTTCCGCTGTGCATATATGTATTTCCTGTACACCTACACTTTTGCACGATCATACTCATTAGGACTTTAGTCTCACCACACGTTTTGTGGATTATTTAGATGTGCAGGATTCTCAACCAGGGACTTGATTGAAGAATGGCAAGATGGTTGATGCGTCATGTGACCCCTTTTGATTGTACTTGGATTCTCTTTTTGTATAGGTGATCGAGGTCGTACTCAATCAAATAAAAGGAATTAAAAAAGTGCAGTAGGTTGATTAACCCAAAGTCGTCTCTCTCAAGGAATTCAATTACAAATTCAATGTTTCAAATTCAAAGGAACTCACACACAAGGGGGTTTTGATTATTGTTCATGTTAATTTCTCAATTTTCAAAACAGAATTTAAATTTCAAAAAACAATTCCAAAAAAATGGATTGGTTCTATACCTCTTTCACAATTGGATCTATCATTGGTTCATACAAAATTCCTCAAATTCTTGATAGAGACATATTCAGATTAAGCATCCCCAATAATTTTCACACTAGAATTAAGCAAACTAGCATGAATCCTAATTTCTAATCCTTGGAAATAAGCAAACTGTGAATTCATTTCAGATTAAGCAACCTAAAATGTGAGTTTAGATTCAGATTAGAATTCGAATTTCATTAAGCATGCAATCCCATTTTCAGATTCAAACCTAAACATCAAGAAACTAGGAGAAAAGTTCATGAATCTATCAAGAAAATAGGAGATTAAAACAGAATGTAAAACCTCAAATTCCATAGTGAATTCAGTAGAGAAACAATCCTTGAAGCTTAGCCTTCTATTTCCAAGGAGGAGAAACTCGAAAATGCAAGAAGAGGAAGAAGAAGAGCCAAAACTGTCCAAGGAAGGAAGAGATAAAAAGAGAGGGAAAATGAAGAGTCTATTTTCTAAATTCAGAAAAATGAGGGAAAAGTTCCTAAACTATTCAGCAACACACCTATTTATAATGACTAAATCACTAACAAACTGATTAGGCCTTAATTGGACCAAAATTAACTAAAACTGGCCCACAAACTAATTACAAAACTAAGTAACTCGGATTTGCAACAGACAACATCAGTAGGCGATTTTGAAACTGCAACTGCTCCTAATTCCTTCATGGGAATACAATCTTATAGTATATCAAATTAAAGCCTCAGATGTTAGCTTTCCAATGACACTAGAATCATCCAAAAATTCCACCTAGAACTCCAGATATGATCAAAGCAAGATAGGTAGGTCAGTAGGCTTAAAAATCTGAATTTAACAACATTTACAGTTAAAGCCCAATTAATCCCAATTTTGTAAATTCCAATTAAAATAGTTGAATTAATCATAATTATAGTCCAAGAAAGCTAAGATTAATTATGCAAAGTGTGAAAAAATGTGTCCATCAAATTCCCCCACACTTGCCCTTTTGCACCCGGGCAAAACACCACATGAAGTCAAACACCAACTATGGAGCACAATGCAAATACAAATGGCATAATTATCAAGAGATCAAAGGAATGCATAGGAGTAGGCAAAATACAACATCCATGGAATCATGGAATGAAGAAAATTATGAATGGAATTCCCTACAATTTAGCAAACAAGAGGGTGAATCAAATCAAAGGGGTGAATCAAGAGTGATAGAATCCTCACAAGACAAACTCTCCAACTCTCAAGTGTTTAGGCTTGTGTATATACACTCAAAGCACTCATCGAAGCAAGCACTACCATAAGCTTGGCAAGACTCTAATATTCACAACAATTGAAACATATGCAAGCAAAGATCAAGAGGACTTCATATAGGATGTAATGGGGTCAAGGTAAAGGTAGGGAAAATGAAGGATAAGTAGCTAAAAAACAAAGAGAATGGAGGAGCAATGGGGAATAAATCCAAGAATAAATGAAAGTAGCATACATCTCAAGATTACAATTAAACTCCTCTTTTCTACCTTTTGACCCATTTTTTTATTTCAAGAAAACTTTATTTCTTTGCTTTTCTTTTGAGCTTTTCTTTGTTCTTTCTTCTCTTTTTTTTTTTTTTACTTTTCTTTCTTTCCTTTTCCATTTTTTTTCTTTTTGTAACTATCCATAGGTCAACAATATGATATCCACATGAGGAGAAAAGATAATAAATTGAAGTACACCCCCACAATTATTCAAGAACTTATTCCCAAAACAATTCCAAAGCTCCTTTATCCTCTAAGGCATGGACATCATGGTTTTTCACTTTTAATAACAAGAAATGGGATCCATAGGCTCAAAAGGGATAACAAGTGGAAAATCATCAAGGTAGGCTAATATGGCTAGTAGTTCAATTATCAACAAAAATGCCTCAATCATCTCAATACATGTTGGTCCCAGAGGGAATCTAGAAGGGGCAGTTGAATAGATTCACAAAAACTTGTTCCTTTTTCAAAATCAAAAAAATCGTTTTCCCCTTTCTAATTTGCCTTCAAGATTTTTTCAAATTGGCTATTCAAAAGATAAATTTTCAGATTTTAATATCAAATGTTGCAGTGGATCAATGAATTGCAGAAGGTAATTGATTACCAAAACTGATTACTCAAGGTTCGTAATTCAATTTCCAATCTTCAATTAAATATTCTAGTAACAATCAATTACACTTAACAATTCACAGTTATTATGCAGATCAAGATTCAAGTTTATATGCCAAGAAACTCAATTAAAATAGAGTAGGGATAGAGAAGATAACACAATTGTTTATATTGGTTCAGCCACAAAAAAGGGCCTACATCCAGTTTAGATTTAGCACACCACTAAACCTGCTTTCACTATAGAATTGATTACAAACACCATGCACATTCAATCCTAAAGAAAGACTTTCTAACAAACAAACAAAGGTTTGACTCTTGCACCCCACAAGAGCATGTTCATCAATGACACCCCGTCATACGAACAACAACCTTACTCATGACACCCCGTCACAAGATTTCAAACAAATCTCTATGAACACCCTATTCAAGAGCTAACACAATTCAGAATAATCAATAAGAACTAAGTTTAGAACAATAACACCTTGTTTGTGCAGATAAACTCCATGAGAATATCAAAAGCTTTCTTCCATTTGTCTAATCATCTTGGATTAAGAGTTCTTGAAACTGCAGAATTTCTGGACTTTTTGAGCAGATTTCTTGGAGAGAGTTTCTAAAAAGAATCTTGCATACTTTTGAAAATCCAGCTCTTCTCTCTTTTTCTATGTAAATTTGATTTCGAAAGTCACACTCTAAAATAGTTTTTGATTAGTTAAATATTGAAAAGTTTGTTAAAATCAGTTAAAACAGTTTTGAAAATGTCCAGTATTATGCAGACTTTGTGGTAATCGATTACTAGCTTGGGTAATCGATTAAACCAGAGCATATTGTCAAAGAACTCAAATATGATTATGCAGGTAATCGATTACCTATATCAGGTAATCAATTAAATCGATCGTGATTATGAATTTAGGTAGTTTTCAGTTTTGGGTCAACTTGGGGTCCATTAGCAACTGAAGTAATCGGTTAAACCAGTGGCAAATCAATACTTACTTGAGTAATTTAACTACCAAGCTATCCAAACTTGAAAACTCAATCATGAACTCAATTTAATTTACATAATTATAAACCAATCAAGGAAGAATTATCAAACACACATATGGCCTAAAACTAAAAGCAATCAATACAAGTGCCACATCTATTGAAACTTGTTTGGCACTGTAAAATAAATTGAAACATAAAGCATCTACTTTCTACAACAAAACCAAAACAATTGATACATGCGAGACTTAAGGAATAACTTGTATCTTCAAATGTAGCTTAAGTCCAACAATACATGCATGTGGACAAAGTTGCAAATTAAAGAGTCAAGCCAAGTTCTAGAGCACATGCAAACATGAGTGAAATCACACAAGAAAAAAAGAGAATGACATAGAATGGTCCATCCACATTAAGGCTCAAAATCTCACTGAAGACAACTCCATCACAAAAGATTCAACCCAATAATTATCAAAACCAACTTATTCACCAAATTATAAGGAATCCAATCAATGTAAGTCATGAAACCAATTATCCAAGAATGATGAAAATGCCAACCACTAACACAAATCCTAAAAATCTAATGAAAAACATGCCAAATGCATTATTTTCCGTACTGTCAAAAATTCTATTTTTGCTGTAAAATTTGGATAACTGTCAAAAATTTGCTGTATAAAATTCTGCTATAAACAACAACAATAAAAATGCACAGCAGCCTACAGTAATGCATAGATAGTAACAGCAACAGCAAAACAAAAAGTTTACAGTAATTCCAGACAGCAAAATAGTAATAGCAGTAGCTACAGAATAGCTACGCAACAACTGACAGCAACTCAAAAATAACAAATTTTCAACAGAAAATAACACAAATACAATAAAACAACAGTTTTTTTTAAACAGTAAAAACAACAAACAATATTTTTTTTTTATTTTTATAAAATCCTAAAAATTACTAAAAATCCTAATTAATATAATCCTAACCACATACTAATTCCTAAAATCAATTCTTAAAGTCCTAAAACTACAAATCCCCTCCCCCACACTTAAATCACACATTGTCCTCAGTGTAAAAATAATCAAATTAGAGAACAAGAGACATAGTGCAATCAAATAGTGGGGAAACAGATTCCCTCATCAAGGTGGAAAAATTTGCACTTGAGGGAATGTGGGAAGCTCCAAGCTCGTCTCCTCTACCAAAGCGGGACTCTCATGAAATAGCTTGAGACGGTGGCCATTGACCTTGAAGGTCTTGTTGGTGGACTCACTTTTCAACTCTACTACACCATAAGGATAAACAAGAGTAACAAGAAAAGGTCCAATCCAACGGGAATGAAGCTTACCAGGCATGAGCTTAAGTCTAGAATTAAACAACAAAACCTTTTGGCCTACTACAAACTCTTTTCTAGCAATACATTGATCACAAAATTTTTTGCCCTTATCCTTGTAGAACTCAAAGTTCTCATAGGCCTCTAGGCGGATCTCATCAAGCTCCTACAGCTGAAGCTTCCTCTACTCTCCTTCCTGGTCACAATCCAAGTTGCAAGCCCTAATTGCCCAATATGCCCGATGCTCAATCTCCACAGGTAAGTGGCACGCCTTACCAAAACAACTCTAAAGGGAGACATGTTGAGTCTCAAAAATATCTTAAGGGAAATTATGATGTTTTTAGATAGCTCACCTCTCAAGTTTTAATGTTTAACAAATTTGGGTTAAAATATTTTTCATAGATACATAAATATGTTATAACTTATCTATGATTTCAGCAAGCCACTCTGAACTTATAAAGACTATCTAAAGTGCTTTCAACTTGTCTAAAGTGGAAAAGCCTTCTGAAGTGTTCAACTTGCCTGAAGTGTTGAAGCCGTCTGAAGTGCTCAACCCGTCTGAAGTGTTGAAGCTGTCTGAAGTGCGCAACCTGTCTGAAGTGTTGAAGTCGTCTGAAATCTCATTAATGATGTGGCACTCTTTGCTGAAGTATGTGAAGACATCTCTGAAATTCTGCTGAGTCAAGCGTTCTCTGCTACACGTACCTTTTTCAAACATATTTATGGCAAGGAACACAAAGACCTTTCCTGGTATATTTTGAATTTCATACACCAATGAGGAAATCCCTGCAACGCAACCTTTGCAGCAACAACAGTGGCAGCTTTACGGCAGTAGCAACCTGATACTTGTGTCAGAAATATTCAGAACTCTCAGAAGCATGTCTCACAATGGATTAAATAGCATTAAATGCTGTCTCTAAACGGTGGTATTTCAACGGATTGAAGATTGGTTATAAATAGCCCTTCATGAAGACCATCAAGACAAGAAGCATATACAAGAAAGTCTAAGAGACATTACGCTGCAAGTTTTTCTCCGTAAAAACACTCTGATTTCAAACTCTTTGTACATCATTTGCATATCCTGAGTATACCTCAGTTCTTATTGTACATCGTCTCTGTTTAAGCTTCTAACTTGTGTAGTTTAAAAGCTTAGACATTTCTATCTTGTAAAAATTGTCTTTGAGCCTGGAAAGGCTTGTCTGTAAAAGAATACTTGGTTGTAGAGCCTGAAGAGGCTTGACTGTAAAAGAATACTTGTTATCTTGGGAAAGATTAAGAGAAAATCCAAGTGCTAGTTGGAATTCGGACTGGACGTAGCTCATAGTGGTAATGAGTGAACCAGGATAAATTCTTTGGCTAAGTTTTCTATCCCTTATCTCTTGTCAATTTATTTATACTAACCAAAGGGTGTTGAAAACTGTTCTGATAATTTTTAAAAGCAAGAAACCTTTTTAAAGACCTTTTCAGAAGCCTTCTTAAGAAACATCAGATAACATCTTAAACCTGTCTGAAACCGTTATAAACATAACTGTTTGAGAAAAGCTTTCATAAATTGTTAAGAAACACTTTTCACAAGCCTTTTTAATGAAGTTGTTCATTGAGAGCAACAACATTGATGTCTGGGATGTGGTCACTGATGGAGACTATGTGCCTATACATAACAGAGTTGCAATACCTAAGGCTGAATGGACCTTGGAGCAGAAGGCTAGAGTTCAGTTAAATGCTAAAGCCAAACTCTATTTGATATGTTCCCTGAACAAATCAGAATATGAGAAGGTTCATGGATGTTCATCTGCCAAGGAGATTTGGGATACACTTGCAGCCGCCCATGAAGGGACTGAGACTGTCAAGCAATCCAAAATCAGCATGCTCATACATCAATATGAGATGTTTAAGATGGAAGAATCTGAAACCATAGATCAAATGTTTGGAAGATTTCAGACTATAACTAATGGACTCAGATCTTTGGGTAGAACTTTTGAATCTGGAGACAATAATAGAAAGATTCTGAGAAGTTTGCCAAAGTCCCGGAGACCCAAAGTTACTGCCATCCAAGAGGCCAGAGACTTAAACTCTCTTAGAATGGAAGAACTATTGGGATCTCTCAAAGTTCATGAGCTTGAACTTGGGGAAGATGACATCAAGAAGAATTCTCTGGCATTAAACTCCAAAGCCAAACATCCTAGGCATGGCAGCATTAAAGCCATGCAAGCTGAGGAAACTTCAGAAGCAGATGAAGATTCTGGAGATAGCTCAGAAGATGATGATCTTGCTCTTCTCAGCAGGAAAATCAAGAGGATGCTGCAGAACAAAGGAAAGTTTAGAAAGAACCAACCCTCAACCTCTAAATCAGGTAAGGATTCTCAAAATGAAAAAATTATATGCTATGAGTGTAAACAGCTAGGTCATATGAAGGCTGAATGTCCAAGACTGAAGAAGAACAACTTCAAAATGAAGAAATTCTTTAAGAAAAAGAAGAGTCTGATGGCAACATGAGAAGATCTTGATGAGTCTACCTCAGAAGAAGAGGAAGACACTTCAGAAGAGGCCAACCTGTGTCTCATGGCCAACCTGCCCTCATCAGATAGCTCAGAATCTGAGGTATTTCCCTTAACTCTTCAAGAGATGTGTGATGACCTGATGGAAAGTTCCAAGGAACTCTTCCAAGAGTATAAGAATCTGTCCAAGGCCCACACAGAAATGTGCAGTAAATATGAGGCTCTTGAGATAGAAAACATTATGCTCAAGGAGAGAATTCTTGTGACTGAAAGCAACAGTTCACAAACTGTCTCTGAAGAAAACAAAAAACTTCATAAACAAGTTGAGGAACTAACAAAAGACTTAGCTAAATTTGTCAAAGGAACAGAAAACCTTAACAGATTGCTTGGCAATCAAAGGGATCCCCTTGACAAAAGTGGATTAGACTCTTGTGATCAAATTCTTTTTACTGCTAAGAGACACAGCAATGTGTATAAAATTGATCTAGAGGACTTGGCAAGTCAAAATGTAAAATGTTTTCTCTCTGTTGAAGATGAAAAACAGATTTGGCACCAAAGACTTGGGCATGCCAGCTTGAGATTGATCTCGAAGTTATCAAAACACAACCTTGTTAAAGGACTGCCCAAGCTTTCTTACAAATCTGACATTTTATGTGAAAGCTGTCTCAAAGAAAAACAAACAAGACACTCTTTTAAGAGTAAGGATGTTGTTTCCATTAACAGACCTTTAGAATTGTTACATATTGACTTGTTTGGTCCTATTAGAACAGAAAACCTTAGTGGTAAGAAATATGGTTTGGTCATTGTTGATGATTATTCTAGATTCACATGGGTGTTATTCCTAAGAAGCAAGGATGAGACTTTCAGGAATTTCACAATATTCTGCAAGAAGGTACATAATGTAAAAGGATTATGTATATCTGCTATCAGCAGTGGTCATGGTGGAGAGTTTGAGAATGCAAACTTTCAACTGTTCTGTGATGAGAATGGGATCTCACACAATTTCTCTGTGGCAAGAACACCTCAGCAAAATGGGGTTGTTGAGAGAAAGAACAGAAGTTTGCAAGAAATGGGAAGAACCATGCTCAACTCATGCAATCTACCAAGATCTTTCTGGACAGAAGCTATTAACACAACATGCTACCTTCAAAACAGAATATTGGTAAGACCAATTCTGAAAAAGACTCCTTATGAACTGTGGAAGGGAAGAAAACCCAACATATCATATTTCCACACCTTTGGTTGTGAGTGTTTTTTACTCAACACCAAGGATGATCTTGGAAAATTTGATGCAAAATCTGAAAATGGAATTTTCATAGGATATTCTGAATCATCTAAAGCCTATAGAGTATATAACTCTAGAACTTTAACTATAGAGGAATCAATCCATGTTAAATTTAATGATAAGAAAGAGACTGATAGGGAACTATCAGAT
Organism: Sesbania bispinosa; assembly: GCA_026901365.1. Lineage (NCBI taxonomy): Eukaryota > Viridiplantae > Streptophyta > Magnoliopsida > Fabales > Fabaceae > Sesbania > Sesbania bispinosa. Next base: position 2,419,874 of record QLOH01000035.1, read on the forward strand.
CTAGAAGATGATCTTGAAGGAATGGAGTTGAATAATCATAACAACATCAAGGATGAACAGGTATCTGAAGCACCATCTGTCACTGAACCTCTTCAGACCAATGTTGAGTCTCAGACTGATTTGACATCACTTCAGAAAACCTGACTGGAGATACAAATCACATCATCCAAAAGAGAAAATCATTGGCAGCACTTCAGAAGGAGTTAAGACAAGATCAAAATTCAAGAATTTGAATTCTCTTGCTCTCCTGTCTGAAATTGAGCCAAAGAACATTGATGAAGCTCTACATGATGAAGGATGGATCCTAGCCATGCAAGAGGAGCTGAATCAATTTGCTAGGAGTGATGTCTGGATACTTGTTCCTAAACCCCATGGGAAAAAAATTATTGGAACCAAATGTGTGTTCAGAAACAAGTTGTCTGAAGAAGGAAAAGTGGTCAGAAACAAAGCAAGACTGGTGGCTCAAGGGTACAATCAACAAGAAGGTATTGACTTCACTGAAACCTTTGCACCTATTGCTAGATTAGAAGCAATTAGGATTCTTCTCTCTTATGCTGTAAATAATGGCATCAAACTATATCAAATGGATGTCAAAAGTGCCTTCCTCAATGGTTTCATTGAAGAAGAAGTCTTTGTTAGAAAACCCCCTGGTTTTGAAGACACTGCTTTTCCTGATCATGTTTTCAAATTGAAAAAGGATCTTTATGGTCTAAAACAAGCTCCAAGAGCATGGTATGACAAACTGAGCAGTTTTCTTATAAAAAATGGTTTTGAAAGAGGAAAAGTAGACACCACCCTTTTCAGAAAACAGTCTAACAAAGATCTTATACTTGTTCAGATATATGTTGATGAGATTATATTTGGTTCAACTAACTCTTCTCTGTGCCAGGAGTTTTCTGAGTTGATGCAATCAGAATTTGAAATGAGTTTAATGGGAGAACTAAAATTTTTCTTGGGACTTCAAATTAAGTAAGATTCTGATTGTATATGGATCCATCAAGAAAAATATACAAAAGAAATGCTTAAGAAGTTCAACATGAGTGATTGCAAACCCATGTCAACTCATATGCATCCCTCTGCATCTTTGAGCAAAGTTGACAAAGAAGAACCAGTGAATCAAACTTTGTACAGAGGAATGATTGGCTCTTTGTTGTATCTAATAGCAAGCAGACCTGACATAATGTTTAGTGTTTGTCTCTGTGCTAGATTCCAATCAGATCCAAGAATTACTCATTACAAAGCTGTTAAAAGAATCTTTAGATATCTGAAAGATACTACTAATCTTGGTCTATGCTATAAGAGGAGCAAAGATTGCAGGTTAATAGGATACTGTGATGCTGACTTTGCTGGAGATAGAATGGAAAGAAAGAGACCAGTGGAGGATGTCATTTCTTTGGAAATAACATGATCAGTTGGTCAAGCAAAAGGCAAAGCACCATTGCTTTATCAACAGCAGAAGCAGAGTATATATCAGCAGCTAGTTGTTGTTCACAACTGCTATGGGTTAAGTATCAGCTTGAAGATTTTAATTTTCCTATCTTTTCTATACCTGTTCTTTGTGATAATACCAGTGCAATTAATTTATCCAAAAATCCCATTCAACATTCTAGGGCAAAGCATATAGAAATCAAACATCATTTCATTAGAGACTATGTTTAGAAAGGTGTTTTTGATATTCAGTTCATTGAAACAGAGCATCAATGGGCAAATATATTCACAAAACCCCTGGCTGAAGATAGATTTAAGTTCATTCGCAACAACTTGAATATACATGCATTCTCTTAAAATAACTGTGTCTGATGTTATTATGGTATCTGAAGTTTCAGTGTGTCTGAAACAGTGACTTGTCTGAAACTTTAGGTTATCTGAAATTTTATGTGTCTGAAAATTTTCTCCTATCTGAAGTAACTGGCTGACGTGGCTATCTGAGACGGTTGAAGTCCTTCTTTTAAAATTTTGTCTCTTCCACTTCGCACGTTACCCGAAGTTTGCGCAGCCGGTATAGGACATCATTGCATCATGGGTCTATAAATGCAGGAGTAAGTGTGTCGAGGAAGCCTTACACTCTCTTTCCTCAATACTCAGTTTGATCTTCTTCACTGCTCAAGCAACCTTATTCTCTCAAAGTTTCTCTGCAACTCTTCAATGGCACCCAAGAAGACCGCTAGTTCTGGTGGAAATGTAGTCAGATCTAAGGGAGTGGATCTTGACGAGCTTCGCAACATTGGCATGGATTTGGTTGAGGAATTTGATTTTGCTGGGTGGACCTCCTTCTTCAACCACATTAACTGTCAATGGCATGAACAAAGCGTTGTGGATTTCTGGTCCTCTGCTCGAGGAATACCTAACTCTAAGGGAGTGTATGAAAGCATCAAAGCCTCTGTTCTAGGGGTTTCAGTTTTGTTGATCAAGGCATTCTCTCCACCATCACTGATGTTAGGGCTGAAGGTGCAACCTTCACTCCTGGGTGGGAGATGAAGAATGGTGGGCACAAGCTGTTTACGAAGATGCTGTATGGAACTGAAGAACCTGAAAGCATGGATTCCAAGTTCTTGCTAGAGAAGGTCAGAGTTCTTCATGCTATCTTAGGGTGTGCTATAATCCCTAAGAGCGGAAGCAGAAACCATGTATCAGAATTGGAAAGGTTCTGTCTGATTCACCTGCTACAGAAGAAGAAAGTAAATCTCCCAAGCATTATCATGTTCCACATGCAGAAGAAGATTCGAGACTCTGCTGGAAATCTTCCCCACAACACTCTCATCATGAAGGTACTTATGCATTTTAAGGTACCTGTTGAAAGATTATGTAACCATAAGTCCCCTATGTTCTTTGGTGAGTCAAACTTAAAGAGCATGGGAATCAAGCTCACTCCACAACCTCCATCTCCTACTCTGAAGGAGAGTGTTCTTTTAGAGAAGGCCTCAAGAAGAGGAACCACTCTTGAGATTCTTGAGAAGGAGCTTCAGGGGGATATCAGAAAAGATGAGTTCAAGCCTTCCAAGCCATCCCCTCATATGAAAAGGAAGAAGCTCCCTGTCAGGAGTTCAGCAAAGGTGTCTCTGAAAGCTATGGACTTGCACACTCAGACATCTGAACCTGTTCAGAAGGCTTTGCAAAAGCCATTTGAAATTGTGGGTCAAGGTTCTGAAGGTGTAAGAACTCCTACTCCTAAGCCTACTTCTGATACAGAAGGAAAGGCTCATGAGGAAGAGGTAGCTGAGATTGCTGATTCTGAAGCTTTAACTGCAGCACCCCTGGCTGCATGTCCTTCTAATCCTGAGCTTATTTAGGTAGCAGCCTTTGCTACAACATTGGAAAATGAAGAAATAGAGAAGAAGGCTGAGCAAGAAAAGACTGATTATGATCTTGCAGTAGCCTCTCAGCTAGCTCTTGCTGAAGATGAAAGGCTAGCTTCCATTGCTCAAGAGCCCAAGAAAAGAAAACGGTCTAGTGCACAACAGAGAAGGAGAACAAAAACTAAGTTATTTCAGCAAGCTCCTAAACCATCTGTTAGGATCATAAGGAGCATTGCAAGCCAGCTGGAGGAAATGGATGAGGCTGGCAAGTACCAAAATTTCGTCAAAGCAAACTTGTTTTTCAAAAGAAGAAGAGAAGAGAAGCAAGCTAAAGAAGAAAAGGAGAGGTGATAGCCGGATAGTTGTAGGATCTAGAATTGAGCAAAAACCACCGATTAGAATTGAAAAACAAGCATTAAAATACGAAAATTAGTGACTGGGCAGCAGCTAATTTCACGCAAGAAAGTGAAGGAAAATGAGAGAAAATGAAAGAAAAAGTGGAGAGGAAGAAATGGGAAGGACGCCACTGAAGCAAGAATCCACTTGCAGCAGATAAGTCCAATGCCAGACGCCACTAATTCAGGAGAATTAGATAAGTCTCAGTATGGTTTAAGCAACAACCACCAAGCCTCACTCAACTCACAAAGGGAGGAGAAATTTGGGCATAATGCCTTTACTTCAAAATTCAATGTTAATTACAAGAGAGGAAGACTCCTTTATATAGGAGTTGAAGAGGGGAGGGGCGGCTTCAAGAAGGAATAAAAGGGAAAAAATAAAATGATGGGTGTAATCCCATCCTAAGTGGGATTTGAACCCAAGCCCCTAAAGGTGTATGGCTAAGCTAAGCCTTAAGCCAATAAACCTCCCAATTATGCACACAGTTACATAGGAAAATACAAGATGAGTGAATTTCCTATCCTAGGTGGGATTAGAACCCATGACCCTCTACATCTCCTAGTAAGGTATCCTACTAACCACTAAACCCATAGGTAAGTGGCACCCCTAATTAAGGAAAATGACAAACATGTCCTAATTACAACACAAATCCTAATTACATCATAAATCCTAATTATATTGATTCCTAATTAAGTTGAGCCTTGCATGTTGACTTTGGCTTCTGGGTCAATGGTCAAGGGTTGACCAAGGGTTGACCCTCATGAAGGAAGACTCATGCTTGGTTCAGCTCCAAACATTTCAAGCAGCTCCAATGTTGACCCTAGCCATCAGCTGTCAGTTTAGAGGTCCACTGACTGGTTGTTATCATCCCCTCCCCCTTGAAAAGCATTTGTCCTCAAATCTGAAAAATGAGAAGAATATAAGGGGTAGAAGAGGAATAAAAGAATGGATGACAAAGAGGATAAGGTGGCGGCTTCCCTTTAGGATTAGTGAATCCTTGCTAGGTCTTCAACAATGGACATCCTTGCGCACCTAGTCAACATAGAAAAGAAGACTCATTATTCCCAAGTATGTATCCTCTAATGCTCATAACAATAGTACTTGGGAATCATGTAGGGAGTTTTGGTGAAAGAAAGAGTGGTGGAAGAAAGAAGGGAAGTGGAAGAAGAAGAAGAAACAGGAGATAAGGTTAGAGGAAACTCCCTTGTAGTGTTGCAACTCCCTCCTTCCTTAATCAGAAGCTCCCTTTCTTGATCTCCTTCAAAACAATTAAGATCAGCAGTTTTGAATTGATGAAGTAATAACATGACTTCCCTTTTATTTTTTTGTCTTTCTTTGGTTTTCACCTTTTCTATCATTACTCTCGATGTTTCTTCTTTCTTTTTCTTTCTATCCTCATCTCCTATCTTAAGTCTCTTAATTTTCTCAAGTTCTATCTCTCTCTTCATGTGAGCTTGATCCTCACATATTTCTTGGATTGACATTGGCATCAAAGTAATTTTAGCTCAATCATGTTTAAAAGATATTTGATTAGAGTATCCATCATGGATGGCTCTCTTATCAAACTGCCAAGGCCTACCCAACAAGATATGTGTGGCATCCATAGGTACAACATCACAAAGAACATTATCATCATAATCACCTATGGAAATAAAGATGAGAGTTTGCTTATTTACTTCCCTTTCCCCATCATCACATATCCAAGATAACTTGTATGGTATGGGGTGGGGAGTGGTAGATAAACCAAGTTTTTCCACCATTCTTGCACTTGAAATGTTAGTGCAACTTCCACTATCAACAATTAGGGAGCAAATCCGTCCCTCTATCATGCATCTAGTGTGGAAGACAGTTTGCCTTTGTTCATCTTCTCTTATTATTTGATTTCCTAGGGACCTTCTCACCATGCAAAGTTTACCCTCGGTCCTATATACTTCTTTCTTAATTTCATTCTCTTCTTCACTAGTTTCTTTTTCCTCATCCTCACTTTGTTCATTCTCACTTGCACTAGTGTACTCTCCATTCTCTTTAATCAACATTGCCCTCCTATTTGGGCATTGGGAAGCTATGTGTCCCTTGCCATCACACTTGAAATATTTGATGTTTCTTGTGGAGGTAGAGGGCTCTTCCTTTTTAGTAGAAGGAGTGGGGTTAGAAGTAACCCTAGGAACCTTAGGTTCATCCTTCTCTAGGCTCTTTCCCTTATCTTCTTTTAGGGTTTCCTTGTTCCTAGTTGTAAAACTAGTGTTTCCTCTTTTATAGCTACCCTTTCTTTTTAGTTGAGTTTCAATTTTAATGGCTTGGTGTACCAAGTCCTCCATTTCTACATAAGGATGCAATTCCACTATGTCCCTTATGTCGAAATTAAGTCCATTGATAAACCTAGCCATAGTTGCTTCACTATCCTCAACTATGTTGGCCCTAATTAAAGCAAGTTCCATTTCCTTGAAGTACTCATCTACACTCTTAGATCCTTGCTTAAGAGTTTGGAGTTTGATGTGCAACTCCCTAGTGTAATGTTGAGGTATGAACCTCTTTCTCATGATGGACTTCATTTCCTCCCAAGAGGAAACCAAAGGAGCATTGCACCTTCTTCTTTCAGCCTGAAGCTGATGCCACCAAACTAAGGCGTAGTTCTTGAATTCTAGAGAGGCAATTTTAACCTTTTCCTCTTCCCTATACCTATGGCAACTAAAAATTTGTTCAATTTTAAGTTCCCATTCTAGGTATTGTTCTACATCATTTCTACCATTAAAGGTTGGGACTTCTATTTTTACCCCTCTAAAACCTTGTTCCCTTCTAGGCTCTTCTTCTCTCCTATGCTCTCTCCTATGCCTCCTAGGATTTTCTTCATAATACTCCTCTCTTTCTCTCCTAGGGATTTCCTCATAGTAGTCTTCTCTAAACCCTCTAGGTTCCTCACGCCTCCTAGGCCTTCTATGCTATCTTTCCCTTTCCCTTCTCCTATAGGTATGGCTAGAGTGTCTCTCTCCCTCACTACTCTCAGCATGGTACCTATCTTCACTCCTAACCACACTATACCTATCCTCACTTCCTCCTTCTCGAGAAGAATGCCTTCTCTCCCTCCTATTCCCACTTAGTTCTTTCCTAAGTTCACTCATCTCATGCCTCATCATTCTGGCTATGTCTTGAATTGCATGTTGCAACTCGGCCCTATACCTTAAAGTTCTAGGTGAAGGAGGTGGTGAGTTCCTACTACCCATTGTTAAAATTTTTTATTTTCAAGAATTTGGACCTTTCCACTCACTAAGTGTTTACACTCGATGGAATGTTAACACTCGTGTATGTCACTCTTTTTTGGCTTTTTCTAAAATGAAAACTCTCTTGCCTCTTCTACTCGGTTGGAGGTTGATTAGAAGTTGCAAAGACCAACGTGAGTCTAAGTCTTAACCCTTACCCAAATAGAAGCGCACTAACAAAGAAAATACCTACTGGAAGATGATTGGAAAAATCCTAAGACAAAACAAAAGAATTGATATGACAAACAAGAAAAGCTGGCACTCAAACAAGCTTATACACAAGAGCAGACAACAAACAAGACAAGACGGAAGAAATTGCAAAGAGAATTGTTTTTGGTGATTTTTGAAAAAGAGTTGCCAAAATTGTCGTTTTTAAGAAAAAACAGCAAATACAACTCAATTATGGTATACAGAGAAATGAAAACAGAAAATTACAGTAAAATTGTTACTGTATTGTTGGGATAACTCTTTGTTTTTGTTTTTCTATTTTTTTGATTTTTTTTGATTTTTTTTTGACTTTTTGGGTGTCTTTTGACTTTTTCTTCCTTGTTGTTGACTTTTGCACCCTTTTTTTGCTTTTTACACCTCTTTTTCTATTTTTGGCACGTACGTACCTTTTGTATTTTTCTTGCCTTTTCTTTCTTTTTTTGTCTTTTTTTCCCAACAGAAAATTACAGAATTTTGTACACAATGAAAAGAAAATTAATTGTACCTACTGTAATATTTTTGGAATTTTTTGACAGTAAACTGGTCTAAGTGGCCCAGAAAAGCAAAAATAATGAATAAATTGATTTCTAAAAACTGTAAAAACGTAATGACAACTTGATTTCAAAAATGGCCAAAAAAATTGCTTAGCACTTCCTTGTTGATTATACAAAACCGGTATGGTCACAGAAACGCGCTTGGTTCAATTTTAAGATTGGAATTAAAATTTGAAGGAAAATCAACAATTAGAATTTGTTGATCTTCTTCCAATACTATGAACCAAAAAAGATCCTATAGGTGAGCGTTTTGCACAATCAAACAGGGAAAGTCCAAGGTAGAGATAGCAGTCAATCCAAATTTGCAATCAGAATGCCAATCAAATAGACATAACAAGAGTAGGAAATTGAACAACACAAGAGCCCAAAAATGCGCATAAAATGGCAAAAATAAGAAGGAAAAATTGCGCAAAATTAAATGACAAAAAATTAAAGGGGGAAACTGAAATTAAAGGATGGGAAGGACAGAAATGTAAATGACAGAAAGTAGAAGGGGATGGCAGAAAGTAAAAGGATGGGGAGAGCAGAAATGTAAAGGGGGAAACGGAAATTAAAAGGATGGGGAGGACTGAAAGTAAATGACTGAAAGTAAAGGGGGAAGCGGAAATTAAAAGGATGGGGAGAGCAGAAATGTAAATGGCAGAAAGTAAAGGGGAGAGCAGAAATTAAAAGGATGGGGAGAAGCGGAAATTAAATGGCGGAAAATTAAAAGCGGAAAGTAAAGAGATGAATATGGGGGATGACAATTAATGGTGAAGGGGAGAAATGTAGGTGAACGATCTTTGGAAAAATGAAGACAACAATGCCTCCTCTTACCACACTTCACCACAAACAAGCAGTTATATCAAGCAATTTGCAAGAATTACTCAAGAACAAGTATGAGCAATTAAAGAGGCATTTAAACAAACACCTAGGGGGTGGGAATTAGCGGCCCAAAACAGCCCCCAAACTAGCAAGAAATCAACCAATTCAATCAAGACAGACAAGTGCTGATAGCAGCAGAAAGGCACCTCGGGCCCGGGAAACAGTCCAAGTCCAAATTACAATTGAAAAGAGGGATGGAATTACACTAAATGAGTGAAAATTCTGCACTAAATAGGTGCAGTTTTGCGCACCCAAACAGCCCCAATTCAGCTCCAAAATTGCCCAAATTCAACAAGCTCTGATGACCAATTGATAGCCGGATAGTTGTAGGATCTAGAATTGAGCAAAAACCACCGATTAGAATTGAAAAACAAGCATTAAAATGCGAAAATTAGTGGCTGGGCAGCAGCTAATTTCACGCAAGAAAGTGAAGGAAAATGAGAGAAAATGAAAGAAAAAGTGGAGAGGAAGAAATGGGAAGGACGCCACTGAAGCAAGAATCCACTTGCAGCAGATAAGTCCAATGCTAGACGCCACTAATTCAGGAGAATTAGATAAGTCTCAGTATGGTTTAAGCAACAACCACCAAGCCTCACTCAACTCACAAAGGGAGGAGAAATTTGGGCATAATGCCTTTACTTCAAAATTCAATGTTAATTACAAGAGAGGAAGACTCCTTTATATAGGAGTTGAAGAGGGGAGGGGCGACTTCAAGAAGGAATAAAAGGGAAAAAATAAAATGATGGGTGTAATCCCATCCTAAGTGGGATTTGAACCCAAGCCCCTAAAGGTGTATGGCTAAGCTAAGCCTTAAGCCAATAAACCTCCCAATTATGCGCCCATTTACATTCGAAAATACAAGATGAGTGAATTTCCTATCCTAGGTGGGATTAGAACCCATGACCCTCTACATCTCCTAGTAAGGTATCCTACTAACCACTAAACCCATAGGTAAGTGGCGCCCCTAATTAAGGAAAATGACAAACATGTCCTAATTACAACACAAATCCTAATTACATCATAAATCCTAATTATATTGATTCCTAATTAAGTTGAGCCTTGCATGTTGACTTTGGCTTCTTGGTCAATGGTCAAGGGTTGACCAAGGGTTGACCCTCATGAAGGAAGACTCATGCTTGGTTCAGCTCCAAACATTTCAAGCAGCTCCAATGTTGACCCTAGCCATCAGCTGTCAGTTTAGAGGTCCACTGATTGGTTGTCATCAAGAGGGAACCTGAAACGGCCAAACCTCCTCAGAAAAGGCTCAGGGTAAGGTTTGACAATGTGACCCCCTCACCACCTTCATCACCTGAGAAGAAAACCGAAAAAGAGAAAGAAGAAGAAGCACTTCCTCCACCTCCCTCATCACCATCTTCACCACCTTCATCACCTTCATCATCTTGAGAATCCACTCATTCTGAAGATCCCTCAGATCCAAATCAGCATGGTGACAGCTCTGCGGTATGGAAAGGAAGCATGTTGCCTGCTCAACTAAGGCTAGGACCCAAAAGTAAGGACTTCTTCACAAAACCTACATTTGATCCTTATGCCTTTCCTTTCACTCACCACCAACTTGATGCAGCTGCTGAAGTACCCCACAAAAAGTATGAGGAACCTTTCAGTGAGAGGGTCAGAGTCCCCAGGTTCCTCAACTTATTTGAAGAGCTTCAGTTTTTCAGAAATACTCCCCCCATCTCTCTTCACCATGGCCTTATCAAGCACACTGCTGATGAAGAAAGGGTAAAATATCAAGGAAGTTCAGATCAGTACTAATCAGGCCAGATAGAAAAGATCAGAAAGGGTGCAGTTCCACCTGCTCATAAGTGGGCTCCACTTAATCCCTTCTCTGGTGACTCTCTCAAGTTGTCTAATGATGAATGGTGTTTTGTTAGGTAACTGTCTACTGAAGCTAAACTCTTTGAGAGGGACTACTTGAGGTCAGTAGGCATGAGAGGCTATAGGCCACCTAGAACAATCTCCATCAGGCCAACCACAGAGATTCTGTTGCAACCTGACAGGATAGTTCCTAGGTACCCCTTGGAAGAAGGCCCTGCTGACAAGTTCAAGGAACCTAAAGCTTATCCAGTTCCTCAGAAACCTTTTACCTCAACAGAATGGAAGGAGCTATCTGCTCGGATCAACAAACAAGGTGGAGGTTTAGATCACTGCTACAGGGATAGGGTATGGTTGTCCCACTGGAAGATCAGAGAGGATGTTGGATCCTCTTCTTGAGCTGCAGGACCGGATGATGACTCCATCATAGGCTGTGGGATCTCTACCAATGTGCAGTATCAGTATATCAGAGGTAGATTCCCCATGTCTGAACCTTTTAATGAGGACTGGAAGCTAATCTGTCCTATCAGAACTTTCTTCTTTCCTGTGAGTCATCCAGAAGACTATGGGTTGCATCCAGGATTCAATCAGCTGAGATTCGTCTGCAGGCACATTCAGATTATTTTATATGAAGTAGAACTGAATCTTGAGGAAGAGAACAAGAAGCTGAGGCATCAAGTGAAGAGCTTGGAGAAAAGAAATGCTACTCTTGTGGCTAAGCAAGATCAAATCCTTCAATAGCAACAGCACATCAGAAATGGGCAAGAGGAATTGAAGACTGATGTCATCTATCAGATTGACAAGGCCAAGGAGGAACTGCTCTCCCTTCTGAAAGAGGCCTTGCTGAAGAAAGATGGATAATCTATGATGTTTAGCCATGCTTAGTGTTACCTTCATTTTTTGAGTATTTAATTTATGTTATATGAACTTCGTGTTTGGTGTTTAATTTGAACTCTTTTTTATTGATAATATATTCTGATTGTTCTCATGAATGTTGGCATCTCATTGTTGTGATTATATTACTATGATTGTTATGTTGTTGTGCTCTGGAATTCCCTTTTGATTGATGACAAAAGGGGGAGTATTAAAACTACCAAAATCTGAAGTAATTACAGGTCTAAGGAGGAATATTTGATAAGAGTTTATATCCTGAGAGATCTTTATCTGAGGGGGAGTTATTTTTTTAAGTTTCAGATTTCTTTATTTTAAACAAATTTGTCATCATTAAAAAGGGGGAGAATGTTGAGTCTCAAAAATATCATAAGGGAAATTATGATGTTTTTAGATAGCTCACCTCTCAAGTTTTAATGTTTAACAAATTTGGGTTAAAATATTTTTCATAGATACATAAATATGTAATAACTTATCTATGATTTCAGCAAGCCACTCTGAACTTATAAAGACTATCTAAAGTGCTTTCAACCTGTCTAAAGTGGAAAAGCCTTCTGAAGTGTTCAACCTGTCTGAAGTGTTGAAGCCGTCTGAAGTGCTCAACCCGTCTGAAGTGTTGAAGCTGTCTGAAGTGCGCAACCCGTCTGAAGTGTTGAAGTCGTCTGAAGTCTCATTAATGACGTGGCACTCTTTGCTGAAGTATGTGAAGACATCTCTGAAATTCTGCTGAGTTAAGCGTTCTCTGCTACACGTACCTTTTTCAAACATATTTATGGCAAGGAACACATAGACCTTTCCTGGTATATTTTGAATTTCATACACCACTAAGGAAATCCCTGCAACGCAACCTTTGCAGCAACAATAGTGGCAGCTTTACGGCAGCAGCAACATGATACTTGTGTCAGAAATATTCAGAACTCTCATAAGCATGTCTCACAACGGATTAAATAGCATTAAATGCTATCTCTAAACGGTGGTATTTCAACGGATTGAAGATTGGTTATAAATAGCCCTTCATGAAGACCATCAAGACAAGAAGCATATACAAGAAAGTCTAAGAGACATTACGCTGCAAGTTTTTCTCCGTAAAAACACTCTAATTTCACACTCTTTGTACATCATTTGCATATCCTGAGTATACCTCAGTTCTTATTGTACATCATCTCTGTTTAAGCTTCTAACTTGTGTAGCTTAAAAGCTTAGACATTTCTACCTTGTAAAAATTGTCTTTGAGCCTGGAGAGGCTTGTCTGTAAAAGAATACTTGGTTGTAGAGCCTGAAGAGGCTTGACTGTAAAAGAATACTTGTTATCTTGGGCAAGATTAAGAGAAAATCCAAGTGCTAGTTGGCATTGGGACTGGACGTAGCTCACAGTGGTAGTGAATGAACCAGGATAAATTCTTTGGCTAAGTTTTCTATCCCTTATCTCTTGTCAATTTATTTATACTAACCAAAAGGTGTTGAAAACTGTTCTGATAATTTTTAAAAGCAAGAAACCTTTTTAAAGACCTTTTCAGAAGCCTTCTTAAGAAACTTCAAACAACATCTTAAACCTGTCTGAAACTGTTATAAACTTAACTGTTTGAGAAAAGCTTTCATAAATTGTTAAGAAACACTATTCAACCCCCCTTCTAGTATTTCCCTGTGTTTCTACAAGACATCCCACACCTTCCTGTTAGGCTGCACCATCTTCTCCAAAATCCTCTTGATCTCTCTATTGGAGATCTCTGCCTATCCATTAGTCTGGGGGTGGTATGGTGTAGAAACTCTATGCACCACCCCATACTTCTTCAACAAAGCCTCCATAGACCGGTTATAGAAGTGGATCCCCTAATCACTAACAATGGCTAGAGGCACTCCAAACCTGCAAAAGATATTAGAACTGACAAAATCCACAACAACTCGAGCATCAATATTCCTTGTGGCTATAGCCTCCACCCACTTGGAGACATAGTCCACAGCAAGCAATATATATATATATATATATATATATATATAAACCAAAAGAAACAGCAAATGGTCCCATAAAATCAATACCCCACACATCAAAAATCTCACAAAACAACATAGGCTACTGGGGCATCTGCTGCCTACTAGAAATGACCGCTCCTGCTCTCTAACATTGCTCACATGTTGAGGAGACTCTCGAGGCATCTCTGAAAATCGTAGGCTAGTAAAATCCACAATTTAGCACCTTTCGTCCTGTCCTCTAGGGTCCAAGATGTCCACCAACAGGTGAGGCATGACAGAACTGAAATACAGACTGGAACTCATGATCTGGAATAAATAAGGGTCATCCCATACATAATACTTGGCATCACTCTTAAGTCTATCTCTCTGAGCCCTAGATGCCAAGGGTGGAAAAACAGATGCCACAAGATAATTAACAATGTCAGCAAACCAAGGGGTAAGGGGAAAGGGATGGGAATCATGCAAAACCAAAAGCTGCTCATCTAGGAAGTCATCCCGAATAGGAAATGCATCCTCCGCTCTCTCAATGCGACTCAAATGGTCTATTGCAAGGTTATGTGCACCACTCCTATCCTGGATATCCAAATCAAACTCCTGGAGCAGTTGCATCCACCTGATCAACCTAGGTTTGGAATCTGTCTTTCATGAACACATTTTTATTCACACTTTGCATAATTAATCTTAGCTTTCTTGGACTGTAATTGTGATTAAATTCACTGTTTTAATTGGAATTTACCAAATTGGGCTTAATTGGACTACAACTAGAAATGTTGTTTAAATTCGGATTTTTAAGCCTATTGACCTACCTGTCTTGTTTTGATGATATCTGGAGCTGCAGGTGTCCGATTGGAGTGATTCCAGTGGCATTGGAAAGCTAACTTCCGGGGCTTTAATTTGATAAGCTACATGGCTATATTCCACCAAGAGCCAAGGTGCAGTTTTCAATTTGAAGTTGACGTTCAGAAGCTGTCTGAAGCTGAGCGGGAACATCAAGTCTCTCAAGTAGTTGCTGAAGTAGTTTTAGTATTTTTGGGCCTGAAACCTGTTAGTCTGGGCCCATTTTACCTCTGCCATCAGATTAATCTTGTAGTTTAGGAGAACAGTATATATAGATGCAGTTACGATTCTTTTAGGAGGTCACTTTCACTTTTTGATTTTGGACAGATTGGAGATTCTTGGAGACGTTGGGTTCTCTCTATCTTCTCTCTGGTTTTTCTTCTTCTTCTTCTTCTTCTTCTTCTTCTTCTTCTTTTCTCTACATTTTTCATTTGTTTTTCTTCCTCTCATGGAAGGCTAAATTTCTGAGGATTGATTCTTGAGTGATTTTACATTGGATTCTAAGGTTTATTTCAATTCAAATTCGTATTTCAATTTCTACAGTAGATTCAATTTCATCTTCTCCTTTAGAATTCTGGTTTTGAATCTTGAATTGGATTTTAACTCTTGTTGATGATTCATTTCTGTTCTTCACTTAGAAATCTAGTTTATTTTGCTTAATTCTAAACAACCAACTGTTTGCTTAATTGAGGAGGTAAAGGATTAGAAATCTCACACAGTTTGCTTAGTTCTGGCAAGTTCGCTTAGTTCTTGAGTGAGAAAATTGACGAATTAATTGACGCTTGTTTAGTTAATTCAGAATCTGTTCTGGAAATTGAGAACAATGAATTTTAACTGATGAAGAATCCAATTGTAAATGAACAAGATAATCAATCTGTTTTCTTACATTATTTTACTCTTACATCTTTAATTGCGAATTACTGTTTCTAAACAACAATCGAAAACCACCTGTTTCTGTTACGTTTCTGCACTCTTCAGAAAGTTCATGAAAATATGCATTTCAAGTACCTTCTGAAGTATACTTTCTAAAATACACTTGCTGAAGTGTACTTGGAACAACTTACTGAAGTGAACCTTCCGAAGTAGTTTCTTAATCCTTACCTTCTGAAGTTTTGCAGTATCAAACTCTATCTGAAAACCTGTTATTTGAAATTGCTTTCGAATTCCTTGAGAGACGACTTCGGGTTATCTAACCCTCACTACACTTTAATTCATTTTATTTGATTGGGTACGGCCTCGATCAAATTTGGCGCCGTTTTCCGGGACTTCAATTCAATTTCAGATTATAGTTTTCATTTCTGTTTGCAACTTTCTGAACTTCTGCTTTTGAGTTTTCCCATTCTGTTTTGTGTAATTTGTGTCTGTTTTATGTTTGTAAGGTTAGAGTCAATTTTAATACTGTGTTTTTGTTCAGCTAACGTTTGGTTTGTGCAGCTTGTAGTGAATTTCCATAATTCAGATTCTGGTAGTACACATAACCTTGCTCATTCACCATTTCTGTTGCTGAACTTTATACTTGTTGAACTTTGTTTTGTGTTTTGAGTTGTGTGTTGTCTTGAGTCATTGTTTTTAGTGTGTTTAGTCATTTTATGATGTTTAGATATTGTTTAGAAGATGTTAGAATTGATTTGGTTTGATTCAGATTGAATTGCATAAGTTATTGAACTTACTGTTGACTTTTGCAATTAAATCTGACTTTTTGTTTAATGTAGTTAGAGCTTGAATTTTTGTTCTAATTTTTGTATCCACATTTCTTTAGGTTAATAATGAATTTTAGATACCCCAGTTGCTGTTAGATAGCTCCAGATTGTGAGATTACACTTTGTACTAGCTTATTTTGACCTGTTAACTTCAATTGGGCATAACTTGAGCTAGGAGTGTCAGAATTTCACATATTTTATATGCTTTTGGGGTAGAAAAAACTAGTTAGAGTGATGTTCCCTGCTATGCCGGGAGGGTGGACTGTAAAATAGCCAAAAAAGATCGTTTTCTATTTTTTTTTGGAATTTAAAAGTTTTTATTGGTGTATTTATCCTTTCATACCTTAGGTAGTTTTGGTACTTAGGCTTTGAATTTTGATCTGAAATTTTTCGTGGTTGTTTCTTATGTTATTATAGTGTTTTCCATGTACCCAGTTCATTGGTTTCTACACATTTGGTATAGGCTGCCTTTATATGCTAACATACTATTGTATGCCTCATTTTGTGCATTTTTGTGTGCATTTGGTGTATGACTAGAGCAAACCCAGGTATCCTACATTCATTTGATCCAGAAATTGATAGGACATATCATCGGTTAGTTAGAGAGTCTAGGAATCCATTTGTGCAAAATTCTATTAGTGATAGTGAGTCATTGTTTGATACTGTGTATTCTGCTGTTTCTATTAGTGATAGTGAGTCTGTTTCTGTTTCTTCTTATACTTTTCTTGATTCTGATTTTAATTCTGATATCATGCCTGGGAGGACCTTGAGAGACCTTGCAGCACCTGATGTTAATATTCAGACTTTATGCATTCAATATCCTGATTTAGATGTACCTTGTGAGCTAAAGTCTGGATTGATTCATTTGTTGCCCAAGTTTCATGGTCTTGTAGGTGAGGATCCACATAAACACCTCAAGGAGTTCCATATTATCTGTACCACCATGAGACCACTTGGAGTTCCTGAGGATCACATTAAGCTTAAGGCATTTCCATTCTCCTTGCAAGATACAGCAAAGGACTGGTTGTACTACCTTCCACCTGGATCAATCACTAGCTGGGATAATTTGAAAAGGATGTTTCTTGAAAAAAATTTCCCTGCATCCAGAGTGACATCAATCAAAAAAGAGATATGTGGTATAAGTCAAATGGATAGAGAAAGTTTATATAAGTACTGGGAAAGATTTAAGAGGCTTTGTGCTAGTTGTCCACATCATCAGATACATGAGCAGCTTCTCATCCAGTATTTCTATGAGGGTCTATTAAACAATGACAGACAGATGATAGATGCAACCAGTGGAGGAGCTCTTGTAGATAAAACTCCAGTTGCGCAAGGCAGTTGATTGAGAATATGGCTTCTAATAACCAGCAGTTCAGTACCAGAAGCAATTTAGTAGCCTTGACCAGAGGAGTTAATGAGATGGAGACCACTTATGCTGCTGATCATAGGAAGTTGGAAAGCAAGCTTGATGATTTGGCTTCCTTGGTTAAGCAGTTAGCAGTGTCTCAGAAGGTTGCTAAGCTATATGGGATTTGTACTTCTGCTGATCATCTCACTGATGCTTACCCCACATTACATGAGTCTGAAGGAGTTGGTGCTGTTCATGTTCCTCCTCAGGCTTATGCAGCAAATATATATGGTTCTGGCAGACCCCCTCAACAACAACAATATAATCAGGATCTTTCTTCCAACAGATACAATCCAGGTTGGAGGAATCACCCAAACTTGAGATGGGGGAATTCTTCTCAACAGCAGCAACCACAACAATCTTTTGTACCCTATCAGTCACATGTTACTGGTCCTAGTAGACCCTACCATCCTCGACACTTGCAGCAGCAACAGCAACCTCCACCACCAGTTGCTGCACCTTCCAAGAGTGAGCCTTCCTTGGAAGAATTAATGAGGCAAATGGCAGTCAACAATCTGATTTTCTGGCAGAGGACAGAGGCAACTATTCAGAGCCTGGAAAATCAGATTGGTCAGATGGCTACCACTATTGATCAGTTGCAGTCCTAGGGTTCAAATAAGCTACCTGCTCAGGCAGTTGTCAACCCACAAAAGAATGTTAGTGCAATTACTTTGAGATCTAGTAGGAGTCTGCAAGCATCTGAAAGGCAACAGTCTGAACAAGAAAATGAGATTCTTACAGCTTCAGCAGGTGCAGCTTCAGATAGTGCAGCTTCAGCAGGTACAGCTTCAGACAACCTTATACATGAGAGAGCTTGTCCTAGTCCTCTGAGCAGCCCCAGTTCTTCAAGCAGTGTGCAACCTTCTATTCCTCTTCCATTCCCTTAGAGAGTTGTGCAGAAGAGTAAAAAAATGGAAGAGGCTGACAAGGAAATTTTGGAAACTTTCAGAAAAGTTGTGGTCAATATACCTCTACTTGAGGCCATAAAGCAAATTACAAGATATGCCAAGTTTCTGAAGGATTTGTGAACTCATAGGAGGCAGCTGAAGGGAAATGAGAGGATCAGTATGGGAAGGAATGTCTCTGCACTTATTGAGAGACCTGTTACTCCTATTCTTGAAAAATGCAAAGACCGAGGGACATTTTCTATTCCTTGTATTATAGGAAGTAACAAGTTTGATAATGCTATGCTTGACTTAGGAGCATCTATTAATGTTATGCCTTTATCTATTTTCACCTCTTTGTCCCTTGGTCCTTTGCAGGCTACAGGTGTTGTCATTCAGTTGATAAATAGGAGCACTACCCACCCTACAGGTCTTATTGAGGATGTACTGGTTCGAGTGAATGACCTCATTTTCCCTGCTAACTTTTACATACTGGATATGGAGGAAGGAGATTCACTCACTGGTGCAACCCCCATCATCTTAGGTAGACCCTTCCTAAAGACAGCTAGGACTAAGATTGATGTTCATGCAGGCACACTTACTATGGAGTTGGAGATAGTGTGGTTCAGTTTAATATTTTAGATGCTATGAAGCATCCCATTGAGGACCATTCTGTTTTCCGCATTGATATGCTTGCTGAACTTGTAGATGATAGTCTGTCTGAGTTTATAGGAGATTTGGACTTTCCTGACTTGTCTGATTTCACTGATGTCTACACTTGTGATTTATGTTCTGATTCTTCTAAGTGTAGTATGTGTGCTGAGATAGATGAGTTCATATATGTTGATAGTACTGATTGTGTTGATGTTTCAGCAGGTTCTGATTGTGTTGATTTTTCAGCAGGTTCTGGTATTGATGCACCAGCAGAGCCAATTGAGTCAGAATGCACAGGCTTGATTACAACAATTACAGATACATCTGACTTGGTTGATTTGCAGGGAGCAGAGGTTTCCACCAGTACCAGATTGCTACCTTCTATTGTCCAGCCACCATCACTGGAGTCGAAGCCACTTCCTTCCCACCTCAAGTATGCATATTCGGAGGCTGAGCAGAAGCTTCTAGTGATTATCTCAACTGTTCTCTCAGATGATCAGGAGCAGAGGTTATTGCATGTTATTAGAGAGCGCAGGAGAGAACTTGGCTGGACTTTGGCAGATATTCTAGGTATTAGCCCCTCCATGTGTATGCATCGTATTCTGTTGGAGGATGGGTTTAAACTTGAGAGACAACCTCAGAGAAGGCTGAATCCCCAGATTCTTGATGTGGTCAAGAAGGAAGTCACCAAGTTGCTACAGGCTGGTATCATATATCCCATTTCAGATAGCACTTGGGTGAGCCCGGTACAGGTGGTACCAAAGAAATTTGGGATTAGTGTTGTAAAGAATGAGAAGGATGGGCTGATTCCTACTAGAGTGCAGAACAGCTGGAGAGTCTGCATTGATTATAGGAGGCTCAACCAGGCGACCAGAAAGGATCACTTCCCACTTCCTTTCATTGATCAGATGCTGGAGCGCCTGGCAGGTAAATCACACCATTGCTTCTTAGATGGTTTCTCTAGTTATTTTCAGATTTATATTGCACCAGAGGACCAGCATAAGACCATATTTATCTGTCCTTTTGGTACCTTTGCTTATAGGAGAATGGCTTTTGGTCTATGCAATGCTCCTGGTACTTTCTAGAGATGCATGATGAGTATATTTGCTGATTTACTTGAGCATTGCATAGAGGGTTTTATGGATGATTTTAGTGTGTATGGCTCTTCTTTTGATGCATGCTTGGATAGCCTGACTAGAGTGCTTGATAGGTGCATAGAGACTAACATTGTTCTGAATTATGAAAAGTGTCATTTTATGGTAGAGCATGGTACAATCTTAGGCCATATTATCTCTAGGAAAGGCATTGAGGTAGATCCTACTAAATTAGATGTTATTTCACACTTGCCTTACCCCTTTTGCGTGCGAGAGGTTCGATCTTTTCTTGGACATGCAGGTTTCTATCGCAGGTTTATTCAGGATTTCAGCAGGATAGCCCTTCCACTGTCCAACTTGCTTCAGAAGGATACTATCTTTGACTTTGGAGAGTAGTGCAGGGAGGCATTTGATCACCTCAAGAGAGCTCTCACCACCTCTCCCATTATTCAGCCACCAGATTGGACTCTTCCATTTGAGTTGATGTGTGATGCATCAAACTATGCTTTGGGAGCTGTTTTGGCCCAGAGGGTTGGTAAGTTGTCTCATGTGATCTATTATGCATCTAGGACTTTGGATGCAGCACAGGTAAATTACACTACCACTGAGAAGGAGCTATTAGAAATTGTTTTTGCATTGGATAAGTTCAGATCTTATTTGCTAGGCTTTAGGGTAGTTGTTTTTACTGATCATGCTGCTCTAAAGTTTCTTTTGAAAAAGACAGATTCCAAACCCAGGTTGATTAGGTGGATGCTACTACTCCAGGAGTTTGACTTGGACATTCAGGATAGGAGTGGTGCACATAATTTAGTAGCAGACCATTTGAGCCGCATTGAGAGGTGATAAGTGAAAATTATATGATAAATTATACCACTTTTTAGTTCACTTATCAAGGATAAAATGGTACTTTTGCCCCAATTGAATCCCTTTTTAGTAAATATTAGATAAATTGTATTTATTAATCTAGGATTTGAATTTGATGCTATTTTAATAGAAATATTGCTGATTTTTGCAGGATATTGCAAAGATTTGATTTGAAGGAAACATAGCATTAAATGAGGGAGATATCTGCAAGATTTGAGTTTGATTGAAGACATTTAATAAAGATTTGTAGAAGATTTTAGGCAATCAATGAGAAGATCACTGCCAATCAAACAAGGATTCTGCAGACAACCTTCCCAATTAAATCCAAGATGCTCAATAAATGCAAGATTTCATCAAGAAAAAGGAAACAAGGAAGAAAAATAAACAAAAACCAGTCTCGGGGAGAGATCAAGTTAAAAAGAGAAAGATTGAAGCTGCAGGACGCATTCTGCGCTTTAACCTGCACTGTAGCGCAGGGTGAAGCGCATCTCTCTGGAACCTGTGCTGCAGCCTGCGCTTGTAGCGCAGCTTTAAGCGCAAGTCACGCTGATTCTTGCCCTGTTGCCATTTTTAGATAGATTTCTTCCCAATCTCCTTTGTCTTTCCTTAGCCTATAAATAGGAACCTCTTGCACCAGATCAAGTGTGCACGATTATTGTAATTCATTCATATTTCAGTGATAATGCACCAGAGCTAATTTTAGAGTAGGAGAGGAGGAGCGCTTCACGAGGATTGAAGATGGTGACAACATTTTTGGTGGTTGGTATGGCTACCTTGTGTAGTTAACTCTCCATTAGGATTAAATGTAATTGATTCCATTCCCAAGTGTATGTTGAACTCTATCTATTTATTTATGCAGTTCCCTAACTATAATATTGGTAATCTTGTTCTGTGCTTAATTCCTAACTTTTGCGCTTGCACCAGAGTTATAGGTTAGTTTGTAATTAACGTTACGACTAGGATTGAGTTTGGGGGAGCCTAGACATAGGAAACTCAACCTCTGAGTGAATGGGAATACTCGATTAACCCGTGACCAAACGTAGGTGTTGCTAATGATTGATGGGTAGTGTGAGTATCCTAATGAAGGGCATCTAAAGGATAGGTATGGTCTAATGGATCGATAGCAAAAGATTAGTTGATTGTCAATCCAGGATTCGAAACGTGGATGCATTCTAATGAGTGATGGGTAGTGACAGTGCTCTAGCGAAGGTGCGTCCATAGGATTAGGCCTCGTTTATCAATTAATTCTTTTACAAACGGAATAAAGAAAGCACAATAAGCCGAGGGTAAGTCTGTCGCTTGGGAGAACCCACATGGATTATCTTTGAGTGTGAGAGGCGCCTGGTAACTCGGGGTCTTAGCAATATAGTTTGTCTACAGTGTTATAGTTCAAAGCCTATAAATAATAGGTAGTCTCAACATACATGAGGGGTGTGACGAGATGAAGTTCAATCCTAATCCAAGTAAAGTGTCTCTAACTCTTCCTTTCTATTCCTATTGATCATTAATTTGAAATTTATACTTTCCGCATAAAATACTCTCATAAATTCGTTGTTTTCCCTTGATAAATAGATGACGACTATACGCGAATTGACCGTTCCCTGTGGATTCGATAACTCTTCTTACTATTATACTACTGGATTTTTGGTTCGCTTGCCAGAAACCCATCAAGTATTTTTGGCGCCGTTGACGGGGAACGGTTTCCAATTCGTGTAGACCTTGGCGGTCTAGTTATCAAGTTTTATTTTTTAGGATTTTGTTTATTTGTTTATTTTTCTTATTATTTTTAGGATTTATTATTATCTTAGGAAAATTTTTGCTTTTTCTAATTCTCTTCAACACTTACCTTTTTCAAAGTTTCTTGTTTATGCTTCTGAGAGGTCAGGCGTCCCCCAATCAATTACAATTCGACCCGGAAATAGAAAGGACGTCGCGAAAGAACAGAGGTAGAAACTCGAGAAGGAGAAGAAGGACAATTGTTGAGGAACCCAAAAATATGGTAGAGGAACGTCTAAGAAGGACTCTAGGAGATTATATCTCCCATCAAGGACCACGTCACTTCTCAAGCATTGTGTTACCACCAAACGCAAGAGCTTTGGAGTTGAAGACTGCACACCTCAACCTCATCAGTGCACATCAATTCGTTGGATTGGATCATGAAAATCCACATGCTCATCTCTCTAATTTTTATGAATTGATTGGTACTATGGGTTTCGAGGAAGGTAATTTAGAATCTGTTTACTTACGCTTGTTTCCTTTCTCTTTGATAGGTAAAGCTAAGGAATGGCTGCAATCACACCCAAACCAAAGCCTAATCAATTGGGGTGTGGTTGAGGAGAAATTCTTGACAAGATTCTTCCCAACTAGGAAGCAGATAGAAGCCAAAGCAGATATTTCTACATTCAAACAAGGGATTGATGAGCCACTATGTGAAGCTTGGGAAAGATTCAAGTCTATGTTGCGCAAATGTCCCAATCGTGGCTATAAGGATATAGCCCAACTAAACATATTATGTACGGGACTTCGTTCAAATTCAAGGTCATTCATAGATGCGGCAACAGGAGGAACTATCTTATCCGCAGAAGTTCATCGAGCGCTAGAAATCATCAACCATTATGCACAGAACGATCAACAAGCTCAAAGAGGAAGACAGCCCGCGCAATTACCAAAGAAAGGGGTGATGGAACTCAATCAAAGTGATGCTCTGTTAGCTAAGAACAAGCTCATTAAATATCAACTAGAAGCACTCACTGAGACGTTGAAGACACTTCCTCAACAACTCAAAGCTGTCCCCTCACAACCCATCCAAGCCCGACCATTGATTTGTGATTTCTGTGGAAGAGACCATCTAAATGGTCAATCTGATAGCCAAGGAACACAACCAGAACAAGTCAACTTCATGTGTAACCAGGAAAGGCAAGGGAATTACTCCAACAATAACAACAATTAATATTCACAAGGTTGGAGAAATAACCAAACTAACTCAGGTTGGAGTCAGAATGGAGGAACAAGACAACCACCTTACCAACAACAACCTTCAACATATGATAAACTGAACACTTTGGAGGGTAAAATTGATGACCTTGTGCAAAAATTTAGTGGATTCAAGACAACTACTGAGGCATCAATCAAGACTCTAGAGAGTTAAGTGGGTCATTTAGCAACTGAAATGGCATAACACAGGCGACAACACTTCTTAGCTGTAACCCACACCAATCCAAAGGAACAATGCAGCTTGATTGCTACTGATGGCAACAAGTCAGAGGAGGAGGAACTTTATGAGGAAGAAGAAATCATCTTTGAAGAACAATTGCTTCAAGATGAAGAAGCATCACAAAAGGAACATCATGAAGAGAAGGTCTTAGTCACAGGTAAGTCACTTTACCCAGGTAAGTTTACTATACCTATCTCTATTAGTAATCTACCTCCTACTCAAGCTTTATTGGATCTTGGAGCGAGCATCAATTTGATGCCACTATCGTATTTTAACAAGTTGAGTAATGTGAAGGTCAAGCCTGCAAATGTGAGGTTACTTCTTGCAAATAAATCTGCTCAACACCTTCATGGGATATTAGAGGACATTCAAATTAAAGTGGATAAATTTGCATATGTTGTAGATTTCTACATTGCAGAGACAGCAGAGGAGGATACTGAAGTCCCCCTCATATTAGGAAGACCCTTCATGAAAGTTGCTAAGATGATCATTGATGTTGATCGAGGAAAATATGAATTGAGCTCAAAAGATGAAAGTATTACGTTTCATAGAGGTACGCCCAAGTTACAACAAACTGATGCTATTTCCAAAAATCCAACAAAGTTGCCAGGCTCCGAATTTCTGAGGAAGCCTAGAATGATGATAAAGCATCCAGAGTCAATATGGGGGTTCAAATTTAAGAGGAAAAGGAGATCAACATCTGATACTGAGGAAGACAGTGATAGTGATGGAAGAATCAAAGATTGGCATGGAGGATGGGAGCTTAAAGGAAGAACTGGTATGGAGTCAAACATCATACTCCACTTGAGACCGCCATAAAAGGGTTGAGTAACCAGGCGTCGAGCTAAAAGACGTTAAACAAGCGCTTCCTAGGAGGCAACCCAGTCCTTGTAAGTTTTTAATTTTCATTTTAGTAATTTTTAGTTTTAGGATTTACCGGTTGTAATTAGGAAATTGTTAAGATCGAGATTTAAATTCACAAGGATGGCATGGAATAAACTAGGAGTAGCAGAAGCAGAGAGAATACTGCAGATCTGCGCTTCAACCTGCTCTGTAGCGCAGGTGAAGCGCAAAATTAAAAATTAAAACTTGAATCTCTGACTTTTGCGCTTCACTCTGCGCTGTAGCGCAGGGTGAAGCGCAGCGGGACACTTTAAATTTTGAAGCAGTACGCGCTCCACTCTGCGCTGTTGCGCAGAGTTGTAGCGCAGGAAGCGAGATTTTAAATCCCAAAATTTGAACGAAGGAGTACATTTTGAACTTCCTTTCGTTCTCTTCCTTGCTTTTTCTCTGATATTCCTAACCTTTGATTTACCTTTTCTCACTCATATAGCCTTTATTTTAGTTTCTGAGCTTACACCAGGTATGTTTTTATAGTTTTCTTTCGTTTTAACCGATTGAAATTTTGATTTTTTATTTTATTTGAGCATAACCTTAGGATAGGAAATCTTGGGATTCTAGGAACCTTTAGGAAAGAAATAATTGTTCATAATGCTCTAAATTAGATTGCATGTGGTTAGGATTCTTGTGAGTTATTCATGTTTGCTTAGGTGGTAGTTTTTGAGTATTCAATGATTTCTGCAAATTATTTTGTTGGTGCATGTATGTTCAATTTATTGCTCTAATATTTCTGCATGCCCATACATAAATGGTTATGCAATATTGCATGTTATTGATGACATGATTTTTGAGCATGAGTTTGATTCTCACTTTTCCTGTTCAGAATTGTTTAGGACTTGCTTTAACTAATCACTTTAGCATGTCTTAATTAATTAATTGGCATTTATTGGGTAATGTTTAAAATCAAAATTTTATGCACATTTGTTTGGTTAGTTGATTGCTCTAAGAATTGAAATTTATTGGCCATTTATTTCATAATTATGAGTAATTAAATATTATGATGCTTAAATAATTTTGAGTTGCTTTTGCTTTGCAGATGGTTCGCACAAAGAATGTTAGTGGTGTTGGTTCCTCTAGGAGGAGCACAGGGGGTGCCAAGAGGAAGGGCCCCAGAGGGAACCTGAGTTTGACCCTCATCGCTTCAAGGACCTTAAGTCCTTTGAAGCATACACTGACATCGCTGATTGCAAGTTCATCGTGGAGCGACCAGTCATCCTCCAGGATGGGGAATATGAGGAGTTTGCTGCTGAGTTTCACATGAGGCGTTGGAACCGTCTCAGCCGCCCTGACAACTACTTTGATCCAGACATTGTCAGGGAATTTTATGCTAACGCCATCGGAGATCACGACGTTAATTACAGGAGGGAGTCCTATGTTCGAGGACAGGTTATCAGATTTGATTGCGATGCAATCAATGCACTTCTAGGACATCCCATAGAGGAGGACAGAGACCTCGTGGTGTGCCAATACCACGAGAGGATGCAGGCTGTGGGGCTTTATGGCAATGATCCCCTTGACATTGAGACTGCTCAGCTGCTATGCTTATCAGGGCGTTCCTTTGAGAGGAATGCATATCAAGAGGCTGCCAGGATTCACAGGCATGATATGACGAGTATCACACGGATGTGAACAGTACTAACGCTGGCCATCATACATCCTATAGGGCATGTTTCTGATATCATTATGCTTGTAGCCCACCTCATTTACTGTATCCTCACCGGTGCTACTATCGATATCTCACGGGTTATCACCAGTAGGATATCAGACTTCGCAATCTTCTATGGAGCGTCGGACCCCTAACTCCAAGATCAGGCTTGCCTTCCCTTCTCTCATCACCTCACTCTGCAGATCTAGGGGTGTAGAGGTGAACCCCAGGGTTCGCATCGCACTACCTATGACAAAAGCATATATTGAAGCCAATTGTATCCCAGTTGAGGAGTTACGGGATGATGAGGAGCAGCAGCAGGCACCACCACCACCAGCAGACATGGATGCTCCTGTCTGGGTCCAGCGTCTTGAGGCCCAGCACACTCATTTGATGGCTCAGATGTCCACTATTCACCGAGGAGCTGTTCATTTTTAGAGTAGACATTATCAAGCTCGTGTGGACCCCATGACCCCTGCGCAGTTCCATGATTATTTATAGTGGCCTGGGGATAGGCTTATTTTCCCAGGGGGGATGGAGCAGCTGATGCCGGAATTGAAAATGGAGCTGCTCACATGGATCAGGACCAGGATGATTGATTTTTTTCTTTCCTATTTGGTGCTTTTCCTTCTTTTTCTTATTATTTATCTTATTTTTCTTTTATTTTCCTTTTGATATGTACTGTATATTATTGCCATTGATACATTATCTATATTATGAAGTACTTATTATGTTATTTTCTGTTTTTCTGCTAAATCTTTAAATTTTTAGGACTTTTTAGGACCTTAGGAAATTAGGATTTAAGGCAACTTTTTCAGAAATCTCTGTAATTAGGTAGTTTAACTAACCCGACTAGGAAAGATGATAGGGTTTTGTGATTAATTCCATAATCAGTTAGGATCAGGATGCTTCTCAAGAGAACTTATCAGGATAGTTAATTAAAACCATTAAGTGTTTTATCAAGGAAATTTTAGCCAATAATTGGTGAGCTGAGAGCCCAAACATTGAAATTGAGAGCTTTTCACTGCTACTTGTCAACTGTTATTGCTTGAGTTTCTGAATTTTGTCTTGCTAGTAGAAAATATGGAAGTGACAAAGGCATATTTTGTGATTATAATATTTTGCTCAGTGCCAAATATCCAACCTTGATTGAATGTTTCCACTTATTGATTGCCCATTTGAGCCTTTAATATTTCTTTTGATGCACCCTAGCCATACTCAATGATTATATCCTGTCCCTTAACACTTGGGATAGAGAGCAAGGTGCACCACAATAATATGGGACAAGAGGTTGGTGAAATGAAAGGTCAAAGAGATTCAAAGAGCAGACACAAGAAATCACAAAGAAGAATACTCCCCCAAAAATAAATTATCTATGTTATTATTTATGCAAAAAAAAAATCTGCACAAAGATGTGGATACTAAATAAGTTGGGGGGAGTACTTCTTCAAACAAAGAGGCCAAGCTGAAAAAAGGGTAACAATTCAAGAATGACCAGGTGAATGGAGAGAAGTCCCAAGCACAATCACAAGATGCTCTCTATTCAAAGAGTTCTTTGCATATCTAGAAAAACCATGATTTCTTGATAGCCCAGCCTCATTACAACCAAAGAAAAGACTTTTTGATCCATAATTAACTGCTTGCAGGTTCAGATATTGGAAACAACTATCAATTCTAGTTGTTCAACAGTGGTGAAAAAGACTGAGGGAAACACTTACCCGTGAGAATGAGAGATTTCCTTGGTTTATCACTTACAGCTTTAATTGCTATTTTTGAAGTTTGATTGATGTTGGTGTTCTATTCTGATTGAAGATTGGTAACATCTCTTAATCCTGATTTTTTCTTATGTTTGGAAAGTGACTGCTTCTTAACAAGGAGATGATGGAAAGTTCCTTGAATTTATTTTTGATTACACAGGGAATAGAATTGATTTTTTATTGCAAAGAGGTCTCTTGCTTGAGGACAAGCAAGAAGTTAAGTTGGGGGGTATTTTCATAAGTGAAAATCATATGATAAATTAGAGCACTTTTTAGTTCACTTATCAAGGTTAAAATGATATTTTTGCCCCAGTTTAATCCCTTTTTATTAAATATTAGATAAATTGTATTTATTAATCTCAGATTTGAATTTGATGCTATTTTGATAGAAATATTGATGATTTTTGCAGAATATTGCAAGGATTTGATTTGAGGGAAAGATAGCATTAAATAAGGGAGATATCTGCAAGATTTGAAGTTTGATTGAAGGCAATTAATGAAGATTGGAAGATTATTTGTGAGCAATAATGAAGATTTGAAGAAATATCTGAGAGCCATTAATGAAGATATCTCTGCCAATCAAACAAGGATTCTGCAGACAACCTTCCCAAATAAATCAAAGATGCTCAATAAATACAAAGATTTCATCAAATAAAGGGAAACAAGGAAAGACAAATCAGCCAAAACCAGTCTCGGGGAGAGATCAAATTAAAAAGAGAAAGTTTGGAGCTGCAGGACGAATGTTGCGCTTCAACCTGTGCTACAACGCAGGATGAAGCGTAAGCTCTCTGGAACCTGCGCTGCATCCTGCGCTTGTAGCACAGGGTGAAGTGCAGATCACGCTGATTCTTGCCCTGTTGTCGTTTTTAGATAGATTTCTCCCCAATTTTCTTTGTCTTTCCTTAGCCTATAAATAGGAACCTCTTGCACCAGATCAGGTGTGCACGATTATTTTAATTCAGTTATATTCCAGTGATAAGGCACCAGTTCTAATTTTAGAGTAGGAGAGGAGGAGCGCTTCACAAGGATTGAAGATGGTGACAGCATCTTCGGTGGTTTGTATGGCTACCTTGTGTAGTTAACTCTCCATTAGGATTGAATGTAATCGATTCCATTCCCAAGTGTATGTTGAACTCTACCTATTTATTTATGCAGCTCCCTAGCTATAATATTGGTAATCTTGTTCTGTGCTTAATTCCTAACTTCCGCGCTTGCGCCGAAGTTATAGGCTAGTTTGTAATTAAAGTTACGACTAGGATTGAGTTTGGGGGAGCCTAGACATAGGAAACTCAACCTCTGAGTGAATGAGAATACTCGGTTAACCAGTGACTGAAACATGGGTGTTGCTAATGATTGATGGGTAGTGTGAGTATCCTAATGAAGGGCATTTAAGGGATAAGCATGGTCTAATGGATCGATAGCAAAGGATTAGTTGATTGTCAATCCAGGAAGCGAAACGTGGATGTATTCTAATGAGTGATGGGTAGTGACAGTACTCTAGAGAAGGTGCGTCCAGAGGAGTAGGCCTCGTTTATCAATTAGTTCTTTTACAAACGGAATAAAGAAAGCAAAATAAGCCGAGGGTAAGTCTGTCGCTTGGGAGAACCCACATGGATTACCTTTGAGTGTGAGTGGCGCCTGGTAACACGGGGTCTTAGCAATATAGTTTGTCTACAATATTATAGTTTAAAGCCTATAAATATTAGGTAGTCTCGACATGTTGAGTCTCAAAAATATCATAAGGAAGATTATGATGGCTTAAGACAGCTCAATTCCTAAGTTTTAATGTTTAACAAATTTGGTTAAAAGAATTATCATGAATACATATGTTTTTATTGTTTTATCTATGATTTCAGCAAGCCACTTTAATCTTAATAAATACTGTCTGAAGGTTCAACCTGTCTGAAGTGTTGAACCCGTCTGAAGGTTCAACCTATCTGAAGTGTTGAAGTCGTCTGAAGGTTCAACCCGTCTGAAGTGTTGAAGCCGTCTGAAGTCGTATTTTATGACGTGGCATATCTTGCTGAAGTTGTGAGAAGACTTGTCTGAAGTTCTGAAGAGTCAAATCTCTCTCTGCAGCACGCAACTTTTCAAGGCTTATTTTGGCAAAGACACAGAGACCTTTCCTGGGTTGTTTGAATTTCATACACCATTTGGGAAATCTCTGCAGCGCAGTTTCTGCAACAACAGTTGTGGCAGCTTTTGTCAGCAGCAATCTTGGACGTCAGAAAAGTTTCAGAACGCATAGAATGCTCAGGAGCATGTCGCACAACGGATTAAAAAGCATTTAATGCTATCTCTAAACGGTGATTTTTCAACGGATTGAAGACTGGGTATAAATACCCTTCATCTGAAGATCACAAGTAGAAGAACAAGAGATTATTTTTCAAGAGAAACAAACGCTGCTATTTGAGTATACCTTAGTATTTGTACATTGTAACAGTTTAAGCTTCAAACTGGTTTAGTTTTAGAGCTTAAACATTCTTTTCTCTGTAAAACTGTTTTGAGCCTGGAGAGGCTTGTTGTCTAAAGAATACTTGTTTGTAAGAGCCTGCAGAGGCTTGACTGAAAAAGAATACTTGTTTGTAAGAGCCTTGAGAGGCTTGACAGAAAAAGAATACTTGGTTGTAGAGCTTGAAGAGGCTTGACTGTAAAAGAATACTTGGTTTTAGAGCCTGAAGAGGCTTGACTGTAAAAGAATACTTGGTTGTAGAGCCTGAAGAGGCTTGACTGTAAAAAAATACTTGGTTGTAGAGCCTGAAGAGGCTTGATTGTAAAAGAATAATTGTAATCTTGGTGAAGATTAAGAGAAAATCCAAGTGCTAGTTGGCATTGGGACTGGACGTAGCTCACAGTGGTTGTGAGCGAACCAGGATAAATTCCTTGGCTAAGTTTTCTTAACCTTATCTCTTGTCAATTTATTTATAATAATCAAAAGGTGTTGAAAATTGTTCTGATATTTTAAAAGCAAAGTAACCTTTTAAAATGCTTTTTCAGAAGCCGTCTTAAGAAACTTCAGACAACCCCCTTAAACCTGTCTGAAACTGTTTCAAACTTGTTGTTTGGAAAAGCTTTCATAAAATATTAAGAAACACTATTCAACCCCCCTTCTAGTGTTTCCCTGTGTTTCTACAGTTGGTATCAGCGCTCAACTCAGGGTTGAGCACCTAACAAGTGTTGAGGACTAAAGATCCAGATGGAAGCTTCCAACAACAACAGGCAATACATCTCTGAAGGAGCCTCTATCACAAGCCCCCCCAGCATTCAATGGAGTGGATTACCACTACGGGAGGGATCGTATGAAGTTGTTCATTGAGAGCAACAACATTGATGTCTGGGATATGGTCACTGATGGAGACTATATGCCTATGCATAATGGAGTGCCCATTCCTAAGGCTGAATGGACCTTGGAGCAGAAGGCTAGAGTACAATGAATGCCAAAGCCAAACTCTATCTGATATGTTCTTTGAATAAATCAGAGTATGAGAAGGTTCATGGATGTACTTCTGCCAAGGACATCTGGGATACTCTTGCAGCAACCCATGAAGGGACATAAACTATCAAGCAATCCAAGATCAGCATGCTCATACATCAATATGAGATGTTCAAGATGGAGGAATCTGAAACCATTGACCAAATGTTTGGAAGGTTTCAGACTACAACTAATGGACTCAGGTCCTTAGGTAGAACTTATGAATCTGGAGACAACAATAGAAAGATTCTAAGAAGTTTGCCTAAGTCCTGGAGACCCATAGTTACTGCCATTCAAGAGGCAAGAGACTTAAACTCTCTTAGAATGGAAGAACTGTTGGGATCTCTCAAGGTCCATGAGCTTGAGCTTGGAGAAGATGACAACAAGAAGAAGTCTCTAGCACTAAACTCCAAGGCCAAACAGCCTAGGCATGGCAGCATGAAGGCTATGCAAGCTGAGGAAACTTCAGAAGCAGATGAAGATTCTGGAGATAGCTTAGAAGATGATGATCTGCTCTTCTAAGTAGGAAGATCAAGAGAATGCTGCAAAATAGAGGAAAATTCAGAAAGAACCAACCTTCAACCTCTAAAGCAGGTAAATCAAGTAAAGTCTCTCAAAATGACAAAATTACTTATTTTGAGTGCAAACAACCAGGTCACATGAAGGCAGAATGCCCAAGACTGAAGAAGAACACCTTCAATAAGAAGAAGTTCTTCAAGAAGAAGAAGGGTCTGATGGCAACATGGGAGGATCTTGATGAGTCTACCTCAGAAGAAGAGGAGGACACTTCAGAAGAGGCCAACCTGTGTCTCATGGCCAGCCTGCCCTCATCAGACAGCTCTGAAGCTGAGGTATTTCCCTTAACTCTTCAAGAGATGTATGATGACCTGATGGAAAGTTCCAAGGAACTCTTTCAAGAGTATAAGAATCTGTCCAAAGCCCACACAGAAATGTGTAGTAAATATGAGACTCTTGAGATAGAAAATATTATGCTCAAGGAGAAGATCCTTGTATCTGAAAATAGTAGTTCACAAACTGTGTCTAAAGAAAATCAAAAACTTCAGAAACAGGTTGAGGAACTAACAAGAGACTTAGCCAAATTTGTCAAAGGAACAAAAAATCTTAATATAATGCTTGGAAATCAAAGGCATTCCCATGACAAAAGTGGTTCAGGCTTTTGTGATCACAACATCTCTGAACCTCCTACTGTCTTAAATTTTACTAAAGGCAAAAAGAAGGTTATTGGGTGTTCTCACTGTGGCAAGCCTGGACACAATGTGGCTCAGTGCAAACACAAGAGAAAAACAAGGCCCAAAGCTAACAAGAAAGGACCCAAAAGAATATGGGTACCTAAAAACTTGATCATTCCTGTTGCAGATGTGTTTAACAGGACAAAGGAAACCCCACAAATGGTACCTGGATAGTGGATGCTCGCGACACATGACAGGAGAAAGGTCTTTGTTCCAAACCTTAGGCCCAGAGCAGGAGGTTGTGGTCATGTTTGGTTGAAACCAGCAAGGGAAGATCACAGGAATAGGGACTGTAGGTATGTCTCCTCTCTCCCTCATTAAGAATGTTCTTCTGGTAGAGGTACTGCAACACAATTTACTGAGCATAAGTCAATTATGTGACAGTGGATATGTGGCCTCCTTTACTAAAGAAGGATGCATAGTCAAAGACTCTCTTGATCAAATCCTTTTTACTGCTAAAAGACACAGTAATGTGTACAAAATTGATCTAGAGGAGCTAGCAAGTCAAAATGTAAAATGTTTTATCTCTGTTGAAGATGAAAAATAGATTTGGCATCAAAGACTTGGGCATGCCAGCTTGAGATTAATCTCAAAGTTAGCAAAACACAACCTTGTTAAAGGACTGCCCAAGCTTTCTTACAAATCTGACATTTTATGTGAAAGTTGTCTGAAAGGGAAACAAACAAGACACTCTTTTAAGAGTAAGGATGTTCTCTCTACTAGAAGACCTTTAGAACTGTTACATATTGACTTGTTTGGTCCTATTAGAACAGAAAGCATTAGTGGTAAAAAATATGGTTTGGTCATTGTTGATGACTATTCTAGATACACATGGGTATTATTCCTAAGAAGCAAGGATGAGACTTTCAAGAATTTCACAATATTCTGCAAGAAGGTACAGAATGAAAAGGATTCTGTATATCTGTCATCAGAAGTGATCATGGTGGAGAGTTTGAGAATGCAAACTTTCAACTGTTCTGTGATGAGAATGGGATCTCACACAATTTCTCTGTGGCAAGAACACCTCATCAAAATGGGGTTGTTGAGAGAAAGAACAAAAGCTTGCAAGAAATGGGAAGATCCATGCTCAACTCTTGCAACCTACCAAGATCCTTCTAGGCAGAAGCTATTAATACAACTTGCTACCTTCAGAACAGAATATTGGTAAGACTAATTCTGAAAAAGACTCCTTATGAATTGTGGAAAGGAAGAAAACCCAACATATCATATTTTCATCCTTTTGGATGTGAGTGTTTTATACTCAACACTAAGGATGATCTTGGAAAATTTGATGCAAAGTCTGACAAAGGATTTTTCATAGGTTATTCTGAAACGTCTAAAGCCTATAGAGTTTATAACTCTAGAACTTTAATTGTAGAGGAATCAATCCATGTTAAATTCAATGACATGAAAGAGACTGATAGGGAACTATCAGATCTAGAAGATGATTTTGCAGGAATGGAGCTGAATACTCATGACAGCAGGAAGGATGAACAGGTGTCTGAAGCACCATCTGAACCTCTTCAGATAAATGTTGAGTCTCAGACTGATTTGATATCACCTCAGAAACCTGACTGGAGATACAAATCACATCATCCAAAAGAGCAAATCATTGGTAGCACTTCAGAAGGAGTTAAGACAAGATCAAAATTCAAGAATCTGAATTCTCTTGCTTTCCTGTCTGAAATTGAGCCAAAGAACATTGATGAAGCTCTGCATGATGAAGGGTGGATCCTAGCCATGCAAGAGGAGCTAAATCAATTTGCTAGGAGTGATGTCTGGACCCTTGTTCCTAAACCCCATGGGAAAACTATTATTGGAACCAAATGGGTGTTCAGAAACAAGTTGTCTGAAGAAGGTAAAGTGGTCAGAAACAAGGCAAGATTGGTGGCTCAAGGATACAATCAACAAGAAGATATTGACTTCACTGAAACCTTAGCTCCAGTTGCCAGTTTAGAAGCAATTAGAATTCTTCTATCTTATGCTGTAAATAATGGCATCAAACTATATCAAATGGATGTCAAAAGTGCTTTTCTCAATGGATTCATTGAAGAAGAGGTTTTTGTTAGACAACCCCCTGGTTTTGAAGATATAGCTTTTCCTGATCATGTTTTCAAACTGAAAAAGGCTCTTTATGGTCTGAAACAAGCCCCAAGAGCTTGGTATGACAAATTGAGCAGTTTTCTTATCAAAAATGGTTTTGAAAGAGGAAAAGTAGATACAACTCTTTTTAGAAAATAGTATAACAAAGGTCTTATACTTGTCCAGATATATGTTGATGACATTATTTTTGGTTCAACTAATTCTCCTCTGTGCAAGGAGTTTTCTGAGTTGATGCAATCAGAGTTTGAAATGAGTTTAATGGGAGAACTATAATTTTTCTTAGGACTTCAGATTAAGCAAGATTCTGATTGTTTATGGATCCGTCAATAAAATATACAAAAGAAATGTTCAAGTTTAACTTAAATGATTGCAAACCCATGTCAACTCCTATGCATCCCTCTTCATCTTTAAGCAAGGATGAAAATGAAGAACCGATGA
Source organism: Sesbania bispinosa (assembly GCA_026901365.1). Classification (NCBI taxonomy): domain Eukaryota; kingdom Viridiplantae; phylum Streptophyta; class Magnoliopsida; order Fabales; family Fabaceae; genus Sesbania; species Sesbania bispinosa. The sequence goes on from QLOH01000035.1 coordinate 2,455,363, forward strand.
ATCAAACTTTGTATAGAGGAATGATTGGCTCTTTATTGTATCTAACAACAAGCCGACCTGACATAATGTTTAGTGTGTGTCTTTGTGCTAGATTTCAATCAGATCCAAGAACTACTCATTACAAAGCTATTAAGAGAATTTTTAGATATCTTAAAGGCACTACTAATCTTGGTCTATGCTATAAGAAAGACAAAGATTGCAGGTTAACAGGATATTGTGATACTGACTTTGCTGGAGATAGAATGGAAAGAAAGAGCACCAGTGGAGGATGTCATTTCTTTGGAAGTAACTGATCAGTTGGTCAAGCAAAAGGCCAAAGCACCATTGCATTATCAACAGCAGAAGCAGAATACATCTCAGCAGCCAGTTGTTGTTCACAACTGCTATGGGTGAAGTATCAGCTTGAGGATTTTAACATTCCTATCTCTGCTATACCTGTACTTTGTGATAATACAAGTGCTATTAATTTGTCTAAAAATCCTATCCAACATTCTAGGGCTAAGCATATAGAAATCAAGCATCATTTTATTAGAGACTATGTTCAGAAATGTGTTTTTGATATTCAATTCATTGACACAGATCATCAATGGGTAGATATATTCACAAAACCCCTGGCTGAAGATAGATTTAAGTTCATACGCAATAATTTGAACATACATGCATTCTCTAATAATTGATTGTGTATGATGCTATCTGAAATTTTGGTTGCGTCTGAAATTCCAGGGTGTCTGAAATTGTGACATGTATGAAATTTTAGGGTTTCTGAAATTTTATATGTGTGTCTGAAATATCTCACTTGTCTGAAATTTCTTGCTGACGTGGCCATCTGAGACGGTTTAATTCCATTTATTTTGTCTCTTCCACTTCGCACGTTACCCAATGTCTGCGCAACCAGTACTTGCCATCATTGCATCGTGGGTCTATAAATGCAGGAGTAAGAGTGTCGATAAAGTCTTACACTTTCTCTCAGCACTGTTTGAACACATGCAGAAGAAGATTAGAGACTCTAGTGCAAATCTACCTCACAACACTCTCATTACAAAGGTACTCTTGCACTTTAAAGTACCTATTGAAAGACTGTTTGATCACAAGACATCTGCATTCTTTGGTGAGGCTAATCTGAAGAGCATGAATCTCACTCTCACCCCAAGACCTCCATCTCCTACTCTGAAGGAGAGTGTTCTCATGGAAAAGGCCTCAAGAAGAGGAAGCACAATAGAGATTCATGAACAAGAGCTTCAAGTGGACATCAGAAAAGGAGAGTTCAAGGCCTTAAAACCATCTCCTCAATCTAAACTGCAAAAGCTACCTGTGAGAAGCGTAGCAAAGGTATCTTCAGCAGCTTCTACTTTGCACACTCAGGCATCTGAACCTGTTCAGAAGGCTTTGCAAAAGTCGTCTGAAATAGTAGGTCAGGGTTCTGAAGGTGCAAAACCTCTTAAGCCTACTTCTGACATAGAAGGAAAGGCTTATAAGGAAGAGATTGCTAACCTTGCTGATCCTGAAGCTGTAGCAACTCCACCTCTGGAAGCTTTCCCCTCTGATCCAGAGTTGATTCAAGTAGCAGCCATAGCTACTGCCCTAGAGCAAGAAGAATTGGATAAGAAGGCTGAGCAAGAGAAGACAGACTATGCTATTGTCGTGGCCTCTCAGCTAGCCTTGGCTGAAGATGAAAGGCAAGCTACCTTGGCTCAAGGTAATAAGAAGAGAAAGAGGTCTAATGCTCAGCAAAGGAGGAGAACCAGGAGCAAGATTCTTGAGACAGCTCCTGAACCTACTACTAGGGTTACAAGGAGCATTGCTAGCCAAATGGAAGCTATGGATGAAGCTAGCAAGTACCAGAACTTTGTAAAGGCCAATCTTTATTTCAAGAAGAGAAGAGAAGAAAAACAAGCTGAAAGGGAGAAGGTGTCTGAACCTGAGAAGGTCAAACCCCCTGTGAAAAGACCAAGGGTGAGGTTTGACAATGTGACTCCATCACCTCCTTCCTCACTAGAAAAGAAAGAAGAAAAAGAGAAGGAAGTTGTTCAGCAACCTATGGAGACAGAAGAAGAACCAACACCACCATCTCCATCACCACCATCTTCATCATCATCATCATCTTCAGAGTCAACCCAATCTGAAGAACCTTTTGTAGAGATTCAGCAAGGAGGGAGCTCAAAGGTGTGGAAAGGGAGTATGCTTCCTGAACACATTAGGCTAGGACCTAAAAGTAGGGATTTCTTCACAGAACCCACTTTGATCCTTATGCATTTCCTTTCACTCAACATCAGTATGATGAGGAAGCTGAAGAGCCTCATAAGAGGTATGAAGGACCTTTCTTTGAGAGGGAAAGGGTTCCCAAGTTCCTAAACCTCTATGAAGAACTGCAATATTTCAGAGATGCACCCCCTATCTCTCTGCACATGGGCTAGTCAAGCATACTTCAGATGCTGAAAGAGAGAAGTATCAAGGAAGCTTAGATCAGATGTACTCAGGGAAATTTGAGAAGATTAGAAAGGGTGTGGTACCACCTGCTCACAAGTGGGCTCCACTTAACCCTTTCTCTGATAAAGATTGTCTGAAGCTGTCCAATGAAGATTGGTGTTTTGCAAGGCATCTATACACAGAAGGAGAACTGGTAGAGAGGGACTACATCAAGTCTGTTGGCATGAGAGGATACAGGCCCCCTAGAACATTTTCCATCAGGCCAACCACCAAGATTCTAGTGCAACCTGATAGAATTGTTCATAGGTACCCTCTGAAGGAAGGCCCTGCTGATAAGTTCAAGGAACCTAAGGCCCATCCTGTTCCCTTCAAGCCTCTGACTCCAAGAGAATGGAAAGAGCTACCAGCAAAGGTCAAGAGACAAGGTGGAGGCATGGATCACAGTTTCAGAGACAGAGTTTGGTCATCTTACTGGAAGATCAGAGAGGACGCTGGATCCTCTTCTGGGTCAACTGGACCAGATGCTGATTCTATCATAGGGCATGGGAAATTCATGAATGTGAAGTATCATTACATGAGAGGCCATTTCCCACCTCTGTCTGAACCATTTCATGAAGACTGGGAGATTATGTCCCCATTGGAACATTCTTCTTCCCAGTGTATCATCCACAGGAGTATGGTTTGCTTCCAGGTTTTAATGTGCTGAGATTTGTGTGCAAACACATCCAGATTATTCTTTATGAAGCACCACCTGATCCTGAAGAAGAGAACATAAAGCTCAGGCTGAAGATAGAGAAGCTAGAAAAGAAGAATGTTGATCTCATTGCTAAACAAGATAAGATTCTTCAAGAGCAACAGCAGATTAGAAGTGGCCAAGAAGACATGAAGACTGCTCTCATCTCTCAGATTGACAAGGCCAAGGATGAGCTGATTTCCTTCATGAAAGAAGCTATGCTGAAGAAGGATGGATAGTCAATGATGTGTAGCCATGTCTCATGTTTATTTCTGCTAAGTGATTAATTTTTTGAACAGTTTGATTAATACTATCAGTGTTTCACATCATGCTGTGTTTGTGCTGAGTTTGCTGTTTTCTTTCATACTTCATGATTTTGCTATGATTGTTGTTGTTGTTATGCTCTGGAATTCCCTTTTGATTGATGACAAAAGGGGGAGTATTAAACTAACAAAATCTGAATCTGAAGTGATCATAGGACTCAGGGGGAGTGAATAAGAAACTGATAAGTATTTTTGATCAAATCAGTTTAAGAGATCACCATCTGAGGGGGAGCTATCTATTCTTTTATCTTTAAAACTCCTTTCAGATTTATGTATTTTAAACAAATTTGTCATCATTAAAAAGGGGGAGAATGTTGAGTCTCAAAAATATAATAAGGAAGATTATGATGATTTAAGACAGCTCAATCCCTAAGTTTTAATGTTTAACAAATTTGGTTTAAAAGAATTATCATGAATACATATGTTTTTAATGTTTTATCTATGATCTCAGCAAGCCACTTTAATCTTAATAAAGACTGTCGGAAGGTTCAACCTGTCTGAAGTGTTGAAGCTATCTGAAGGTTCAACCTGTCTGAAGTGTTGAAGTCGTCTGAAGGTTCAACCTGTCTGAAGTGTTGAAGTCGTCTGAAGGTTCAACCCGTCTGAAGTGTTGAAGCCGTCTGAAGTCGTATTTTATGACGTGGCACATGTTGCTGAAGTTGTGAGAAGACTTGTCTGAAGTTCTGAAGAGTCAAATCTCTCTCTGCTGCACGCAACTTTTCAAGGCTTATTTTGGCAAAGACACAGAGACCTTTCCTGGGTTGTTTGAATTTCATACACCATTTGGGAAATGCAGCGCATTTTCTGCAGCAACAGTTGTGGCAGCTTTTGTCAGCAGCAACCTTGGACGTTGTCAGAAAAGTTTCAGAACGCACAGAATGATCAGGAGCATGTCTCACAACGGATTAAAAGCATTTAATGTTATCTCTAAATGGTGATTTTTCAACGGATTGAAGACTGGGTATAAATACCCTTCATCTGAAGATCACAAGTAGAAGAACAAGAGATTATTTTTCAACAGAAACAAAACGCTACTAGTTTTACTCTGTAAAACATACTCTGATAAAAATTCTTTGTACATCATTTCATATATTCTGAGTATACCTCAGTTATTTGTACATTGTAACAGTTTAAGCTTCAAACTGGTTTAGTTTTAGAGCTTAAACATTATTTTCTCTGTAAAACTGTTTTGAGCCTGGAGAGGCTTGTTGTCTAAAGAATACTTGTTTGTAAGAGCCTGGAGAGGCTTGACTGAAAAAGAATACTTGTTTGTAAGAGCCTGGAGAGGCTTGACTGAAAAAGAATACTTGGTTGTGGAGCCTGAAGAGGCTTGACTGTAAAAGAATACTTGGTTGTAGAGCCTGAAGAGGCTTGACTGTAAAAGAATACTTGGTTGTAGAGCCTGAAGAGGCTTGATTGTAAAAGAATACTTGTAATCTTGGTGAAGATTAAGAGAAAATCCAAGTGCTAGTTGGCATTGGGACTAGACGTAGCTCACAGTGGTAGTGAGTGAACTAGGATAAATTCCTTGGCTAAGTTTTCTTACCCTTATCTCTTGTCAATTTATTTATACTAATCAAAGGGTGTTGAAAAACTATTCTGATATTTTAAAAGCAAAGAAACCTTTTAAAATACTTTTTCAGAAGCCGTCTTAAGAAACTTCAGACAACCCCCTTAAACCTGTCTGAAACTGTTTCAAACTTGTTGTTTGCGAAAAGCTTTCATAAAATATTAAGAAACACTATTCAACCCCCCTTCTAGTGTTTCCCTGTGTTTCTACACGACATACATGAGGGGTGTGATGAGATGAAGTTCAATCCTAATCCAAGTAAAGTGTCTCTAACTCTTCCTTTCTAAATTCAATTGATTATTAATTAGCTATCTACATTTTTCGCACATTAATATTCTCAAAACCCATTTTTTCCTTGATAATTAGATCACGAGTATACGTGAATTGATCGTTCCCTGTGGATACGATACTTTTCTTTCTATTATACTACTGGATTTTTGGTTCGCTTGCCAGAAACCCATCAAGTATTTTTGGCGCCGTTGCCGGGTAACGGTTTCCAATTCGTGTAGACCTTGGCGGTCGAGTTATCAAGTTTTTATTTTATCACTTTGTTTATTTGTTTTCTTAGGATTTCTTCTATTTATTACTCTTATTATTTTTAGGATCTATTATTATCTTAGGTAATTTATTGTTTATCTATTATTATTAATTCTCTTCAACACTTACCTTTTTCAAAGTTTCTTGTTTATGCTTCTGAGAGGTCAGGCGTCCCCCAATCAATTACAGTTCGACCCGGAAATAGAAAGGACGTCGCGAAGAAACAGAGGTAGGAACGGGAGAAGAAGAAGAAGGACAATTGTTGAATAACCCAAAAACATGGCAGAGGAAGCTCCAAGAAGGACGCTAGGAGACTATATCTCTCATCAAGGACCATGTCACTTCTGAAGCATTGTGTTACCACCAAATGTCAAAGCTTTAGAGTTGAAGACTGCACACCTCAACCTCATTAGTGCACATCAATTCGCTGGATTGGATCATGAAAATCCAAATGCTCATCTCTCTAATTTTTATGAATTAATTGGTACTATGGGTTTTAAGGAAGGTAATTTAGAATATCTTTACTTACGCTTGTTTCCTTTCTTTTTGATAGGTAAAGCTAAGGAATGGTTGCAATCACACCCAAATCAAAGCCTAACCAATTGGGGTGTGGTTGAGGAGTAATTCTTGACAAGATTCTTCCCACCAGGGAAGCAGATAGAAGCCAAAGCAGATATTTCTACCTTCAGACAAGGGATTTATGAGCTACTTTGTGAAGCTTGGGAAAGATACAAGTCTATGCTGCGTAACTGTCCCAACCATGTCTATGAGGATATAGCCCAACTCAACATATTCTGCAAGGGACTTCGTTCAGATTCAAGGTCATTCATAGATGCGGCAGCAGGTGGAACTATCTTATCCGCAGAAGTTGATAGAGCGCTAGAAATCATTAACCACTTTGGACAGAATGATCAACAAGCTCAAAGTGGAAGACAACCCGTGCAATTACCAAAGAAAGGGATGCTGGAACTCAATCAAAGTGATGCTCTGTTAGCTGAGAACAAGCTCATTAAACATCAACTAGAATCACTCACTAAGACGTTGAAGGAACTCCCTCAACAACTCAAAGCTGTCCACTCACAACCCATCCAAGCCCGACCATTGCTTTATTATTTCTCTGGAGGTGACCATCTAAATGGTCAATGTGCTAACCAAGGAACACAACCAGAACAAGTCAACTTCATGGGTAACAAGGGAAGGCAAGGGAATTACTCCAACAATAACAACAATCAATATTCACAAGGTTGGAGAAATAACCAAACCAACTCAGGTTGGAGTCAGAATGGAGGAACAAGACAACCACCTTACCAACAGCAGCCCTCAACATATGATACACTGAACACTTTGGAAGGTAAGATTGATGACCTTGTGCAAGGATTTAGTGGATTCAAGAAAACTACTGAGGCATCAATCAAGACTCTAGAGAGTTAAGTGGGTCAGTTAGCAACTGAAATGGCAGAACACAGACGACAACACTTCTCAGCTGTAACCCACACCAATCCAAAGGAACAATGCAGCTTGATTGCTACTGATGGCAACAACTCAGAGGTGGAGGAACTTTATGAGGAAGAAGAAATCATCTTTGAAGAACAATTGCTTCAAGATCATGAAGCAGCACAAAAGGAACATCATGAAGAGAAGGTCTTAGTCACAGGTAAGTCACTTGACCCAGGTAATTTTACTATACCTATCTCTATTAGTAATCTACCTCCTACTCAAGCTTTATTGGATCTTGGAGCGAGCATCAATTTGATGCCGCTATCGTATTTTAACAAGTTGAGTAATGTGAAGGTCAAGCCTGCAAATGTGAGGTTACTTCTTGCAAATAAATCCGCTCAATGTCATCATGGGATATTAGAGGATATTCAAATCAAAGTGGATAAATTTGCATATGTTGTAGATTTCTACATTGCAGAGACAGAAGAGGAGGATACTGAAGTCCCCCTAATTTTAGGAAGACCCTTCATGAAAGCTGCTAAGATGATCATTGATGTTGATCGAGGAAAATATGAATTGAGCTCAAAAGATGAAAGTATTACGTTTCATAGAGGTACGCCCAAGTTACAACAAACTGATGCTATTTCCAAAAATCCAACAAAGTTGCCAGGCTCTGAATTTCTGAGGAAGCCTAAGATGAGGATAAAGCATCCAGAGTCAATATGGGAGTTCAAATTTAAGAGGAGAAGGAGATCGACATCTTATACTGAGGAAGACAGTGACAGTAATGGAAGAGTCAAAAATTGGCATGGTGGATGGGAGCTCAAAGGAAGAACTGGTATGGAGTCAAAAATCATCCTTCACTTGAGGCCACCATAAAAGGATTGAGTAACCAGGCATCGAGCTAAAAGACGTTATACAAGCACTTCCTGGGAGGCAACCCCGTCTTTGTAAGTTTTAATTTTCATTTAATTTTCATTTTGTTAATTTTTAGTTTTAGGATTTACCTGTTTAAATAGGAGATTGTTAAAATGAAGGATCTAAATTTTAAAGCAATGCATGGAACCAGTTAGGAATAGCAGAAGCAGAAGCAGAAGCATAAAAATACTGCAGATCTGCGCTTCAACCTGCGATGTAGCGCAGGTGATGCGCATAATTAAAATAAAATAAAGTGACTCTCTGACTTTTGTGCCTTACCCTGCGCTGTAGCGCAGGGTGAAGCGCAGCGGAACGCTTCAACTTCTGAGATGGTACGTGCTCCACTCTGCGCTGTAGCGCAGGGTGTAGTGCAGGAAGCGGATCTTTAAACTCTGAATTTTGAACAAGGGAAGTTCATTACTTCCCCTCATTCCTTTCCTTTTCATTTTCTCCGAGTTCCTAACCCTTGCTTTGCTTTTTTTTCACTCCTATAGCCTTCATTTTCAATTTCTAATCTTATACCAGGTATGTTTTTATAATTTTCTTTCTTTTTAACCGATTGAAATTTTGATTTTTTTTATTTTATTTGAGCATGACCATAGGATAGGAAACTTAGGATTTTAGGAATCTTTAGGAAAGAAATAATTATCCATAGTGCTTTAAACTAAATTGTATGTTGATAGGATTCTTTGTGAGTAATTCTTGCTTGTTTAGGTGGTAGTTTCTGAGTGCTCAATAGTTTCTGCAAATTATTTTGTTGGTGCATGTATGCTTAATTAATTGCTCTGATATTTTTTCACGCCCATACATAAATGATTGTGCAATATTGCATGTTACTGATGACATGATTTTTGAGCATAAGTTTGGTTCTCACTTTGCCTGTTTAGAATTGTTTAGGACTTGCTTTAACTGATCACTTTAGCATGTCTTAATTAATTAATTGGTATTTATTTGGTAATATTTAAAATCAAAATTTTTATGCACAATTGTTTGGTTAATTGATTGCTCTAATTATTGAAATTAATTGGCCATTTATTTCATAATTATGAGCAATTAAATATTATGAAGCATAAATAATTTTGAGTTGCTTTTGCTTTGCAGATGGTTCGCACGAAGAATGTCAATGGTGCTAGTTCCTCTAGGAGGGGCACAGGGGGTGCCAAGAGGAAGGCTCCCCAGAGGGAACCTGAGTTCGACCCTCATCGCTTCAAGGACCTCAAGTCCTTTGAAGCATACACTGACATTGCTGATTGCAAGTTCATCCTGGAACGACCAGTCATCCTCCAGGAGGGGGAGTATGATGAGATGAAGTTCAATCCTACTCCAAGTAAAGTGTCTCTGACTCTTCCTTTCTAAATTCAATTGATTATTAATCAGCTATCTACGTTTTTCGCACAACAATATTCTCAAAACCTGTTTTTTCCTTGATAATTAGATCACGAGTATACGTGAATTGACCGTTTCCTGTGGATACGATACTTTTCTTACTATTATACTACTGGATTTTTTGTTCACTTTCCAGAAACCCATCAGAAATGAAGATTGAAAAATTAGTCTTGCATGCAAGTAAGAAGGAAATGGACAATTGTTAGGTGTTTCATGACATGGTAAGCTTTTTCTGTTACTTTTTGACTTTTGAAAGTGTGTGAAAAAAGCTAAGTCTTTCTCATCACATGGCCACGGTTTTGAGAGAGTTCAAGTGAGGAAAATTGATGAAATGTTGCAGAATTTTCTGGTCCAAATCAAGGGCATTTTGGTCCTTTTCCAAAAATAGTAGCAGATGAGACATCTTCATCTGCTCTTCCAATTCCTAGGTTGAATTTCCCTCATCAGTTGCACTCCATATAACTTTGACCAACGATATCTCTTTTCCTCGCAATTGCTTAATCCTTCGGTCTCCGATGCGCACAGGTAATACTTCATAAGTTAAATTTTCTTTTAATTGTATTATGTTGGGCTCTATGACGTGCGAAGGATCAGGAACATATTTACGGAGTTGTGAAACATGGAATATATTGAGAAGATTGGAGAGAAAGGTGGTAAAGCAATTTGGTAAGCAACAAGACCAATCTTTTTCAAGATTTGATAGGGACCAATAAATCTAGGTGTGAGCTTTCGAGATCGCATTGCCCTACCAACCCCAGTCGTTGGTGTAACTCTCACAAATACATGATCTCCTTCTTGGAATTCGAGGGGTTTCCTCCTCTTATCATAGTAACTCTTTTGCCTGCTCTGGGATATCCTCATCCTTTCCTGTATCATCTTAATCTTCTCTGTGGTTTGCTGAATCATCTCAGGTCCTAACACTAGGCCATCACCAGATTTAAACCAACACAAGGGTGTCCTACATTTCCTACCATACAAGGCTTTGTGTGGTGCCATTCCAATACTAGAATGGAAACTATTGTTATAGGTGAACTCGATCAGTGGCAATAACCGATCCCAACTTCCCTTATGTTCTAACACACATGCTCTCAACAAGTCTTCTAAAGACTGAATAGTCTGCTCAGACTGACCATTCATCTGTGGGTGATAAGATGAACTAAGCCTTAGCTTGGTTCCTAATGTTTGCTGCAAACTACCCCAAAATCTTGATGTAAATCTAGGGTCTCTATCTGATACTATGCTAGATGGAACCCCGTGTAACCTTATCACTTCCTTGATATATAACCGAGTTAACTTTTCTAAGGAGAACTTAATGTTAATGGGTAGAAAATGAGCAGATTTTGTCAATCTATCAACAACCACCCATATAGCATCAAAACCTTCAGGAGTTCTAGGTAAAGCTACCACGAAATCCATCGATATACTATCCCATTTCCACTCAGGGACATCTAAAGGTTGTAACTCCCCTGACGGTCTTTGGTGTTCAATCTTAGCTTTCTGACAAATCAAACAAGAGGCTACATACTCAGTGATGAGATTCTGGTAAGCGTACCAAAATTTCAGCAGTATAATAGTAAGTATGAGTTTATCGTATCCACATGGAACAATTTGCTTCGTATTTACTCGTGATCAGATTATCAAGTAGAAAACGGTATTTGAGAATTTATGGTGAGCCATACTTCCTAGGGACAAAGTAAGGCTTCCTCCTTTCTTGTGTAACCTTTGGTTTATTCCTCTGTGGGCCGGAGTTCTTCCCGTGAGCCTGCCTTGCCTTGGTATCATCTTCAAAAATACGGCACATATTCACCATCATGGAAAACTCACTTGGATCCTTCATCCACAGTATTCTGGAAGTACAGGCAGAATTTGGACAACTCTTCGAACTTAGCAGCATACTCCCCAACAGTCATACTTTCTTGCTCCAACTTTAGAAATTATACTTCTTTGCACTTTCTTAGGTCAGTAGGAAAATACTTCTAGAGGAAAGTCTCCTTGAACAAATTCCATGTGATTAGTCTCCCAGCGGCCTCCAGCTGACGCCTAGCATACTCCCACCAGTGCTGAGCCTCCCCAACCAGCATGAAAACAGCTAACGTTACCCTCTGCTCGTCCGGACAGTCCATAGCCAAGAAAATCTTTTCTAGTTCTTCTAGCCACAACTGAGATCCATCAGGATCATGACCCCCTTTGAATTGTGGTGGATTGTTCTTTTTAAAGGTGGATAGCCCACGGTAAGCATCAGAGATATTGTCCCGGTTCTGATTACGATCTTGGTTAATCTTATCCAACGTTTGTTGCTGGTTTTCTAACATGTTAACAATCCTCCCCAGAAGATCGTTCATCCCAGGGTTACCTCTTCCTACCATGGAATCCTGCATTCATGGAACAAATCAGCTTCTTCCGCTTTATGCAGAATCATTCAAGGAAGAACAAGTAACGCTACACAGATTCTCATATTACTACCTTTATACAACTAGTAATACAAGAGCAAACATTTCAATCAAGGCAATCCAATTTAGACAAACAAGCAATCAATCATAGAGTAAACACAGAGAGAGGAGTATGTTAGACCATACCCAATGCCAAAAGGAAAGAACAACTCTGATACCACCTAATGTGACACCCCTAGTTACTACTAAGAATGTCACATGTGTTGCACGTGACAAACAGAAACATTATACGAGTCGGTAAAAATGCAGAATTTTTTTTTTCTTTTTTTTTTAAGATAGATTGGTAACCAGTAGTGTTGTCATATTGACCTACAACATCTCTAGTTCCATTTTAAGTATTATGAAATATTCCTTCCTCACTTGTTAATTTTTTTTTAAAGCGTCAAAGCGTTACCACGTTGTATACACATACATTCATTCAACATAAACATCACATGTAGGAATAAATAGTTCATTAAGTACAAATAGAAACCATCGTACGCATAAAGCTTACAGACCATAAAATAGAAACATGAGTTCTAGAAGTGAAGTAAATAATCAAAGTGACCTCAACACAAAATATAAAAGGGAGATCACAAAACTCAGAGCTAATCACAATTGGACTCAAAGTACAACTACTCTATTCCTCGTCACTCGATAGAGAGGGATCCCTCTCTGGGTCCTCCTCCGGTTCCTCCTCATCTGACGAGTCGTCAATGATGATCATCCCCATCGCATTTGAAAGAGGGCGGTCTCGTGCATCAGAACGCGTGGAACGGGAGCCGGATGCCTCCGAAGCAGGTGAGTAACGCGGGGAATCCGAACCAACAAGATCTGCCACACGTGACGAACGAGATGCTATAGAAGATGCCTGGCGATGACGGGACCGACGAAAAGTAGTGTAGCGAACCAGGTTAGGCGGCGTCTGAAACTCCAACATCAACGGAACAACAAAATCAATCTCTGGCAGCAAAGGGAGGCCGGGATTAGTGATGATAACACGAACCTCCCCGGTGAAGACACACCTCCTAGGTATGTCTGTCACCTTCCACGTTCCCCTCGGCATCCATCGAAGCTCCACTCGCATAGAAGTCATGTTACGGATCTCCGATGCCAGCTGGCGTCGTAAAAGAAAAGGCACAGCCAAACAACAAGCAAAGGAGGGTGAGAACACATCGCATGAACTCACGAGGTATAGGAAAAAGTGTATAAAGTACATACAAGGGAAATTCACACAATTCAACCAAACAAGCACATACACACACAATCACAATGATGCACACAGCCTATTGCATACTTTGCAATCGTAATACTATATCTGATGCATGAGGGCCCGGGAAAATCACCACCACAGTGCACACAGTACCTGCGCAACCTATATGTACAACGTGTGGGGAGTTAGAGTATGTACTAGCTTCGGTACTAAGAGCTTTGCTCATATATTTTCCTTTGGCCAAATTTTATTTTGTGAACCTTCCAGACAATCTCAACTGACCTCGAAACCTTGAGAGCGACAGGAATAGTCAAGTTTGATCTCCATGAACTCGGAGGTAGGGAGCTAGCCTACGTCTCCTGATGTTCAGTCTGGAACTCAATTATTCTCAGGGCTAGCGTCCCATTTCAGGAACCGCTGGAGTTCTTTGCAAAACCCAGTGCACCCTTCCCAACCAGTTTCACACCGTACCAACGTGTCACTGCCATATTAGGTCGTAAGGTTTTCAATCTTAGATATCATCAATGCTTTATGATGCATGTCATACATTCAGTGCTTCTCAGCATACACAATCCTTACCGGCAATGCCCATTGAATCTTTCCACGTAACCACTCCCCGCGGCACGACACCGATTCAATGTCTTTCCTTTGCAAGGAAAACCAAACCCCATCTCGGGTAAATCCGAACTCTCTCACTAGGCTTCTCAAGTCTTATGCAAGAAGAGTGTGTTCGTTATAAGCTTTTATGGTAAGTTGTACTCATTCGTCTTTAAGACTAATGATCATTTTCACTTAGGCCCTATAGCTTACTAAGACTTACAGTTGTGTCTTATGAATAGTGCTACACATCTTATGAATATGATTGGGGTTAAGTTTAATCCTTAATCATGATTAGTCTTCCTTAATTAGGCTATAATCAAGGCTAATCATTCTTAATTAAGTCTTAATCTTTACTTAAGATCCCAATTAACTCTTAATCTCTTCCTTAATCTTGGATTAAGCATTTAATTACACTTAATTAAGGTTAATCATATTTATTTAGTCCTTAATCATTATTAAGTCTTAATCACAATATTAACACCTCATTAATGATTAATGATTGAGATTAAGGTTAATCCTCATTAAAGTTAATTAAAGTTAATCTTAATTAATTCTTCCTTGATTGATCAACTTAAATGAATTGGATTAGTGGGCTTACTTAACTTAAAATTGAGTCTTGATCTTTATGGGTAGGATTAGAGTTGAAGCCCAACACTAATCCAAGCCCAATGTCTATTCATTATTTTTGTTTGGCCTTAAGGTGAGTTTTATGAATTTTTTTGAAGGTATTGGGCCTAGACTAGAGGACCAATGGTTAGGTCACCCATAAGGGTCCATTTTATTAAGTTACCATCAAGAATTATGAGTTTTATGGTGACTTTTATATGGGTTAATTATTTTACCCGAATTTCACTTTTTCCTTGTTACTTGATGTTATCATCTTTTTACCTTCACTTTGTTACTTTAAGTTTTTCTCTTTAGCCTATTGGGCTATTAAGGCCCATAAACACATCAACACCACTTCCATCAACATTTCAAGATCAAACATATTCATTTCATGAGTTTCACATGAACATGAACAAGAACACCAAGAACACAATGAAGAACATCATGAATTTCACCAAAATTCAATAAATTCCCAAAAATTACAAAACTCAAGTATGATGTTCTACAAGCATTCTAAGCCAACAATTTCATGTTATTTCATCCAAACATACCAATCATCATAAGAAAGTTCATATTTTTACACATAGCCAAAAATGGTTAACTTTCATGAATCAATCAAACAAACAAGTTATTTAAATTCAAGTAACACTTTTCATGTACCTATAATCATCACATTAACATGTTTCAATCATCAAATAAATTTTTGGAACATGCCAACACCCTTAAATGATCATGGCCAGACCATATTGGCAAGAAAAGATAAAATTCCAACATCAAAATTATAGCTTGCATGCACTCATAATGTTCATACCAATACATTTCAATCATCAACAAATTTTAACAACATGCAACCATACTAAATCAAGCTTGGCCGAACCATTTCCTTGAGGAAATAGGTTCCAACAATTCATTTTCAAGAAAGAAAAAGGGAGAGGGAAGAAGGATCAAGGGTCATCCTTTTACTCTAGTCACCAATCCTACTAGAGTTCAAGGTTCCTCCCCCCCCCCTTTACCTAAGGAAACTCAAGCTTCAACAATGGAAGATGAACTTTTGAAAAACTCCACCAACTTCAAAGATTCACCCCTCTTTGTGTTCATCTTGATCTCCTAAACAACTTTCTTCAAAGGATGTAGGTTGAAATTTTGAGTTAAAGGTTCAAAGATGGAACCTTTAACAAAGTGAAATGGAAGAAAAATTGAGAGTGTGAGGAAGAGAGAGCTCACGGTTTGGTGATTAAAAATATTTAATCACTCAAAATTCACTATATCACACAATAGGAGAATTATACAAATAAAAATGTGGGTGTTACACTCTGCGTCTGAGATAATAAAAATTAAACAATAGAAGAGAAAAGGCTTGATTGACAGAGAAGAAATTAGTGACAAAATAAGTTGTATTTGGTTTAGTAAAACTTGATCACTGATTATTAAGAGAAAGGACTTAATTATTGACTTTTAACTTACAAAAGAGAAAGGACTTGATCACGGATTGTGATCCACCTGCTCATTTAGCAGATTAGTAAGTTATCTAGTCATTTGACATGGAAGTCATTGGGATTTTTTTCTGCAGCAGACCATATATAGTAGTTTAGTAAGTTATCTAGTCATTAAAAACTTGTTATAGTAATTGGAATTTTGTCTCTCATTTTTTTAAATCTGATGGAATTATGGCTTTCTTGGTCCACGAAGAATAACCCTTTTTCCCAATGCCCACTTGTGGAAACTGAGGTTGCTTGTTTTCGGTTTCCTAGAACTCGATCCTTGTCTGCTTGTTTGATCTGCAGACAAGCTGAGGTTGCTTGTTTTAAATAATGACATAAGTTTGATCTGCAGTTAAATGATTTTACCCTTTCCTTTCTATTTTGTTGTTGTACATAGATAATAAATAACCTATTGATTTATATCCATAATTAAGCTTTCCGAGTTCTGAACTTCATGGATGGTAACACGAAAATTTAGTTGTGAGGCAGTTCATGTGAGAGCAAACCCCTCTCCCCTCTCTCCTTTTCTTTTATATCCAAAGCAGATATTAGGCTCTTAGCTAATAAGTTCCTTTGTGAGCTATCTCTCGAGATTCAACTTTTTCTACGAATGACATTTTGAAAAGTTGTCTGGTAATGGTTACTGTAGTTAACTGAAGTTTGAAGTTAGGAGATGATTTATATTAAATTGAGTTTAAAAGGGTATCAGAATGCACTTTCTTTATAATGTCATAACCATATATTTATGAAAAAGCATTAGATGTTGTTTTCATTTAATAATTAGTTCTCCTTTTTTGACAAAAAAGAAGATATTTTGTGTAGAGAAATGAAGGTTAGGTATTATAAGGGAGGGGGTTCTTCCTAAACAAATCTATAATTAAAGATTTGTTGCTTTGATGAGATCTTGTATGTTGTTGTGTTTAAATTCATTGGCAGGTTTTATGTGACAAATTATATAGATTAATGGTTTAATAAAACAAGTAGTTTTATTAAAAGAAATTGATTAGCGTAGGCGAGGCCTTAGCTAATGTAGCCTTGGCTGATATTAGCGTAAGCCAGGCCCCAGCTAATATTAGCGTAGGCCAAGCCCTAGCTAACTTAGCCTTGGCTGATTTTAGTGTAGGCCAAGCCCTGGCTACTTGTAGCGTAGGCTAGGCCCCAACTAAATATAACGTAGGTCAGGCCTACGCTATAGTTAGCGTCAACCTTAGCATGGGCTAGCCTACGCAAATTAGTGTCAGTTTGGGCGCAAAATTTTGCTTCCAACGTTTTAGCGGGGTCCACGACACTAATGCTAAGCCAACACTAATTTGCTGTTTAGCGTCCGATTTTCCCATTTAGCGTGGGCTTTTGGCCTACGCTAATTACTGTTTTTTTTGAAGTGCTTGAGCATAAGATTCTCTACTTCAAGAGCCTCACTCTTATTACACATTTCTGTGTTTTCCCTAGAGAGATCCTTATATGCCCTACCTCGGATTCAGAACTGTCTGAAGAAGGAAGGCTTGCCATCAGACACAAATTGGCTTCTTCAGATGATTCATATTCTTCCTCTGAATTGGAGTCATCTAGATCCTCCCATGTTGAAATGAGACCTTTTTTCTTCTTGAAGAACTTCTTCTTCTTGAAGGATGGCTTCTTCAACTTTGGATAGTCTGCTTTTATATGACCTGGTTGCTTGCATTCAAAGCAAATTATTTTGTCAGAGGAGGGGGTGTCCTTACCTGACTTACCATTTTTTAATATGGAGGGTTGGTGGTTTTTGAACCTTCCCTTGTTCTGAAGCATCTTCTTGATCTTCCTGCTTAACAAGGCAAGATCTTCATCATCTTCAGAACTGCCTTCAGAATCCTCATCAGTTTCTGAGGCTTCTTCAACTTGCATGACTTTCATGGCTTCATGCCTAAGCTGCTTGGAATTGGTGTTCAATGCTAAAGATTTTTTCTTGGATTCATCTTCACCAAGTTCTAATTCATGGACTATGACAGATCCCAAAATTTCTTCCATTCTTAAGGTGTTTAAAATTTTAGCCTCTTAAATGGTAGTAACCTTGGGTCTCCAAGCCTTTGGCAAGCTCCTTAGAATCTTTCGATTATTATCTCCAGATTCATAGGTTCTACCTAGGGACTTGAGTCCATTAGTTTTGTCTGAAACCTACCATTCATTTGGTCAATGGTTACAGATTCTTGAATCTTGAACACCTCAAACTGATGAACAAGCATGCTAATCTTGGACTGCTTGACATTCTCAGTCCCTTCATGAGCTGATGCTAGCATATCCCAGATCTCCTTGGCCGAGTTGCATCCATGAACCTTCTCATACTCAGGTTTTTTTAGAGAACAAACTAAGTAGAGCTTGGCCTTTGCATCTAGCTCAACACATGCTTTCTGGTCACCTGTCTATTCAGCTTTAGGTATGGGCACTTCACCATGCATGGGAATGTAGTCACCCTCAGTAACTATATCCCATAGATCAATGTTGTTGCTCTGAATGAACAGTTTCATTCGATCTCTCCAATAATGGTAATCCACACCATTAAAAGCTGGAGGCCTTGTCACAGAGGCTCCTTTTGTGATATAGTGGTTGTTGCTTGTAGAGGTTTCCATCTGGGATCTTCTTCCTAAACACTGTTAGATACTCAACCTGAAGTTTAGCTCTGATACCAACTGTAGGAAAACACGTGGAAAAACTAGAAGGGGGTTGAATAGTGTTTCTATATAACTTTAACTTTTTTAGGAAACCATTTCTGAAAACTGGATTTTCTGAAAGATTTCATCATAACTGTATGAAGTGGTTTTAGACAACTTAAAATGATTTTCAAAAAGTTGTTTTAAAGTTTAAACTTTATAGAAATAGATTCAAATCATTTCTTGTTAGCTTAAAAACTTAATTGAAAGAGTTAAGAGATAAGAGAACTTAGCCAAGTATTTATCCTGGTTCACTCACTACCACTGTGAGCTACATCCAGTCCCAGTGCCAAACCTTGCAGCTGGATTTTCCACTAATCTCAAAATATTACAAGTATTCTTTTTTGTCAAGCCTCTTCAGGCTCTACTACAACCAAGTATTGTTTCCCAACAAGCCTCTTTAGGCTCAACAACCATGTATTGTTTAACAACCAAGCCTCTCCAGGCTCAACACCCAAGTGTTTAAGAATAAAAGATTGTTTATCCTTGGGAACTACAACCAGTTCATAGCTTAAACTGAGAAATGTACAATGATCTGAGTATAACTTAGGGTATGAAAGTTTTGTACAAGTATGAAATTTATCGGAGTGTTTTACAGCGTAAAACTTTGGCAGCGTATGGGCTCTTTAGTTCTTCATAGTTCTCTATTTTGCATAAGTCTTCATGAAGCTATTTATAACAGCAAGTGAGAAGTCTATTTAATACAACCGTTTAGAGATAACATTAAATCTTATTAATCCCGTTGTGAGACATCTCCTGATATCTTCTGACACAGTACAAGGTTGCAGTACTGTGCTGACTCTGTGCTGACACACTACAAAAATTGTGTAGTAGAACTTTCCTTTCTATTGCATGTAATTCAAACATTCTGAAAAGTCTCTGTTCTGCATGCCTTAAATAGTAAGTTGAATGCGTGTTGCAGAAGGCGTTGAATAAGACTTTAGTCTTCATCAGAAATATTAAGATGGTTTAACTCTTCAGATGACTTCTGATTTTAGACGCCCTGCCACGTCAGATGGCTTCAAAATAGCTATCAGCTTCAAATGGTTTCTGGCTTCAGATAGCTTGACACTTCAGATGGCTTTACTTCTTCAGACAACAGGCCACTTCAGATGGCTTCACTTCTTCAGACAGTATGCCACGTCAGAAAGCTTCTTGACTTAAGAAGGTCAACTTGTTGAAATAAGAATACACATTAAAAGCATAGGTAGTTTTGCATAAATGTCAATTAACCAAATTTGTTATTCATTAAAACATGGAAAGTGAGACTCAATCATTATTAAATACTTGATGATATTTTTTAGACTCAACATTTTGGCATAATGCTTTTACTTCAAATCAAAGTTTCAAATGAAGGAGAGGCCACTCCTATTTATAGGGGAAGGGGCGGCCAAAAAGGAGAAATAAAATGGAAGAAGTCTAAAATATACTCCTAATGGGATTTTAACCCATGACCTCCTACTCACATATCTAAGCTATATCCTAACCAATAAAGCCATCTAAATTAGCGCCCCTATGTAGGAAAAATAAAGGAAAATTACAAAATAAAAGGAAACTACAAGAAAGTCCTATTCTAGGGTGGTGCATAGGACCATGTGTCCTATTCCAGGGTCAAGGGTGTCCTTCTGTGGGATAGTGGTGTCCTTATGTAAGGTAGTGTCCCTAAAAATGTAGGTCACCAGCTTCCCCATATCCTCCTTGAGCTTTTTAGCCCTTCCTCTGGTCATAGGGCCACTGATGTCTCTAACAGCTATATCAGTGGGTGACTCCTGTGCATGCTACCATCCCCTCCCCCTTGCGAAGGATTTGACCTCAAATCTGGATAGTCATCACCTTTTGACAGGGAATAAAGTGTGACATTTTTCAAAAGCGCTCCACTACCACAAAGATTGAATCCTTCCCTCGTTGGGTCCTAAGTAATCCTTTGATTTTGCACTTTTATATTTTAAGCACCTATCACAATGTGTCTTAACTTGTGTGCTCATGTGTGGCCAATAAAAATGTTCTTGTAATACCCCCAAGGTCTTGGGTACACCAAAGTGCCCTATATGCCCTCCCTCATGGACTTCCTTGACCAACAACTCCCTAATGGAGCAATGAGGGATGCACAACCTATTTCCCTTGAAGAGAAATCCGTCGTGCCTATACAATCCATCCTTTGCCATTGTTTCACAAGCATTATATTTTTCAGCAAAGAATAAGTCATGCACATATTGAAGTTGGCTAGATGTATCTAGAAGGGGGGTTGAATAGACACTTTCAAAAATTGATTCCTGAAAAACATAAGGTAAAGTTGAGCTTAGCTCTCGAGCTTAGTACCTTGGAATCTCAGATTAACTTAGAGAACACAAATTAGAAAAGCTCAAGTTATATTTAAAAGAAAGATGTAAAGATAAGCTTGACAATTTAGTTGTGATTATTATTAAGATCTGTTATGTAAATTAAGTGAGTCAAGCTGAGCTTCAAATATTTGTAAGTGCAATTGTAAGTGAGCAAGATAGAGAGAAGAGATGCATAGAGATTTATCTTGGTTTACCCACTCCTTGGGCTACGTCCAATTCCCACAACCTTATGAGATTTCCACTATGACAACCTTGTCAATTACAAGTATTCTTTCCTGCCTCTTCAGGCTCACTCTCACACCAAGCTTAGGCACCTCCTAACTTAGTTGAGCTACAAGTATTCTTTCTTTGCCTCTTCAGGCTTCACCCTAAGCTCACGTACCTCCTGACTTTGGTGAGATACAAGTATTCTTTACCTTGCCTCTTTAGGCTCTACTCTTGCTCACACTCAGTCTAGGCACGCCCTAACGGAGTTGAGACTTTTACAACAATCAAGATATATTTTATATGAGATTGTTCTAGCTTAGACTACGAACACAATACGGATACTTAGTGAGCTCAGATAGGTATCACTCTCTAAGAGTTACAAGTAAAGAACTAATGTGAGAGATGATTAATGATACAAACTTAAGATTGACTCAAGCAAATGAGAGTGACTTGAGCTTAGCTTGAGACTGATTGATCAGGAATATTTAGTGTTGTCTCTCATTTTCTGTAGACTTGAGATTTACCTTTTATATCAAGGAAAACTAGTCATTAACTAGCCGTTGGAGAAGAGAGAGACTGCCTTATGCTTTTCTAACATGAGTACAGAACTTTTGGGTACGGGCTCACCAATGGCAGTGTACTTGCGTTGACTTGCCTTAGTTTCTGGATCTCATGTCTAAGTCTGAATCTCAATCTGAGTCTTACTTGCTAGGATCAGTCTTACTTTCTCATGTGAGTCTCAGTCTCTGCTATGCATCTATGTCTCAGTTTCAGTCTCAGTCTTAAGTCTACATGTTTCTTCAATCCTTTAGACCTTTGCAGTCAAGTTTTCCTCGTCTTTAATCTTATATTAATGTGATCATTTTTACTGCTTTTAGTCTTATGGTTTTTGTTCACATTATGGCTTTGTGTTTCTTGAATCTTAAGTGTTAATCCTTTGGATGTAGCTTAGTCCAGCATCTCAACTTGTTTTGTTTCATTAGAAACTTATCCTGGAACTTATGAGTCTAAAGTCTGCAAACACTTGTGCATACAGTTAGTAAAAACATAACCTCTTAGATATGCTTCTATGCTCTCACCCTTTTGGTAGTTTGATCTCATTAAAACCCTTAAGAAGTGAGTTTGTCTTAACACATATAATCCCTTTAAACTTTCGAATCCAAGTAGCTTTGCATCTAAGGTAGCTAGTAAGTTGTACCTCCTTGAAAGCGCATCATCCACTATGTTGGCCTTTCCTTTCTTATATTTAATGACATAGGAAAATTGTTCAAGAAATTCAACCCATTTTTCATGTCTTTTATTAAGTTTCCCTTGTCCTTTAATGTATCATAAGGATTCATGATCGCTATGTATCACAAATTCTTTAGGTAGGAGGTAGTGTTGCCATGTTTGAAGTGTCCTCACCAAAGAATAAAATTCATTGTCATAGGTGGGGTAATTCAACATTGCACCTTTGAGCATTTCACTAAAGTGGTCTATAGGATGTCCATTTTGCATCAAAACAGCCCCTATACCCTCATTAGATGCATCACACTTAATCTCGAAGGATTGGGAAAAATTTGGAAGTCCTAAGATGGGAGTTTGCATAAGTTTTTCTTTTAGTTTTTGGAAAGCATCCTTATGTGCCTTCTCCCATTTAAAACCCACATTTTTCTTAACCATTTCGTTAAGAGGAGTAGCAATTGTGCTAATGTTTTTTACAAACCTCCTGTAGAAGCTTGCCAAACCGTGGAAGCTCCTTACATCCCCCACAGATTTAGGGGTAGGCTATTCTTTATTGGCTTTGATTTTCTCTTCATCCACATGTACCCCATTTGAACTAATGACATAGCCTAAGAAAGTAACACTTTCTTTATAGAAAACACGTTTTCCAAGATTGGCTAATAAGTGTTCCTTTCTTAGAGTCTCAAGTACATTTCTAAGATGATTGACGTGTTCTTTACATCTTTTACTATAGATAAGTATATCATCAAAATAAACCACTACAAACGTGCCTAAGTAAGCTCGAAGTACATGATTCATTAGTCTCATAAATGTACTTGGTGCATTAGTCAAACCAAAAGGCATGACTAGCTATTCATATAGTCCATACTTTGTTTTGAATGTCATTTTCCATTCATCCCCTTCCTTGGTTCGAATTTGATGGTAGCCACTTTTTAAATATATTTTCAAAAATATGCAGGCTCCAAATAATTTATCAAGTAAATCATCTAAACGACGAATGGGATGACGATATTTAACTGTTATGTTGTTAACAACACGACAATCAGTGCACATTCTCCAAGTACCATCTTTTTTTGGTACTATAAGAACAGGGACAACACAAGGACTAAGAGATTCCTTAACCCAACCCTTATTAACTAATTCTCCTACTTGTCATTGTATTTCTTGGGTTTCAGTTTGATTAGTCCTATAAGCTGGCCTATTTGGTAAGACAACATTGGGTACCAAGTCTATTTGATGTTCAATTCCTCTAAGAGGTGATAACCCACATGGAATCTCTTTTGGGAAGATGTCCCCAAATTCTTCCAATAATTTCTTTGTATTTTGAAGAAGGTCTAGATCACCCAAAGGATCTTTTTCTTCCTCCTCATTGGTTTCCTTACTAAGGAGTAGGAACCAAGGTTGCTCATTGGACAAGTTTTTTTTTCTTGTTTTCCTTTACTATTAGAATCTTTTGTTACTTCTTTTTCTAATTCCTTTTCTATTTGTTTAGAGTTTTCTTTGTTATCTTTTTCTATTAACCTCCTAAGTTTTGTTTGGTCTTCCCTAACTTCACTTGAGGTCATAGGCATGAGGACAAATTTCTTTTCTAGGTGGTGGAACTTATAGGGATTTACGAACCCATCATGTTTTACCTTTCCCTCATATTGCCAAGGTCTTCCTAATAGGATGTGTGAGTTTTCTAAGGGTGTTACATCAAAGGTCATTTCATCTTTATACTTCCAAATATTGAACCATAAGCTCACTTGCCTATCCACCTTAAATTCTTCCTCATCACTCACCCATTTAAGTGTATAAGGTTTTGGATGTGGGGTAATGGGTAAGTTTAGCTTGTTAACTAACCTAAGGCTAGCTAGTTTGCTACTACTACCTCCATCTATGATCACTAGACATACCTTATCTTCAATGTGGCACCTAGTGTAGAATAGGTTCTGTCTTTGGCTCTCTTCTTCCCCCAAGGGTGTTTCTATGGTTTTCCTAAGCATCATTGTTACCCTTTCCCCTTGCCTCCTTCCTTCCATACTCCTAAATTGATTTTAAGTGAAAACTTTTAAGGTCCTTACCACTCACTAAGTGTTTACAATCAATGGAATGTAATCACTCGTGTATGTCACTCTTTTTGGCTTTTCTAAGGTGAAGTATTCTTGTCTCTTCTACTCGAGTAAGGTTGGTTTGATATTTCAAAGACGAACAGTGAGACTCAAGCTAACTCTACCCAAATTTTTGGAGTGCACGAGCACATAAATTATCTAAGGGAACTAGAAGTTGCCTAAGACAAAACAAGAATGGACAAGACAAACAAGAAAAGCTAGTTATGAAGAAGGCTTATACACAAGATTCGATGGTCAAAAAAGACAAACAAACACACAAGAATTGCAAAGAGAACTATTTTTTGGTTTAATTTTCTATTTTAAGAAAAGTTGCCAAAATAGTTGTTTCTGTAAAAAAAACAGGAGTTTACAACTCAAAATAACTGTATACAAGGTAATGAAAGGAAAAATTACAGTAAATTGAAAATTGTATTGTTGGGCTACTTTTTACTGTTTTTCTATATTTTTTGACCTTTTTTACTTTTGGGTGTCTTTTTGACTTTTTCTTCTTTTCTTTGTCTTTTACACCCTTTTTCCTTTTTGCGCCTCTTTTTGTATATTTGGCTATATATCTTTTTTTAATTCTTTTCACTTCTTTTCTTTTTCTTCGTCTATTGCCCCAACAGAAAATTAAAGAAATATTTAAAAATTTAATAGAAATAGAAATCTACCTAAAATAAAATTTGTAAGAATTTTGCCTATAAAAATAGACCAAAACGGTACCAAAAACTGAAAGGAATTGTTTGTTCTCTAAAATTGCTTATGCAAAATGGAATGACAACTTGAATCAAAATTTGCACCATAAATTGCTTAGCATGCACCTTGGATTACACAAAAATTTTGCATATAACAATTTAAGCATGGTGGATTGATTTTATGGTTCAAAGCAGAGAAATACAGTAAAACATCAACAATCAAATTTGGTGATAGAATAGAAGAATAACAAACAGAACAAGAGCAGAATATTGTACAAACCCAACCTAAACTTATGTGTTTTGCGTAATCAAATAGGTGTTTCCTAAGGTTGTGCTAACGCTCAAATCCAAATTTGCAATCAGAATAGAAGAATAACAAACAGAACAAGAGCAGAATATTGAACAAAACAAGGCCAGAAAATGCGCATAAAATGGCAAATAAAGAAGAGAAAATTGCGCAAAATTAAAGAGCAAGAATGTAAAGGGGAAAACTGAAATTAAAAGGATGGGGAGGATTGAAAGTAAATGACAGAAAATAAAATGACTGAAAATTAAGAGCGAAATAGTAAAGAGATGAATATGGATGAACAATTATATGGAGGAATGCACAATTATCAAGTTGGATTAGGGAAGAAATGTAGGTGAATGATCATTGGAAAATGAAGACAACAATGCCTCCACTTACCACAATCCACCACAAACAAGCAGTTAATTCAAGGAAGTAGTTCAAGAACAATCAAGAAGTACTATGAACATTTGAGCAAGCATATTATCAAACACCTAGAGGGGTGGGATTAGCGGTCCAAAACAACCCCCTATACTAGCTCAAATCAAGCACAGAGACAGGCAAACAAAAGCTGCAATGCAGCAGAAAAGCACCTCGAGCTCAGAACAGTCCACAAGTCCAACAATTACATGGAAACCAAAAATTCTACACCTATTAAGTGCACACATCCGCGGCCAAAATGGTGAAAGAGACTCCCAAACAGCTCCATATTCAAGAAACTCTGATTACAACTTGATAGCACCCCCTTTCCCAGATCTAGAATTGTAGCCAAAGTGCACAAAAATAGTGTTAGAATCGGTTCAAAGTGATGAAAATGGGTGCAGTAGGTCGAGGCTTTAAAGTAACCAAAAGGAAGAAATTAAAGAGAAAATGGAGAAGGATAGGAATGGTGATGAACACCACTGGTGTAGGCAACCCCCACAGTAGATAAGTTTAAGTGCTAGACGCCACTGATTCAGGAGAATCAGATAAGTCTCTGGATGGTTTGACCAAGAACCACCAAGCCTTCTCTACTCATAAGGTTGAGGAGGAACTTTGTCATAATGCCTTTACTTCAAATCAAAGTTACAAATGAAGGAGAGGCCACTCCTATTTATAGGGGAAAAGGTGGCCAAAAAGGAGAAATAAAATGGAAGAAGACTAAAATATACTCCTAATGGGATTTGAACCCATTACCTCCTACTCACTTAGCTAAGCTATCTCCTAACCAATAAAGCCATCTAAATTAGCGCTCCTACATAGGCAAAATAAAAGAAAATTATAAATAAAAGGAAAATACAAGAAAGTCCTACTCTAGGGCGGTGGATAGGATCATGTGTCCTATTCCAGGGTCAAGGGTGTCCTTCTGTAGGATAGTGGTGTCCTTCAGTAGGGTAGTGTCCCTAAAAATGTAGGTCACCAGCTTCCCCATATCCTCCTTGAGCTTCTAAGCGCTTCCTCTGGTCATAGGGCCACTAATGTCTCTAATAGCTGTATCAGTAGGTGACTCATGTGCCATCCAATCAGTAGTGCTCGAGTGTTTGATTAGAAGTTTGGATTTGGAATATAGTATGCTTAGGGTTTCACCAACCCTTTTGTTGTTGTCTTGTACATTCATGGTTCATACTTGGATAAAATGTTGGTAATGACTGTGGGATTTTGGTTATAGGATTCACATGTTGGAGTTTCATTATAGTTATGAGAAGGCTCTCGCTTGAGCGAGACTGCCTTTTTTGCGGCACGTTATTTATCTTGCTCAAGCGAGGATTCCTCGCTTAAGCGAGAACGCCCAAATCCAGTTTTTAAAAATAGATTTGTGAGGGTTTTGCCCTCACTCTTCTCCTTCTTCTTCACTTGTAAAGAGAGTAAATAGAGAGGGAACGGGAGATCGAAGGGAGAAGCTTGGATTGAAGCCTCAAATCTCTAGAGAAGCCTTGGATCATCTTCCCCCACCTCTCAATCATCCTATTTCTCCTACTCTTGAGGTGAATGTTGTCACCCACTCACTATCATCTTGCTTGCCCATTGTATGCCCCCTATTCTTCTTCCCCCTTTGCTTATTTTCTTGTTTGTGAGTGGTATTACTTGTTTCTAGGGCTATTAAATATCTTCTTGGGTTTCATGTATTGGTGCTTGTAAACCCTAGAGTATGTGTAAGTTTGATTGCAAGTATCCATGAAACAACTGAAGTTGGCTGA
The DNA here is from genome assembly GCA_026901365.1 of Sesbania bispinosa. Classification (NCBI taxonomy): domain Eukaryota; kingdom Viridiplantae; phylum Streptophyta; class Magnoliopsida; order Fabales; family Fabaceae; genus Sesbania; species Sesbania bispinosa. Next base: position 2,482,728 of record QLOH01000035.1, read on the forward strand.
TTGTATCTATAAGGGGGGTTGAATAGAGACTTTTAAAATTTTGTTCCTGAAAAAACACTTAAGCTCAAGCTGAGACGTATTCTCAAGTTTAATAACTTGGAGGCTCAAAAGGTTAGATAAGACGTCTTAACTTAATATAATTGTCAATTATGTAAGTGTGAATCTCAGCAGTTAAGACACTATGAATTAATCAAGTTTAATTCGTTTTGAATAGATACGTCTCGGTATTAAATGTGCAATATAAATAAAGAGATAAGGGAAAGAGATGCACACTAATTTATCCTGGTTCACCCACTCCTTGGGCTACGTCCAGTCCTCACAACTTGTGAGATTTCCACTATTGACAACCTTGTCAATTACAAGTATTCTTGTTGCCTCTTCAGGCTCACCCTCACACCAAGCTTAGGCTCTCCTACCTTGGCTGTGAAACAAGTATTCTTCACTGGGCCTCTTCAGGCTTCTTACAACTCACACTAAGACTAGGCTCTTTCGTATCTCAGCTGAGATAACTTATAGAGATTGATAGAATGATGAGTATCTAGCTTACAACATACAAGGTATGGATAAACAGTGAGACCAGCTAGGGATATTCTCTTTTACAAAAGTAGGAATTTAAGATCTTGAAAGAGAATAGATGAGACTACAAAGGTGTTCTCAAGTTGAGACTGTATCTAAGATGAGTATGGCTTAAGACTGACTTGAGATGTAGTTGAGATGCAAAGATTTCTTTAATATTCAGCGTATTCTTTCTCTCTTCTTCACTGTTGATTCTATCATTTAATTCAAATGAAACTAGTCGTTATATGGCCGTTGGTGTCCATTGCAGAGAGAGAAGAGTGTCCTGCCAAAAGGTATTGTGCGCACTGCCTTGTGTCAGCATGTGCAATGTCCTTGTCTTGACTTCTGTTGATTCCTTGTGCCTTGTGTCCTTAGGCTGAGTCTGAGTCTCAGGCTTTGTCTAATGGCAACTCTTGCATCTGAGTTTTGGTCTCAGTCTTGGGCTCTCATCCGAGTCTCGGTTCTTCTATGTAGGCTTGCGTCTGAGTCTCAGGCCTGCGTCTGAGTCTCAGGCCTGCATCTGAGTTATGCATCTGAGTCTGACTCTCAGTCTGAGTCTAACTTTGGATCTTACTTGCTTAGTAGCTCTTGTTTTTGTCTTTATCTTGACAAATCTTGATTCTGGATTTATACATTTCATGCTTCAAAGAATGACTTTGAGCTGATTCATATCCTTGGCAACCTCTCAGCATAATAGATTTTATCCTGTAAATTTAAAGTCCGGAATTCTGCAAACACTTTGAGCAAACAGTTAGTAATAAGAAGATTCATGACATGCTTTGCTTTTGCAACCTCTTTCCTTGATGGTTTGCCTTCATTAAAAATATTAGGAGTGAGTTTGTCTTAACAACAACTGTCTATACATACCATGCCATTCGCATTCATTGATGTATATATTGTTGAGTCTCACAAGATAATTATCAGAAATTTTTCTTGAGTCTCATGCTCTTAGAAATTTTAATGGATTACAAATATAAAACATAATGATGTTTATAAGAATATCCTCTCACAAACATTATGCTTAATTTCAGATAAATAGTGTTGAGAAGGATCATCTGAAAGGTTTCAGAATGTCTTAGGGCCAAACATCATCGGAAGTGTTTCATCGTCTGAAATCGATAAAGTCTAACATATTGGTTGCATCTGAAGGCTGAAGATATCAGAATCAAATGAAGACCTTTTGAAGACGTTGCTGTCTATGCAGAACGATCATCTTCTTGGTCTAACCTATTTCAGCACAAGAATCAGACATGCTTTTATACCTCGTTCAAGAGTATTGCACAAATAAGGAAATTCTGCAACGCCTGCTGCACCTGCAACGAAAAAGCATTGTATGCGCAGAACCTGCACCTGAAAAGTGTCCCAAGTTTTGCTGGAAAAGAAACCCAACGTCTTTGAGCATTTAATGCTATTAGACAACGGGAAACAGAGTATCAAAGGCTATATAAAGGCTCGTGAATTTGAAGATCAGTAGCAATTAAGAGAAAAATTCTGAGTCCTTACGCTGCAAAAACGTTGTGAAAAATCACTCTGATAATTTCTTGTACAATCTTATTTCATACCCTGAGTTAATCTCAGTTTGTACTTGAGTTCTAGCTATCATCTGAGATAGTTTTATAGAACATTTTCTGTTTAGCTTAAACAGTTTGGGTTATAAGCCTGGATAGGCTTTCTGTATAAAGAATACTTGGGTTTTACACTTGGATAAGTGTTTGAGAGCCTGAAGAGGCTTGGTGAAAGAAAGAATACTTGTGGTAGAGCCTGAAGAGGCTTGACAGAAAAGAATACTTGTAATTCTTGCAAGAATAGTGGAAATCCATTGGCGGGTTGCCTATGGGACTGGACGTAGCTCACGGTGGAAGTGAGTGAACCAGGATAAATTTGGTTGTGTTCTCTCTTTCCCTTAAACTCTGTGAATTCAGTTTTTCTTCTAACCAAAAAGGGGTGTGAAAAGTATTTTAATCAGAGAACCTTAATCTTTTCAAAGGTACATTTACAAGCAAATTTTAAGTCTGAACTCAAGTTCAGAAGATACAGCAAAAACATCATATCGTAATTCATCGTCTGAAGATTTTCTGAAACGTCTTTCTGAAAAAGTTTTCTAAAGACTTAAGGCTTCCATTGAAACATTATTCAACCCCCTTCTAGTGTTTCCCTGTGTGTATTTTCAGTTGGTACCAGAGCTTAACCTCGGGGTTAGCACCAAATCAGCGCGGAGGTCAGATCAAATGGAACCTTCCAACAGCAACAGATAGTACATCACTGAAGGAGCCTCTATTACGAGACCCCCTGCATTCAATGGAGTGGACTACCACTACTGGAGGGATCGTATGAAGTTGTTAATTAAGAGCAACAACATTGATGTATGGGATGTGGTCACTGATGGAGACTATGTTCCTATGCATGCTAAAGTGCCCATACCTAAGGCTGAATGGACCTTAGAGCAGAAGGCTAGAGTTCAGTTAAATGCCAAGGCAAAACTCTATCTGATATGTTCATTGAACAAATCAGAATATGAAAAGGTTCATGGATGTTCATCTGCCAAGGAGATCTGGGAGACATTTGCAGCTGCCCATGAAGGGACAGAGACTGTCAAGCAATCCAAGATCAGTATGCTTGTACATCAGTATGAGATGTTCAAGATGGAAGAGTCTGAAACTATAGACCAAATGTTTGGAAGATTTCAGACAATAACCAATGGACTCAGGTCTTTAGGTAGAACCTTTGAATCTGGAGACAACAATCGAAAGATTCTAAGGAGTTTACCAAAGTCCTGGAGACCCAAAATTACAGCCATTCAAGAGGCCAAAGATTTAAATTCTCTTAGAATGGAGGAACTATTGGGTTCTCTCAAAGTTCATGAGGTTGAACTTGGGGAAGATGACACCAAGAAGAAATCACTGGCATTGAACTCATAGGCCAGACAGTCTAGGCATGATAGCATGAAGGCTATGCAAGCAGAGGACACTTCAGATGATGATACTGAATCTGAAGGTTGTTCAGAAGATGATGATCTTGCTCTTCTCAGCAAGAAAATAAAAAAGATGCTCCAAAGAAAAGAGAGATTCAAAAGATTTCAACTTTCTAGGTCAAAACCAGGTAAACGAAGTAGAGATTCTTGTAACACTGGCAAAATTACCTGTTTTCAGTGCAAACAGCCAGGTCATATGAAGGCTGATTGCCCAAAGCTAAGAAAGCCAACTTTTCAAAAGATGAAGTTCTTCAAGAAGAAGAGAGGATTGATGGCTACATGGGAAGATCTGGATGATTCCACTTCAGAAGAAGAGGATGATATTTCAGAAGAAGCAAACTTGTGTTTGATGGCAAGTCTACCCTCCTCAGACAGTTCAGACTCTGAGGTAATTCCACAAACTTTGCAAGATCAGTATGATGGGCTTGTTGAAAGTAGCAGAGAGCTTTTTAATGAATTTAAAGAACTTTCAAGAGCTTTTACTCAAGCTGTTGAAGAAAATGAGAAGTTGCAAAAAGAAAATCTTGCTCTCAAGGAATGACTACTTCAGCAAGATCCAAATAGTTCTGATAATCTTGTGAAAGAAAATAAAAAACTCAAAAAGCAAGATTAAAGAATTAACTCTGGATCTAGCCAGATTTTTCAAAGGAACTGATAATCTGAATAGATTATTAGGCTCTCAAAGGCATTCCTTAGACAAAAGTGGTTTAGGTTATTCAGAAACATCTTCTTCTGAATCCTTAAATTTTATAGTGCCTGATAAAGGACTTAAGAAAGGTAATGGGTGTTCCAATTGTGGAAAGCTTGGACATGTTCAGTCTCAGTGCAGATACAAAAGGAAAACAAGACCCAAAACTAACAAAAGAGGACCCAAGAAGGTATTGGTACCTAAGAGTTTAATTGTTCCTGTTGCAGATGTGTTTAACAGGACAAAAGAAACACCACAAATGGTACCTGGACAGTGGGTGCTCGCGACACATGACGGGAGAAAGATGTTTGTTCCAAAACCTTAGACCCAAAGCTGGTGGAGTGGCCACCTTTGGTGGAAATCAGCAAGGGAAGATCACTGGTATTAGGACAGTAGGTATGGCTCCTCTTTCCCTGATTAAGAATGTACTTCTTGTTGAAGGTTTACAACACAATCTTCTGAGCATATGTCAATTATGTGACAGTGGATATGTTGTGTCTTTCACCAAAGAAGGATGTATAGTCAAGGATGCCTCAGATCATATCCTCTTTTCTACTAAGAGACACAATAATGTGTACAAGATTGATCTAGAGGAACTTGCAACTCAAAATATGAAGTGCTTTGTTTCAATTGAAGATGAAAAATAGATTTGGCATCAGAAACTTGGGCATGCCAGCTTGAGATTGATCTCAAAGTTAACCAAACACAATCTGGTTAAAGGCTTACCCAAGCTTTCATTCAAATCTGATATTTTATGTGAAAATTTTCTGAAAGGGAAACAAACAAGACACTATTTTTAAGAGTAAAAATGTTGTTTCAACTAGCAGACCTTTGGAACTGCTTTCACATGGATTTGTTTGGACCTACTAGAACTGAGAGTCTTAGAAAAAAGAAATATGGATTGGTCATTGTTGATGACTATACAAGATTCACATGGGTGATATTCCTAAGAAGCAAAGAGGAAACCTTTGAGAAATTCACAAAGTTCTGTAAGAAGGTGCAGAATGAAAAAGGAATCTGCATTTCTGCTATCAGAAGTGATCATGGTGGAGAGTTTGAAAACTCAAGCTTTAGACTGTTCTGTGATGAGAATGGGATCTCACACAATTTCTCTGTGGCTAGAACTCCTCAGCAAAATGGGGTTGTTGAGAGAAAGAACAGAAGCTTGCAAGAGATGGGAAGAACCATGCTCATTTCAAGCAATCTACCCAGATCCTTTTGGGCAGAAGCTGTTCACAAGCATGTTACATTCAAAACAGAATTTTGATAAGACCAATTCTCAAAAGGACTCCATATGAATTGTGGAAAGGAAGAAAGCCCAACATTTCCTACTTCCATATCTTTGGATGTGAGTGTTTTATACTTAACACTTAAGATGATTTAGGAAAATTTGATGCTAAGTCTGATAAAGGTGTCTTTATTGGATATTCTGAAACTTCTAAAGCTTACAGAGTATAGAACTCAAGAACTTTAGCTGTGGAAGAATCTATTAATGTAAGATTCAATGACTTTAAAGAGAATGATAGGGAACTATCAGATCTAGAAGAGGATTTTGCAGATATGGAGATAAATCCAGATGTTAAATTTGTAAGATCATCTGAAGGACCTGCTGAGCAAAAGATTGAGTCTGTTTCTGAAGCTGGACCTTCTCAAACCAACATTGTTGATTCTCAGACAGAGGTTATACCTCCTCACAATTGTGACTGGAGATACATGACTCATCATCCAAGAGAGCAAATCATAGGAGATACTTCATAAGGAGTTAGAACAAGATCAAGGCTCAGAAGCTTGAACAATCTTGCACTTCTTTTTGAAATTGAACCTAAAATTATTGAGGAAGCTTTGCATGATGAAGGGTGGATCCTAGCCATGCAAGATGAGCTGAATCAATTTGTTAGGAGTGATGTCTGGACACTTGTGCCTAAACCCCATGGGAAAACTATTATAGGAACTAAATGGGTGTTCAGAAAGAAGCTGTCAGAAGAAGGAAAGGTGATCAGAAACAAGGCCAGGCTTGTTGCTCAAGGCTATAATTAGCAAGAAGGTATTGATTTTACTGAAACTTTTGCTCCTGTAGCGAGGCTTGAAGCCATTAGAATTTTACTATCTTATGCAGTAAATAATGGCATCACCCTATATCAGATGGATGTTAAGAGTGCCTTTCTCAATGGCTTTATTGAGGAAGAGGTCTATGTTAGACAACCACCAGGTTTTGAAGATACTACTTTTCCAGAACATGTTTTCAAACTAAAAAAGACTCTTTATGGTCTGAAACAAGCACCAAGAGCTTGGTATGACAGATTGAGCAATTTTCTCATCAAAAATGGTTTTCAAAGGGGAAAAGTAGATACAACTCTTTTTAGAAAAATGTCTAACAAAGATTTCATTCTCTTTCAGATATATGTGGATGACATTATTTTTGGTTCTACTGATTCATCTCTATTCAAGGAGTTTTCTAAGCTCATGCAATCTGAATTTGAAATGAGCATGATAGGGGAACTCAAGTTCTTCCTAGGACTTCAGATTAAGCAACAATCTGATTGTATATGGATCCATCAGGAGAAATATACTAAGGAAATGCTTAAGAAGTTCAACATGAATGATTGCAAGCCTTTGACAACTCCTATGCATCCCTCAATTGTTCTTAACAAAGATGAAGGAGAGGAAGCAGTAAATCAAACTTTGTACAGAGGAATGATTGGTTCATTACTGTGTCTAACAGCAAGCAGACCTGACATTATGTTCAGTGTATGTCTCTGTGCTAGATTTCAGTCAGATCCAAGAGTTTCTCATTACAAAGTTGTAAAGAGAATTTTCAGATATTTAAATGGTACTACTAATCTTGGTCTTTGCTATAAGAAGAGTAAGGATTGCAGGTTAGTGGGATTTTGTGATGCTGATTTTGCTGGAGATAGAACTGAAAGAAAATCAACTAGTGGAGGATGTCATTTCATTAGTGATAACATGATCAGCTGGTCCAGCAAAAGGCAAAGCACAATTGCACTTTCAACAGCTGAAGCTGAATATATTGCTGCAGCCAATTGTTGTTCACAACTGTTGTGGGTAAAATATCAGTTAGAAGATTTTAATATTGATGTTAAGTCTATTCCTGTGATGTGTGATAACACTAGTGCTATTAATTTATCCAAGAATCCCATTCAACATTCTAGGGCAAATCATATAGAAATCAAGCATCATTTCATTAGAGACTATGTTCAGAAAGAAGTTTTTGATATAAAGTTCATTGATACTGATCATCAATGGGATGATATATTCACAAAGCCTCTTACTGAAGATAGATTTAAGTTCATAAGAGATAATCTGAATATCTTAGCTTTGTCTGAAAATTAATTGATTGCTTCTGAACATGCATCATCTGAATGTATGACTGCATCTGAACATGCATCATCTGAAACATGTGGTGCATCTGAAGAAATTTAGTCTGATGACGTGGCAAGCTGAAACGTTTGATCTCCCTCTCTAAGAAACTGCTCACAGCACGATCACACATTCTCCAAGACTGCAACTGCCAGCATTAAAGCTGTTTTGAGGCTATTTAAGGGAGATGACTGAGACATTCAAGACTATTTCTATCATTGTCTCTTTCTCTCTGCAATCTGTTGAGATTTCTCGTGCCCTAAGTTCTTCGTCTTCGTCTTTCTCAAGCTCTCGTCAATGGCGTACAAGAAATCTGCAGGATGTCAAGTCCTACCTTCTAGTACCATTAACCTGGATGATCTAGCAGCTGGTGGCGTCAACCTCTATGATACCTTCGACTCATGTGGCTGGACTGACTATTTCTCAGTTATTGACTGTGCTTGGCATGAACAGAGTGCCATCGACTTCTGGGAAAATTCTAAGGATATTTCAACTCCAGATGGAAAGTATCAAGGTCTAAAGACTACAGTACTGGGTGTAACGGTGGTAGTTGATGAAAATGTGCTTGCGCAAGTGACTGGTATTCCCAACTCTTGTGAGATGTTTGTGCCTGACTGGGAGCTGAGGAATGGAGGTGTGAAGAAGTTCAACAAGAAGCTATATGGGACGGAAGACCCTATTGAAATGAAGAGCTCCCTCATGCATCCCAAGGCTCGGATTTTGCATTCTATTCTTCATTGTTGTGTGGTGCCCAAGCATGGAAGCAAGAATCATGTTTCAGAACTTGAAAGATTCTGTGTGATTCATCTCCTGGACAAGAAGCCCTTGAACCTTCCCAGGATTATTCTCTACAATATGCTGAAGAGAGTGAATGATTCAGCATCAAGCTACACTCAAACCACTCTTATCACCAAAATCCTGCTGAAGTACAATGTTCCTATTGAGAGACTCTATGACCCCAACAAAAGTCTTTAAGAAGTAGAGATCAAAGGTGGCTCAGAAGGAGATAAGCATTCAGAAGGAAGTTCCTGCTGTTAATGAAGTTCAGGTCAATGTGTCTGAACCTGCTCAAAATTTGCTTGCACACACTGAGATTGTGGCTCAAACAACTGAAGCTTCTACTGTTGCTACTCAGCCTACTCTCACTGAAGAAGGTCAGGTAGAGGATAGCAACAAGGTAGACTCTGAACATCTTAGAGCTGTTGAGGTGTCCTTGCCTATCCAAGTCATTCCCCTTGCTACCAGGCTACCTGAATCTGACATCAGAAAGGTGGTAGAAGAGATAGAAGAAGAAGAAAGAAAGAAGAAAGATGAACAAGAAAAGCAAGACTATGCACTTGCTGTTGCTGCTCAGCAAGCTGTACTAGAGGATGCTAGACTTGAGCAAGAATCCAGGCTCAAGAGAAGAAGAGCCAGTGCTCAATCTAGGAGGCATAAGAGAAGAAGACTCCTTGCTCCTATTGTTGATGATGCCCCTCAGAGGGTTACTAGAAACAAAAGCATTCAGTAAGAGGATGCAGTCGCTTTTCAGAAGGAGGCTGAGGATCAAAGAAAGAAGAACCTGGAGGAATTGAAGAAGAAGAAACGAGCTGATGAAGGTCCTGTAGCTCCTTCTAAGAGGCCTAGAGTCTTATTTGATAATGCGACTACTTCAGAGGATGAAGCTCCTGCTCCTCCACCTAAAGTAGTAAAGTTAACACAAGAAGTGCCTCCACCCTCACCATCTCATTCATCATCATCATCATCATCTCCACTCTCAGGCTATTCAGAGTTAAATTTTGCAGAGCCAAGCTATGGATGGATGGGAGGAAATATTCCTCTATCTAGGGTTGAGCTGCTGAAAGAGAAGCCCAGAGATTTGACTAGAGAACCTACATATTATCTTGATCTGAATTTCAAAAATAATGAGCAAATGATGTGGGCTGCTGAGGTGCCTCACAAGTTGTACAATGTACCCTTTCAGCAAAGGCTGGGAGTACCTAAATTCCCTAATTTGTATGAAGAGCTGCAGTTTTTCAAGGATGTTGCACCCTTGCTTTCAACACCTCCTTCCAGGCTTATTTTGGAAACTGGTGTTGAAGCTAGGCAAAGAAGATTGCACAACTCGGGGGGGAGTAAGTATCTCAGATTTCATGGAACAAATAAAGAATGGTGTTGTCACCCATAACCACGGATGGAGGTTACTGGACCCATTCTCTCAGGATCAACATGTTCTATCATATGAAGAATGGATTATTGTCAGGATGCTGTGTCTTGAAGCTGAACTGGTAGACAAGTACAGTGGCTCCTTTGGTGAGAAGGACTTCAGACCACCAAGGAATGTGCATACAAAGTTGTCTACTTCCATTCTGGTGAATCCTGATAGGATTGTTCCTAGGTATCTATATGCTGACTCTTATCAGAATAATGGCAAGTCCATTACTTCTGAAGGGGGAGAGCCCCCAAGAGAATTGTCTGAAGAAGACTGGAACAATCTTACTGAAGATGTATTTGCTGAACAAGGCATGAATCACTCCTTGTATGAAGCCATGTGGAATTATCACTGGAAGATTATGGAGAAGAATGGAAGTTGTTCTGGTGTCAAATGGGATGATTTTGATTCCATGGTGAAGGTTGGCAAGAACACCACCCAGAAGACTCCTACATTCTTCAGAGGAAGATTTCCTACATATAACTTTGACCATGTTTTCAATCTGCATCATGAATGGGTCATGACCAAATATGTTGGTGATCAACCTTATTTTGTGAAGGTGATTGATCCTAAAAGGCTCAATCTTTCACCTGGTTTCAATTTCTTCAGATATGCCAGAAGATATATCACTATACTCTTTTATGAAGAAAATCTGGAAGCTAAGTTGGTTGCCCTGACAAGAGAAAATAGAGCTCTAGAAGTTCAAAATGCAAAGCTTCTACATAGGACTGATGAGATTCTTGATGCTCAGGCTCAGATCAAGGCTGGTCAAGATGAGCTTAAGGCAGCTGTGACAGCAAACTTGAGAAGCAAAGGCTAGCAATGCAAGAGAAGTTTGAGCAAGCTTTCACTAGATTGAGATCTAGTTAATGATGTAGTCATGTTTCAGACTATGTTTCTTTTTTGCTCAAACAATCTGGTTCTACTGCATGAGCTTTGCATGAGCATTTATTGCTGGTTGCTTTTATTGCTTTTAAGTCTTAACTACTATTTTTTCTGTCTTATAATGTCTGTTACTGACCCTTTTCATTGATGACAAAAGGGGGAGTAATTGAGACTGGGGGAGTAATGAATATACGTGGTTGAGAATATATTTTAGACTAACAGTATCTGAAAGTGAAAGGTGCATAGTAAGAAAGACAAAGTTTCAAGGAAAGCACATTTCAGACGCAAATGGGATATGTGATTAAGGGGGAGAATTCTTTTACTCTTACTCTCTATTAAATTTCTATCCCTACTATATTTTATATTTGTCATCATTAAAAATGGGGAGATTGTTGAGTCTCAGAAGATAATTATCAGAAATTTATCTTGAGTCTCATGCTCTTAGAATTTTTAATGGATTACAAATATAAAACATAATGATGTTTATAAGAATATCCTCTCACAAACATTATGCTTAATTTCAGATCAACAGTGTTGAGAAGGATCATCTGAAAGGCTTCAGATCGTCTTAGATCCAAACATCATCTGAAGTGTTTCATCGTCTGAAATCGATAAAGTCTAACATATTGGTTGCATCTGAAGGCTGAAGATATCAGAATCAAATGAAGACCTTTTGAAGACGTCGCTGTCTATGTAGAATGATCTTCTTCTTGGTCTAACCTATTTCAGCACAAGAATCAGACATGCTTTTATACCTCGTTCAAGAGTATTGCACAAATAAGGAAATTCTGCAACGCCTGCTGCACCTGCAACGAAAAAGCATTGTATGTGCAGAACCTGCACCTGAAAAGTATCCCAGGTTTTGTTGGAAAAGAAACCCAACGTCTTTGAGCATTTAATGCTATTAGACAACGGGAAACAGAGTATCAAAGGCTATATAAAGGCTCGTGAATTTGAAGATCAGTAGCAATTAAGAGAAAAATCCTTTGAGTCCTTACGCTGCAAAAACGCTGTGAAAAATAACTCTGATAATTTCTTGTACAATCTTATTTCATATATTGAGTTAATCTCAGTTTGTACTTGAGTTCTAGCTATCATCTGAGATAGTTTTATAGAACATTTTCTGTTTAGCTTAAACAGTTTGGGTTATAAACCTGGAGAGGCTTTCTGTATAAAGAATACTTGGGTTTTACACTTGGATAAGTGTTTGAGAGCCTGGAGAGGCTTGGTGAAAAAAAGAATACTTGTGGTAGAGCCTGAAGAGGCTTGACAGAAAATAATACTTGTAATTCTTGCAAGAATAGTGGAAATCCATTAGCGGGTTGCCTTTGGGACTGGACGTAGCTCACGGTGGAAGTGAGTGAACCAGGATAAATTTGGTTGTGTTCTCTCTTTTCCTTAAACTCTGTGAATTCAGTTTTTCTTCTAACCAAAAAGGGGTGTAAAAAGTATTTTAATCAGAGAACCTTAATCTTTTCAAAGGTACATTTACAAGCAAATTTTAAGTTTGAATTCAAGTTCAGAAGATACAGCAAAAACTTCAGATCGTAATTCATCGTCTGAAGATTTTCTGAAACGTCTTTCTGAAAAAGTTTTCTAAAAACTTAAGGCTTCCATTGAAACACTATTCAACCCCCCTTCTAGTGTTTCCCTGTGTGTATTTTCATATACATATATAAGCATTGAGAATATCTCCAAGAATTCATGGGCTATTGGCCAAGAAAGTTTATGTCACAAAGTCTTCAGACCATCACAGGGTCTTCAGACCACCACATGCCTCTGACCAATCAGTTATATGAAGAACGAGGTAACCATATCGAACTATCAGGCAAGAGGGAGATGAGGGGACCTCAAGCTAAAAATGACAACATGCATTATTCATTGATTAACAACAAAACTTAATCATAGTTGGCCCTGGACAACAGTCCTTGGTCACATGGTCGAGCACTCAATCATAGTCACAGCTAGAGAAAAGACCCCGGGTGTCGGGTAAAAACAAATCACAGTCATGTTTGCATAATTTCTTAGTCATTGTTCATGTCTTGGGATTGCGAGTATGTTGACTACTGCATCTCATTTGTATGCTACCCTACACTGCATGTTTCATCACACTCACTGGGACGTAAGTCTTACCACACATTTTGTGGAACATTTTAGTTATGCAGGTTGCCCAGCAAGAGCATGGAAAGGTAGACTTAAGCCTAAGGATGAATGATTTACCCTAGAAGTTACATGAGCTAGAGTAGGTAGAATTTTGTATAGGAAAGAAGATACTAATTGAGTTAGCTATTCTTTTTTTTTTATAGCCAATTAATGGCCAATATTTGTATAATTGTATGTTTGGAAAGTTTCGCTTAAGTAAACATTGGTTACCTAAGCTTTGCATGTGTTATATGTTTACGATATCGGTAATGTCACGAAAATAATTTTAGGAATTTAGAAAGGTCCTTTCAACGGGCATTATTCATAGGCTTATGGAATTAGGACGTTACACGCCACCCTCATAAGCTTCGCCACCCCCTGAGGTGGTTTATTCCTCGAAAGGAACCTTTCGTGGCTCGAACTCATGAGCTCAGGGATATAGTCATAAATTCCTTCAAGCCACCACCAACTCAATTGGTAGTGGCTTGAAGGAATCTATTACTATATCCCTGAGGTCATGGGTTCGAGCCACGAAAGGTTCCCTTCTGGGAATAAACTACTTCAGGGGGTGGTGAAGCTTATGAGGGTGGGGAGCCTAGTAAATTCCTAGGACCAAGAGGGGGTATAGGTCAAGGTTAGGGCGTTACATTAAACATGGTATATGTATTTCCTATATGACTTGGAGTATTTAATTTTTGTGTATCATAGATTTTGTAGGGTGATCCTTTCCCAAAGATTGGAAGACTTAGTACATGTTGTAGCCTGTAGTTCTTAGAATTTAGTTCTTTTTTTGTGTCCCTATATGGCTCTAGGACATTATTTTCAATTGTATAGCCAAACATTTTATATGGGTTTGTTATACTATCGCATTTGTTTAATTTTCTTATGTTCCCCACTGAATATTTTATAGGTTAAGGTGATATTTGGAGTATCACTCAACCCTTTACCGTTATTTTCTTCTTTATTTGAAATAAAGTTTTATTTTAGGACATAACTTGATATTTGAAGTAACATGTGTGAATGTTAATACTAAAGTGAGATATCCCAATGGGTATATTCTTTAACATTAAAAATTTGGGCATTACACAACCGACAACAAATTTGCATTTAAATGTAAACTAGTTATAACTACTATTAACTTGGTAACATGTGGAGCCATAATCTCTTGATAACATCCTTTAATTAAAATATCTAATAATTGCAGCTTACTTCTTGAATCTATGCATCAATTTAGAGCCTATAATGTCATCATTCAGGTATTAATGTTGGTTAACACAATTGGAGACCCAACTCAACACCTGGCTTCATTTATCCATAGAATCTTTGATTAACAACAACTTTAACGAAAGTCCTTGTTACCATTGAGAGATAAATGGTGTGCTCCTTCTAATATTTATCCATCCACCTCTTATAAATTAAACAATTATTTTCCATGTCGTCAATCAGCCAACTGTCTCTATCAACAACTCTTGGGAATACTTTGTCATTAACATCACCATTATATATAAGGATATTAAAGTCATTAAATATAAATATATTTCCATTCTTCTCACCATTTTCATCCAATTAAATAAAAGAAGAGATGTTTTTAATATTTTCTCTTAATTTTCTTTCTCTTTATTTTCTCTCAACATGTAAACAAATCATTATTGACCTCCCATACACTGAACAATTTTAGAGTTTTCTATAAAATAAAGTTTTAGCATGTCTTAAACAAAATATCATTAATTATTACATTATCAAATAACTTTAAACTTCTTAGAACTATAAGGTTTTAAATACATCCTAATATAAACTTTCTCATCCAAACTATTTATTTTAATAGAATTTTTGTGTGTGTCTATATATATATATATATATATATAAATATAAAGAGAGGGAGAGTGGGATGATTCTTGAACTAAAAACTAATAAGACCTGAGATCTAAGTTTTGATGAATAACAAATTGGAGTATTTTAATAAGTCTTAAGATCTAACAAAGTTTGAAGCTGTACTAGTACATGTCTTAAAGTCAGTACCAATTATTTGTCTGAAAGAGTCCGAAGGTCTTAAATACTTGTCAAGGTCTTAAGCGCCCAAGTATAATGTATAATGTATAATTTTCCTTGTCATAAGAAAACATACCCTTCATTAACATGTTAAGACCCTATGTCAGTATGAAGGTTTTATGAAGATCAGAGTTTGAAGTTTGTACTCTATAAAGACATTGTCAAAATTCTAATCACTGACGTAGGCTAAGGATTTCAAATTAAAATTGATACTTAGGACTCAAGGACTACTGAACTATTGTTAAGGAAAAATTGCACAACACTTTACTAAAAAGTTGAAAGCACAACAATACCAAAAACAGAAGGAATGTGAGAAAGGACAATCTGTGCTGTGATAAAACAACTTAGACTGTCATAGAGCAAATTGTTGCACCCGTTGATGAACTCATTTTTATTCACACTTTGCATAATTAATCATAACTTTCTTGGACTATAATTATGATTAATTCCACTGTTTTAAATTGAATTTACCAAATTGGGCTTTAACTATAAATGTTGTTTAAATTCGGATTTTTAAGTATACTGACCTACCTGTCTTGTTTTGATCATATCTGGATTTGTTGGTGGAATTTTTGGGTGAATCCAGTGGCATTTAAAAGCTATGATCTGGGGCTTTAATTTGATATACTATAAGATGGTATGCCCATGAAGCAATTAGGAGCAGTTGCAGTTTGAAGTTAGCTTACTGATGTTGTCTGTTGCAAATATGAGTTATTATGTTTTGTAATTAGTTTTTGGGCCTGTATTAATTAATTTCAGCCTAATTAAGGCTTAATCAGATTGTTAGTGAATTAGGTAGTATAAATAGATGTGTTGCTGAATAGTTTAGGAACTTTTCCCTTATTTTTCAGAATTTTAGAATTTGACTCTTCATTTTCCCTCTCTTTTCCTCTCTTCCTTCCTTGGACGGTTTTGCTCCTTCTTCTTCCTCTTCTTGCATTTTCGAATTCCTCCTCCATAGAAATGGAAGGCTAAGCTTCAAGGATTGTCGCTCTACTGAATTCACAATCGAGATTGATGTTTTACATTCTGTTTTAATTTTATATTTTCTTCACAGATTCATGAACTCTTCTCCTAGTTTCTTGATGTTTAGGTTTGAATCTGAAAATTGGATTGCATGCTTAATGAAATTTGAATTCAAATCTGAATCTAAACTCACATTTTATGTTGCTTAATCTCAAATGAATTCACGGATTGCTTAATTCCAAGGATTAGAAATTAGGATTCATGCTAGTTTGCTTAATTCTAGTGTGAATATTATTGAGGATGCTTAATCCGAATTTGTTTCAGTCAAGGATTTGAGGAATTTTGTATGAACTATGATAGATCCAAATGTGAATGAGGTAGAGAACCAAACCATTTTCTTGAATTGTTTTCTAAAATTTAAATTCTATTTTGGAAATTGAGAAATTAACATGAAAAACAATCAAAATCCCCTTGTGTGTGTGAGTTCCTTTGATTTGAATTTGAAACATTGAATTTGTAATTGGATTACTTGATAGAGATGACTTTGGGTTAATCAACCTACTGCACTTTAATTCCTTTTGTGATACCCCTAGTTACCACTAAAAGTACCACATGCATTACACGTGACCAACGAAGTAGAACGTCAAAAATGCGGAAGTTTTTTTTTTTTTTTTTTTTTTTTGAAAAGGATTTGGGTGTCATTGACCTATTACCTCTCTAACTTTATTTTAAGTACTTATGAAATACCCTTTCCTTCACTTTCAAAAAAACTTATCTTTCCGTAAGCGTCGAAAGAATTAACACCTTACGCGCATCCACAACATACACATGGTTAAAGACCTTGAGAGAACATAAAACAGTGTGACATAAATACATACATACATATTAAGTAGCATCGATGTACCTCTCGAATACCCACATGACCACCTTAAAACATGAGTTCCGGTAGTAAAATAAATGAGACCTCTAACAGAATACAAAAGAAGAGATTCCTAAATCAGAGTTGCGTACTACCTAGACTCAACACAACCTAGTCCTCCTCAGGTACAAGAGGAAGTTTGGGGTGCGTGATGGTGACACAAACCCCCCCATAGAACTCACACATGCGCGGGATGCCCGTCACCTTCCGGGTGCCCCTTGGCAACCATCTGATTCGCTCCTGCATCGACGTCATGACGGAAGTCCTCGATACCGACTGTCAACGTGACGAGAAGAACATAGAAAGAAGAGATAGAAAAGAAGGGTGAGAACATCGCATGAACTCACAGCATGTAGGATACAGCAAACTAGAGCACACACACAGAGGCAATCCACACAGTCGAATCAATAAGCAATCACGACATCTCATCATGGTGTACTCATATGAACGCAACTTTTACTATTATAATGCAATATCTAATGCATGCGGGCCCAGGGAAACATCACCATAGGCAGAGCACATAGCAGCTGCCCGACCATATATACACAGCACGTCAGGAGTTAGAGTCTGTACTAGCATTGGTACAAAGAGCATTGCTCATAAAGTTTGGCCAAATAAATTTAAGCGTTCTTCCAGACAATCTCAACTGACCATGAAAACTTGAGAGCGACAGGATAGTCAAGCCTGTACCCCGTTTACACGACAGTAGGGGGCGAGCCTACGTCACTTGTGCCATTTCGGGACCTGACTATCCTCAAGGCTGGCATCCCACTCGAGGACCCTCTGGCGTTCTTTGCAAAACCCAGTGCCTAGTCCCTACCAGTTTCACACCGTACCGAGTGTTACTGCTATATAGGTCGTAAGGTTTTAAACCTCGAACATCAACGACGCTTCATGATGCATGTCACACAACAATTCTCACAACATTCACATCCTTACAGACAAAACCCATTCAACGTCTTTCCTTCACAAGGAAAGCCAAACCGCACTCTCTCGCCAAGCTTCTCAAGTTTTATGTAGAAAGAGTGTGTTGGTTATAGTCTTTTAAGGTAGTTTGTACTAATGTTCTTGATAATCATGTCCACTTAAGTCCTATAATTTACTAAAACTTATGATTGTATCTTATGGATGGTATTACTTATCTTAATTCTCCTTGTATGACTAATTAAGATTTGGTTTAACTTTTAATCTTAACTGGTCTTCATCAACTGGATTACAATTAATCTTAATCCCCTTTAATTAAGTCTTAATCCTTACTTAAGATCCTAATTAATTCTTAATCATCCCTTAATCTCTTCCTTAATCTTGGATTAGGACTTTTAATTATGTTTGATTAAGTTTAATCATAATTAATTAGTTCTTAATCATCATTATTGGTTAATTACTTAATTAATACTTTCATTAAGGTTAATTAACTTTAGACTTAATTAATCATTCTTTACTTAATCGACTTAAGTGAATTAGGTTGATTAACCTAGGTAATTGAATTAGTTAAGCCCACTAATTAATCCTAAGTTTTAACTTTTAATTACTTGGATCAGAGTTGAAGTCCAACTCCAATCTAACTTTTAATTTCATAATATAATCTTGATTGACTTTTAATGAGTCTTTAACTCCTTTTCTTAAAGGTTTTTAGACTTAAATTAAAAGCCTAAAGGTTTTATAACACTTAGGAACTTATTTTTAGTCATGGTAACCTAAAATATTGACCTTTAAGTTGACTTTTACTTGGTTGGAATTGGAAATCCGAATTTGTTTTATTTATTTTTAAAGACTTATTCTTAATTGCACTTTAGTCCTTTTAGACCACCAAAGCCCATAAACATGTTTTCAACATACCCTTGACCTTTTTAAGATCAAAAAGGTATTCTTGATGAGTTTCATCAAGAACAACTCATGAACATCAAGAACAACTTGAATGTTCATCAAAACTTCAAATTTTTCACAACATCCAATCTTCACCAAAACTTCACACATTCATCAACAAACAATCTAAATGCCAAATATCATACCAATCCACTCAAAATCATCAAAATACACATTAAAGTTTATAACTCCATTTTCAAGCTCATAAACACTATTTTTCAAAGATCAATCATCCAAAACAATTGTATACCTTCAACCAACTTCATGCATGTTCATAGATTCATCATACAAACACATTCCAAGCACCAAAAATTTTTTGAAACACATGCAGCCCCAAAATCCCTCAAGGCCGAGAGCTATTAAAGGAAAAAGGGGAAAATTTTTCCAAAATTGTTTCTTGGCTTGCATGCACCAACAATCACAATCCAAGCACATTCCAAGCATCAAAACAAACTTAAAAACATGTAAACAACCCAGCTCCAAGAATCCAAAACGTTTGCTCAAAGAAAAGCTCAAAAAGTGATTTTTTTCAAGGAGAACAAGAGTAAAAACAAGGATTTTAAGGGCAAATCCTTGACTCTAGTTACCAATCCTACTAGAGTTCAAGTTCTCCCCCCCTTTACCTCAAATTTCCAAGAAAATGAGTGCAGAATTCTGGTCCCAAAACAGCCCCCAAAGATGCCTCCTTTAGTCACCAACAAGGATTTGCAAGGCTAGAAGGCTTAGTGTTTAAGCTTAGGGTTCAAGGATGGAACCTTAAGCTTGAAAGTGTGAGAAGGAAAAATGGAGATTTTGAGAGAAAGGAGAGGGGAACTCACGGCTTCAATGAGGAGAGAAAAGAGAAATGAGAGAATGAAAAGGAACCTTGCATGTAGGAAAGGAGAAAGAAATAAATGTTTTAGTCTTTTAATGTCATAATATCATAAGCTAGACACTTGTCTTGGAAGGAAGAAAGGATGAGACAAGGGTCTCCCATGCAACACACACACACATGCACGGTTTCTAGAAGGAGGAAAGGAAGAGTTGTGCAAATTTTTCTGGCCCGGATCAAGAGTATTCGGGCTCGGTTCAAGGGACAGGAGGGGCAAAAAGGTCATTTTCACAGAAAAACCCCAAAAATTCCCAGAAATTCCCTAAAAATAGGAAATTAAATTCTAAATCCAAAAATATAAATTTTGGTGATTAAAAATAATTTTAACCATTCAATAAAACACGAAATGCGGTAAAACGGTAAGAAGCGGGCGTTACAGTAAACGGAGAGAGAAAATTAAGGTTTTAATTACAAAGATTGTATAGAATTATAAATATCATTTTAAATCATCTTTTAAGGTTCAAAATATATTTTCCATATTTTTCTACAATTTTTTTTTTTTTGCTGGCTATGGTTATACTGTTAACTGGGGCATTTTGATCTTTTTGCCCAGAAGTGCTAGAAAAATTCTAAATTATTTTCTAAAACTCATCACTAATTATATTAAGAGTATTTTGAATAAAGCTATAGATACCTTAGAGTTTTAGCTATTTTTAATAATTAAATCTATATTTTCCTTAACTGTATAATTACTAAAGGTATCTTAGGTTATTTTCTCAAACACCTCTCTAGAGAAATTTACTCATAATTGTGGTTGGGTATTATAAATTTGGTTGTCTATTAAAAGCTACTAAATACTTTATAATTAAATGATTATTACTATTTTAAAATTTTCTTTATTCTATTTATACACCAGTAAGAAAAATTGCGGGTGTTACACCTTTTATTTGATTGAATACGACCTCGATCACCCGCAAAAGTTAGCAACCAAATCCATGTATCAAATGTTATGACACAATGCAAACCTGCTATATCACAACGTGATTGTCCCTTGGAGTTTATAAATACAAGATGGAAAAGTTGGGAGAAAATAGACCATTGGAGCGTAATCTGTTTCTTGCAAAATTGCTGCTAAAATTCTCTCATTCTTTTATTCTTTTATTTATTTAAGTTTTCATTTCAAACGAGTTTTGATTTGAAACTCTAGTAAATCTGTATTGTAAACTCATATTGTATTTGCACTGAGTGTGCCAAGACCAGAGACTATCCTTTCTTTGTAAAATCTATTTTTGAGCCTGAGGAGGCTTGTCAATAAAAGAATACCTTGTGAGGCCTTAGAAGTCTAGTGAAGAATATCTTGTAAAATTTGAAAAGGCTGGTAAGAATACTTGTAAGCAACCTTGATTAATGAAAATTCCTAACGAAGTTAGGGACGAGATCTAGCATCTATGGTTTGATATGTGTAAGGTCCAAGAATCCCCTCAAAATGGTTTTAATCATGACAACCAAATCAAATTCAACTTAGCATAATTCTGATTCCAAAAGAACTAACCATTTCATTTGAGAATGTATCCAGAAGCAACAAGTTTCATCTTGCAGAAGGACAAATATGAGAAGCTTCATTTTAATGGATAACAGAAGCAATAAGTTGAAAGAATGACAAATCTGTGAAGGAAAACTTGAAATAAAGATGAGTAAATTGAAAGTAACTCATTCAAGCATTCAGAAGCTATCAAGCACTTCTCACAGTTTCCAGAAACAAGAAGAAGCATCTCAAGAACTCCAAATGAAATTGTTTTGGAAGGAAGATTCATTTTAGGTGGAAATTCTAAGTAGAAAGTAAAAACAGAATTTCATTCTTAAGATATATCAACTTCAAAACATGAAACATGTCACAGAAGCATGAGAATCATCTGCAGTTGATCAGAAGCAATTCTACAGAAGGGATGTGCAAGTATAGACTCTGCAGAAGGAGCAAATTAAACCAGAAAGTCTAAAATGAATCTCCTGCTGATTTAGCTGAGTAACACAAGTTGAAATACACTTGAAATAATCCATAAATTATCCTCAGCAAATTCACAGAAGCATTGGTGAAGAAATGAGCCAGTTTTGTTGTCTGCAGAAGCAAGTTCTGCAGAAGCATGAAGACCAGTCAACAAGACAGTTGTACCTGTCAGCTTTTGCAGTTGTACCTGAAAGGGACTTGTCAAAGCATCACAGCTGGATCATTTTGACTGCATTCCAACGGCTACAATGCTCCTCAACTATAAAAGGAGGTGCTCTTTTCACCATGGAACACACCTCTCACTCCAGAAGCATAAAATAATCTCTGCTCTTTCACTACCAGCTTCTGGAACCTTTTCTCTCTCCTCAAATTCTTTCTAATCTGCTTATACAAGTTGTTGAGGGGGAGTTTTTCTCACTAGGAAATTTTGTTGCTGCTCTGATTGTAAAATAGTGAGCTGTTTGTACTTTACCTTGCTGTTTCTGTGCTTCTATAAGGTCAGAGAGATTGGTCTGTTGTAAAATCTCTTGTGACACGTTAGGTGAAGTAATTGGAGAGGTTGCAAAGGCTCTGGTGTGAGCCTGTGAGTGTTTGGAGTCTGTAGAAGGGAATTCTGCAGATTTCTGGACCTGTGCTTCTGCAGAAAGTCCTGCAGTAAGTCAGGGTCTATTTCTGTGAGTTTGGTGATTCTGTAGAAAGCCTGAAGAGGTTGTGGAAAAAAAATACTAGTGGTAGTGTGTACCCAAAGGTTGTAACTGATTTGTTAGTGAGAAAAATCCTACAGAAGGTAGGGACTGGACGTAGCCTCAGGTTGGAAGAGGTGAACCAGTATAAAAACCTTTGTGTTTTCTTCTTTCCCTTACTTTCTTAACTTCTGCATGTGAACAAAAAGCTTTCTAAACTAATAATATCTAAGTAAGTGGAAACTAAATTGATTCCACCAAAGGAATCCTATTTTCAGCATAATAAGCATTAATACTTACAATTCTACTTATGGATATCCATCTTCTAATAAACAACCAAGAACTTATCTTCAACAGAATTTTATTAGAAGATATAATTGCAGAATTTTAAAAAGAATCACAATTCAACCCCCCTTCTTGTGATTCAACCATATTCTTCAATTGGTACCAGAGTTTGCCTCTTGGGTTGAACTCACTTAACAGTGAGAGAGGAAATGATCAAGGGGATGGAAAACCATGGAGCTGCAATGTTCATTCCAGAAGGATCATCCACAAACAGACCACCAGTTTTCAATGGAAAAGACTATTACTATTGGAAGGATAGAATGAAATTGTTCTTGGAATCTCAAGATATTGATCTATGGGATATTATAGAAAATGGGAATTACATTCCCACTACAAGAAGAACCAGAGTTCTGGCTCCTTCCACAGAAGGTGAGTCTGAAATTGTTGAAGAAGCACCAAAACCCAAACCTAGAGAAGAATGGACACAAGATGACAAACAAAGGTATCTTCTAAACTCTAAAGCTAATTTTTTTCTTCTTTGTGCATTAAGTAGAGTTGAATATGATAAAGTTGCTGCCTGCAACACAGCAAAAGAAATATGGGATACTTTAAAAATTGCTCATGAAGGAACAGACCAAGTAAAAGAATCTAAAATCAACATTTTAATTCACCAATATGAAATGTTTAACATGGTTGAACATGAAACTATAGATGAAATGTTTAGTAGATTTACTATTATTATAAATGATTTAAAATCACTTGGTAAAAGCTATTTAAATCAAGAACAAGTAAGAAAAATACTTAGAAGTCTCCCAAGAATATGGAGACCAAAAGTTACAGCAATTTAGGAAGCAAAGGATCTAGCTGTACTCAAGCTGGATGAGCTTCTTGGCTCTTTAAAAGTCCATGAACAAGAACTCATGGATGAATTGCCAAGGACAAGTCAATAGCTCTAAAAGCAAGCGCATCCAGAAGAAGTGCTTCTGCAGAAGATAAACCTTCAGAAGGAGAATCATCCTCTTCTGAAAATGATGATGAGCTAGCCTTTATATCAAAAAGAATACAAAGGCTAATCAGAAGAAAAGGCAAAGGAAAGAAATTTTTCAATTTCAAGAAGGAAGGACCAAAAGGTGAAAACAACAAAGGTCCTATCATATGCTATGAATGCAACAAACCAGGACACATCAAGGCAGAGTGTCCACAACTGAAAGAATCAAGACCATTCCAGAAGAAGAAGGCCATGATGGCTACATGGGATGATTCTGACAGCTCTGCAGAAGAAGAAGATGAAGCTGAAACTGCACATTTGTGCTTCATGGCTGGAGAAGATGAAGAAGATGAGGTAATTACCTATACTCCTTCTGCATATAAAGAACTTGAAGATGCTTTTGAGAATTTATTATCTGACTCACACACACTTGCACAAAAATGTGCTCTTCTTAAAGAACAACTAGTTAAATCTAAAGAAGAAAATGACATACTTAGAGAAGATAATAATAGGTTAACTAAAACCAATCACTGTCTCCAACAATCTCACCTTAAGTCATCTGAACAAGTCAAAACTATAAGAAACAGTTTTGCAGTTGCAGAAAAAACTGCAAGTCTGCAGAAGGAAAATCTGCTTCTATAGAAGGAAATTAATGAACTTCAAAATGATT
Source organism: Sesbania bispinosa (assembly GCA_026901365.1). Classification (NCBI taxonomy): domain Eukaryota; kingdom Viridiplantae; phylum Streptophyta; class Magnoliopsida; order Fabales; family Fabaceae; genus Sesbania; species Sesbania bispinosa. Next base: position 2,506,783 of record QLOH01000035.1, read on the forward strand.
TGTGTAAATTTGTAAACAACACTCACAACTTGAATAAATTAATAGGAAACAGTAGAGAAACTTCAGACAAAAGAGGTTTAGGATTTAATCAAGACAAGTTTTCAGTATCACACAAAACAGTTTTTGTTCCAGCCAAAAGGAAACCTCCTCATTGTTCTTTGTGTAACAAGCTTGGACACCATGACCAAAACTATTACAAAAGAAAAAGGAGTACCAGAAGGAAGGTATCTAACCTCATAGGACCCAAGAAAATTTGGGTACCTAAATCCTTGTTATCTTCTGTTGTAGGAACAAACAAAAGGGTCCAAAAAGAAAGAGCTATGGTTCTTGGACAGTGGACGCTCCAGACATATGTGAAAGGCTCAATAACACTTGGAGACAACAACAAGGCTCAAATCAAAGGTATTGGAAAGATAGGTATGCAAGGTTCTACCCAAATTAATAATGTATATTATGTGAAAGGGTGAAAACATAATCTTCTTAGCATTAGTCAGTTATGTGACAGTGGCTATGAAGTTATGTTTCAACCTACATTCTGTGAAATTAGAGAATCATCTACTAAAAGGGTATTATTCTCAGGTATCAAAAGCAAGAATCTATATAGCATAAGTCTAGAAGAACTTCCACATCAAACCTGTCTTGCTTCTTTTGAAAATGAAAAATGGATTTGGCATAGAAAAGTTGGCCATTTGAACATGAAAACTATCTCTAAACTTTCCAAACTAGAACTTGTAAAAGGATTGCCAAAGCTGAAATTTGATAAAGATAAAATTTGTGAAGCATGTGTAAAGGGAAAACACACTAAGTCAAGTTTTCATCCCAAAAATGTAATAACTACAAAAAGGACTTTAGAACTGCTTCACATTGATCTTTTTGGTCCAACTAAAACACCTAGTTTGGGAGGAAAGAAGTATGGGTTTGTGATAGTAGATAATTACTCTAGATTCACATGGGTCTTGTTCTTGGCTACTAAGGATGAATCTTTTGAATCTTTCGGAATCTTTCTCAAGAAAGTTGAAAATGAAAGAAACCAAAAGGTAGCTTCTGTAAGAAGTGACCATGGAGGGGAACTTGAAAACTATTTTTTCAAAAACTACTTTGATGAAAATGGAATTTCTCATAACTTCTCTTGTCCTAGGACTCAACAACAAAATGGAGTTGTAGAAAGGAAGAATAGAACCCTCCAAGAAATGGAAAGAACTATGTTAAGTGACAGTGGAATTCAAAAATACTTTTGGGGAGAGGCTGTTTCCACTGCATGTTACATACTTAATAGAGTTTCTATCAGAAGCATCCTTAATAAAACTCCATATGAACTATGGAAAGGAAGAAAACCCAACATTGCCTATTTTCACATATTTGGAAGTGAATGCTTCATATTAAATAATAAGGATAACCTCGAGAAATTTGATGCTAAATCTGAAAAAGGAATATTTCTTGGTTACTCCATCACCTCTAAAGCATATAGAATTTATAATCTTAAAAATCAAACAATAGAAGAAAGCATGCATATTATTTTCATGATGCTAACTCTCCTTCTCAAGCATGTGACAAGCAAGATTCTGATGATGAAAATCAGTCAAAGAAAGTGCCTTCTGAAAATCATAGTTCTCCAGAAAAGGTTGCAGAACCTGCAGAAGCTGTAGGTGCTTCTGGAGAAGATTCTGACTGTCAAAAATAGAATCTGCCCAGAAGCTGGAAATCTGTGACTTACCATCCTCATGACCAAGTAATTGGAAATGTTGAGGAAGGTGTAAAAACCAGAAGACAACTAACAAAATACCACAGCTCTTCTTTCTTAAGTTGAACCAAAGAGTGTCCAAGAAGCACTTGATGAAGAATCATGGGCTGAAGCTATGAAAGAAGAACTAGACGAGTTTGAGAAAAACAAGGTCTGGACTCTTGTACCTCAACCAAATAATCACACCATAATTGGCACAAAATTGGTATTCAGAAACTAAATGAATGAAGAAGGTAAAGTTATCAGAAACAAAGCAAGGTTAGTGGCTCAAGCATATAACCAACAAGAAGGTATTGATTTTGATGAAACTTTTGCTCCAGTAGCTAGATTAGAAGCTATTAGAATCCTTCTTGCTTTTGCTGTATTTAAAAACTTTAATCTTCATCAAATGGATGTGAAAAGTGCTTTTCTAAATGGTTTCATAAGTGAGGAAGTTTATGTACACCAACCTCCTAGTTTTGAAAACAAAAAACATCCTAATCATGTTTTCAAATTAACAAAAGCTTTGTATGGTCTAAAACAAGCTCCTAGAGATTGGTATGAAAGACTCAACACCTTTCTCTTACAAAATTAATTTTCAAGAGGTCAAATTGATACTACCCTTTTCAGAAAAACTTCCAATAAGGATCTTCTCATTGTTCAAATTTATGTTGATGATATAATATTTGGATCTACTAATTTGAAAATGTGTGAAGAGTTTTCTGAACTTATGAAAGGTGAATTTGAAATGAGTCTCATGGGTGAATTGAAGTTCTTCCTAGGACTTCAAATCAGACAAGAGAAGCATGGAATCTTTATAAACCAAGAAAAATACACTAAAGATCTCTTAAAGAAATATAAAATGGAAGGTTCAAAATCCATGGGAACTCCTATGCGTCCCTCTGCAGTTTTAAATCTGGATGAAAATGGTAAACATGTTTCTGAAAAGGAATATAGAGGAATGATAGGATCTCTATTATACTTAACTGCTAGTAGACCTGACATTTTACACTCTGTAAGTCTATGTGCAAGATTTCAATCTTCTTCCAAAGAATCACATGTTGCAGTTGTAAAAAGAATTTTTAGATATCTTGCTGGAACTACAAATCTTGGATTATGGTACAAGAAAGGCACAGATTTTGAGCTCACAGGTTATTGTGATGCTGACTATGCTGGAGATAAGTTGGACAGAAAAAATACTAGTGGAAGCTGCCAATTTCTTGGAGAATCATTAATCTCTTAGTCTTGCAAGAAGCAGCCCACAATAGCTTTTTCCACCACAGAAGCAGAATATATTTCAGCAGCAAGCTGTTGTTCTCAAATGCTTTGGATTAAACATCAAATGGAGGACTACTGCTTGAGGTACACTAATATTCCTATCTTCTGTGATAATACCAGTGCAATTAACTTATCCAAGAATCCAATCCAGCATTCTAGATCTAAGCATATTGATATTAAACATCATTTCATTAGAGATCATGTCCAGAAGCATGACATTGAACTGAAATTCATTGAAACCAAACTTCAAATTGCTGATATTTTTACAAAACCTCTTGTTGAAGATAGATCTGTGTTTCTTAGAAATAAAATTAACTTGAAATGCTTGATTTCTTGAATTATCAATGAAATCTTTCTGCTTCTGGAACTAGAAAGTTCCACAGAAGCATGTGGAGAAGCTTAAAGTAGCATGTTTCTCTATAGAAACATAAAACTGTAACAATTACAGTAGTATGTTTAGCTTCAGGAATAAAAAACATACTCCTCACCTTCTGCAGAATCTGATGTATGTAAATATCCATCCTCTACAGATATCCATCTGCAAAAGATAATTCCTCAGTTGTTTTTGTCCACCTGCTAATCAGGTGTGACAACTGTACAGTGATTGTTGACCAACAATCATATGTTGTCACATCTCTTATCCTAGGAAAGGTCTCTATCCATCACGAGCTTCAATAAACTTCAAGCCTTTCTTGGTAAGTCAACTGTGTAGGGTCAGCAACCTTTTCACTTTATCAAGGATACAAAAGGAACAAAGAAAAGCTAGCTTTTGTCCCTAGCTAAAAAGGTGCAGGGTGGTTGTTATATAATTAGGGAAATTTAAAGCTTATAACCGTTGGATGTATAACCAAGGTTCTAAAAAACTGCGCGCACGCCCTGAATTTTCTCTTTCCCTCTCTCCTTCTCAAATAAGGCAACGGCTAGTTGGGTTCTACTATTTAGGATAGTCTCTAAGTTGAAGGAACACCTCACTGGCTTCTCAAAACTCAAACATTTCACATTCCAGCCATTATCTGCTTTCTTTTCATCATCTCATTTCTCTCTGTCTCTACTTTTCATCCTTCTCTCATCATGAGAATTAAGCAAATTGCATTGGAGAAGAAAGACTCCTCCTCCATAGAATCTGATGATTTTATTATAATGGGCAATGAAATAGTGCCTTACATTGACCCTCTACATGCTCAGCCTCTTGCAACTCATCCCTTTGTTTCTAGCTACTCAACAGAGCAAGATTCTGCTCCTACCGAACCCACAACCTTTGAACCTCAACCTGATCAAACACCCTCTCAACCCTCTACCACACCAAAACCTTCAGCTGAAAATCCGTCCAAGAAACAAACTGATTTTGTATTATATGTAAGAAGGTCTCAGAGGCATCGTGCAGGTTCAACCTTCAAAACAATAGGAAGTGATCCCAAAAAACCAATAAGTATAGACTCTCCCTCTCCCTCACACGTTGATAGCCATAAGGACACCAAGTCTGCTGAAGAGAAAGAGGAGAACTCAAGTCTAAGAGAAGAAGAAAGTGATCCCTCAGAAGGATCACAAGACTCCAACTATGACCTTTTTCCTGACAAGGAATTACTAAAAATCTTCTATGAAAAATGGGAATAGAAGACAGTCATCCCTGGTAAGATATTTCTCCTCAGAGAAATCAAAGAATGTGGATGGGAGATTGGACATTTTGTCCAGAAGCAAGAATGGGGAGACTATCTCCTCATGAGGGAACCAGTATATGAGAGGCTTGTAAAGGCATTTTATGCTTCTGCAAGCCAGTATAGAAGTGATGGCAATTCCTTAATAGTGGAAATTAAGGGTTCAACAATTGTAGTCACTCCAGAGACTATTGATGAATCCCTAGGATGTGATGCTGTCCAAAACAAGCTATTTGATGACTGGTATGCCTCAGCTGGTATGACAAAGCAGGAAGTTACAAAGAAAGTCCTTCACCATTCTAATTCACAACTTCAATCCAGCAAACTGATTCCCATTCCCTAGAGAGAAAAACTTCATATCAGAGCTTGAGAACGGATTCGGAGCAAGGAAACAACAAGGATTTCACCCACAAACATCCTTCTCCTCTTGAATTTCTAGGATTGGTGAGTACAACTCACTTTTAGAGTAGAAACTATTGGTCTCATTGCATGTTCCCACCCTCTTTCTCTTCCCCTTCTTGATGCTAGTTAAATGATGTTTGAATTGATAATTTCTTGTTGTTTGGCTTGATTATTGATAGTTTGAGCATATGAGTATAGAATCGAGCGTCGGAATCCTTAGTTTCGAAGTTATCGAAACTATCGAAACTATCGAAACCCCTCGATTGTAGCTCATATGAGTATTCTATCCGGTTATAATTCCTTGTTTAGTACCACTTATGGATTGAAATGGCTAGTTTGATGTTTGGATTGGAAATTGAGATGTATGTTTGTAGAAACGAACTTTTGAAACACTCAAGATTTACGAACTGTTGTTATGCTCAATGTATGAACCCAACTCCTTGATCTCCCTTTCCATTTAGTTATTTTGAATGATTTAGTAACGTTTATTTAAGATTGGGTGATTGGTAGTAAGTTTTGCACTGAAAACCTTAGAATGTCATTTATTGATTCATTGAGATTATGTGCATTTGAGTAATATAAGCCGGTTTCAGCCATGAGTTAATTAAGCCAACCTTTGCCCTGTGAGTTAAAAATCAAGTAAGTAAAACACGACTTCGGTCCAGTTTGGGTGGGATTCGTCCCCGGGAAAGCCGGGGTTCCTGTAGTCTGAGCTCAGGTCTAACTCTAGAAAGTGATAAGATCATGTCTGCTGGGTACAGCAGTGAGTGCATCATGAGCATCATAACTTGCATTACTCAACATTTCACATTAATCGAATTATGTGTTGCTTTTAGTTTGACATTGACTAATGGTAATCATGTGTTATGTATTTGGATTCATGAAAGTGTAAGATATGAAGTTTTGCTAAATCGTTAAGTTGTCATTGATATCTGCTCCCTGCATTCATGCATGTGGTTGTATTCACTGGGATTATTATCTCACCCCACGTTTCGGGGACATATTTTAGTGGTGCAAGTACCTCCGGTGAGGTTGAGGCAGTTCAGGTGAGGGTGGAGCTGAGTCTTAATTCAGCAGAGAGATTAGTTTAATAGTAGTTCCTGGATTACTTATATTTGTATATTTGGGTATTCACTGAAGTGTATTGATGTAAATTGTATAAGTGTAATTATTTCAGAGTTGGCCACTGAGGCCTAGTTGTACTCTTATGATATGTATGATATTGAGTTGTACTGGTTTTTGCTGATTTTCAGGTTAAGCTGAATTTGGTAATTGTCCGGTTTTTAGGGGAGACTCTGCCGGATTTCCGGTATGAGGTCATTGAATCACACTTATCTAAGTGTGAATCTTTCCCTGAACTTAAGTAGGTTTCATACTTATTTAAGGTCTTTAATGTTTGTCTTGTTTTGGCTTAAGCTAATTGTTGGAAAGTTTAAGCAAATGTATGAGGATATCGAAAATTTAACGGAATGATTTCAAGGAATTCAGGAATAGTGTCTCCAACGGGCATTATTTCTGAGACCAGAAATTAGGGCGTTACAGTTTACAACCTTTTTATGATATCGGTAGGTTAGCACATTTTGTAGAGAAAAAATGTTATCCAAACTTTACTCCTATAAATATTTTGATTGCACCAAGCTATTCTCATGTATAATGATAGTCTATTTCAATTTCTATCCTAACCAATTTCTTCTTCAAAATCTATTTTCTATATCTGTCATGTGAATAAACCATAACTATCATGAAATGGTTTGCGACACTCCCTTAAATCATACATAAAAAAAATTACATTACTTTCTTACTTTGAACGGGTAGTTTTGACCATAAACTGCGTCGTCATAAAGGCTTTTTTATTCTTAAATATGAAAGACATAAAATATTATTTCCTAGCTAGTCTTATGTTTCTTTCCTTTCTAACTACCCTTCATGGAAACAAAAGTCCATGAGTTTCATTAATCCAATGTAAAGTTTCTTGTATAAAATGCATCAAACTTTGATCCACTAAAATTGTATTAGCACATTATTATACATGTTGAAAATATTTGTAAGTTGCAAATGATATAACTATATCTCCTTTGAGGTTGATGTAGAAATTTCCATTTATTGTCAATCTTAATTGATTTTATAACAAATTTTAGCCTTCACCTAGTCAAATTATTTCTTATGTTTATGTGTATTATAGGTTCAAGTTGCTATGGAACGATTACGCTTCGGTCGCGTTCTACAGGCCCAGGTTTATCACATAATTACATATGCATGTACTTACAATCAAACTTTGAATATGATAGAACATTTTGTATTTTCTAGGCTAGGTTTGAGATCAATAGACCATGCACAAACACAATAGTTATTTTGACATAACAACTTAATTTACATTTTACATGAAGGATTAAAAACAAAAACATGCACTAATTACTATCTTTAAATACACAAATACCAACCATCAATTTTGATACATCTTATTTGTGAAAGCATAAAAAGGGAAGAGATCCACATCAATAAGTTAAGCATAAACCACAATAATGAATTTGATACCTTGACAATATTCTCTTATATGTTTTGTTTGACTCATTTCTTATTATTATGTGATTCTATCACTCACAATTGCATTTATGTCATCAATCAATAATTGAGTAATATAGGATGTAATAATTTCCCTATCCTCTCAAAGGTAGAATTAATTACGACATAATTTATTTTCACTTTATTTCCTCTCTTTATAATAATAAACCATTTCATTTAGTCATCCAATTCTAGTCATTAGTAATTTACAAACATGTCTTGCAGGATGTGATGGTCCTTGACTATTCAAACAGAGTACGTACGATTGAGGTAAAAACTCATAGATAGAAAGAAATGTTACACATGGTGTATATTGATACAATAAAAACAACTTATGTTTATAAATTTTTTCATAAATTGTTTGAAGGAACCATTGCATTTGCACATATTTTCGTGGTGACGAAAGAAAACTTCCACAATGTTCCTAGTTTTGAATAAGCTATTCACTCAAATATTGTTAAAATAATGGTTTAATGTTGCAAATCCAGGACGCCACCACAGTTGAGGAGGAACTTGAGGAAATTATGGGAGCGATGCTTGGACTTCGAGAGGAGACAATTATGAAGTACATTAAGCATGAAAATTTTGTGCTATAAGATAAGGAGACTCAAGAAATGTGTTGCATATGTCAGGTAAGACTCGCTACAACTTCATTCATCAACATTAAGGATAACCAACAAGGACATTTTTGAGACTGTTAGTTCAACACACGAAGAACTCTTTATTTGTGATGGTTGTGAAAATTAATTTGTTTCTTTATATAATATCTAGTATTGTGCCTCTTAGGCTGGTTATTTTAAGAATCTAAATAGAATTTTTCTCTGGTTATATATTATTGTTATTCTATCACAATACTATCTTTTTATGGAGATTTCAGTATTGTACGCATGTTCTCACACCCAACATTCTTCGTTCTTGTTTGGTTTTGTTTTTACTTATAGATTGTATTCATGTTTAAGAAGAATATGTCAATGGAGATGAAGTTGGGAAGCTAGACTGTGAGCACAATTTTCATATTGAATGCATAAAACAATGGCTCAAGCAGAAAAATGAATGCCCCATTTGCAGACAAATGGCATTACTTTCAAATTATGAAGGAGATGACAATGATGATGACCAACAAATTCCCTTCATGGAATTAGTTTCTATGTAGTAAGCAAGTTCCAATGTATTTATTACCTATGCTCAACTTAAAATGTAAAACTTTAAAAAAATGTTTTTATTTAACCAAAAATTGATTTTTTTTCCTCAACGACAAACATCATAGCATAACTATATAATGAGATATTTCTTGATTACTTTATAATAATTTAAGGGAATATAACATCTTTCGACAGACTTCACTCTAAATTCATCAATAACATTTCTCTCTCTCTCTCTCTCTCTCTATATATATATATATATATATATATATAAGGGACATATCTTATAAGAATGTTTTTCTTATATGAGAATGAGAATAATCATTCTTAACCATCAAATTAGAATTAAAGGTTGAGATTAAAACATCCAATTAACCCACTAAAAAAATATCATGTGCCTTTGTTTTAATGTTTCACCTTCTTCTCCTTTTGCATTTTTTCCCTTTTGTTACCCCACCATTTCTTTCAACCCATCCTTTCAATTCCTCTCCTATCTCTCTCTCCGTTTTCCTTGGTCGTCCCTGCACCGTCAGAGACTGGTTCGCTCACCATTCCTAAGCTTCTCCTTCTTCACTCCCAAAACCATCATGGGGATCCTTATACCTCGCAGCAATTTCGTCTTCGGTTTTGACAGGGACTGGTTGGCGATGGTGTTGCGGTGTGACTCCATCAACGATGTTGTCTCTAGCACAACTAATTGAAGGTTTAGTGACGCTCGAACGTCAAAGTCGAAGTCGATGACAGTGGCAGACTTAGGGCTCAAAAGTCTTCTCTGGAGACTACATTGTTCATCGGTGCTGCGGTGTGTCTCCATCAATGTTGTCGTCTCTGGCACGACTGATTGAAGGTTGCACGACGCTCAGAAGTCGAAGACAGTGGCGAATTCGGGCTCAACGTCAGTGGACTTCTGGCTCGAAAGTCTTCTCCAGCGACGGTTCTATCCCCTGCCCTCCCTTTTCCAGCTCCTTTTCCATCTTTGTATTGTTTTGAAAATTCAACAGTCATTCGTTGAATTGACTCATAAAATTAAAGATGGCCATCAAATAAACTACTGAATAGTGTGCCATAAGATAAATTTTGTCTTAGGCCTCAGATGAATTCCCATTACTTATACTTGCTACTGCATTGTTTCTATTCCAATTCTGGTAAATGAAATCATTATCAGACAGAGAAATGCAATAGTGCATTTGTTCCTAGAGTTGATGTAACACCCTCATCCCATGACAGGTATTACTCGACTAACTCGGTTGCGATTTGTTAATTTCTCTTTTAGAGAAGTGAAGAAAATCGAGGATTTTTTTTGTAAAACATATGAATAAATTCTAATTGGGATGGAACTAGAAGATCATATCAATACAACAAATATCATTTCATTGCTATTCCAAATTATAACAGAAGTAATATACATTTAAATTGGGGTTTTAACATGCTACATTACAGAAGAAGTGAACCCTCTATTTGACTACACCCTATCTATACAGGATATTGTTGTTCATGTACACTCCTAAACACTACCATTTGACTTAAATAAGATCCGGTTCGACCTGAACACCATGCCTATCTTCAGAACAACGTGCTTCCTTCCAGAGTCCATGCCCTTTTAGGTGCCAAAATAATGACGGACAACGAAAAAGAAAGACAAGGGGGTGAGAACACTTTACATGAACTCACTTAACGCAGGACATGATAACTAAAGTAGACAGACACGGGAATTCACACAATTCATACAACAATAAATCCAATCATTCACATAGAAAGTCACAACATCATAAAATGATGTGATATGCTCATGCAATGCAAACAACCACGCCATTTATCACGAATTTCAAGCAACTACCATGTACCATGCAATGCATGAGGGCCCGGGGAAAATCACCACCACAGTGCACACAACAACTGCTCGACCTTACAACGTATCAGGAGTTAGAGTCTGTACTAGCACCGGTACAAAGAGCCTTGCTCATATTTTCTTTTGGCCAAATTCTTTTATACCTCTTCCAGACAATCTCCGTTGACCCTGAAACCATGAGAGCGACAGGATAGCCAAGGTTGTACCCCTTCGGACTCGACAGTAGGGAGCTAGCCTACGTCTCTTGATGTCCTTTCTGGAACTCGACTATCCTCAGGGCTGGCGTCCCATTTGAGGACCCGCTGGAGTTCTTTGCAAAACCCAGTGCACCCTTCCTAACCAGTTTCACACTGTACCAAAGTGTCACTGCCATATTAGGTCGTAAGGTTTTCAACCTTGAACATTATCAATGCTTTATGATGCATGTCACACAAACAATGCTTCTCAGCATACACATCCTTACAGGCAAAGCCCATTGAATCATTCCACGTCACCACTCCCCGTGGTACGACCCCATTCAATGTTTGTCCTTCACAAGGATATCTAAACAATGCTCTCTCAGCATACACATCCTTACAGGAAAAGACCATTGAATCATTCCACGTCACCACTCCCCGTGGTACGGCCCGATTCAATGTCTTTCCTTCACAAGGAGATCCAAACAATGCTTTCTCAACATACACATCCTTACAGGCAAAGCCCATTGAATCATTCCACGTCACCACTCCCCGTGGTATGGCCCGATTCAATGTCTTTCCTTCATAAGGAGATCCAAACCCCATATCGGGTAAATCCGCACTCTCTCACTTAGGCTTCTCAAGTCTTATGCAAGAAGAGTGTGTTTGTTATAAACTTTTAAGGTAATTTGTACTAGTGTGTTTCTTAAAATCAATGATCACTTTCACTTAAGTCCTATAGCTTACTAAGACTTATGATTGTGTCTTATGAATAGTGTTACCTATCTTAATTCATCTTGTATGTCTAATTAGGATTAGGTTTATACCTTAATCATGATTAATCTTCCTTAATTATATTATAATTAAACCTAATTCTCCTTAATTAAGTCTTAATCTTTACTTAAGATCCTAATTAATTCCTAATTATTCCTTAACCTCTTCTTTAATCTTGGATTAAGCTTTTAATTACATTTAATTAAGGTTAATCCCAATCATTTAGTTCTTAATCACCATTAAGTCTTAATTAATTGATTAATACTTCATTATTAACTAATGATTAAGATTAAGATTAATCTTCATTAGGTTTAATTAAAGTTAATCTCAATTAATTCTTCCTTACTTAATTAACTTAAGTGGATTGACTTAGTCAACTTAGGTGAGTTGGATTAATAAGCCCACTAATTAAACTTTGAGTCTTGATTTTGATGGGTAGGATTAGGGTTGGATCCCAACACCAATGCAAGCCCAATGTACATTCACTATTTTTTTGTTTGGCCTTAAGTGTTAGCGCAAAAACCCTCTGAGATTTGGTTTTAATGACACCAAACCTTTTCATCAAACTTAATGTTTTCTGCTCTTGAAGTTACTGATGTTTTATATGTGAGATCTTAAGAAAGAGATGATTCTCATGAAGAACTCAGAAAGATCAACCACGACCAAGCTCAGACTGAGATTGAGAGGTAACCATACATTGAGACTGGTAGTAATCCTCAGACTAAAAATGAAGAAAAAGGTCAGCCTGAGTTTGAGCAATCAATGCAAGTCTTTCCTGAGATTCAGAAAGATCAGAATCCTATGTTAAGAAGCATCAGACTTCAAAACCATTATGGAGTATGGGCAAAGCTTAAAATATTCTATATGCTGAAGGTAATTTTAGAAGAAGGCCTCAAGAAATATGCTTTATCAGAATGTCTTCAGAAGCTTAGAATAAAAGATAGCCTAAGTTGAGAGAGGTGCACATCATAATGAAGTCTTAGCTACAGTCAGAAAGGGTCTCTACTAGAGACACCAAACATCAAGCTAAGTCAAGCCGAGCTCAACAATGAACCAATATTTGAGACTCAAGATAAGCAGAAATATAAAAGATAAATATATGAGATGTCTTGTTTCTACTAACTGTGTGCTCAAGTGTTTGCAAATTTTAGCCTCTCATATTGCATGATAATTTTCTCTTATGTTAAGGCAAGCTGAGATGCTAAAGAGACTCATGTACAAACTTTAAAGGAAGGATCAAAAGTCAGATGCAAGATCTGTCAAGAGATGAGACTCTAACTTAGCTTCAGAATCAAGAGATAAGATCAAAATAGAAGATGTTAAACAAAGAATAGATTCAAAGTCAGCTTGAGACAAGCTCAACTGTAAAGTCAGTTTGAGACAAGCCCAAATTCATTATAAGATCATACTCAGTCCAAGCATGACAAAGAAGCACTTTGAAATATGAAGCTAAGCAAAGATGAGATCCAGACTCAGCTTCAGACGATCTCAAGGTCATATGCGGTCTTAAGATCAGATGCGGTCTCAAGATCAGACGCAGTCTCAAGTTTAGACGCAAAGATCAGATGCAGACATGAGACGCAGACTTGAGATGCAGACATGAGACACAAACTTGAGATGTAGACAAGAGACTCGGACTTGAGACGCGGAGATGAGATGTAGACATCAGACTCAGAAGCATACTCAAGAGATTCAGTCTCATTAGAGACTCAGCAACAAAAGCTAGTCAACGCAAGTACACTGTCACAGCAGAGACTGCACCATAAAAGTACTAAGCTCATGACAGAAAACTGAAAGACAGCCTCTCTCTCTTCTAACGGCTAGTTTAACGGCTAGTTTTTTGAAGACTATAGAAGGAAGTCTCATTATGATGAGACGTGTGAGAGACACAGTGAGACTCAGCAGAGATGCTGCTGCACAACAAGAAAAATCCAAGTCTCAAGTGAATCTCAACCTACCTATCTATGCTATCTTAGCTAATATCTTGTAGTAGGTTTAGCTCTTGTTTTGTACTGTTTTATATACACTCTTTGAGTGATTTAGAAAGCTACCATCTAGCTGAGCTCACGGTTTATCCATACTTTGTATGTAGTCTAAGATAGATCGATCACATCTCATCTCATATCACCAAGTCTAAACTAAGTCAAGAGGTGTCTGAGCTTAGTGTGAGTGATTATAAAGCCTGGAGAGGCCCTGTAATAAGAATACTCACTGAGTTGCCTGGAGAGGCAGTCGAAGATAAAGAATACTGCATGCGTTTCCTGGAGAGGCAGTTGAAAACAAAGAATAATGCATGAGTTGCCTGAAGAGGCAGTTGAGAACAAAGAATACTTGTGGCTCAGCCAAGGTAGGAGTGCCTATGCTTGGTGTGAGGGACGTCCTAAAGAGGCTGTAAGAATACTTGTAATTGACGGGTTTGTCAAAGTGGAAATCTCACGAGTTGTGAGGACTGGATGTAGCCCAAAGTTATGGGTGAACCAGTATAAATCTCTGTGTGCATCTCTTATCCCTTATCTCTTTATTTACATAGCACATCTCTAATACCTGAGACTTATCTATTTGAAACTAAATACATTTGATTCAATCTCTGCACAACTAAGATCTGTCTCTGCATCCCATCTTACATCTCAAGTCTATCTCATCTCATATCAGATCTCAACTTGAGATCAATCAGTAGTCTCACTCATTCACTTTTAAGGTCTTAACATTTGCTGAGCTAATTAATCTTACATTTCAAATCAGTTTGCTAAGCTAAATCAAATCTATTCTAAGATAATCAAGTTTCATTAATTAACAAATCATCTTTACTTGATTACAAAATTATTGTTGAGACAACATCTCATCTAATCTATTTGAGACTCTAAGTGTCAAACTTGAGATCACGTCTCAGCTTGAATTTAAGTGTGTATTTTCAGGTATAATATTTTCAAGTCTCTATTCAACCCCCATTCTAGAGACGTTCGGCCAACTTCAGTTGGTATCAGAGCTTGGCCTCTTGGGGTTGAGCACACCAACGTGTGAAGAGGAGAAAGATCCAAGAACGAAATATGGCTGAAGTTAGCTCCATTCTGTTCACTCATGAAGGAGGTTGCTCTTGGAATGATAAAGATAATTTCAAGAGCCAATCATGCAGAAATCTGAGATAACATCCTACATGGCTTAAGATAACTTTGAGGCAAATAGAAAATGGCTCACATCAAAGACTTAGAGAAACTAAAGGAACAACAACAGAGCTTGTGAGAGCCGGAGGCTGATGAGGGCGGGGAGTGATCGCCGGTGCAAAGAGGCACGGACAAGGAGCGGCTCCTGGCAGGCTTCTAAGCTAGAAGGGACACATGAATGAACCGAACCCACACCCGAATGAGAGGGATCCAGAGGCTGTGCAGGTATGGGACTGTACAGTTGAGGATAGCTTAAAGGAAATTGTTGTGGAGAACTATACCAACAAGGTGCATCTTCTTTTCGGAAGCCCATAACATAAGAACTCCATGGTTAAGCGTGCTTGGCTTGGAGCAATTCTGGGATGGGTGACCTTCTGGGAAGTTTCCCGGAAAGTGTGCAAGTGAGGACAACGCATACTGGAAAGACTCGTGTTGGTTTGTGGGGACCCTCATCACTCCTGCAAGCGGCTCGGGGGCGTTACAAATGGTATCAGAGCCGAGCCTCTCCCAGTACGGTGTGGTTCGGGGACGAACCAGGCGGAAGCTGGTGGGCATGTGAGAGCCGGAGGCTGATGAGGGCGGGGAGTGATCGCCGGTGCAAAGAGGCACGGACAAGGAGCGGCTCCTGGCAGGCTTCTAAGCTAGAAGGGACA
The DNA here is from genome assembly GCA_026901365.1 of Sesbania bispinosa. NCBI lineage: Eukaryota > Viridiplantae > Streptophyta > Magnoliopsida > Fabales > Fabaceae > Sesbania > Sesbania bispinosa. The sequence continues at coordinate 2,522,155 of QLOH01000035.1, forward strand.
CATGAATGAACCGAACCCACACCCGAATGAGAGGGATCCAGAGGCTGTGCAGGTATGGGACTGTACAGTTGAGGATAGCTTAAAGGAAATTGTTGTGGAGAACTATACCAACAAGGTGCATCTTCTTTTCGGAAGCCCATAACATAAGAACTCCATGGTTAAGCGTGCTTGGCTTGGAGCAATTCTGGGATGGGTGACCTTCTGGGAAGTTTCCCGGAAAGTGTGCAAGTGAGGACAACGCATACTGGAAAGACTCGTGTTGGTTTGTGGGGACCCTCATCACTCCTGCAAGCGGCTCGGGGGCGTTACAGAGCTTGCAACGGTGGCATGAAACAAAAGTCAGTTAGAAACAAAGGTTGCCACCAAATGCACACTGCATTAGAAGACATGAACAACAACCTATAACTAAAAGACCAGCAATACTCTTCTTGATAAGAAGCTAAGAGCAAAGCTACAAATAAATAGCATAAATATGAAGAGGAAAGTGGGAAGAGCAAGATCAATGTTATTGGTCTTCTATATAAAATTGGTCGTTGCCCTGATCCTGTTCTCAGCAAGCTTTTGGTTTGCCTCTGATTGTCAATCAAGAAGTGTGTTTATGAGAACACCTGCAAGGATGATATTCCAAAGCTGTTTTCCTGAGAGCTGGATGTGAAGTTCCATTTGATTCTCTACAGATGATGCTGAAAGCCATGCACAATATTAAAGACCAGTTTTCAAACATGGATAAGGACCAAATGGGACTACATAGGAAAATACACAAAGAAGACTCTTGGATATTAGATCACGATCTCAACAACGATTTTCTTTTAAAAAAATCAATAAAAGGAGTGGACTTTAAAGGGTGGAAGTGACTGGCCTGGACGGTAATGACACACAGAGGAACCTTGTTGTAAGTATATGTTTGAACTCCTTAAGTAAGCTAGCCTTTCTGTTCATTATTTGAAGTAAGCTGGATAATTATCATAAAAAAGGTAAGTTAGATAGCCTTTCCTTCTTCACCTTTTAATTGAAACAAGATATATGGCCTTTCTTTTTTTAAAAAAAGGGTGAACAGCTCCAAAAAATTTTACGCCAAAATTGGAATAACGTTTAAATCAAAAAGGGAAGGAAAAGGTTACTTAAGTAGAAATACCAATTCCTTGTTATGTTACAGTGATAATAAATACAAATATGCATTATGAAATGGTTGGATATTTTAGTTGAGAAATGCAATGAAATAATTGAGTATTTTTTATGTTGATATTAACATCATGCATTTGCTAAATGTGTTAAAATGATAAATGTTTGATTACTAACCAATTTGGACCCAAGAGATAAATGGGTACCAAAATGTTCCCCCTAGTGTTTTGATTATGCAGAAAAAATTTTCAAAAGGATGAGCATGTTGGTCTAGTCAAAGAGGATATAAGACTTTGAATCAAAGCTTCTTGAATGCATAAAGTGGAACTTCTTAAAGAGAAGCAATGGGTGAAGAAAATTGATTACCGAAGCTAAGCAAAAGCATTAAAGTACTTTTTCAAAGATGAGAAAGGGAAATAGATGCTGTCCAAAAATGCTTGAAGCTTGAAGGTTGAAATTGCTTATACAAGGAAGACCCATTGGTGATATCAATCTCTTATCCCTCTCTATACTTAGACTAAAACATGCTTGATCAAATCATTGATAATTTCTGTTATATGTCCTTACTTGTTATAATAGCATCATGGCTGTAAGTGTTTTAATATACAAGCATGCTAGACTTATAGAGACCAAGTTTGCAAAAGACATGAAAATCTTTTGATCATTATTTGTTACCACTTTGGTTCTTATTTGAAACTCTAAACAGCAACTCAAGAATCATATTTTTACTCCCTTTTGAATGCCTAAATGCCTCATATGCTTACATAGACCTAGGAGTATCAAATGATAGATATCCTCTTGTTAGAAAGTGCTTAATATAATCATATCCTTGAAACAAGAAGTCAATTTGAAGTCTAAATATTTTTTGGACATTTTACAACATTCAAAGTAATTATAAAATCTACAATATCATTACTCAATGTGTAGAAGAAAGTTTACATGATAATTTGATAAGACTAATCCTACACTTGAGATAAGAAAGCTTGCAGATTTGCAGATAAAGTGGAATGCTTGGATCTCAACAAGAGATATATGACAAAATCTTCATATCCAAGTCAAAAGAATGTTCAGAAATTATAAAAGGCTAGAAAAGTATGGATGCACTTGAGAGAGTCACATCTGAGTCTCAAGTTGAGACTAGACTGAGACTTAGATGAAAATACATGAGATAGAACAGCCAAGAGAGACTCTCGCTACAGTTGTAAATTCTGACAGTTCAAAAGGAAATCCATGAATCACAATTAGCTTAGAAAATGGCTACTACACAAGAGGGCAAGTGATTTCCCATAATATGAGGAAGAGAAAGAAGCTTCTAGGAGAAGAAAGCACAAAGAGATGACTCAGTTTGAAAAGAAAATGCAGAAGTTGAGCCTATCTCTACTTCAAGCTGCAAATTCTTAAATCTTGTGGATCAAATGACAACTTGAGGAATACTTCATAAGGTACTCTGAAACTCTAATCATGATGCATATGTGATATTGTCACTCTAAAATCAAAGTTGAATGCAGAATTTAGGATTCATGTTTATGCTTATTTGAATGATTCTATGTTGCTTGGATAAATTCAGAATGATTTCTTTTGAATCTTAACTATTGTGAGTGTGTTGTAATGCAACATATGCTATAATTCTGCATCATGTGAGAATTTAAGTTTGAAATCTATCTATGCAACACGAGCTAATCATATGAAAATATATCCTTGAGTCAATCTCATGATAATTGAGAAGAGAGAACTTGGAAAGATTGAGTTGATTAGTTAGGAGAAACATTTCTACAAGCTAAGTCTATATGCTCTCCATTTCCTTAATCAAGTCAATCTTCTAAGTAAATGGTATGAATAAGAAACTCTGAGATTGAAGGCTCATAAGATGATTTTGAAATAAGTGAAATTTGGAGGCAAAGAGGTTACTATGCTGAATGCAGAAATGTTTCTGATATAGCTTTGCTAAATGATCATAACTTGAGCTACAAAATTGATTTTTGAGCAAAACCAATTTTGTTTGAAAGTTAATTCATAAGAGTGCATAACTGGAAAGTTTGAAGCTGTGACACTAAGCACAGAAGTGCCAGAAAATTTGTTAACACAGCTGCAGTTTTACAAATGCTCACAGAAACTTGTTTACTTAAAATCATCATAACTAGAGCTGTAGATATTTTTTTTTGTGAGACCAATTTTATTTGAAAGATAATTCAAAATGGAATCAAACTGGAAAATTTTAGATTTTTATATTAATCACAGAAATTCCAGCAAATATGTGAACACAGTTGCAGTGGTATAAGCTTCAATATAAACCTGTTCACTTAAACAGATCATAACTAGAGCTACAAAAATGATTTTTGAGTGACACCAATTTTGTATGCAAGCTAACTCATATAAGTATTTGACTTGAAAGTTTTCAGAATTTTTTATTATCTTCACAATTCCCAGCAAACACTTCAAGTGGACTGATCTCTCATGTGATCAAATCCGAACACATCTGTTTTGAATGCTTATATCTGGAGCTAGGAAAATCCTTTTCAAATGAAACCAGTTGGATTTGAAAGATGCTTTTCAATGGTTTAACAGTATTAATTTTCAATATTTTTGGATGCATAGATTGATCACAGTGAAAGAAAAACCAGACCTGTCACAATAAGCACTCTATTATAGAACAACCAACTTTAATCACTCATATCTTATGATAGAAAACTTCAAATGGAATGATTTTTATATCATTATAAAGCTTGTGATTTCTAGTTTATTGTGGTAAAATATCATATTTTTATGAACTAGAAATAACTCAAAGTTCAGATTAAAGTAGCTAAGTCAATGGATGTTTTCTGGTTTGGTGTAGAAACTTCAAGTTAAAATATCTTTAATTGTACTAATCCATATGAGTTGATTTTTGTGGCATTGGAAAGTTGTCATGATGTGGTTTATTGTGATAGAATATAAATTTATAGATCAATCTATGATGGGAGCAGTACTTGTTCAAAGAGTAAGGCTACGTGATAGAAAAATAGTGAAACTTGATCTCTTGAAAATGATACCTTTGACAATGTCCCCTTGATTCCCAAATCTGTGATAGACTGTGGAATATCAATATGAATTGTTGTATAAATTTATGTGCATATTATGATTTGGAATATTGGGTGAATCAATGGGTATAAAAAGAACTTGACATGGAATATCTCAATCTTTGAAATGTTATCAGAACAATTTTCAAATGCTGAAAAATATGCAATGATTATGATCTTATCTGCAAATCATATTGATGAATTTCTGTTATGTGTTCCTCTGCTGTCGAAGTTTGTAATCTTGACCTTTTATGCCTCTATCCATGTTTCACAAATTTAACTCACTATGGGCATAAAAATCAAGGTGAGTAACATATTTAGGGGGAGTAGCTGAACCAATCTTTGTGCTGACTGTATTCTTTCTACTTGATCATGCATCAACTGAAACTCTTATCATCTAATCAAGTATGTAAACAGAATAAATCATTGTTCTGGTTTAAGATTGAGTTTTGTTTTCTAATGTTCCATCCTAACTGCATCCCTTTTTCAATCTTGAACTAACTAATGCTTTTTCTAAAAGTTTAAAATTCTGCATTAGTTATTGAAATGTTGCTAAACCAACGACTTTAAATATATAAGCAGAACCATCTCATTTTGAAGAGGAGATTATCAAATTGTTTGCTAATGTGCTAACCATGTTTGTTGACTCAATTGGGTAGTGATCACTTATGGAATTTGATGAACCCAATACCTCTTTCCTCAACAACTCTAGAAATCACTCTTTATTCTTTTGGAGAGGAAATGTTAAAGAAAAGAAAATGGGAAAATAGCTCTCAAAGTTTCAATTGAGAAAGAAGATCAAAGAGAAAAGTGTAAGCAAATGATTAAGAAAGAGTTTTTAGGAAGATTATGAGCTTAGAAAGAAAAATTTGAATATCAAGTTACTAAGAAAATTTTGGAATCTAGACTCTAAAGCTCTTCTTCTTAACTTAGTCTTTGATTATTTTGTTCTAACTATTCTTATTGGCACATTTATCCCTTTCTATATCATATTTCTTTATCTAGAACTCTTGGGATCATTGTTATAACCATATGTGTGATCTATTGCTTTATCATATTGCTCTTGGGAAATCAAGAATATCACTGCATACTTGCTCAAAACCCTCTGTTGAGATCACCCATATGCTTGATAAGTGTAAATCATGTCTTTGATGCCATTAGTACAGATGAAAATCAATATGAGGTGATTATTTGACAGATTTTTATAGGGAAGAATTTAAGAATTTGCTGTTGTGAATTTAATATATTTCTCTGCCCCATCTTTTTGTTGATGCCAAAAGGGAGAGAAATAGGAAAGTAATCACCATGTGCATATAGCATAATTTCTGAATCATGTTATGACATTATTGTTTGCATCGTTAGGCATGAATTCAGGGGGAATTCAATTGAGTGGATCATACTATGAAAAATATATAGATTCTCATCATCCCTTATATGCTATTATACATGAAAACTTAATTTTGTTCAAATAGGTTTGTCATCATCAAAAGGGAGAGATTGTTAGCGCAAAAACCCTCTGAGATTTGGTTTTAATGACAACAAACCTTTTGATCAAACTTAATGTTTTCTGTTCTTGAAGTTACTGATGTTTTGTATGTGAGATCTTAAGAAAGACAGGATTCTCATGAAGAACTCGTAGAAGATCAACCACGACCAAGCTCAGACTGAGATTGAGAGGCAACCACAGATTGAGACTGGTAGTAATCCTCAGACTAAAAATGAAGAAAAAGGTCAGCCTGAGTTTGAACAATCAATGCAAGTCTTTCCTGAGATTCAGAAGATCAGAATCCTATGTATGAAGGATCAGACTTCAGAATCATTATGGAGTATGGCAAAGCTTAAAATATTCTATATGCTGAAGGTAATTTCAGAGAAGGCCTCAAGACATATACTTTATCAGAATGTCTTCAGAAGCTTAGAATAGAAGATAGCCTAAGTTGAGAGAGGTGCACATCATAATGAAGTCTTAGCTACAGTCAGAAAGGGTCTCAACTAGAGACACCAAGCATCAAGCTAAGTCAAGCTGAGCTCAACAATGAACCAATATTTGAGACTCAAGATAAGCAGAAATATAAAAGATAAATATATGAGATGTCTTGTTTCTACTAACTGTGTGCTCAAGTGTTTGCAAATTTTAGTCTCTTATATTGCAGGATAATTTTCTCTTATGTTAAGACAAGCTGAGATGCTAAAGAGACTCATGTACAAACTTTAAAGGAAGGATCAAAAGTCAGATGCAAGATCTGTCAAGAGATGAGACTCTAACTTAGCTTTAGAATCAAGAGATAAGATCAGAATAGAAGATGCTAACAAAGAATAGATTCAAAGTCAGCTTGAGACAAGCTCAACTGTTAAAGTCAGTTTGAGACAGGCCCAAATTCATTAAGATCATACTCAGTCCAAGCATGACAAAGAAGCACTTTGAAATATGAAGCTAAGCAAAGATGAGATCCAGACTTTAGCTTGAGACGATCTCATGATCAGATGCGGTCTCAAGATCAAATGCAGTCTCAAGTTCAGACGCAAAGATCAGATGCAGACATGAGACGTAGACTTGAAGATGTAGACAAGAGACTCCAGACTTGAGACGCAGAGATGAGATGCAGACATCAGACTCGGAAGCATACTCAAGAGATTCAGTCTCATCAGAGACTCAGCAGCAAAAGCAATCAACCACAAGTACACTGTCACAGCAGAGACTGCACCAGAAAAGTACTGAGCTCATGACAGAAAAGTGAATGACAACCTCTCTCTCTTCTAACGTCTAGTATAACGGCTAGTTTTCTGAAGACTATAGAAAGAAGTCTCATTATGATGGAGACGTGTGAGAGACACAGTGAGACTCGGCAGAGATGTTGCTGCACAACCAGAAAAGTCCAAGTCTCAAGTGAATCTCAACCAGAAAAATCCACGTCTCAGTTTGAATTTAAGTGTGTATTTTCAGGTATAATATTTTCAAGTCCTCTATTCAATCCCCCTTCTAGAGATGTTCAGCCAACTTCATTAAGGTGAGTTCTATGAATTTTTTTTAACGATTGGGCCTAAACTAGAGGCCCAATGGTTAGGATACCCATAAGGGTCCATTTTGTCACATTACCATCAAGTTTTATAAAATTTAGGGTGACTTTTAGATGAGTTATTTTTGTAACCCGAATTTAACTTTGATATTTTACCCAAAAATTGTTTTCTTTTAATTTAACTTATCACTTTAAATGGTTACCCATTTTAACTTATTGGGCCACTAAGGCCCATAAACACAATTAACACCAATTTCACTAACATTCCAAGATCAAACACATTCACTTCATGAGTTTCTCATAAATGTGAATATGAACACCAAGAACATGATAAACACCAATAAACACAAATTCCAATAAATTCCAAAATTACCAAACTCAATCTGATGTTCTATAAGCATTCTAAGCCATAAACTCATGTTATTTCATCCAAACATACCAATCTATCATAAAAAGTTCTTATCTTACACATAGTAAAATAAAACACATTTTCATGACAATTCAAGCAAACCAATTTCCTAAATTCAAACAACAACTTGCATGAGCATCAAATCATCATCTAAACATATTTCAAGCATCAATTTTAATTTTTAAAGACATGCAGCCCCACCAAGTGGTTTTTGGCCGAAAACTATTTAGGGAAAAAGGAGAAAATTTTTCAATCAACAACTATGGTTTGCATGTGATAGACAAGTGACCTCACTAACTTAAGAGGGGGGGTGAATTAAGTTATTCTAATTTTATCTAATCTCTTCGATTATTGATTTATCTTGCCCTTAGTGTACTTAAAAAGCTTTAATTAAGATGAAGAAGAATGCGTACTTTTAATATGATGGATATGTAAACGCGAAAATTAAATAAGAGTTAAGGGAAAAGAAAGTGCAAACTCAGTTTATACCGGTTCGGCCAACCACTTGCCTACGTCCAGTCCTCAAGTACCCCACTTGAGATTTCCACTACTTGTAAAATTTCTTACAAACGATGAATCCTCCAACACCTTGGAACCCTTCCTTGTGTTGAGAATCACCCACAAAACAAGAGAGGCACCCTCTCTTCAACCCACAATAATAATTTGAATCTTTGAATACAGATGGACTCTCCTTTAGAGTAGATAATACAAATTGAAAGGCCTATACAAATCTTTAAGACTTGCAAGTATTTGGCACAATTGATTTTTTGTAATAAATTCACTCTTTTAAGATTTTACATGAGTAAACTGTGTCGATTTCGAAAATGAGACATATATTATAAGGATGATGATGAAACATTGTAATCCTTGATTAGAAGTCATGTCTCTTCAAGATTTTCAGAAAAAGTACTCTGGTAATCGATTACACAGTTCAAAATTAAACAGATTGCGAACCGTTATGACTGGAATTAAAAAATTGAATTTCCTCCTGCACTCTAGTAATCGATTACAAGGATTTGGTAATCGATTACCAGTTCAAAAATTCTAAATTTGAATTCTGAAAGTCTAGACCTCTTATCTTTCCTTTCCATTGGCATCATCAAAACCTGCAATCAAGGCATCTATAATCTCCCCGTTTTTGATGATGACAACCATCTTTAAAGGGAAGAATGAATTTCAAGTCAATACAATCACTCCCCTTAGTCTCCCCTTATGTGTTTATCTTTTAGACACAATGCTTGCTTTTATTCTAGGGAAAATTTATTTTCAAAACCAATATTTTATATATTATATAGACTAAGTTTTCCAAAAATAGAATTTATTCTTTTCCCAAACATAGTCCAAAATCATATATAAACTAAGTTTTCAAAAACTTTTCAAAAGTTTCCAAACATAGAATAAGAGTTTTTCCCTGATCTTCCTTAAAAGTTTTCCTATGATCTCCATGACTTTCCAAACATAGAATTAAGAGTTTTCCCTGATCTCCCTTAAAGTTTTCCCTGATCTCTCCCCCTTTGGCATCATCAAAAACAAAGCAGACATCAAAAACATATATGCATCAAAAATCAAATACCATCCAAAAGCCAAACATAGTAGCAACCATAATAATAACTAAGGTTCAAACTACAACTACAAAAGCTAAAAAAAATATAGTCTTAATCAAAATGCCAAATACACGAAGATAAACATAACAGAAAAAAAAAAGAAAAACTATGGATCATCTGACGGTCGGAGGACGAGAGCCTGAAGCATCCTCCAACGGGTGAGACGAGTCTCCAACGCGTCAAAGCGCTCACCCACATACATTTGGAAACGTGCGAATCTCATTGATAACATCAGTATTGAGAGCATCTAGGGCGGCATCTCTATGTTGAGGAGAGGAAGTGCGGGCATCTACATCCATGTCATCGCCTTTACGCACCCATTCACCGTTATGATTCTTTTGATAGCCAAAGGAGTTCATCTGAAGAGCTCCAATTGCACTGGTTCGCTTGACTTCAAGTTTGTTCTATTAGCCAGGGGTACGTTGAAGTGTTCCAAAAACAGAGTGATTAAGTGACCATATGGAAGCGGAAGCACTAACCTGAAGAGGCCTTTGTCATCCTATAACGGACAAGTGTGCCCAACTAATTGGTCTACCAGTCAGCAATGCCCACATAACAATGAGGTCTTCCTCTGATGCCTGGGCTAAGTTTGTGGATCGGGGGAAGCAAAATGCGAACAATAATATAATGCATAATTTGACAATCAAAGGTAAGAGAACCAGCCAACAAGCGTCGAGACATACTCAGTGGTTCTCATTACATACCATTTGACGAGCATTATAATTTGAAAAATCTTCCCATTCATCCAATACAGTCCCCTCAAACAGTGCCTCATCCCCACTAAGGTGCGTCAGAGTAGAGAATAGTGATTGTCTACTTACCATAGGAATGCGTTTTGACCTCAGTATTGTAGAACACCATCCCTAATCGCTAGGTTGCTATTAAAACATTTTCATTAATTCAGGATATACAGGGGCTTTTCAACTGCATATAAATAGTAACAATCCAAAGCTTCTAAATGTCTCATAGCAATCCAACTGTTCTACCTCAAAGAATTCTCTATTAGGTACTTAGGTCTATAATGATACGGTTTGAAAATAACGATGAGTACCTATTTCGTTGTCGGTTGCTAGAAAAGAGAGCAAGGTAAGGAGGACGGATTGGAAGGTTGTCGGCAGGTTCATCGGAGTTCCCCCTACGAGATTGATGAGCGGAAGAGCGTTTCATCCTCTTTTTCGATTCCGCCATTTGAGAGGACGATTGAAAGAAATCAATCAGTTAGATTGATACAGACTGAAGAGAGGAAGAATTTAGGAGTTCTGGGACTGTAATTTGGTGAAGATTTGAGGGGAGTTATGATGATTTGAAGTGAAAGAGGCGAGAAAACGGCGCTGTTAGGGTTCGTGGAGAGAGAGATTAGGTGTGCTTCAGGTTTAAGAGAGAGAATGTAAATGTATTTATAATACGCGCAGACTGGTAATCGATTACTCAGAGGTGTAATCGATTACCAAGTTTCCATGTAGGGTCAATAGGCGCAGGTAATCGATTACGTTTGTTCAGTAATCGATTACAGGGATGACATGCTCTTTGGTAATCGATTACAAATATACTGTAACTCGATTACAAAGGCAAACCCTCTCAGGTAATCGATTACAGCTATATTGTAATCGATTACAGACAGTGAATGCTCTCGGGTACTCTATATAACCATATTTGTAATCGATTACAGACATGGAAACTCTCAGGTAATTGATTACTACTCTTGGTAATTGATTACCACTAACCTAGATTTCACATTTTTGTTTCCAAATGTCTGTTAATTAACTACGAATGCCCTTGGAACCAATTACTTGAAAGATTTCATCTCTAAAAGCTTTAGGAATCTGAGTTTGATAAATCTACTATTCCTAACTCTCTCCTAATTGTAAAGAATTTTTCTTTAGGTAATGGCTTGGTAAAAATATCTGCAAGTTGTTGCCTTAGTCTCTATTAAATTCTAGAACACAATCTCCCTTTTGTACATGATCTCTAAGGAAATGATGCCTAATTTCTATGTGTTTGGTTCTAGAATGTAAGACAAGATTTTTAGATTAATTTATGGCACTTGTATTGTCCACAGCGAATAAGAATATGATCTATATTTAAGCCATAGTCTGATAGTTGTTGTTCATCCAAAGGATTTGAGCACAACAACTGCCAGCAGCAATATACTCTGCTTCCGCAGTGGATAAAGCAACACTATTTTTGCTTTTTTGCTGATGCCATGATTACTAATGTAGATCCAATAACGTGACAAGTACCACTTTGTGCTTTTTCTTTCAGTTTTGCATCCCGCAAATCTGAGTCTGGGTATCCTACTAGGTTAAAAGGCATGTGTTTGGGATACCATAAACCTAAGTTGATCGTTCCTGGTAGATATCTCATTATCCTTTTTACAGCACTTAAATGAGATTCTTTTGGGTTTGACTGATATCTAGCACATAAGCATACATTAAACATGATATCTGGTCTACTCGCTGATAAATATAAAAGGGATCCAATCATACCTCGATATCGTTTTATGTTTATGGACTTCCCATTTTCATCTTTATCCAAGTAGCAAGCAGTGCTCATGGGTGTGGCCATTTGTTGAGCATTTTCCATTCCAAATCTTTTGATTAGTTCCTTGCAGTATTTGCTTTGGTGATGAATATACCATTTTTTGTTGTCTAATTTGTAATCCAAGGAAGAAGTTCAGCTCTCCCATCATAGACATTTCAAACTCACTTTGCATGTCATTTGAAAGTTCCTATTTTTCCGATTCCCAAGATTTTACCCTTGTTGTTATCTCCATAGGTAACATGTCCACTATTCTTTGGAGTGATGTCCATAAGCTTTGAGATATCCCCCGTCATGTGCTTGGAGCATCCACTGTCGATTACCAAGTTTGTTTCCATGGAATTCCTAACAAGTCTACAGAATTATTTAATTTAGGTACCCAAACTTTCTTTGGGTCCTAGAGTTAGTATTAATCAAAGATCCGTTTGGGATCCAATCATATTTTTAAGATTTGTCGAATTCTTTCTAAAATAACAATTTGATGCACTATGGACCCTTCTTCCACAATAGAAGCATGTTAAGAATGGAGAACTAGTGGGTTGAGCAATTACAAAGAAATTTTTATATTTCTTTTGTTGAGTTTGAGGATTATATCCTAATCCTACTTGTCAAATACACACCTTTGATTTCGTAAAATAACATCTAAATTATTTTTACCAAAGGTGAATTTTGCACGTGTAGTGTTTAACTTTTAATTTCTTTTTTATGTTTTAGGCATGATGTGCATGGATGAGTTTCTTGTTATTTTCTAAATAATGATAAAACACATATTTTCATTTTTAGAATTTACTAATTTAAGTTCATTTCTAAGATTATCTAGCTTCTTCATTTAATTTAGAAATTTCTTTCTCAAGTTTTGTAGTAGTTTTCTTGTAAGATGAAACTAGTTTTGCTAACCTAAATGATTCTTTATGTAAATCATTAAAGGCTTCTTGTAATTCATCAAATGAGATGGATGTATTATTGTTAGAAGATGTTACCTCTTCTTCACTTTCGTAGTCTCTGGCCATAAGTCCCAAGTTGACTGTTTCATTCTCTAAGTCACTGGAGCTTATGTCATTATCATCCCATGTGATGTAGGCTTTCTTTGCTTTCTTATCTTTGAATGTCTTCTTGTTTGATTTTCCATTCTCTTCTTATAAATTGGACAGTTCTAGTCTAAGATGCCCTGGCTGGTTGCATTCAAAGCATTTTTAGATTGATTGGGAATCTTCTCCTTTCTTCTTTGTGTTAGGTGTAGGTCTTCTTATATTTCCTCTGTTTCTTAGAAATTTGTTGAATCTTTTAACAAATAGGCTGAATTCTTCGTCATCATCCCAGTCCTCATCTCAATGATGTCTTCTTCTTCATGGACAGATGATGATGAAGCTTTGAGAGCTATACTTTCTTACTTTTGTCATTCTCTTCATTTTGGTTTAGTCTCATCAACTCCAACTCGTGTTCTTGAAGTTTTCCAAATAGTGAATGAAGAGACATGGTTGTAAGATCCTTTGATTCTGCAATTGCAGTCACTTTTGGCTGTCATTGCCTACTCAAACATCTTAAAACTTTGTTAATTAAATCTTCATTTGGAAAAATTTTCCTAATGATGCAAGATGATTAACTATATGAGTGAATCCCTTTTGCATGTCTTATATGCTTTCATTTTGATTCATTCTAAATAGTTCATATCATGTGTGAGGGTGTTTATTCTAGATCTTTTGACATCACTTGTTCCTTCATGAGTTACTTCCAATGTATCCACATCTCTTTAGCACTCTTACAATTTGAGACCCTAAAATATTCGTCTATGCCTAATGCAGATGTGATTATGTTTTTAGCCCTTTAAGTATATTGAACTTTCCTTTTATCATCTTCACTCCATTGATCTCTAGGTGTTATTTTTACTTCTTCTCCTAATTGCATTAAAGTAATATAAGGACCAATTTCTACAGCATCCCAAATGTTTAGATCTATTGATTCTATGAAGATTTGCATTCTAGATTTCCAATAGTGAAACCCTTCTCCATTAAATACAGGGGGACTATTAAATGAGTTTCATTCACCAAAAAGGGAATTGGATGAGGCCATAATTGACTCTTGAGGCTTCTAATCCTTATACAAGATACAAGCTCTGATACCACTTGTTAGACAAGTGGCCTCACTAACTTAAGAGGGGGGGTGAACTAAGTTATTAAATTTTATCTATCTCTTCGATTACTGATTTATCTTGCCCTTGTGTACTTAAAAAGCTTTAATTAAGATGAAGAAGAATGCGTACTTTTAATATGATGGATATGTAAACACGAAAATTAAATAAGAGTTACGGGAAAAGAAAGTGCAACTCCAGTTTATACTGGTTCGGCCAACCACTTGCCTACGTCCAGTCCTCAAGTACCCACTTGAGATTTCCACTACTTGTAAAATTCTTTACAAACGATGAATCCTCCAACACCTTGGAACCCTTCCTTGTGTTGAGAATCACCTACAAAACAAGAGAGGCACCCTCTCTTCAACCCACAATAATAATTTGAATCTTTGAATGCAGATGGACTCTCCTTTAGAGTAGATAATACAAATTGAAAGGCCTATAAGAATCTTTAAGACTTGCAAGTATTTGGCACAATTGATTTTTGTAATAAATTCACTCTTTTAAGATTTACATGAGTAATCTGTGTCGATTTTCGGAAATGAGACATATATTTATAAGGATGATAATGAAACATTGTAATCTTTGATTAGAAGTCATGTCTCTTCAAGATTTTCAGAAAAAGTACTCTGGTAATCGATTACACAGTTCAAAATTAACACAGATTGCGAACCGTTATGACTGGAATTCAAAATTGAATTTCCTGCACTCTCGTAATCGATTACAAGGATTTGGTAATCGATTACCAGTTCAAAATTCTAAATTTGAATTCTGAAATCTCTGGTAATCGATTACACTATGTTGGTAATCGATTACCAGTTCAAAAAATTTAATTTTTGAACTGATTTTTACTTTATAAAATACTTTGTTTAATTTTCTTTTTAGTGCCACGTTCCTTGCAAATCGTAGACTTCTTTTAACATTTTGTCTAACTAAATTAAACTTAAACTAATAGACCTTCTTGACTTGACTTTGATCTTCTATAACCTTGATTCTTGATCTAGCTTTTTCTTTTGCCAATTGCATTTGCAAGTCTAGACCTCTTATCTTTCATTTCCATTGGCATCATCCAAACCTGCAATCAAGGCATCTGCAACATGCCACTCAAAATCATCACACAAACACATTTTTCTCAACAAACAAAATTTTAGAACATGTATGCCAAAAACCAACCACATATAGCCGACCATTTCTCAAGGAAATAGGTTCCAACAATCCATTTTGAAAGGAAAAAGGGTTAGGGATAAGGATCAAGGGTAATCCTTTTACTCTAGTCACCAATCCTACTAGAGTTCAAGGTTCTCCCCCTTTACCTAAGGAAAACTTCTCTTGAAAAGGTGCAGCAAAATCCACAAAGACTCTCCTTTGAACTCCTCGTGATCTCCCAAGCAATCTTTCTCAAAGGATGTCGGCTAGATTTTGAAGTTTAAGGTTCAAAAATGGAACCTTTAACTTAGAATGTGAAGGAGAAAAAATGGAGGATGGAGAGGAGAGGAAGAAGAATTGCTCACGGTTTGGAAGAGGAAAATGGAGAATGAAAAATGGTTTTGCATGTAATGAGAGGAGGAATTGGACAAGTGTTAAGTGTCTTATGTCACATAAGGTCATTTCTCACTTTATGTCTTTGAAAGTGTGTGAGACAAGTTAAGTGAATCTCCCACATGTACGTTGTAACGTCCTCATTTCTAAATTCAGAAATAATGCCTGTTGGGAGCACTATTTCCAAATTCGTGAAATTCACTTTGTTCATTTCGCGTATCGGCATACATATCATTCGCTTAAGTAATCCAACACTTACTAAAGCTCCAAACATGTCATACATGAACAAAGAAATAAACATAATCTATATTCGCCACATAGGCTCCAGTCGATACAATTACCAACAAAACATAACAGTATCTGGATACGTAGAATATAACAAAGTGCTAAATTATCCTATCATATGGCTCCTACTGGTCATCTTCATCCGGGGAAATATCTTGCACAACTGAAATATTGTTGCAATAGAATGGGGTGAGGACCAACGTCCCAGTGGGCTGAACAAAGACACTCCAGAGGAAACATTCAAGCAATTATCATGCTTCTTAAACAACCATTACTATCAACAACAACTTCATATCCATCAAATACAACCACAATCAAATAATAAAGCTTATAAATGCATGTCTGTGAAGTGTTGTAACCCGACACCCAGGGTGTTTTCACTGTAACATGACTATGATTGAGCGCTCGGCCATGAATCTAAGGACTGTCGTCCAGGGAAACCTGAGATTAAGTTTTATCTGAACATGATGTACACATAAATAGATTTATTAACATGATTGAGGTTTCCCCATCTTCCCCTTGGCTGAGAGGTCGATGAGTTCGCCTCGTCTTGCTTAAACATGATTGCCCGAAGGCCTGAGATGGTCCGAAGACCCCTGAATTAGCCCGAAGGCTCTGAATTGGCTGTAAGCCCCTGTGATAATTAACTTATAATGCATAATCTTGGTGGCCAAAGGCCTATGGTCATATATAAACATGCTTAAGAATTACTACACATATTCAGATAAGTCTCCTACTCTATGGTTCACACAATC
Source organism: Sesbania bispinosa (assembly GCA_026901365.1). Classification (NCBI taxonomy): domain Eukaryota; kingdom Viridiplantae; phylum Streptophyta; class Magnoliopsida; order Fabales; family Fabaceae; genus Sesbania; species Sesbania bispinosa. The sequence goes on from QLOH01000035.1 coordinate 2,538,608, forward strand.
ATACACCAACAACCATCACATTCATACCAACTAGTCTTATGTTAACATTCTCATTATAATCAAGGAAGAAGGGAAGAAAGAATAGGGGAACGTGTTCTGAAATTCGAACAACAAGAAACATACAATCACACCCACCTGATGATCAAGAAACGAAGAAAGAACGGAGAGGAGGAGCATTGGAGATGAGTAGATTAAGGGAGAACTTGATCTTGGTTGGGTAGAAATCGTTCTTGACCTTCACTGGAACATTCTCTCACTAGAACCTCTCTTTCTCTCTCTGAAAAGATGAAGAAAGGGAAAGAAAACTAAGTGGAAACTGCCTATAATCGTATTTTAAAACGCTGTAACCGTCTTCTCACTCAAGCGAGAATTATCGCTTAAGCGAGATTGTCATTCTAGCTCAAGCGAAACCATTTAGCTTGAGCGAGAATGCCCACAAAAATACACCCTCTCTGGAGTATTTTCGCTTGAGCGAGATGCTCTCGCTTGAGCGAGACTTGCAGCACTAAAATCCTACAAATTTTACTGCATAATTCGCTTAAGCGAGACCTACTCGCTTGAGCGAAAATCCTGATATGTGAAACTTTGATTTTTGCCTCATAAGCTTTTCCTTATCTATTCCTTACTTCATTCTATTCATGTTATAAATTTCCTATGAATTAAGGTCTTAAATAGCGGGATGTTACAATTCTACCCCCCTTAAAACAATTTTGTCCCCAAAATTGATTAAGATAGTTGAATAAAGAAGAGAATGGGGAAAATGAGCTTTCTTACCTTAAATGAATAACTCTGGAAACTAAGAGCGGAGATCTTCCTCTTTTTCCCAAGTTGCGCCCTCTGGCGACTGACCCTCCCAAAACACCTTCACTAACGGAATGGCCTTATTCCTTAAGGTTTTGACGCTTTGGTCAATAATCTGTGCAGGTCTCGTGGAAATAGTCAAATCCTCCCTTAATGTACTGATTCTGAACTTATGATGTGAGAAGGGTCATGAAGGTATTTTCTGAGCTGTGAGACATGGAATACATCATGGATGTTGGCCAAATGGGGTGGAAAGGCTATTCTGGATGCAAGGGGACCAATCCTTTGCAATATTTGAAAAGGACCGACAAAACGGGGATTCAACTTCTTGGCCTTAATGGATCTTCCTATGCCAGTGATGGGAGTAACTTTCAAAAACACATGGTCACCTTCCTCAAACTCTAGGTCCTTCCGTCTCCTATCAGGATAACTCTTCTGCCGGCTTTGGGCAGTTACCAACTTCTCCCTAATTCTCTTAATCTTCTCTGTGGTCTCTTGCACCAACTTCGGTCCTAACAAGCTTTTCTCTCCAACCTCACACCAACATAGAGGTGAGTTACACTTCCTACCATACAAAGCCTCATAGGGTGCCATACTTATACTGCTATGAAAATTGTTGTTGTAGGCAAATTCTATGAGTGGTAAAGACTTATCCCAACTACCCTTTTCTTCCAAAGCACAGGATCTAAGCATGTCTTCTAAGGTCTGGATTGTTCTCTCAGACTGTCCATCAGTCTAAGGATGGTAAGCGGTGCTAAACTTCAGCTTAGTACCGAAGGCTTGATGTAAGACATTCCAAAATCTAGAGGTAAACCTGGGATCTCTATCTGACACTATGCTGGAAGGTACACCATGGAGCTTCACAATCTCCTTAATGTATAAGTCTGCAAATTTGGTCAAATATGAGCCTCCTCTAAAATCTCCTCTCTGATGCTACCCCCCTTAGGGATACAGACTCTCCTTTGGAAGAGAATCATCCCATCTCCTGATTCGGAAAACCCTGGTTGTCCCTTCCGGGACTGGAGTTCTAAGTCTGAGACCCGAGCCCCTCTAATCCTTGTCCTTAAGTCATTGACCACCTCTAGCCTGTAGAGTCTCATATTATCTCCCTCATAATTCCCCTCAAGCTTCAAATCCTTAAACTTCTCTAACAACTCTAACTCATGCACCATCATGGATGACGCATGCAAGGATTTTCTACTTAAGGCGTCGGCCACTACATTGGCCTTGCCTGGGTGGTACTTAAGCTTAAATCATAGTCCTTTAAAATTCCATCCACCTTTTCTGCCTCATATTAAGTTCTTTCTGATCAAAAGGTACTTAAGGCTCTTATGGTCACTAAGACCTCCAACTACACCCCATACAGGTAGTGCCTCCACACCTTAAGAGCAAACACTACTGTAGCTAACTCTAAGTCATGGGTTGGATAGTTTTCCTCATGGGGTCTAAGTTGTCTAGAGGTATAAGCCACTAATCTCTTATCCTGCATGAAAACACAACCTAACCCCTATCCTGAAGCGTCACTATACACTTCAAAGGATTTGGACAAATTCGGCAATACCAATACCGGGGTGGTGGTCAGCTTCTCCTTGAGTTCCTTGAAACTCTTCTCGCACTTCTCATCCCAAACAAAAGCATGGCCCTTATGGGTCAGCCGGGTGAGAGGTAAGGCCAACAAAGAAAAACCTCTAATGAATCTGCGATAATACCCAACTAATCCTAAGAAACTCCTAACCTCAGTGACTGACTTGGGCCTCTCCCAACCAATCACCTCCTCTATCTTACTAGGGTCCACTGACACACCTTCACTAGATATAACATGCCCTAGGAAGTGAACTTTATCCAACCAAAACTCACATTTCTCAGGGTTAGCAAACAGCTTCTTCACTCTCACACACTTCCAAAACCACCCTAAGATGTTGTTCATGTTCTTCTAAGGTTTTAGAATAGATAAGAATGTCATCGATTAATACGACCACAAACTTATCCAAGTAGGGCCTAAAGATTCGATTCATGTAGTCTATGAACATAGCTGGAGCATTGGTCAAACCAAATGGCATCACCAAATACTCATAATGCCCATATCTAGTCCTAAAAGCAGTCTTGGGGATATCCTCACTCCTAATCTTTATCTTATGGTAACCTGACCTCAAGTCTATCTTAGAAAACACTGCTGCCCCTCTAAGCTGGTCTAACAGGTCATCTATCCTAGGCAAGGGATATTTGTTCTTGACTGTTACCTTGTTCAACTGTCTATAATCAACACACAACCCATGCTGCCATTCTTCTTTTTGACGAGGAGCACTGGAGCTCCCCAAGGGGACACACTAGGCCTAATGAATTGCTTCTCTATTAATTCTTCTAGTTGCTTCTTAAGTTCACTCATCTCTAAGGGTGACATCCTATAGGGAGCCTTAGAAATAGGCCCTGTGCCCGGCACAAGGTCTATGGAAAACTCAGTCTCTCGATCCGGAGGTAAGGTGGTCACCTCACTAGGGAAAACGTCCTGGAACTCCCTAACAATGGCTATGCTGTCTAGGTCGGGTTTCGACACTATAGTTGAGGAAAGCAGTAATATAAAACAATAACTACCATCAGTCAGGCATTCAGAAATTTGAGTGGAGCAAGATAACATATATGATGGCCTCTCCTTCGGAGGAAGAAGAAGAGTAGGGAAAACAATTTCTTTATTCCAACAATCAAGCATGACCTGGTTACGAGATAACCAGTTTATACCCAAAATAACATCAAGTTTCTTCAAAGGCAGACAGATCAATCAACATTAAAGATTCTACCTTGGATTTCTAAGGGACATGTAAGACATACTAAGGAAGTGGAAATGGCTTCCTTAGTCGGGGTGTGAATATTTAAATGAAAAGGTAAAGGAGTAACATGTAATTTCATCCTTTCCACACAATCACAAGAGATGAAGGAGTGGGTTGCCCCAGAATCATACAATACAATCAAATGAGTGCCATTTAGAGTACATGTACCTTGCATCAGATCATCGGCCTGAGCCGCCACCTCACCATTGAGGGTAAAGACTCTCCCGGTAGCTTGGGGTTTGGGGTGATCCTTGTTCCTCTTTGGACAATCTAACAACATGTGACCTGGTTCACGACAGTAGAAGCAAACTCGCTGCCCTGCTACACACTCGCCCCGATGGTGCTTGTTACACTTAGGACAAACTAGAGTAGCTGGAGGGGAGGGAAGGGCGACCTGCTTGCCCTTTCCGCCCTGTGACTGAGGTCGAAAGCTCTTACCAACGGGTGCATCTTCTCTCTTTCTCTTACCATCAACCCAAGTCCTAGCTGCCGGCCTGGGCGCCTAATCCACCAAACTTTGCTCGACGACCAAACATTTGGTCACCAAGGTTGAGAACTCTCTAAGCTGGAAGGCTAAGACAATCTTTCTGATTTCGGGTTTGAGACCCGCCTCCAAATGAGAACACTTCCAACCCTCATTGGGATTGGCTTCCAGCAGTGAATGATACCTAGATAGCTCCTTAAACTTGGCCACAAACTGGCCCACGGTCATGTTGCCTTGCTTCAGTTGAAGGAACTCTAGCTCTTTCTGTTTCCTGGTTGGCTCTGGGAAGTATTTCTCCAGGGAATGCATGCTGGAATGCATCCCACGAGGGTAAGGCTCCATGAGGGCTCAAACTGGTCTTCACACTCTTCCACCAATTGTCCGCTTCCCCTTGTAGCATATAAGTAGCAAACCTAACCTTTAGATCATCCACACATGCCATGACTTCAAAGATCTTGTTCATGGCACTGAGCCATGAGTCTACTGCTGCTGGGTCATACGCCCCACTAAAGGCTGGGGGATGGTGTTTCCTGAACTCTGCTAACCCCTGAAGAAAAGGGTCTGAAATAACCATCGATGGAGGAGTACCGACAGCCTGCCTTTGCAAAGCCTAAAGAACTGCCGCATCAGAAGTCGTTTTCTCTCCCATGATCTGAGTGAGAATTCGTAGGGCTACCGTCACGGGATCCTGAGATTGATCCGATTAGGAAGGAGGTGATATGGCACGAGGATGTCCCCTCCTACCGCTAGCCATGATCCTATACACATCATTAAGAAAATATCCAGGTGATCAGTCTATCAATTCCCTAATAATGCATATAAGATTATGACTAACTTAAGGAATAACACATAACCACAGTCCAATTGGATTAACCTGGCTCTGATACCAAAATGTAACGTCCTAATTTCTAAATTCATAAATAATGCTTGTTGGGAGCACTATTTCCAAATTCGTAAAATCATTTCGTTTATTTCGCATATTGGCAGACATATCATTCGCTTAAGTAATCCAAAACTTACTAAAGCTCCAAACATGTCATACATGAACAAAGAAATAAACATAATCTATATTCACCACATAGGTTCCAGTCGATACAATTACCCAACAAACATAACAGTATCTGGATACGTAGAATATAACAAAGTGCTAAATTATTCTATCATATGGCTCCTACTGGTCATCTTCATCCGGGGAAATATCCTACTCAACTGAAATATTGTTCCCATAGAATGGGGTGAGACCATCGTCCCAGTGGGCATGAATAAAGACACTCCAAGGGAAACATTCAGGCAATTATCATGCTTCTTAAACAACCATTACAATCAACAACTTCATATCCATCAAATACAACACAATCAAATAATAAAGCTTATAAATGCATGTCTGTGAAGTGTTTGTAACCCGACACCCGGGGTCTTTTCACTGTTACATGACTGTGATTGAGCGCTCGACCATGAATCCAAGGACCATCGTCCAGGGAAACCTGAGATTAAGTTTTATCTGAACATGATGTACACATAAATTGATTTATTAACATGATTGAGGTTTCCCCATCTTCCCCTTGGCCGAGAGATCGATGAGTTCGCCTCGTCTTGCTTAAACATGATTGCCCGAAGGCCTGAGATGGTCTGAAGACCCCTAAATTAGCTCGAAGGCTCTGAATTGGTTGTAAGCCCTGTGATAATTAACTTATAATGCAAAATCTTGGTGGCCAAAGGCTTATGGTCATATATAAACATGCTTAAGAATTACTACACATATTCAGATAGGTCTCCTACCCTATGGTTCACACAATCATACACCAACAACCATCACATTCATACCAATTAGGCTTATGTTAACATTCTCATTATAATTCAAGGAAAAAGGGAAGAATAGGGGAATATGCTCTGAAAATCGAACAACAAGAAACATACAATCACACCACCTGATGATCAAGAAATGAAGAAAGAACGGAGAGGAGGAGCATTGGAGATGAGTAGATTAAGGGAGAACTTGATCTTGGTTGGGTAGAAATCGTTCTTGACCTTCACTGGAACATTCTCTCACTAGAACCTCTCTTTCTCTCTTTGAAAAGACGAAGAAAGGGAAAGAAAACTGAGTGGAAACTGCCTGTGATCGTATTTTAAAAAAGCTGTAACCGTCTTTCTCGCTCAAGCGAGAATTCTCGCTTGAGCGAGATTGTCATTCTAGCTGAAGCGAAACCATTTAGCTTGAGCGAGAATGCCCACAAAAATACCCCCTCTCTGGAGTATTTTCGCTTGAGCGAGATGCTCTCGCTTGAGCAAGACTTGCAGCACTAAAATCCTACAATTTTTACTGCATAATTCGCTTGAGCGAGACCTACTCGCTTGAGCAAAACTCCTGATATGTGAAACTCTGATTTTTGCCTCTTAAGCTTTTCCTTATCTATTTCTTACTTCATTCTATTCATGTTATAAATTTCCTATGAATTAAGGTCTTAAATAGCAGGATGTTACATACGCAGATTTTGAGATGGTTTAAGTGAGGAATTTTGATAAAATATTACAGAATTTTCGGATTTGAAGCAAGGGCATTTTGATCCTTTTCCAAAAATAGTAGGGGTACAAAGGTATTTTCACACCAAAAAATCCCAAAAAAATTCCCAAAAATTCTAGAAAAATTTCTATAATTGTTCTAACCTATTTTAAGCCTAAAAATATGATTAGAATTGACTTATCACTTAAACTCTCTTATTTCCCAATTTTCCAGTTGCACACAACAGTCAATTTTTAACAAGGGTAAGTAGATAGAAAAATTATGATGTTACACACAAAATTCTATAAAGTTATAACTATCATTTTTAATCCAATTTTAAGGTCCAAAGTATATTTTCCATATTATTCTACAAATTTTCATATGTTGGTTAGGGTTACACTACTAACCAGGGGCGTTTTGGTCCTTTTGCCCAAAAGTGCCAGAAAAATTCTAAATTAATTTCTAAAATTCATTACTAATTATATTAAGACCATTTTGACTAAAAATATAGATCCTTTTAAGTTTTAGCTATTTTTCATAATTAAATCTATATTTTCCGTAACTGTATAATTACTAAGGGTGTCTTAGGTCATTTTCTCAAACACCTCTCTAGAAAAATTATTTATAAGTATGGTTGGATAATTCCAAAAATATAAATTTGATTGTCTATCAATAGTTCCTAATTACCTCATAATTAATTTTTTTTCTAAACTTTATCTTATTTATATACTGGTAGGGGATATTGTGGGTGTTACAGTTGAGATTTGAAGATTTTAAGTAAATAATATGTGGAGAGAGATTTGTGTAGATAAAACGTAAGTTATGTAAACGAAAAAAACAACTGATAATTATTATCTTAAAATGTAAAGTAATTGTATGGTATGAAAACGATAAGCAACATATGAATCCACATTGATTTGATTGCATTCTGGATGTATATAAGAACTTGATTAGTACTCACTCATTGATTTGTAAGTCACATGATAGTTTTTAATGGATTCGTGAGATGTTTTAATCTCAGCATTTAATTTTAAGCTAATGGTTAAGAATGACTGTTCTCATTCTCATATAAGAAAAGCATTCCTATAAGATATTGCTTCTATACATACACACACACATATATGAGTTGAATTAGTTTTTTAGTTTTTGAAAATATACTAAAACATAGATTTGGTCCCTCGTTTATTTTTCAACAGTTTTGGTCCTCCAATTTTCTAAACCATGTGCTTTGTCCTCCTTGTTAACTATACACCATTAAATCACATTTGCAGTTCCATTATGACTTTTCTCGAATAAAATTTGACATAAAATTCCTTGTGATTTTTTCTTTGAAAAATCATTTATAGTTAATTTCAAAAATAATCCACAAACTTTCATATAAAAAATGTGACTATGAAATTTCGCTCCTTTGCAGTAGAAAAATCCATTGGAAATTTCCCAAAAATTTTAGAATATGGATGCATTTTCTAATGAATTTTAAAATCCACGTGAAAATTCGAAGGAGAATCTATCCAAGGAAAAATCTACTTGAAACATTGCTACGTTATCACTTAATTGAATATAACTCACAGTGAGAAATAAAATCATGTGGTTTTAAAAAATAGAAAACCAATACAAATGAAAATATAAATGACGGACTAAAACCAAATTTTACTATCTTTTAAAGGATTAAAAACATTTTTTACCACGATTGTTAACTAAAAATTAAGTAAATAATAAAGATTTATCTTAAAGAACACATAAACTACAATATCAACATGACAATATATAACAACCAAAACCATTACGTATAATTTACAAAGTTAGTTTTTTTAAAATAATATATTTATAGTTAAGATGATAAAATCAAAATATATGTTACCAATAAGATTTTTTTATTATACCATATATGAGGGAAATATTTATATGATTGGGATAGACAAAATTTGTCTAAATTATTAATTTAAATAGTAATAATAATAAGTCAAATCTCTAAGTACAAAATAGTAAATTAATTCAATTAAAATAAAATAACTTAATTATGTTAAAATGCATTTTTATCATGATTATGTACCTTTATTTCTAAACAATGATATAGTCTTTTTTTTATTGACGGAATCTTCACATCTAAAATGTAATAAATAAAATAGTGAAATTTATAAATTTTACAGATTAATAAGATAATAAATTAAAAATATTTTTATAATTTTTTTTATAAATAACTATACTATATTGATATTATTTAATAAACCTCTTTTTTCAGATTTTCATTAATAATTTTTTTATTTTTCTCAATATTTAGAAAAATTATTTTAGAAAATTTTGATTAATTTCAAATAAAAAAAGATAGAAGTGAGGAAGAGGCTCCATACCCGCGTTTAGAAAAAATACTCGAACCTAGACACATACCCGTGTGGATAGTGATTCTAATACCATGTACCCTTATGTACTGGGTACTTAAGTTCCCGTATCCGTACCCATTACCCACACTTTTGTTAACTATAAAAATAATAAATTTATAAGAAAATGAAAAATAATTAAAAAATCACTCTAGCACAAATGGAAAACAATTTATAAATCATCCAAGTTTAACTACAAAATAACTCTGGTAATGTAGTAGTGGATGAGAGATGAGAACAATGAGAGGGAAAATTAAAAGTAGTTCAAGTTTTGCTATTTTAGTGTTTAGCATTATAAAATTATAATATTTTAAAAATTATAACATTTAAATTAATTAAGTTAATAGTACATATTAATGTTTATTGGTGACTATAATAAATATTAACACTATTAATTTTTTGCAACAATATATTAGTTAATAATGTAAACATATATATATATATATATTGTATTAATCATATGTACATAAACTACATCAATTATATATATTATATAAAGTGTGGGTATTGGTAGGGTAAGGTACCATAGTACCCATACCTGCACCCATACCCATTAAAAAAATGTGGGTAGTTACCCAGACATGGACCCAGACCCATTAGGTGGGTAATTACCCTACCCATTGCGGGTAATTACCCTACCCATCTGCGCTGTGATAAAACAACTTAGACTGTCATAGAGCAAATTGTTGCACCCGCTGATGAACTCATTTTTATTCACACTTTTCATAATTAATCATAACTTTCTTGGACTATAATTATGATTAATTCCACTATTTTAATTGGAATTTACCAAATTGGGCTTTAACTATAAATGTTGTTTAAATTCGGATTTTTAAGTATACTGACCTACCTGTCTTGATTTGATCATATCTGGATTTGTAGGTGGAATTTTTGGGTGAATCCAATGGCATTTAAAAGCTATGATCTGGGGCTTTAATTTGATATACTATAAGATGGTATGCCCATGAAGGAATTAGGAGCATTTGTAGTTTGAAGTTAGCTTACTAATGTTGTTTGTTGCAAATCTGAGTTACTATGTTTTGTAATTAGTTTTTGGGTCTGTATTAATTAATTTCAGCCCAATTAAGGCTTAATCAAATTGTTAGTGAATTAGGTAGTATAAATAGATGTGTTGCTGAATAGTTTAGGAACTTTTCCCTTATTTTTCAGAATTTTAGAATTTGACTCTTCATTTTCCCTCTCTTTTTCTCTCTTCCTTCCTTAGACGGTTTTGCTCCTTCTTCTTCCTCTTCTTGCATTTTCGAATTCCTCCTCCTTGGAAATGGAAGGCTAAGCTTCAAGGGTTGTTGCTCTACTGAATTCACAATCGAGATTGATGTTTTACATTAAGTTTTAATTTTCTATTTTCTTCACAGATTCATGAACTCTTCTCCTAATTTCTTGATGTTTAGGTTTGAATCTGAAAATTAGATTGCATGCTTAATGAAATTTGAATTCTAATATGAATCTAAACTAACATTTTATGTTGCTTAATCTGAAATGAATTCACGGTTGTTGTACTTAATTCCAAGGATTAGAAATTAGGATTCATGCTAGTTTGCTTAATTCTAGTTTGAATATTATTGAGGATGCTTAATCTGAATTTGTTTCAGTCAAGGATTTGAGGAATTTTGTATGAACTATGATAGATCCAAATGTGAATGAGGTAGAGAACCAAACCATTTTCTTGAATTGTTTTCTAAAATTTAAATTCTGTCTTGGAAATTGAGAAAATTAACATGAAAAACAATCAAAATCCCCCTGTGTGTGTTAGTTCCTTGATTTGAATTTGAAACATTTAATTGTAATTGGATTACTTGATAGAGACGACTTTGGGTTAATCAACCTACTTCATTTTAATTCCTTTTATTTGACTGAATACGACCTCGATCACCCGCAAAAGTTAGCAACCAACTCTGTGTCTTAAATGTTATGACACAATGCAAACCTGCTATATCACAACGTGATTGTCCCTTGGAGTTTATAAATACATGATGGAAAAGTTGGGAGAAAATAGACCATTGGAGCGTAATCTGTTTCTTGCAAAATCGCTGCTAAAATTCTCTCATTCTTTTATTCTTTTATTTGTTTAAGTTTTCACTTCAAACGAGTTTTGATTTGAAACTCTAGTAAATCTCTATTGTAGAGTCATATTGTATTTGCACTGAGTGTGCCCAGACCAGAGACTATCCTTTCTTTGTAAAATCTATTTTGAGCCTGAGGAGGCTTGTCTATAAAAGAATACCTTGTGAGGCCTTAGAAGTCTAGTGAAGAATATCTTGTAAAATTTGAAAAGGCTGGTAAGAATATTTATAAGCAACCTTGATTAATCAAAATTCCTAACGAAGTTAGGGACAAGATGTAGCATCTATGGTTTGGTATGAACCAGTTTAAATATCCTTATGTGATATTCTGCACCTTTATATTTCCTTTCATTGCTTAACTAACTTGTACATTAAATTGCGTTAACTTTAAACAATGTTATAACCTGTTCAAAATTGTTTTCTATGATCTAAAATTTTCAAACCATACGTAAAAATTTTAGACCCAGTCTGAAGATTTGTGCAGTTTTTCAAACAGGTGTTGTGAAAATTTCAATTTTAAGAGAACATAATTCAACACTTCCTTCTAGTGTTTTCCCTATGTATTTCAATGATTAGCTCATAGCTCCTTTTAGGTGTTATGTAGGTTTTATACAACTCATTTTTATTTAATTAAAAAATAAATTAACCAACGCCATAATAATTTGAACTGTATGTATATTGGGTATACACTAGTATTTTTTAATTTTTTATGGTAGAATATTAGTGGGTTAATTTCATCTTCAAAAATAAAATTATCATTATACATTATTAATCAAGCTTTAAAATCGCACATAGATCTGTAAATACACTCATCAATCTTTTAAATTATATATACGTGAGAATCATTCATGTAAGTATTATAAGAACCTATTTAAAGTGTGTGAATTAGTTATTGGGTCAAACTCTTATTGATGGCAACTGCCAGTGCTGGGAAGGAGCTTGGGCCTACAAGATCAATACCGAGGACTACAACCCAGCTTCAAGCAAGGGAGAGGAGAAAATTAGTGTCCTACAATTTTAGGTACACTGCCCTTTGGGAGGGTACTACCCTATAGGAGGACACCCATGACCCTGGGATAGGACACAGGGTCCTATATACCACCCTAGATTAGGACTCTTCTTATATTTTCTTTTTTAATTTGTAATTTTCCTTTTATTTTCCGAAGATGGGTGCTCATTTTAATGGGTTGTTGGCTAAGAGTTAGCTTAGCTAAAAACCTAGGAGGTCATGGGATCAAATCTCATTAGGAGTAGAAATTAGAGTCTTCCTTATTTTTCCTTCCTTTTTGGCCGCCCAAGTTTCCTATAAAAAGGGGGCCTCTCTTCTTCATTTGTAACTTTGATTTTGATTAGTAAGGCACTATGCCAAATTTTCTCCTCATTCTTGTGAATAGAGAAGGCTTTGTGGTTCTTGGACAAACAAACCAGAGACTTATCTAATTCTCCCGAATTAGTGGCGTCTAGTGTAACATCCCGAAAACTGGAACCTAGGAAGCTTAAGAGAAACCTTAGGCGGTGAACCCATAGTTAGAAGTAGGATGAGAAGCCGGAGGTTAAGTGTGACTTTAGACAAGAAATTAGGGAAAATCCATTTGGAACCATGTATTTTAAAAGATTTTAGAGGAGGGACTAAGAGTTAAGGAGAAGGGCAACACCTTAGATCTTAGCCTTTAAGCGTGGAAGAATAAGCTCCGTAGTCAAGGGAATGGATTTATCAAGAATTAGAGTGGGGAAGGGTTGGATGGGAAGAACTAAGTTATAAGAAAGTTTTGGAGGATAGGAAGTAGGTTTGAGAAGGAGAGAATTGAATTGGAACCAAGAGGGGTGCAAACTGAGGTCATTGCTTAATTTTGGGAGTTAGGCCTAATGACCTTGGTGCACTAATTCGCTAATATCTAGAGCCAAGGGTGACCGATTAAGGTGATTCCACTTTCAATAGAAAGCTAACTTCCGGAGCTTCAGTTTGATAGGTTATATGATAGGGTTCCAAGCTCATTTGCACTCCCAAAACAGACTCATACTCGCTCAAGCAAAAATCTCGCTTGAGCGAGAATTGTCCAGAGAAGGGTTGCTCTCTGGGGTATTTTCGCTCAAGCGAGAATATCTCGCTTGAGAGAGAATACACGAAATTAGTTTTTAAAAAAGAGAGTTTCACTCTCATCTCTCATTTTCCCTTGTCCCCTAGCGTTTCTATAGAGAGAGGGATTTTTTAGAGAGAGGGGGACCTTGTGGGCTTGAAGGAGGAAGAAGATGAGGATCAAGGAGCTTGGTTGGAGCCTTAAATCACTTGAAGGGCTTGGGATCATCACTCTCCATCTCCCCACCATCCTTATTTCTTCCCCTAAGGTGAGTGTGGTTCACTCACTTGCTCATTTGTCATGAAAATTCCCTTGTATGATCCCTATTCCACCTTCCTTGCATGCATTCATGTTATTGTTGATTAGAGGAAGCTAGGGTGTTGATTTGAATGTATTCTTTTGTAATGTAAACCCTAGGTTAGAGGAAATTGGGGGTTTTCATGAGAATGAAGGTTTGAGATGTGATTATGCATATAATTGCTTATGTTTATATATTTCATCATGCTTGTGCATATTTTTACCCCCATCATGTTCATGGAAAATGTTTTGGTTCTTTGACCTCATGGAAATGGTAAGGAAAATGATTATGGGTCTACGGACCTCTTGGTAATGGATTTGTATCTTTGATCTAGTCGAGATTAGGGTTTGGAATGTGAACAATATAAATTATGTTATAATTTTCCATCATGATTTGACATGTATAAAATGATGTTGCCCATTCCAAAATTGGTTCATGTTCAAAGAAATGTTTGGGGTCCTTTGGCCCTTGGTAATGGTTAAGGTCTTTATGGCCTTGGAAAAGGTTTTAGGTAAGGTCTTCCGGCCTTCAGGGACGATGGTTCCTGTTAGTCTGAGCTCAGTCTAGCCTAAGGGAAAGGTTAAAATCCATGGTGCAGAATTTAGTATTTTGAGAATTATTGTTAATTGTCTAAGTTATCATGATTTTGTTTGATGAATCCTTTGTGATGAACATGATGAGAAGTTATGAATTGATCTATTGTTGCATGGACTTGTTCATGATTCCCTATGATTATCACTCCATTTATGATTGCCATTGAATGATTGATGTTACATGTCTTGTACTTTCATTTTGAGTGTTTTATGAACTGTTCATCTTTGCTATATATGTTGTTTGCCATGTGTTTTTCCTTCCTACGCATGCACACACTATTATCATGCTCACTGGGATGTAGTCTCACCCCACGTTACGGGGAATCATCTTCAGTTGTGCAGGTTAGGGTTTCTTAGCGACGGATGAAGAGCCTGAGTCCTGTGGCGGTCACTCCTGCCCCCGCAGCTGCCAGATAGATGTAGGACATTTGGTGTCCAATGTTTTAACGTATTGATATGGTCTATGTTTGTAAATGTAATGTATGTATTGAATATTTGTGAGAATTGACGAGAATATATTATTACGGCCATGGAGGCCCTCTTTTTGTGTAGAATTGGATTAGCCTAGGTATAATATGAACTGTATTGGTAATTTTGCTGGGTTTTCAGGTGAAGCCAAAATTGGGGAACGCCCAGTTTTCAGGGGAAACTCTGCCGGATTTCTGGTAGGAGTTATGGGGAACCATGACACTCCGTGTCTAGGTTCATTTCCCTTAGATTTGAATATAATGTTTCATGTTGTTTTGTAGATTGAATTGTAGTGAAGGCTTAAGTAAGTGTTGGATTACCTAAGCGATTGTATGATTTGTTCACCGATATAAAAAATGGCGCCGAAATAATTTCAGAAATTCGGGAATAGTGTTTCCAACGAACATTATTCTTGGATTTAGAAATTAGGACGTTACATTTTGTATCAGAGCAGTTCAATCCAATTGGACTATATGGTTAGGTTAGTTGCCCGTAACTTACTATAATTCCACCGTGCCTCATGCTCAGTTTAGGGACTGATCACCCCTCTACTGGTTATGTGTGCACGAAATTATGGTTAAGTAACGTAAATAGAGTTACCTTGTTGAGGAATTGGGACATTTCTCTAACAAGGTTAGAGCCACCTACATGATAGTTAGAGGGAGAGTGACATAGGTCTATTTTTTCCAAGAGTAGGATCTCCACCTCAGGAGCCTTATGAGATGTCACTTAGTTCCTGGAAGAATTAAGGTACCCTTAGAAGGGAAAACCAGGAAGAAGTTATGAGAAGAGTGGTAGTTTGTTTTGGAAGGTATAAGTAAGAGGAAAGGTAGAGGGAATGATGAATGAGCTCCCTAGTAGGCTAGTAAGGTGTTGGTTGCTTGTAAGTGAACCTTGGCGATTGTAATGTGTAATGTGTTTGAACCAATGATACTTTTTTTCTATTTGAATGATTGCTTGATGTATAGGTTGGTTGTTTGTGCTTACACTCTTCATGATGTGACTTTTGATTGATCTTGATGATCGTTCCTATGTGAATGAATGCATGACATTTTTTTGTTTGTTTACCTATGCTGTTTGAGAGTCATGTATGCACCAATTGACGATAAACTTTTGAAGATAAATGATTTCTTGGTAGGTAGAGGTTAAAAGGAGAAGGTGGGTACTTAAGGGAGGTTAGAGAAACCTAATGCCTTAATTAGAGGGGGAAGTAACCCTAACCTTTGGTTAAGTTGTTTACCATGGGTTAGGTGTGAAATTTAAGAGTAGTTCGAGGAATTAGATTAGGGCCCTTAGTTTCATACTCTTTGCCTTTTTCTTCAAATTTCATGTTGGTATGTGTTGATATTGATGGGTGATGCTATCTCACTCCCAACCTCTTTGTCTTTTAGTTGGCCAAAATCATTCTGTAACCCGGTTAGATTTCTCATTGGGTGTTTAATGAATTGGTTATGAAGTTGGTAAGATTATTTAAGCCCTCATGTCCTATGATTTATTTTTAGTATGCAAGTGGTGAGCTTAACAATTTGTCCCCTAAGATACTAAACCAATTCTCCTAGAACTCATAATTGACTATTAGGGGTAACACCGGGTCTTGTAGACACATGTTAAGCCCTTAACCATTTAGTGCATGATTGTCATGTGACTGATTGCAAGGTTTCCTAGTTTAGGAACCAAGTGAGAATTTGTGGTACCTTGTAAACTCATGACTCTATAGCTACCTTGTTTCACTTTAGAGCCCTATGGTCTTTTATCCCTTTGTGCTTACTGTCCTGTGGTTCACGTTTGAGTTTTGGTTAGGCTTTGCTACCAAGTTAGAACCTCAAGAACAATCCCGGTGGAGCTAGGAGGTAAACACTAGAAGTTTGGATGGTTGATGGCACATTTTGAGTTTCAATCATGGTCGGATTCTTTGAGTTAGGCATACTTGGTTGTAGACATCTAAGGAAATAAGGTTCCCTGTTATTTTAATCAAAGTGCTCTGAGGCTTGTTATTAATGCATGGGGAGTGTTATGTTGTCCAAGTCACTAGAAGTAAAGTTAAGCCTGTAAATTAGGTTCCTTAGTATTTTCCTTGTATTGGGACCTTAGTGGTTAAGGGTAAATCTAAACCCTTCGATTGGTTTTTGCTTGGGGATGTTAAGGGGGAATTATTCGTAACTTAGTTGGTTAGGGGTTATTGTAATCTGATAATGGTTGAGTGGGGATTAGCAGAGGTAAGGAATTGGTAAGAAAAGCATTGAGGGTCTAAAACAAGGAAATCACGTTGCAGGGTTCTCGCTCAAGCGAGCTTATCCTCACTTGAGCGAATTATGCAGTAGAATTAAGGAATTGGTTTCCTGCATATCTCTCTTAAGCGAGAATGATCTCACTCAAGTGAGAGCAGGGAAATTTTTTAGGGCTCTCTGGATGTTTTTCGCTTGAGCGAGAATGGTCTCGCCCAAGCGAGAATCTTCCAGAGAGGGGTCATTTTTCTTGGTTCATTACTCTGTTACGTTTGTGTTCGCTTGGTGGCAATCTTATTCTTTCTCAAGACCGTGTGTTTTTCTAGAAATTAGTGATAATCTGTTGCTGTTAGCGGATTGTGTTTAGGCTAGCCAGTTCCTTGGGAACGTAGGATAGTTTCATGAGGTACACTTAAAGCCTAGAGGGTTGCTAGGAAGGGCTAAGCCCTTAAGGGGGTAGCCATACAAAAGGGAGACTTGAGGACTCATAGCATATGTAACCAGACCGATAAGTACCCTAGTATAGGAGGCGGAGATAGGCAAGGAATCGATCATAGATAGGAATTATGGGATAGACCCAACTTGACCACTTTTAACCAGACGTGCGCAGCAGAAGCCTACACCCATTTCTCTTTTTGACATTAAAATACCCTCAGGTGAGAAGAAAGAATTAGGAAGGAGTGAATTTATTTAGATTTGACCCTCGTCTGGAAGCCGTGCTGGGAAATTCTTGGGGTGAGTTAGGACTCATTAGGATCCTTTCAAGTTCAGGAACGATTATAAGACAATACAAAATCAGCGGGGGTGGTACATAAGGTTAAGGAACTGTAAGGGTGCACTTTTAGGTGATCCAAACACCGTGAATGAATTAAGGGAGTCCAGTTAAGAACTTAATTCGGAGGCGAGAGGGGAAACAGAGAGGTTAGGGCAGTAAGACAGCGAGTTAGACCTAGAACGGGATTCAGGGGAGCAATGGAAACCGTAATTGAAATAGAAGGTAGAAGAGGCAAGATTAGGAGGTCAACCAACTTTAGAGCCTTGAGTCACCTTGGGCAATGAAGGTTTTAACTAACAAACAGTAATTGGGAGGAATCTAAGATTACGGCACAGCTGTCGTTTAGGAGGTGAATTGGAGTTGAAAGATAACCAGAGCGAATTTTGTGGACAAAATTCCTTTTAGGGGGGTAGAATTGTAACATCCCGGAAACTGGAACCTAGGAAACATAAGAGAAACCTTAGGCGTTGAACCCGTAGTAGTAGAAGAAGGATGAGAATCCGGAGGTTAAGTGTGACTTCAGACAAGAAATTAGGGAAATCCATTTGAACCATGTATTTTAAAAGAGTTTAGAGGAGGGACTAAGAGTTAAGGAGAAGGGCAACACCCTAGATCTTAGCCTTTAAGCGTAGAAGAATAAGCTCCGTAGTCAAGGGAATGGATTTATCAAGAATTAGAGTGGGGAAGGGTTGGATGAGAAGAACTAAGTTTAAAAGAAAGTTTTGGAAGATAGGAAGTAGGTTTGAGAAGGAGAAAATTGAATTGGAACCATGAGGGCGCAAACTGAGGTTATTGTTTAATTTTGGGAGTTAGGCCTAATGACCTTGGTGCACTAATTCGCTAATATCTAGAGATAAGGGTGTCCGATTAAGGTGATTCCACTTTCATTAGAAAGCTAACTTCCGGGGGCTTCAGTTTGACAGGTTTTATGATAGGGTTCAAAGCTAATTTGCACTCCCAAAACAGACTCATACTCGCTCGAGCGAAAAATCGCGCTTCTTGAGCGAGAATTGTCCAGAGAAGGGTTGCTCTTTGCGGTATTTTCGCTCAGGTGAGAATACACGAAATCAGTTTTTAAAACAGAGAGTTTCACTCTCTTCTCTCATTTTCCCTTGTCCCCTAGGGTTTCTAGAGAGAGAGAGAGAATTTTAGAGAGAGGGGGAGCTTGTGGGCTTGAAGTAGGAGAAGATGAGGATCAAGGAGCTTGGTTGGAGCCCCAAATCACTTGAAGGGCTTGGGATCATTACTCTCCATCTCTCCACCATCCCTATTTCTTCCCCTAAGGTGAGTGTGGTTCACTCACTTGCTCATTTGTCATGAAAATTCCCTTGTATGATCTCTATTCCACCTTCCCTTGCTTGCATTCATGGTTATTGTTGATTAAAGGAAGCTAGGGTTGTTGATTTGAATGTATTCTTTTGTAATGTAAACCCAAGGCTAGAGGAAATTGGGGGTTTTCATGAGAATGAAGGTTTGAGATGTGATTATGCATATAATTGCTTATGTTTATATATTTCATCATGCTTGTGCATATTTTTACCCCCATCATGTTCATGGAAACATTTTGGGTCTTTGACCTCATGGAAATGGTAAGGAAAATGATTATGGGTCTACACGGACCTCTTGGTAATGGATTTGTATCTTTTATCTAGTCGAGATTAGGGTTGGAATGTGAACAATGCAAATTATGTTATTACTTTCCATCATGATTGACATGTATAAAATGATGTTGCCTATTCCAAACTTGGTTCATGTTCAAAGAAATGTTTGGGGTCCTTTGGCCCTTGGTAATGGTTAAGGTCTTTATGGCCTTGGAAAAGGTTTTAGGTAAGGACTTCCGGCCTTCAGGGACGACGGTTCCTGTTAGTCTGAGCTCAGTCTAGCCTGAGGGAAAGGTTAAAATCCATGGTGAAGAATTCAGTATTTGAGAATTTGTTAATTGTCTAAGTTATCATGATTTTGTTTGATGAATCCTTTGTGATGAACATGATGAGAAGTTATGAATTGATCTATTGTTGCATGACATGTTCATGATTCCCTATGATTATCACTCCACTTATGATTGCCATTGAATGATTGATGTTACATGTTGTACTTTTACTTTCATTATGAGTGTTTTATGAACTGTTCATCTTTGCTATATTGTTGTTTCCATGTGTTTTGCCTTCCCACACATGCACACACTATTATCACGCTCACTGGGACGTAGTCTCACCCCACGTTACGAGGAATCACCTTCAGTTGTGCAGGTTATGGTTTCTTAGCGACGGATGAAGAGCCTGAGTCTTGCGGCGGTCACTTCTGCCCCCGCAGCTGCCAGATAGATGTAGGACATTTGATGTCTAATGTTTTAACGTATTGATAAGGTCTATGTTTGTAAATGTAATGTATGTATTGAATATTTGTGAGAATTGACGAGAATATATTATTACGGCCATGGAGGCCCTTTTTGTGTAGATTTGGATTAGCCCAGGTATAATATGAAGTGTATTGGTAATTTTGCTGGTTTTCAGGTGAAGCCAAAATTGGGGAACGCCCAGTTTTCAGGGGAAACTCTGTCAGATTTCCGGTAGGAGTTTATAACACCCTCACCCCATGACGGGTATCACTCGACTAACTCCGTTGCGATTTTATTAAATTCTTTTTTTTTAATATTAACAAATTATAATTGGGATGGATCTATAAGAACGTGTTAATACAACAATTTTAATTTCACTGTTATTCCAATTTCAACAGAAGTAATACACATTAAATTGGGGTTTTAACATACTACGTTACAAAAGAAGTGAGTCCTCCATTTGACTACACTCTATCTATACAGGGTATTGCTACTCATGTACACCCCTAAACACTACCATTTGATTTAAACAGATCTGGTTCGACCTGAACACCACGCCTATCTTCAGAACCACGTGCATCCTTCCAAAGTCCATGCCCCTTTAGGTGCCAAAATAATAACAGACAACAAAAGAAAGATAAGGGGTGAGAACACTTTACATGAACTCACTTAACGCAGGATATGATAACTAAAGTAGACAGACACGGGAATTCACATAATTCTCATACAATAAATCTAATTATTCACATAGAAGGTCACAACGTCATAAAATGATGTGATATGCTCATGCAATGCAAACAACCACACGTCATTCACCAAGGAATCTCAAGCAACTACTATGTACCATGCAATGCATGAGGGCCCAGGGAAAATCACCACCACAGTGCACACATCAACTGCCCGACCATATATGTACAACGTATCAGGAGTTAGAGTCTGTACTAGCGCCGGTACAAAGAGCATTGCTCATATATTTTGGCCAAATCATTTTATCCGTCTTCCAGACAATCTCAACTGACCCCGAAAATCATGAGAGCGACAGGAATAGCTAAGCTGGGTTCCACGATCTCGACAGTAGGGAGCTAACCTACATCCTCTGAGATCTTCCAGGAGCTAGGTTATCCTCATGGCTGGAGTCCCTTTTGAGGATCCGTTGGCGTTCAATGCAAAATCCAGTGCACCCTTCCCAGCCGATTTCACACTGTACCAAGTGTCACTGCCATATAGGTCGTAAGGTTTTCAACCTTGAACATCATCAATGTTTTATGATGCATGTCACATAAACAATGATTCTCAAGATACACATCCTTACAGGCAAAGCCCATTGAATCATTCTACATCACCACTTCCCGTGGCACGACCCGATTCAGTGTCTTTCCTTCACAAGGAAAACCAAACAATGTTTTCTCAGCATACACAGTCCTTACAGGCAAAGCACATTGAATCATTCTACGTCACCACTTCTCGTGGTACGGCCCAATTCAATGTCTTTACTTCACAAGGAAAACCAAACCCCATCTCGGGTTAAACCGCACCCTCTCACTAAGCTTCTCAAGTCTTATGTGGAAAGAGTATATTTGTTGTAGGCTTTTAAGTTAATTTGTACTAATGTTCTTCTTAAAATTAGTGACCACTTTCACTTAAGTCCTATAGCTTACTAAGACTTATGATTGTGTCTTATGGATAGTGTTACCTATCTTAATTCGTCTCGTATGTCTAATTAGGATTAGGTTTATTCTTTAATCAAGACTAATCTTCCTTAATTAGACTATAATTAATTCTAATTCTCCTTAATTAAGTCTTAATCTTTACTTAAGATCCTAATTAACTCTTAATTATTCCTTAATCTTGGATTAAGCTTTTAATTATAATCGATTAAGGTTAATCGCAATTAATTAGTTCTTAATCATCATTAAGGCTTAATTACTTTTATTAATACTTCATTAGTGATTAATGATTAAGATTAAGGTTAATCTTCATTAGAGTTAATTAACTTCAATCTTAATTAATTAACCTTAACTTGATTAACTTAGGTAGATTGGATTAGTTAAGCCCACTAATAAACTTCTAAGTTTTAGTCTTGATGGGTTGGATTAGAGTTGGAGCCCAACTCTAATATAAGCCTAAGTCAATGAAATATTTTTGGTTGACTTTTTGAGTCTTTTGACCTTTTTGTGAAAGCATTGGGCCTAAACTAAAGGCCCAATGGTTAGGTAACTCTTAGGAACTTATTTTGCACATTACCATTTGGTTTAGTTTTTAATTTAATCAGTTACACTTTTTAGCTTATTGGGCAACTAGGGCCCATAAACACTTTAACAATTTCTCTTGGCCAACATCAAGATCATACTAAGTTTTTCATGAGTTTCTCATGAACAAACTCAAGAACATCAAGAACAAGGATGAAAACTATGAGTGTTCATCAAAAACACCAAAAAAATCCAGCAACCTCAAAATTTACCAAAACCAAGCATGATCATCCACAAGCACTTTAACAAGCAAGTTTATCAATAAAACCCCAAATATACAGCCACTGTGCAGACCAAATATCTCCCAACCCAGACTTCGTATCAATGATCCGACCGTTCACAATGAAGACTCAAATGTTATGAACCATCTATCAATATTTCAGCTCGATCCAACGGTGAATGAATCTGCAGTCGTTATTTTACGGCCGCAGCTCTATGTAAAAATGGGAAAAATTTCTTTCCAACCAATTTCACAACTTGCATGCATCCAAAATCACCAATCAAGCACATTTCAAGAATCATAAAAATTTCTAAAACACATATAAATCACATGCAAACAGCCGAAACAATTTTTCAAGAAATAGGTTTCCAAAACTTTTTTTTTTCAAGGAAAAAGGGGTTTAAAGACAAGGATCAAGGGTAATCCTTGACTCTAGCCACCAATCCTACTAGAGTTCAAGGTCCTCCCCCCCTTTACCTAAGGAAATTCCTCAAGAAATAGGTGCAGCCACAACTTCAAAAGCCCCTCCTTTGAGCTCCTCTGATCACCAAAGCAAGGATTTACAAGGTTTGAGGCTAGGCTTTTGAAGATCAAGGTTCAAAGATGGAGCCTTGAGCTTGAAAGTGATGAAATGAAAATGGAAGATGGAGAGAAAGAGTGAGGGGAGCTCACGGTTCTCTTGAAAGAAAGGAAGAAATGAGAAAAATGAAATGAAGTGTTTTTGCATGTAAGGAAAAAGGAAAATGGACAAGTGTTTTAGTTTTTCATGACATTAGGCTTTCTTTATGCTATTTGTCTTAAGAAAGAATGTGAAACCAACAAGTGTCTCACATGCACACTCCACACACATGCATGGCTTCTAGGTGAAGGAAAAGGAAGGATGATGCAGATTTTCGGGCCCGGGTCAAGAGTATTCGGGCCCGGCTCCAGAAGAGTAGGGATAAAATGGAAATTTCACATCAAAATTACCCAAAAATTCTAGAAAAATTCCTATAATTTCTCTAACTTATTTTAAGCCTAAAAACGTGCTTAGAACTCACTTCTCACTTAAACTTTCTTATTTCCAATTTTTTTCCAGTTTTCGCACACAACGGTTAATTTTTAATAAGAGTAAGCAGATAGAAAATTATGGTTTTACATACAAAATCCTATAAAGTTATAAATATAATTTTCAATCCACTTTTAAGGTTCAAAGTATATTTTCCATATTATTCCATAAATTTTCATATGTTCGTTAGGGTTATACAGCTAACCAGGGGCATTTTGGTCTTTTTGCCCAAAAGCGCCAGAAAATTCTAAATAATTTTCTAAAATTCATTATTAATTATATTAAGACTATTTTGACTAAAAATATAAATCCCTTTAAGTTTTTTTTTTGCTATTTTTCATAATTAAATCTATATTTTCCTTAACTGTATAATTACTAAGGGTATCTTAGGTTATTTTCTTAAACACCTCTCAAGAAAAATTTTATTTATCATTATGGTTGGATAATTTCAAAAATATGAATTTGATTGTTTATTAACAGCTCCCAAATACCTCATAATTATTATTATCATTTTAAAACTTTCTTTATTTTATTTATATACCGGTAGGGGAAATTGTGGGTGTTACATCTCTTGGGGAACAATGACACTCCATGTCTAGGTTCATTTCCCTTAGATTCGAATATAATATTTCATGTTGTTTTGTAGATTGAATTTTAGTGAAGGCTTAAGTAAGCGTTGAATTACCTAAGCGATTGTATGATTTGTTCACCGATATAAAAAATGGCGCGAAATAATTTCTGAAATTTGGGAATAGTGTTTCGAACGAACATTATTCTTGGATTTAGAAATTAGGACGTTACATCTAGCACCGAACTTATCTGTTGTTGGAGTTGTTTGCTACAGTGGTGTTCACCTCCACCTCTTTCTTTCTCCATTTTTCTCTTTTATTCTTCATTTTTCTTTCATTTTGTGTGCTGCCATACTTCACCTTTTCAGCCTCTGTGAACAGAATTCTAAATCATTTTTGGTCTATTGCTTCAAAATCAAGATCTGGGAATCAAGGTGTTATCACTTATTTATAGTAAGCCAATAGATTTAATATTTTTTATTTAACATATAAAAGAATCTATTGTTTATGCGTTAACATTAAAATCACTAACATTGTAACTAGGAGACAAATTGTTTTCCTAGCTAAAAAATACAATAGTTTTTATTGTAATTATTTTTTTCGTACTTACCAAAAGAGAATTTTTCGTCTTTTATATCATTAAAAGATTCAATCCTATCTCTTTATATAAATTTTAAAAGTATTTATTGTCATTAGATTTTTTGACATATTAATAGAAAGTTTTTACTTTAATTTATTTATAATTTCAAAAGTACTAGATAATATTAATTATTATTTTACCAATTACACACTTTACTTAACTTATTCATAAAAAATAATAAATTAAATATATTATATATAGAGAGAGAAACTAAAACTTTGAATTTAATATACATAAGAATATTACATATATATCTTATATATATATTATTAGCTTTTACGATATTTGATAAAAAAACTGGTCGGTTAATTAAATGTTGAAATTATCTATCATATATAAAAAATAAATGAGATAAATACATTATTTTTAATAAAGAAATTGGAAATAGTCAAAAAGGAGAATGGGAACGAAATAAATCCCAAATGACTATTTTAAAGAGATAGAATACAAATCATGTTTTAAATACCTAGATAATCTTCCATTCAAAACTAGGAAAATTGATAAAAGAGTTCCAAAATGGATGAATGCTAGAATGACTAATAGAAATAAATGAAAAAGAAGGCATATCTTTTAATACAACATAACGTTCAATTTTAAACTATGGAAATAGACAAAGAGCTAAATAAGAATCAAGATCAATGCTCATTATATAACTAATATAAAGGGATAGAAGGGAAAAATATTTTTGAATTCATATAAATAATGTAGAAACCAAAAAGATTGTGAATGCTTTTCTCACTTAGTCCATACATCTTTCTTTTAAAAAAATGAAGAAAAAGTCTTAAAATTTTTCAAAGTCAATAGTCATTAAAAGTTGACAACTAGCCAAAAGGGTGAATAAAATGTGTGTAAGAATTTATAAGGAAAAAGGCAAGAACTTTGAAGGGTTGTTGTTTTGTTAAGTAAAAAGAAGGGCTACAAATAAGCAAAAGAAGTGACACGAGTAAAATGTAGTATACGACACCTCAATAATCTTTGAAAAACTTTTCACCATCCTTCCTTGACAGCTTACACCAAGTGTTTCTACTATCTATTTGTTATTTCTTTTTTCAGCCCCAATTCAGAATCATGGTTAGCTAGACAACCATTTCATTCAGTCTACAAATCGAAACAATTGTCCCCTGCTTCATCGTTCACGAATATATATTGGAGAAACACAAAAAGAGAAAGAAATTAATAGTGAGAGTGAGTACGTGAAGTGAAAGCCACGACCTTTCCTTTTCTAGCACAGACCTATTCTCATATTCCAGATCTAATGGGTAACCTATTCTTGATCTCTCCATCATGATTATATTTGACATAATTGCATGAGATTTACTACAGTTGTGGGCATGTATTCTCTTTTGAAGATTTTGTTGAATTCTTTCGAAGTGGGGTTTTGATGTGTGCGTTCATCTGTTTTTCACCCCTCAATTATGCATCGTTTACTTTCTGTGTTTCCTTTTTTCACTTAATCTACTTTCAGTGTTTTCAATCAACTTAATTTTTCAGAGGATTCAACATAGTTGTTTATCTCGATTTTATTTTTCTATTAATTGATGTTATGAGAAGTTTGGGATTTAGGTTTTTCATTTGTAGAAATTAAAATCAAAAGTAAACGATTCCGATATGTATTTATATATTTGCTTACATTATTTAACATGTTTTTTATGATGTCCTTAGGTCGAAATGGACAGGTTAATAGTAAACCAAACAATCAAAACCAAATCAGACCTAGTCTATCAATTCAAGGGTCGCAAGGACAGTGCCATTCTTCAAGTTCTCTCTTTGCTGGAAGTGGACAAATGTTCCCAGAAAGGTTTTCTGGCAAAATATTAATCTCCCTCCTCAAGAAATCAATACTAATATTGTTCCAAATATAGCTGGAATGTCGGTGTCTCTCTTCGTGAATCCACCACAGGGATGGGGTCAAATATTGCTTCTTCAAGTAATTCTTTTACTCGAAGCCTTCAAGAACTATTCCAATATGTATTTTATTTTTCTATTAATTGATGTTCTGAGAAGTTTGGGATTTAGGTTTTTCATTTGTAGAAATTAAAATCAAAAGTAAACGATTCCGATATGTATTTTATATATTTGCTTACATTATTTAACATGTTTTTTATGATGTCCTTAGGTCGAAATGGACAGGTTAATAGTAATCCAAACAATCAAAACCAAATCAGACCCTATCAATTCAAGGGTCGCAAGGACAGTGCCATTCTTCAAATTCTCTCTTTGCTGGAAGTGGACAAATGTTCCCAGAAAGGTTTTTGGGCAAAATATTAAGCTCCCTCCTCAAGAAATCAATACTAATATTGTTCCAAATAATAGCTGCAATGTCGGTGTCTCTCTTCATGAATCCACCACTGGGATGGGTCAAATATTGCTTCTTCAAGTAATTATTTTATTCGAAGCCTTCAAGAACTATTCCGATATGTATTTTATTTTTCTATTAATTGATGTTCTGAGAAGTTTGGGATTTAGGTTTTTCATTTGTAGAAATTAAAATCAAAAGTAAACGATTCCGATATGTATTTTATATATTTGCTTACATTATTTAACATGTTTTTTATGATGTCCTTAGGTCGAAATGGACAAGTTAATAGTAATCCAAACAATCAAAAATCCAAATCAGACCTAGTCTTTCAATTCAAGGGTCGCAAGGACAGTGCCATTCTTCAAGTTCTCTCTTTGCTGGAAGTGGACAAATGATCCCAGAAAGGTTTTTGGGCAAAATATTAATCTCCTTCCTCAAGAAATCAATACTAATATTGGTCCAAATAATAGCTGCATGCATGCCGGTGTCTCTCTTCATGAATCCGTCATTGGGATGGGGTCAAATATTGCTTCTTCAAGTAATTCTTTTACTCGAAACCTTCAAGAACTTCCAAATAGCATCAATGGATCAAATTTTCACTACCAGGGTACTCCAAGTAGAGGACATGGAGAGATGAACCCCGCCATTAATCTTGAATCATTATCCTTGAGCTTATCCCCTTGCCCAGATGAATCATTAGCAGATCAGTCTGGAACCAATTCTCCTACAGTGAATACAGATAATAACATTGGATATGTTGGAAGAACAAGTTGACATTGATAGTACCTCAGCAAACACAATGTGTTTACCATTCAAGAGAAGTTCTAATGATTTTGAGGGAGAATTTCAAGAAGGTGAAAGTTCGAATATGGGTGCTCAAGTTGAAATAGCCGAACAACATGTTGTTACTACTCCCAAGTTAATGCCAATGTCAATGCTAATTCCAATGACAATGTGAACCCATCACCACTAATGCAGATAATGGACCCTTCTATCGTAACAAGGTATTCTACAATAGAGATCCACAAAGTTTAATGGCAATTGAAGATGGTGGTGATGTTGAACAACCACCTCTAGGCGATGCTAATGATGACATGAGATACATTATGGAGGCTCAGGTATGTATGCTTAATACTTACATTCTTATAAGTTAAACTTGTGAATTTGTCGTTAACATGTTTTTTAAATAATCTGGGCTGATTTAGGCGTGAATCCTTAATGGGAAATTTTAATTATTGATATGCCCTGTGCTTGTTTTGAATATTTTAGTCACCTCAAAATTTTGTTTGTGCTTTAACTTGAAGTGGTTCAGAGAATCACAAGAAGGGGGGTTGAATTGTGACCCTTGAAAAAGTTTTGGCTCAACCTATAGAAACTTGATTCCTTACTGATATTTTGCTCAAGAGGTTTCTTGGATATCAGAATGTATCTTTAGAAACTAGTACAAAGTTAAATCAAATGTTACTATCATAATTGTATCTTCTAAAGAAACTTTAAGTTCACATGAATTTATTTCAGGTGTTATTACCTTAACCAAGTTTGTAAGGAATCACGTAGTGATTTAAACAACACATATATGTTATTGTTATGATTAAGGCAAGAATAGTGAAAACATTAATTTATCAGTTTGCTTCTAAAGGGTTAAAACTTAATGAAAAATTATGAAACTTTACAAAACCTTTTATAATCAATATATAATTATTGTTTTAATGAAAAATCTATTTAGAAGCATATATAAGAGAATCTGGTAAAATGAAATGATGAAGCTAAAGAACTAGAACCAGTTCATAACTTAAGTGCATAAACTGTATTTTATGCTTCTAAAGGACTAAACCAGTTCATAACTAGATGAAGTTTTCCAAAATGAAATGATGGAAAGATTGTTTCTTAAGTTGTTTGCAAAATATGCAGTTTAACAACTGATCACTCAGGAACTGGCCTTGTTTTAAAAGTGTGGAAAATCAAGTATAAGAAAAAATCACTTAAAGTGCAGAATAATAAAGGATTAAGGGTAGAGAGATACCCCATTTGATTTTTATATTGGTTCACCTATACACTCTTTGGGCTACTTCCAGTACTTACCTCGGTAGGATTTTCCACTTCTTCAACAAGCTTGTTATAACATGTATTCTATTACCCAAACCTCCTCAGGATTAACACTACCAAGTATGCTTTCCCTGCCTCTTCAAGCATAAACCAACTACAAAACTGCTCAACCAACGCTAATCAACCCAGATTAGCTTGGGAGATTCTACTAAAATGTGTATTTTAACATATAAGTTCAATTTTAAGTCAACTTATATAAATCTTGCATATAATTAATGTTGAATGTAGTGTTTATCATGAGTTGCATGTGTACTAACCAAATAACTTCCCTCCCTACCCACAATATCTTTTAACTAGTCATCGTCACATTGAACTACACGAAAAAAGCTTTCCCTATTATTACATGTCCACACACATTTTAATACAATGTTTGGTTTTCCATTGAGAAAGTCCAAAACCATGTTTTGGACAAGAGCTTGTTTCTTATAGTTTTCACCTAAACAACATATCAAGGATTCCTGCTAGAAAATCGAAATATAGACTAAAATGTATTTAAAGATAAACAGAAATTCCACATATAAAAAACTCCTTCACCCTTTCTCCCTCTCACTTTTTTAATTTCTCTTACCCATACTTAAAGCCCATTTGTCTATCAATCATTATGAAGCTACCCCTTCACCATTGTGTTGGATATTTACTCTTATATGAATTTTCACTTGATTACATATTTACTAAAGATCTCATATTATGTAGCATGTGATAATTTAACAAAAAAAATGTTATCTTATATTGTTTACAACCTTTTTATGATATCGGTAGGTTAGCACATTTTGTAGACAAAAAATGTTATCCAAACTTTACTCCTATAAATATTTTGATTTCACTAAGCTATTCTCATGTATAATGATAGTCTATTTCAATTTCTATCCTAACCAATTTCTTCTTCAAAATCTATTTTCTATATCTGTCATGTGAATAAACCATAACTATCATGAAATGGTTTGCGACACTCCCTTAAATCATACATAAAAAAATTACATTACTTTCTTACTTTGACCGGGTAGTTTTGACCATAAACTGCGTCATCATAAAGGCTTTTTTATTCTTAAATATGAAAGACATAAAATATTATTTCCTAGCTAGTCTTATGTTTCTTTCCTTTCTAACTACCCTTCATGGAAACAAAAGTGCATGAGTTTCATTAATCCAATGTAAAGTTTCTTGTATAAAATGCATCAAACTTTGATCCACTAAAATTGTATTAGCACATTATTATACATGTTGAACATATTTGTAAGTTGCAAATGATATCACTATATCTCCTTTGAGGTTGATGTAGAAATTTCCATTTATTGTCAATCTTAATTGATTTTATAACAAATTTTAGCCTTCACCTAGTCAAATTATTTCTTATGTTTATGTGTATTATAGGTTCAAGTTGCTGTGGAACGATTACGCTTTGGTCGCGTTCTACGGGCTCAGGTTTATCACATAATTACATATGCATGTTCTTACAATCAAACTTTGAATATGATGGAACATTTTGTATTTTCTAGGCTAGGTTTGAGATTAATAGACTATGCACAAACACAATAGTTATTTTGACATAACAACTTAATTTACATTTTACATGGAGAATTTAAAACAAAAACATGCACTAATTACTATCTTTAAATACACAAATACCAACCATCAACTTTGATACATCTTATTATGAAAGCATAAAAAGGGAAGAGATCACATCAATAAGTTAAGCATAAACCACAATAATGAATTTATACCTTGACAATATTCTCTTATATGTTTTGTTTGACTCATTTCTTATTATTATGTGATTTTATCACTCACAATTGCATTTATGTCATCAATCAATAATTGAGTAATATAGGATGTAATAATTTCCCTATCCTCTCAAAGGTAGAATTAATTACGACATAATTTATTTTAACTTTATTTCCTCTCTTTATAATAATATTCCATTTCATTTAGTCATCCAATTCTAATCATTGGTAATTTACAAACATGTCTTGTAGGATGTGATGGTCCTTGTCTATTCAAACAGAGTACGTACGATTGAGGTAAAAATTCATAGATAGAAAGAAATGTTACACATGGTGTATATTGATACAATAAAAACAACTTATGTTTATAATTTTTTTCGTAAATTGTTTGAAGGAACCATTGCATTTGCACATATTATCGTGGTGATGAAAGAAAACTTCCACAATGTTCCTAGTCTTGAATAAGCTATTCACTCAAATATTGTTAAAATAATGGTTTAATGTTGCAAATCCAGGACGCCACCACAGTTGAGGAGGAACTTGAGGAAATTATGGGAGCGATGCTTGGACTGCGAGAGGAGACAATTATGAAGTACATTAAGCATGAAAATTTTGTGCTAGAAGATAAGGAGACTCAAGAAATGTGTTGCATATGTCAGGTAAGACTTGCTACAACTTGATTCATCAACATTAAGGATAACCAACAAGGACATTTTTGAGACTATGTTAGTTCAACACACGAATAACTCTTTATTTGTGATGGTTGTGAAAATTAATTTGTTTCTTTATATAATATCTAGTATTGTGCCTCCTAGGCTGGTTATTTTAAGAATCTAAATAGAATTTTTCTCTGGTTATATATTATTGTTATTTTATCACAATACTATCTTTTTATGGAGATTACAATATGTACGCATGTTCTCACCCCAACATTCTTCGTTCTTGTTTGGTTTTGTTTTACTTATAGATTTTATTCATGTTTAGGAAGAATATGTCAATGGAGATGAAGTTGGGAAGCTAGACTGTGAGCACAGTTTTCATATTGAGTGCATAAAACAATGGCTCAAGCAGAAAAATGAATGCCCCATTTGCAGACAAATGGCATTACTTTCAAATTATGAAGGAGATGACAATGATGATGACCAACAAATTCCCTTCATGGAATTAGTTTCTATGTAGTAAGCAAGTTCCAATGTATTTATTACCTATGCTTAACTTAAAAGGTAAAAATTTAAATAATGTTTTTATTTAACCAAAAATTGATTTTTTTCCTCAACGACGAACATCATATCATATCTATATAATGAGATATTTGTTGATTACTTTATAATAATTTAAGTGAATATAACATCTTTCGACAGACTTCACTCTAAATTCATCAATAACGCTTTTCTATATATATAATATAGATATATAAGGGACATATCTCATAAGAATGTTTTTCTTATATGAGAATGAGAACAATCATTCTTAACCATCAAATTAGAATTAAAGGCTGAGATTAAAACATCCAATTAACCCACTAAAAAATATCACGTGCTTTTGTTTTACTGTTTCACCTTCTTCTCCTTTTGCATTTTTTCCCTTTTGTTGGCCCACCATTTCTTTCAACCCATCCTTTCAATTCCTCTCCTATCTCTCTCTCTGTTTTCCTTGGTCGTCCCTGCACCGTCAGAGACTGGTTCGCTCACTATTCCTAAGCTTCTCCTTCTTCACTCCTAAAACCATCATGGAGCTCCTTATACCTCGCAGCAATTTCATCTTCAGTTTTGACAGGGACTGGTTGGCGATGGTGTTGCGGTGTGACTCCATCAACGAGGTTGTCTCTAGCACAACTGATTAAGGTTTCGCGACGCTCGGACGTCAAAGTTGAAGTCGATGACAGTGGCAGACTTAGGGCTCAAAAGTCTTCTCTGGAGACTACATTGTTCATCGGTGCTGCGGTGTGTCTCCATCAATGATGTCGTCTCTGGCATGACTGATTGAAGGTTGCACGACACTCAGAAGTCGAAGACAGTGGCGAATTTCGGGCTCAACGCCGGTGGACTTCGGGCTCGAAAGTCTTCTCCAGCGACGGTTCTGTCCCCTGCCCTCCCTTTTCCAACTCATTTTCCATCTTTGTATTGTTTTGAAAATTCAACAGTCATTCGTTGAATTGACTCGTAAAATTAAAGATGGCCATCGAATAAAATACTGAACAGTGTGCCATAAGATTAACTTTGTCTTAGGCCTCAGATAAATTCCCATTACTGATACTTGCTACTGCATTGTTTCTATTCCAATTCTGGTAAATGAAATCATTATCAGACAGAGAAATGTAATAGTGCATTTGTTCCTAGAGTTGATGTAACACCTTCATCCCATGACGGGTATTACTCGACTAACTCGGTTGCGATTTGTTAATTTCTCTTTTAGAGAAGTGAAGAAAATCGGGGATTTTTTTTGTAAAACATATGAATAAATTATAATTGGGATGGAACTAGAAGGACATATCAATACAACAAATATCATTTCACTGCTATTCCAAATTACAACAGAAGTAATATACATTTAAATTGGGGTTTTAGCATGCTACATTACAAAAGTGAACCCTCCTTTTGACTACACCCTGTCTATACAGGATATTGTTGTTCATGTACACTCCTAAACACTACCATTTGACTTAAACAAGATCCGGTTCGACTTGAACACCATGCCTATCTTCAGAACAACGTGCATCCTTCCAGAGTCCATGCCCTTTTAGGTGCCAAAATAATGACGGACAACGAAAAAGAAAGACAAGGGGGTGAGAACACTTTACATGAACTCACGTAACGCAGGACATGATAACTAAAGTAGATAGACACGGGAATTCACACAATTCATACAACAATAAATCCAATCATTCACATAGAAAGTCACAACATCACAAAATGATGTGATATGCTCATGCAATGCAAACAACCACACCATTTATCACGGATTTCAAGCAAGTACCATGTACCATGCAATGCATGAGGGCCCGGGGAAAATCACAACCACAGTGCACACAGCAACTGCCCGACCTTATATGTACAACGTATCAGGAGTTAGAGTCTGTACTAGCACCGATACAAAGAGCCTTGCTCGTATTTTATTTTGGCCAAATTCTTTTATACACCTTCCAGACAATCTCAACTGACCCAAAATCATGAGAGCGACAGGATAGCCAAGCTTGTACCCTTTCAGACTCGACAGTAGGGAGCTAGCCTACGTCTCTTGATGTCCTTTTGGAACTCGACTATCCTCAGGGTGGCATTCCATTTGAGGACCCGCTGGAGTTCTTTGCAAAACCAGTGCACCTTTCCCAACCAATTTCACACTGTACCAAAGTGTCACTGCCATATTAGGTCGTAAGGTTTTCAACCTTGAACATTATCAATGCTTTATGCATGTCACACAAATAATGCTTCTCAGCATACACATCCTTATAGGCAAAGCCCATTGAATCATTCCACGTCACCACTCCCCGTGCTACGGCCCATTCAATGTCTTTCCTTCACAAGGAGATCCAAACAATGCTCTCTCAGTATACACATCCTTACAGGCAAAGCCCATTGAATCATTCCACGTCACCACTCCCCGTGGTACGGCCCGATTCAATGTCTTTCCTTCACAAGGAGATCCAAACAATGCTTTCTCTGCATACACATCCTTACAGGCAAAGCCCATTGAATCATTCCACGTCACCACTCACCATGGTACGACCCGATTCAATGTCTTTCCTTCAGAAGGAGATCCAAACCCCATCTCGGGTAAATCCGCACTCTCTCACTTAGGCTTCTCAAGTCTTATGCAAGAAGAGTGTTTGCTATAAACTTTTAAGGTAATTTGTACTAGTGTGTTTCTTAAAATCAATTATCACTTTCACTTAAGTCCTATAGCTTACTAAGACTTATGATTGTGTCTTATGAATAGTGTTACCTATTTTAATTCATCTTGTATGTCTAATTAGGATTAGGTTTATCCCTTAATCATGATTAATCTTCCTTAATTAGACTATAATTAAACCTAATTCTCCTTAATTAAGTCTTAATCTTTACTTAAGATCCTAATTAATTCCTAATTATTCCTTAATCTCTTCTTTAATCTTGGATTAAGCTTTTAATTACATTTGATTAAGGTTAATCACAATCAATTAGTTCTTAATCATCATTAAGTCTTAATTAATTGATTAATACTTCATTATTAACTAATGATTAAGATTAAGATTAATCTTCATTAGGGTTAATTAAAGTTAATCTCAATTAATTCTTCCTTACTTAATTAACTTAAGTGGATTGACTTAGTCAACTTAGGTGAGTTGGATTAATAAACCCACTAATTAAACTTTGAGTCTTGATTTTGATGGGTAGGATTAGGGTTGGAGCCCAACACCAATCCAAGCCCAATGTACATTCACTATTTTTTTCTGTTTCCGTAAGGTGAGTTCTATGAATTTTTTTTTGAAGGTATTGGGCCTAAACTAGAGGCCCAATGGTTAGGTAACCCATAAGGGTCCATTTTCTCACATTACCATCAAGTTTTATGAAATTTAAGGTGACTTTTAGATGGGTTTATTTTCGTACCCGAATTTAACTTAGATATTTTATCCAAAAATTGTTTTCTTACTTATCACTTTAAATGGTTACCCATTTTAAATTATTGGGCCACTAAGGCCCATAAACACATTAACACCAATTTCACTAACATTCCAAGATCAAACACATTCACTTCATGAGTTTCTCATGAATGTGAGTATGAACACCAAGAACACAAAAATTCCAATAAAGTCCAAAAATTACCAAAATCAAATATGATGTTCTATAAGCATTCTAAGCCATCAAACTCATGTTATTTCATCCAAACATACCAATTATCATAAAAAGTTCCTATCTTTACACATAGTAAAAAATAACACATTTTCATGACAATTTAAGCAAAACCAATTTCCTAAATTCAAACAACAACTTGCATGAGCATCAAATCATCATCTAACATATTTCAAGCATCAATTAAATTTTTAAAGACATGCACCCCACCAAGTGGTTTTGGCCGAACCTATTTAGGGAAAAAGGAGAAAAATTTTCAATCAAAAACTATGGTTTGCATGCACTCAAAATCATCACACAAAAACATTTTTATCAACAATCAAAATTTTAGAACATGCATGCAAAACCAACCACATATATCTGAACCATTTCCTCAAGGAAATAGGTTCCAACAATCCATTTTTGAAAAGGAAAAAGGGTTAGGGACAAGGATCAAGGTAATCCTTTTCTCTAGTCACCAATCCTACTAGAGTTCAAGGTTCTCCCCCCCCCTTACCTAAGGAAACCTTCTCTTGAAAAGGTGCAGCAAAATCCACAAAGACTCCTCCTTTGAACTCCTCTTGATCTCCCAAGCAATCTTTCTCAAAGGATGTAGGCTAGATTTTGAAGTTTAAGGTTCAAAAATGGAACCTTTAACTTAGAATGTTAAGGAGAAAAAAATGGAGGATGGAGAGGGAGAGGAAGAAGAATTGCTCATGGTTTGGAAGAGGAAAATGGAGAATGAAAAATAGTTTTGCATGTAATGAGAGGAGGAATTGGACAAGTGTTAAGTGTCTTGAGTCTCCCACATGTACACGGGTTTTGAGATGGTTTAAGTTAGGGATTTTGATAAAATGTTGCAGAATTTTCGGATTGAAGCAAGGGCATTGGGTCCTTTTCCAAAAATAGTAGGGGTACAAAGGTAATTTCACACCAAAAAATCCCAAAAAAATTTCCAAAAATTCTAGAAAAATTCCTATATTTTGCTAACCTATTTAAACCTAAAAATGTGATTAGAACTGACTTCTTACTTAAACTCTCTTATTTCCCAATTTTCCAGTTTTCGCACACAACAATCAATTTTTAACAAGAGTAAGCAGATAGAAAAAATTATGATGTTACACAAAAAAATTCTATAAAGTTATAAATATCATTTTTAATCAACTTTTAAGGTCCAAAGTATATTTCCCATATTATTCTACAAATTTTCATATGTTGGTTAGGGTTACACTGCTAACCAGGGGCGTTTTGGTCCTTTTGCCAAAAAGTGCCAGAAAAATTCTAAATTAATTTCTAAAATTCATTATTAATTATATTAAGACCATTTTGACTAAAATATAGATACTTTTAAGTTTTAGCTATTTTATAATTAAATCTATATTTTCCGTAACTGTATAATTACTAAGGGTATCTTAGGTCATTTTCTCAAACACCTCTCTAGAAAAATTATTTATAATTATGGTTGGATATTCCAAAAATATAAATTTGATTGTTTATCAATAGTTCCTAATTACCTCAAAATTAATTTTTTTTTCTAAACTTTCTCTATCTTATTTATATACTAGTAGGGGAAATTGTGGGTGTTACAGTTGAGATATGAAGATGTTAAGTAAATAATATATGAGAGAGATTTGTGTAGATAAAACGTAAGTTATGTAAACGAAAAAAACAATTGATAATTTATCTTAAAATAAAAAGTAATTGTATGGTATGAAAATGATAAGCAACATATGAATCCACATTGATTTGATTGCATTCTGGATGTATATAAGAACTTGATTAGTACTCACTTATTGATTTGTAAGTCACATGATAGTTTTTAATGGATTCGTGAGATGTTTTAATCTCAGCATTTAATTTTAATCTAATGGTTAAGAATGACTGTTCTCATTCTCATATAAGAAAAGCATTCCTATAAGATATGGCTCCTATACATACCACACACATATGAGTTGAATTAGTTATTTAGTTTTTGACAATACACTAAAACATAGTTTTGGTCCCTCATTTAATTTTCAACAGTTTTGGTCCTCCAATTTTCTAAACCACGTGCTTTGTCCTCCTTGTTAACAATACACCATTAAATCACATTTGTAGTTTCATTACGACTTTTCTCGAATAAAATTTGACATAAAATTCCTTGTGATTTTTTCTTTGAAAAAATCATTTATAGTTAATTTCAAAAATAATCCACAAACTTTCATGTAAAAAATGTGACTATGAAATTTCGCTTCTTTGCAATAGAAAAATCCATTGGAAATTTCCCGCAAATTTTAGAATATGGATGCATTTTCTAATGAATTTTAAAATCCACGTGAAAATTCGAAGGAAAATCTATCTATGGAAAAATCTACTTGAAACATTGCTACGTTATCACTTAATTGAACATAACTCACGGTGAGGAATAATGTAATGCTCTAATTTCTGAACTAAAAAATAATGCCCGTTGGAGACACTATTCCCGAAGTTCTTGAAATTATTTCGTTAAATTTCCGATATTGTCATACATTAGCTTAAACTTTCCAACGATTAGCTTAAGCCAAAACAAGACAAACGTTAAAGACCTTAAATAAGTATGAAACCTACTTAAGTTCAGGGAAGAATTCACACTTAGAGAAGTGTGATTCATTAAACTCATACCGGAAATCCGGTAGAGTCTCCCCTAAAAACCGGACAATTACCAATTTCAGCTTAACCTGAAAATAAGCAGAACCAGTACAATTCAATATCATAACATTAAAACTAGGCCTCAGTGGCCAACTCAGAAATAATTACACTTATACAATTTACATCAATACACTTCAGCGAAAAGCCAATTAAACAAATACAAATACTCCAGGAACTACTTCTATTAAACTATTCTTCCAACTGAAATAAGACTCAGCTCCACCCTCACCTTAACTTCCTCAACCTCACCGGAGGTACCTGCACCACTAAAATATCCCCGAAACGTGGGGTAAGATAATAATCCCAGTGAATACATACTCATGCATGAATGCAGGGAGCAGATATCAATGACAATGTGACAATTTAACAAACTTCACATATAACACATTCATGAACTAAATACATAAAACATGATTACCGATAGTCAATAACAACTAAAAGCAATACATAATTCGATTAATATGAATTGTTGAGTAATGCAAGTTATGATGCTCATGATGCACTCACTGCTGTGCCCAGTAGGAATGATCTTATCACTTTCTAGAGTTAGACCTGAGCTCAGACTATGGGAACCGGCTTTCCCGGGACGAATCCCACCCAAATTGGACCGAAGTCGTGTTTTACTTATTTTCTTGATTTTTAACTCACAGCGCAAAGGCCGATTTAAATAACTCACGGTCGAAACCGGCTTACATTATTTAAATGCACATAATAACACTTTACGCAAGTTTGCAAGTATCGTAAACTTTGACATTCAAAGGTTTTTCAGGAAAATACCAACGTCTATCACTCAATTCCATACAAACATTACCAATCCGATCAAATTAACTATATAGAAAGGGAATTAAAGGGATTTGGTTCATACAATGAGCATTTCGATAGTTTCGTAAATCTCGCTAGTTTCGACTCTACGAACAACAAATCTCAAATTGAATCCAAACTCTAATCCAAATTTTACAATCCATGATCTATGATTAAACAAGGTACTATAACCGACCTGGATATCAATATGAGTTAAAATTGAGAGTCTTCAATTGTTACGATAGTTTCGAAGCTTTCGATAGTTTCGAAACTAAGGATTTTCGACACTCAATTCTAAACCCATAGCTCAATCTATCGATAATCACTTCAAACAACATGAATTCACCAATCAAACAAGAATCAATCATCATCAAGAAAGGGGGAGTAAAGGAGGGCTTATGCAAAGTAGGAGCTAACTATTCTCTATCATACAAGTGAGTTATACTCACACAAAGTGAAATCCCACTTGAGAAGGTAGATGAAGTAGTTCCCTTGCCTCAATTCTCCTTCTCCAAGCCTGATTGTGAGACTTCTCTCTAGAACCCTCTCTCTCTAGGTCTTTTAGGAAAAGAAAGAAATGAATGAGTATGTTTTAAGTACTGGTTTTAGTGCATTTTACTGATGGTAATCGATTACAGACCCATTGTAATCGATTACCAACAGCGAAAATAACACTAAAAACCCTTTCTGGCAATCTGGTAATCGATTACAACTTATTGTAATCGATTACTAAGAATTCTGCTCTCAGGTAATCGATTACATAATCGATTACCAAAAATTCTGCTCTCAGGGTAATCGATTACCATCCCTTGGTAATCGATTACCAAAGCTCAGCTCTCTGGTAATCGATTACAAACTCTCTGTAATCGATTACCAGCAACCCAAACTCACTAATTTTACTTAGAGAAAATCATGAACTTGGTTTTATAACAAAGTTTTAACCTTTAATTCCTCAACTTACCTTTCCATAATTACTAACCACATAATTCTCTGTTTGTAACCTAATGAATTATTAAAGCTCCTAAATTTGTGGGATGTTACATTCTAGCCCCCTTCAAGCAATTTTGTCCTCAAAATTTGATTAAGAAAACAAAAATTAAAGACTACCTCAACTAAAAGTTCTGGAAGTCCTTCCCCGTAACCTGGTGAAGAGCATCCAGAACTTAAAAGTGAACCTAGGGTCCCTATCTGATATGATGTTAGAGGGAATGCCATGGAGTCTGACAATCTCCCTAACATACAAACCTGCTAGGTTTGCTAAGGGAAAAGGTACTCCTAACTAATAGGAGGTGAGCTGACTTGGTCCAGTCTGTCTCAATCACCCAGATGACGTCAAACCCAGCTTGACTCGAGGCAATCCTACCACAACGTTCATAATTATACTTTCCCACTCAAAGATTTCTAACGGTAAAAGGGTTCATAATGTTTTGATGTTCTTATATTGACCTGCTGACACACTAAACACTTAGAAACTTAATCTGTTATATCTCTCTTCAAATCTTGTACATCTTGGTAGAGCCAGGATGTACAAAAAACTTACCTCTATGAGCTTCCTATAAACAACTGCCGCCTGAGGCTACCCCCCTTAGGGACACATACTCTCCCTTGAAGAGAATCATCCCATCTCAAATTCAGAAAAATCGTAACTGTTGTCTTCTCTCTTGGAGGCTTGAGTCCAAACTCTGAGCCTCCCCTGATTAGAGCTCTTAGCTCACTGGTGATCTCAATTCTATGAAGTCTGAAACTATGCTCTCCAATTGTTACAACTAACTTAGTTCCTGAAACTCCTCTAACAAACTCATTTCATGTATCATCACGAAAGACACATGAAGAGACTTTCTACTCTATTTGAGTATACTTGACTGGCTTGGTTAAACAACACACTTGATAAAAATCTAATCGTAGGAAAAGATTTCACGCAACAACTGGAGTAAGGTTTCTAACTCCATACCCAAACCCATCAATCCACCTGTTGGCTTTAAGTCTTATGTTCTTAATGATCTTGCTAAGTTTGAGAAAGTTCCAAATTATTTTTCATGTTTATATTCTAAGTTCTTACTATATTACTAACAATAAGTCATGCACATATAATTACTAAATCCCTCGAATCACTAAGTTTGTGTTGGCGAAATTATCCAACACTCACGTCATGTTTTAGGATTAAGTTCACATAGTCACATAGACAAACACCGCACCCAAGAGAGGAAAAATCACTCATTCTTCTAAGAAAATAAAGGAATCTTAACAACACTCATGCCACAACCGTAGGTATAATACCTACCGGTTACAGTATGAACACGGTAACCCTCCTAGTCTCCTATCGTCCCGTAATGGGATCTTTCTCTATCCCACCTTACCGGTCAGGCTGTACTTAGTTTGGTTTAAGTTTCATTGAAAAGGAGAGTGACATAATGCCATTCACACTTTGGTTCTCCTATGAGTTAGGACTTCCACTTGCTTAAAATTTTAACCTAGTGAGTGAGCTTAACAACCTCTCAATCCTTCCTAACACTCAGGTCAGGCCTAACTATACATAATCAAATCTAACTTTCAGGTTGAGTAAAACTTAGTCGTGCTCGGGACTGAGTGCCTTTTATGGCTTCACATGAACAACTATTCTTGTTTGAGTAAAACTTAGTTTCGACTCTACGAACAAAAAATCTCAAATTGATCCAAACTCTAATCAAATATTAACAATCCAAGATCTATTGATCTAAACAGGAACTATAACCGAC
Organism: Sesbania bispinosa; assembly: GCA_026901365.1. NCBI lineage: Eukaryota > Viridiplantae > Streptophyta > Magnoliopsida > Fabales > Fabaceae > Sesbania > Sesbania bispinosa. The sequence continues at coordinate 2,580,318 of QLOH01000035.1, forward strand.
TCAGATATCAATTATGAGTTAAAATTAAGAGTCTTCAATTGTTACCGATAGTTTCGAACTTTCGATAGTTTCGAAACTAAGGATTCGAAACTCAATTCTAAACCCATATGCTCAATCTATCAATCATCACTTCAAACAACATGAATTCACCAATCCAACAAGAATCGATCATCATCAAGAAAGGGGAGGAAAAGGGGAGGGCTCATGCAAAGTAGGTAGCTAACTATTCTCTATCATACAAGTGAGTTATACTCACACAAGAGTGAAATCCCACTTGAGAAGGTAGATGACAGTAGTTTCCCTTGCCTCATTCTCCACTTCTCCAAGCCTTGATTGTGAAACTTCTCTCTAAAACCCCCTCTCTCTAGGTCTTTTTAGGAAAAGAAAGAAATGAATGAGTTATGTTTTAAGTTACTGGTTTTAGTGCATTTTACTGATGGTAATCGATTACAGACCCATTGTAATCGATTACCAGCAGCGAAAATAACACTAAAAACCCTTTTTCTGGCAATCTGGTAATCGATTACAACTTATGGTAATCGATTACTAAGAATTCTGCTCTCAGGTAATCGATTACATAATCGATTACCAAAAATTTGTTCTCGGGTAATCGATTACCATCCCTTGGTAATCGATTACCAAAACTCAGCTCTCTGGAAATCGATTACAAACTCTCTGTAATCGATTACCAGCAACCCAAACTCACTAATTTCACTTAGACAAAATCCTGAACTTACCTTTCCTTAATTACTAACACATAATTCTCTAATTGTAACCTAATGAATTATTAAAGCTCCTAATTTGCGGGATGTTACAAATAATATCATGTGGTTTAAAAAATAAAAAACCAATAAAAATGAAATATAAATGACGGACTAAAACCAAATTTTAAATATCTTTTAAAGGATTAAAAATATTTTACACCGATTGTTAACTAAAACAATTAAGTAAATAATAAAGATTTATCTGAAAGAACACATAAACTACGATATCAACATGACAATATATAACAACCAAAACCATTACGAATGTTTTACAAGTTAGTTTTTATAAAATAGTATATTTATAGTTAAGATGATAAAATCAAAATATATGTTACCAATAAGATTTTATTATTTTACCATATATGAGGGAAATATTTATATGATTGGGATAGACAAAATTTTTGTCTGAATTATTAATTTAAATAGTAATAATAATAAGTCAATTAAAATAAAATAACTTAATTAGACAAAATGCATTTTTATCATGATTATGTACCTTTATTTCTAAACAATGATATAGTCTTTTTTTATTGACGGAATCTTCACATCTAAAATATAATAAATAAAATAGTGAAATTATAATTTTAATGATTAATAAGATAATAAATTAAAATATTTTTATAATTTTTTTATAATAACTATACTATATTGATATTGTTTAATAACTATCTTTTTTCTAGATTTTCATTAATAATTGTTTTAATTTTCTCAATATTTAGAAAAATAATTTTAGAAAATTTTGATTAATTTCAATAAAAAAAGATAGAAGTGAGGAAGAGTCTCCATACCTGTGTTTAGAAAAAATACTCGAACCCGGACCCATACCCGTGTGGGTAGTGATTCTAATACATTGTACCCTTATGTACTGGGTACTTAAGTGCCCGTATCCGTACCCATTACCCACACTTTTGTTAACTATAAAATAATAAATTTATTGGAAAATGAAAAATAATTAAAAAATCACTCTAGCACAAATGGAAAACAATTTATAAATCATCCAAGTTTAACTACAAAATAACTCTGGTAATGTAGTAGTGGATGAGAGATGAGAACAATGGGAGGAAAAATTAAAAGTAGTTCAAGTTTTGCTATTTTAGTGTTTAGCATATAAAATTATAATATTTTAAAAATTATAACATTTAAATTAATTAAGTTAGTAGTACATATTAATGTTTATTGGTGACTATCATATATATTAACACTATTAATTTTTTGCAATAATATATTAGTTAATAATGTAAACATATATATATATATATATATTGTATTAATCATATGTACATAAAACTACATCAATTATATATATTATATAAAGTGTGGGTATTGGTAGGGTAAGGTACCATAGTACCCATACCCGCACCCATACCCATTAAAAAATTGCGGGTAGTTACCCAGACCTATTAGGTGGGTAATTACCCTACCCATTGCGGGTAATTACCCTACCCATCTGCGCTGTGATAAAACAACTTAGACTGTCATAGAGCAAATTGTTGCACCCGCCGATGAACTCATTTTATTCACACTTTGCATAATTAATCATAACTTTCTTTGACTATAATTATGATTAATTCCACTATTTTAATTGGAATTTACCAAATTGGACTTTAACTATAAATGTTGTTTAAATTCGGATTTTTAAGTATACTGACCTACCTGTCTTGTTTTGATCATATCTGGATTTGTAGGTGGAATTTTTGGGTGAATCCAATGGCATTTAAAAGCTATGATCTGGGGCTTTAATTTGATATACTATAAGATGGTATGCCCATGAAGGAATTAGGAGCATTTGTAGTTGAAGTTAGCTTACTAATGTTGTCTGTTGCAAATCTGAGTTACTATGTTTTGTAATTAGTTTTTGCGTCTGTATTAATTAATTTCAGCCCAATTAAGGCTTAATCAAATTGTTAGTGAATTAGGTAGTATAAATAGATGTGTTGCTGAATAGTTTAGGAACTTTTCCCTTATTTTCAGAATTTTAGAATTTGACTCTTCATTTTCCCTCTCTTTTCTCTCTTCCTTCCTTAGACGGTTTTGCTCCTTCTTCTTCCTCTTCTTGCATTTTCGAATTCCTCCTCCTTGGAAATGGAAGGCCAAGCTTCAAGGATTGTTGCTCTACTGAATTCACAATCGAGATTGATGTTTTACATTCTGTTTTAATTTTCTATTTTCTTCACAGATTCATGAACTCTTCTCCTAGTTTCTTGATGTTTAGGTTTGAATCTGAAAATTGGATTGAATGCTTAATGAAATTTGAATTCTAATCTGAATCTAAACTAACATTTTATGTTGCTTAATCTGAAATGAATTCACGGTTTTTTTTAATTCCAAGGATTAGAAATTAGGATTCATGCTAGTTTGCTTAATTCTAGTGTGAATATTATTGAGGATGCTTAATCCGAATTTGCTTCAGTCAAGGATTTGAGGAATTTTGTATGAACTGTGATAGATCCAAATGTGAATGAGGTAGAGAACCAAACCATTTTCTTGAATTGTTTTCTGAAATTTAAATTCTGTTTTGGAAATTCAGTAATTAACATGAAAAACAATCAAAATCCCCCTCTGTGTGTGAGTTCCTTTGATTTGAATTTGAAACATTGAATTTGTAATTGGATTACTTGATAGAGATGACTTTGGGTTAATCAACCTACTGCACTTTAATTCCTTTTATTTGATTGAATACGACCTCGATCACCAGCAAAAGTTAGCAACCAACTCCATGTATTAAATGTTATGACACAATGCAAACCTGCTATATCACAACGTGATTGGCCCTTGGTGTTTATAAATACAAGATGGAAAAGTTGGGAGAAAATAGACCATTGGAGCGTAATCTGTTTCTTGCAAAATCGCTGCTAAAATTCTCTCATTCTCTTATTCTTTTATTTGTTTAAGTTTTCACTTCAAACGAGTTTTGATTTGAAACTCTAGTAAATCTCTTTTGTAAACTCATATTGTATTTGCACTGAGTGTACCAAGACCAGAGACTATCCTTTCTTTGTAAAATCTATTTTTGAGCCTGAGGAGGCTTGTCTATAAAAGAATACCTTGTGAGGCCTTAGAAGTCTAGTGAAGAATATCTTGTAAAATTTGAAAAGGCTGGTAAGAATACTTGTAAGCAACCTTGATTAATGAAAATTCCTAACGAAGTTAGGGACGGGATGTAGCATCTATGGTTTGGTATGAACCGGTTTAAATATCCTTGTGTCATATTCTACACCTTTATATTTCCTTTCATTGCTTAACTAACTTGTGGATTAAATTGCGTTAACTTTAGACAATGTTATAACCTGTTCAAAATTGTTTTCTATGATCTAAAATTTTCAAACCATACGTAAAAGTTTTAGACCCACTCTGAAGATTTGTGTAGTTTTTCAAACAGGTTTTGTGAAAATTTCAGTTTTAAGAGAACATAATTCAACACTTCCTTATAGTGTTTTCTCTATGTGTTTCAATGATTAGCTCATAGCTCCTTTTAGGTGTTATGTAGGTTTTATACAACTCATTTTTATTTAATTAAAAAATAAATTAACCAATGCCATAATAATTCGAACTGTATGTATATTGGGTATACACTAGTATTTTTTAATTTTTTATGGTAGAATATTGATGGCACACTGCTAGAAGCTTGGACCTGTTGGAATGCTTAGAGCTGAGTCAAGGCACGGGTCAACCTTATTTTTGGTCAACCCTCCCAAGGTCAACCTTTGACCTTTGACCACTTGACCCAAGTCAACATGAAGATTTCCAATTAATTAGAAGATTAATTAGGATTTATGATGTAATTAGGACTTGCTTGTAATTTTCCTATTTCTTCCTAGTTTGGGGCGCTAATTTGTGGCTTTATTGGCTTAAGCTTTAGCTTAGCTAAATAGCCTTGGGGACATGGGTTCAAGACCCACCAGGATAGCTTTTTCACTCATCTTTATTTTTCCCCTTTTTCCTCCTACTTGGCCGCCCCCTCCCACTCCTATATATAGGAGGCTCCTCTCTTGTATTTGAGACATTGAATTTTGAAGTAAAGGCATTATGCCCAATTTTCTCCTCCCTTTGTGAGTTGAGTGAGGCTTGGTGGTTGTTGCTCAAACCATACTGAGACTTATCTAATTCTCCTGAATTAGTGGCGTCTGGCATTGGACTTATCTGCTGCAAGTGGACTCTTGCTTCAGTGGCGTCCTTCCCATTTCTTCCTCTCCACTTTTTCTTTCATTTTCTCTCATTTTCCTTCACTTTCTTGCGTGAATATAGCTGCTGTTCCAGCACCTATATTTCGCAATTAATTGCTTAATTGTGATTCTAATCGGTTGGTTTTGCTCAATTCTAGATCCTACAACTATCCGGCTATCAATATTAGTGGGTTAATTTCATCTTCAAAAATAAAATTATCATTATACATTATTAATCAAGCTTTAAAATCGCACATAGATATGTAAATACACTCATCAATCTTTTAAATTATATATACGTGAGAACCATTCATGTAAGTATTATAAGAACCTACTTAAAGTGTGTGAATTAGTTATTGGGTCAAACTCTTATTGATGGCAACTGCCAGTGCTGGCAAGGAGCTTGGGCCTACAAGATCAATACCGAGGACTACAACCCAGCTTCAAGCAAGGGAAAGGAGAAAATTAGTGTCCTACAATTTTAGGTACACTGCCCTTTGGGAGGGTACTACCCTGTAGGAGGACACCCATGACCCTGGGATAGGACACAGGGTCCTATATACTACCCTAGATTAGGACTCTCTTATATTTTCTTTTTTAATTTGTAATTTTCCTTTTATTTTCCCAAGATGGGTGCTCATTTTAATGGGTTTATTGGCTAAGAGTTAGCTTAGCTAAAAACCTAGGAGGTCATGGGATCAAATCTCATTAGGAGTAGAAATTAGAGTGTTGCTTATTTTTCCTTCCTTTTTGGCCGCCCAAGTTTCCTATAAGTAGGGGGCCTTTTTTCTTCATTTGTAACTTTGATTTTGATTAGTAAAGGCACTATGCCAAATTTTCTCCTCATTCTTATGAATAGAGAAGACTTTGTGGTTATTGGTCAAACAAACCATAGACTTATCTAATTCTCCCGAATTAGTGGCGTCTAGCACCGAACTTATCTGTTGTGGGAGTTGCTTGCTACAGTGGTGTTCACCTCCACCTCTTTCTTTCTCCATTTTTCTCTTTTATTCTTCATTTTTCTTTCATTTTGTGTGCTGCCATACTTCACCTTTCCAGCCTCTGTGAACCGAATTTTCACTCATTTTTGGTCTATTGCTTCAAAATCAAGATCTGGGAATCAAGGTGTTATAACTTATTTATGGTAAGCCAATAGATTTAATATTTTTTATTTTACATATAAAAGAATCTATTGTTTATGCGTTAACATTCAAATCACTAACATTGTAACTAGGAAACAAATTGTTTTCCTCGCTAAAAAATACAATAGTTTTTATTGTAATTATCTTTTCGTACTTACCAAAAGAGAATTTTTCGTCTATTATATCATTAAAATAGATTCAATCCTATCTCTTTATATAAATTTTAAAATTATTTATTGTCATTAGATTTTTTGACATATTAATAGAAAGGTTTTTATTTTAATTTATTTATAATTTTAAAAGTACTAGATAATATTAATTAATATTTTACCAATTACACACTTTCCTTAACTTATTCATAAAAAAATAATGAATTAAATATATATATAGAGAGAGAGAATCTAAAACTATGAATTTAATATACATAAGAATATTACATATATATCTTAATATATATATTATTAACTTTTACGATATTTGATAAAAAAATGGTCGGTTAATTAAATATTGAAATTGTCTATCATATATAAAAAATAAATGAGATAAATACATTATTTTAATAAAGAAATTGGAAATAGTCAAAAAGGAGAATGGGAACGAAATAAATCCCAAATGACTATTTTAAAGAGATAGAATACACAACATGTTTTAAATACCTAGATAACCTTCCATTCAAAACTAGGAAAATAGATAAAAGAGTTTCAAACAAGATAAATGCTAGAATGACTAATAGAAATAAATGAAAAAGAAGACATATCTTTTAATACAACATAACGTTAAATTTTAAACTATGGAAATATACAAAAGAGCTAAATAAGAATCAATATCAATGCTCATTATATAACTAATATAAAGGGATGGAGGGGAAAAATATTTTTGAATTCATATAAATAACGCAGAAACCAAAAAGATTGTGAATGCTTTTCTCACTTAGTCCATACATCTTTCTTTTAAAAAAATGAAGAAAAAGTCTCAAAATTTTTCAAAGTAAAAAGTCATTAAAAGTTGACAACTAGCCAAAAGGGTGAATAAAATGTGTGTAAGAATTTATAGGGAAAAAGGCAAGAACTTTGAAGGGTTGTTGTTTTGTTAAGTAAAAAGAAGGGCTACAAATAAGCAAAAGAAGTGACACGAGTAAAATGTAGTATACGACACCTCAATAATCTTTGAAAAACTTTTCACCATCCTTCCTTGACAGCTTACACCAAGTGTTTCTACTCACTATTTGCTATTCCTTTTTTCTGCCCCAATTCAAAATCATGGTTAGCTAGACAACCATTTCATTCAGTCTACAAATTGAAACAATTGTCCCCTGCTTCATCGTTCACGAATATATACCGGAGAACCGCAAAAAGAGAAAGAAATTAATAGTGAGAGTGAGTACGTGAAGTGAAAGCCACGACCTTTCCTTTTCTAGCACAAACCTATTCTCATATTCCAGATCTAATGGGTAACCTATTCTTGATTTCTCCATCATGATTATATTTAACATAATTGCATGAGATTTACTACAGTTGTGGGCATGTATTCTCTTTTGAAGATTTTGTTGAATTCTTTCGGAGTGGGGTTTTGATGTGTGCGTTCATGTGTTTTGTCACCTGTAACATCCCGCAAATTAGGAACTTAATTAATTTATTAGATAGCATACAAGAGAATTAAGTATTAGTAAGTAGAGGGAGGAAAATTAAGGAACTATAGGTTAAAACCCTATCACAAATCAAGTTATGTTTTAACTTAAGAGAAATTGAGAAAATTGAGTTTTGGTAATCGATTACAAGGAGTCTGTAATTGATTACCCGAGAGCTAGTTTTTAGGTTATCTATTACTCACAGACTGTAATCGATTACCTGAGAGCTGAGTTTTTGCTAATCGATTAAAGGGATTTTGTAATCGATTACCCGAGAGCTGATTTTGTGTAATCAATTACTCACAGGGTGGTAATCGATTACCTGAGAGCTGAGTTTTTGGTAATCGATTACCAAGGGTTGTAATCGATTACCAGATTCTCAGAAACGTTTTCCAGTGTAAATTCTACCTCTGGTAATCGATTACAGTACGATTGTAATCGATTACCAGTTGTCCAGTATATATACTCGGACATGTAAAATCTGAAATTATTATTTTCTCTTCTTCTTCTCCACCGAGCCCTAGAGAGAGAGTGAGTGAGTTAGAGAGAGAAACACCATTTGGAAGCTTAGGTAGGAGAATCAAAGCTAGGATTCACCAAAGGAACTCCCAATTCATAAATTCCTCTTGAGAATCTCAAGAAATTGGTGAGTATAACTCACACACTCTCACTTTTCTTTGAATTTGATTTCCTCCCCATTGTATGATCCCTACTCTCTTGATTCCTTTTCTAATTGTAAATTGTAGTTGGATTATTGATACTTGTGTAAGATTGAGTAGTTTAATCAGTGATTTTCATTGAAAACCTTAGGGTAGCGAGAATTACGAAAGTATCGAAATTACGTAACTTGCGAAATGCTTAATGTATGATCTCTATCTTTCCATTTCCCTTTCTATTTAGTTAATTGATTGAATTGATGTAGTTTATGCTAGAATTGAGTGATTCATGCTAGGAATTGATTATAATTCCCTTAGTTTTCGAAGTTATGAAACTTACGAAAGTTTCGAAACACTCGATATTTCAGCTTTGGGTTATCAATTCACTTTTACCGGTTTCGACCGTGAGTTAATTAAGTCGGCCTTGTGCTGTGAGTTAAGAAATGGTTTGAATAAGTAAAAATATTGACTTCGGTCCAGTTTGGGTGGGATACGTCCCCGGGAAAGACGTTTCCCGTAGTCTGAGCTCAGTTCTAACTCTAGTTTCAGTAATAAGTTCATGCCTACTGGATTTCAGTAGTGAGTTGCATTTTCTTGATTAAGATTATTATGTTAGTTGTGTTATGATATTGATTAACTTGATATGTCTTCATTTGTGCGTATTCCATGTACACTTAGCATGATTAGTTATATTCACTGAGACTTCAGTCTCACCACGCGTTTTGTGGATAATCTAGGTGTGCAGGTACCCCCAGGAAATAATAAGTGAGTTAGAGCAAGAGACGTGGTTTTAGATGTTCCTTTTGGGATTATGTATATATATAAGTTGTATTTGTTCTGGAACTCTGTTAAGTCGTTCAGTTTGTAGCCTTCGGGCCTGATGTATATATGGAGCTTGTATATGTATATAGTTTTATTGGATGTTAGTTTATAATCCTTGGACCAAATATATTTGGCGATGTATATTATGGACTTTGGTTAAAATTTTAAGGCTTTGAGTTACTCACATTTGTATGAGTTTTGTTGGATACTTGTGTAAATGTGAGCTTTGATATCCAGGATTGTATGTTTTAGTTTCGAATGTTCAAGATTTAGTTTCCAACGAACTAAGTCTTGAATTTAGAAATTAGGGCGTTACATTTTGGTATCAGAGCAGTTCAATCCAATTGGACTGTGGTAGTAGGATTTTCCTTGTGACTTGTTATTTTGATTTATGCATTGTTTTGTGAATTGAGAGACTGATCACCTCGATGTTTACTTAATGATGTGTAGATAATTATGGCAAGTGGCAGGAGGGGTCGTCCCCGAACCAATTTCACTTCTCAGAATCCACCACCTGACCCAGTGGCAGCAGCTCTACAAGCATTCACACACATGATGGGAGAGCAGGCGGCTACTAATACAGCAATACTCCAAGAATTGGCCCGTAGAACAGCGGGAACACCTCATGCTCCGGTGGTGGACCCATTTGTCCAAGGGCTGGCAGAATTTCGAAAGCATAACCCTCCTCAATTCAATGGAGTGTACGATCCAGATGTGGCATCCAACTGGCTGAGGGATCTTAACAGAATATTTGATGTGATGAAGTGTGCGGATGATTCTAAGGTTGGTTTTGCAATCTACATGCTGAGAGGTGAAGCTGAGGATTGGTGGAAGACGGCAAGTGTTAGGCCTACTGTGACGGGGGCACCGATTACATGGGGCATCTTTCAGACTCTATTTCTAGACAAGTACTTTCCTGCTACGATTAGAAGACAAAAGGAAGCGGAATTCTTACAATTAAGGCAAGGAAGTTTGACGGTGGGACAATATGTAGCTAAGTTTGAGGAGTTGGCCAATTACTCAAGGTACCTGCAGACAGTAGCTGATGAAGAGTGGAGGTGCACTCAGTTTGAGGGAGGTCTCCGACCTGAGATACTGGATCGGGTTGGAACCTTAAAGATCAAGGATTTTCCCACCCTGATCAATAAATGCTACATTGCGGAGAAGAACATCCGAGGAACCACTACTTCAACACCACCTGCTGATAATAAGGGAAAAAGGAAGATAGAGGGATCGAATCAGTTTAGGGGCCCAAGGCCTAAGTGGCAAGGCACCTCCGCCTTGACTACTAGACCGGCCCAACGCCACAGGGCACCTACTTGTCCCAAGTGCGGGAAGGAACACTCTGGAGAGTGCTTGACGGGGAATAATGTATGTTACTTTTGCAAGCAACCTGGGCACATGAGGCATGAGTGTCCCAAGAGGAAGGATCTCCCAAAACCCCAAACCACCGGAAGAGTCTTCACTCTGAGCGGGGAAGTGGCAGCTTCTGCTGATAATTTGTTGCGAGGTATGTGCACCCTAGGAGATTGAACCTTAATTGTATTATTTGATTCAGGAGCCACTCATTCCTTCATTTCTCTTGATTGTGTAAAACAGTTGAACTTGCATGTTGTATCTTTGCCTTATGTTCTTAGTGTTGTTACTCCCGCCAATGAGGCCATTTCTACTTCCCTTGTGTGTATTCAGTGTCCCATTGTGATACAAGGGAAGGCCTTCGAGGTTGACCTAGTTTGTTTGCCTTTACGGGGTATATATGTTATTCTTGGTATGAATTGGTTGTCTTCAAATAGAGTCATGCTTGATTGTTTTAACAAACAGGTCGTCTTTCCACTCTTTCCTCCTCTTTTAAGGGAGAGACCATCAATTCTTTTGTCCAGTGTCACTGAATTGTCTGAATGCCTTAGTGATGGGAGTGAGTGTTTTGTCTTATTACTTTCCTCAACTCTAGAGTCCAAGATAGATTTAAGCAGTATAACTACAGTTAGAGATTTTCAAGATGTTTTTCCTAGTGAGGTAACCACCTTACCTCCAGACCGAGAGATTGAGTTTACCATAGACTTAGTACCAGGTACGGGACCTATCTCTAAAGCACCATACAGAATGTCCCCACTAGAACTTAGTGAACTTAAAGCCCAGTTAGAAGATCTTATGTCTAAGGGGTTCATTAGGCCTAGTGTGTCACCTTGGGGGGCTCCATTGCTTTTAGTGAAAAAGAAGAATGGGAGTATGAGGCTGTGTGTAGATTATAGGCAGTTGAACAAGGTTACCATTAAGAACAAATATCCTTTACCCAGAATAGATGACCTTCTAGATCAACTTAGGGGAGCCTCAGTTTTCTGTAAGATAGATTTAAGGTCCGGTTATCATCAGATCAGGATTAAAGGGGAAGATATACCAAAAACAGCCTTCAGGACTAGGTATGAGCATTATGAGTATTTGGTGATGCCATTTGGAGTAACCAATGCTCCTGCTGTATTCATGGACTACATGAATCGATTCTTTAGGCCCTATCTGGATCAGTTTGTTGTTGTATTCATTGATGATATTCTGATCTACTCCCGTAGTGTAGAAGAGCATGAGTGACACCTTAGGATTGCGTTAGGAGTTTTGAGAGAGAGAAGAAGTTGTTTGCAAACCCTGAGAAGTGTGAGTTTTGGAGTGATAGAGTTCAATTTTTAGGACATGTGATTTCCAGTGAGGGTGTGTCTGTTGATCCTAGCAAGGTAGAAGCTGTCCTTGAATGGGAAAGGCCTAATACCGTTACGGAAATTAGGAGTTTCCTAGGATTGGCCGGCTACTATCGGAGATTCATTAAAGGATTCTCCCAACTAGCCTTACCTCTCACCAGGTTAACTCGGAAAGGACAAGCCTTTGTGTGGGATGAGATTTGTGAGCGGAGCTTCTTGGAGCTCAAGAAAAAGTTAACCACCGCTCCGGTATTGGCATTACCAGAGTTGACCAAGGCCTTTGAGGTATATTGTGATGCTTCAGGGAAAGGTTTAGGTTGTGTTCTTATGCAGGATAGGAGGGTAGTAGCTTATGCATCTAGACAATTGAAACCACATGAGGAGAATTATCCTACTCATGACCTAGAGTTAGCTTCTGTGGTATTTGCCCTCAAGATTTGGAGACATTACCTGTTTGGTGCGAGATTTGAGGTATTTAGTGATCATAAGAGTTTGAAATACCTTTTTTGATCAGAAAGAACTCAATATGAGGCAGAGGAGATGGATGGAATTTCTAAAAGATTATGATTTTGAATTGAAATACCATCCTGGCAAGGCCAATGTAATGGCTGATGCCCTCAGTAGGAAATCCCTTCATGTGTCTTCAATGATGATTCATGAATTGAGTTTACTGGAGGAGTTCAGAAACCTAAGCCTAGGTATTTCAGTCGGTGAACATAGAGTTATTCTTCATAGGCTAGATATCACCTGTGAGCTGAAAGCTCTTATCAAGGAGCTCAGAGTTTGGACTCAAGCCTTCAAGAGAGAAAGCAACAGTTAGGATTTTCAGAGTCAGAAGATGGGATGATTCTCTTCCAAGGGAGAGCCTGTGTCCCTAAGGGGGGGGGGGGTAGTCTCAGGCAGCAGGTTTTGGAGGAAGCCCATAGGAGTAAGTTTTCTGTACATCCTGGATCTACCAAGATGTATCAGGATTTGAAGATGATATTTCGGTGGGATGGTATGAAGAGAGGCATAACTGATTATGTTTCTAAGTGCTTAATATGCCAAGAGGTTAAAATAGAACATCAGAAACCATCTGGAATCCTTTTACCTTTGGATATCCCTGAGTGGAAGTTGGAGAGTGTAGCTATGGACTTTGTGGTAGGTTTACCTCGAGTTCAAGCTGGGTTTGATGCTATCTGGGTAATTGTGGACCGACTGACTAAGTCAGCCCACTTTCTACCAATTAAGAACACTTATCCCTTTAGCAAGTTAGCTAATCTGTATGTTAGAGAGATTGTCAGGCTTCATGGTATTCCATCTAGCATCATATCAGATAGGGATCCTAGATTCACTTCCAGGTTCTGGAATGCCCTTCACCAGGCTTTCGGGACCAAACTCCGGTTTAGCACTGCTTACCACCCTCAGACTGACGGTCAGTCTGAAAGAACCATCCAGACCTTAGAATATATGCTCAGGGCTTGTGTTTTAGAAGAGTCAGATAGTTGGGATAGATTTCTACCTCTTATTGAGTTTGCCTACAATAACAGTTTCCATAGCAGTATAGGCATGGCACCCTTTGAGGCACTGTATGGTAGGAAATGCAGGTCTCCCTTGTGTTGGTGTGAGGTAGGTGAGAGAACACTTTTAGGCCCAGAACTAGTGCAGGAAACTTCAGAAAAGATAAGGGTCATTAGGAAAAAACTTGTAACTGCTCAAAGTCGTCAAAAGAGTTATGCTGATAAAAGAAGAAAAGACTTAGAGTTTGAGGAAGGGGAACATGTGTTTTTAAAGGTAACTCCCGTCACGGGCTTAGGACGATCCATTAAGATCAGAAAACTCAACCCTAGATTCATCGGTCCATTTCAAATCCTACAGAGGGTTGGCCCTCTGGCTTACAGGATAGCTTTGCCTCCTCAGTTGTCCAGGATACATAATGTTTTCCATGTATCCCAGTTAAGAAAATATGTTCATGATCCATCTCATATTATTAGCTCTGAATCAATACAATTAAGAGAAGATCTCACTATTCCTTCTAGACCTGCACAGATTATTGACAGGAGTGTCAAGACTCTAAGGAGTAAGACAATTCCTTTGGTGAAAGTGTTTTGGGAGGGTCAATCTCCAGAAGAGGCCACATGGGAGAAGGAAGATGACATTCGAGGTCAATTCCCGGAACTTTTCAGTTGAGGCAGTTTCTGAATTCTGTTTCGTGTTCAATTTGAGTTCAAAATTGCTTAAGGGGGTGGAATGTAACATCCCGAAAATTAGGAACTTAATTAATTTATTAGATTGCATACAAGAGAATTAAGTATTAGTAAGTAGAGGGAGGAAAATTAAGGAACTATAGGTTAAAACCCTATCACAAATCAAGTTATGTTTTAACTTAAGAGAAATTGAGAAATTAAGATTTGGTAATCGATTACAAGGAGTCTGTAATCGATTACCCGAGAGCTAGTTTTTAGGTAATCGATTACTCACAAGTTGTAATCGATTACCTGAGAGCTGAGTTTTTGATAATCGATTAAGGGATTTTGTAATCGATTACCCGAGAGCTGATTTTGTGTATTCAATTACTCACAGGGTGGTAATCGATTACCTGAGAGCTGAGTTTTTGGTAATCGATTACCAAGGGTTGTAATCGATTACCAGATTCTCAGAAACGTTTTCCAGTGTAAATTGTAATCGATTACCAGATTCTCAGAAACGTTTTCCAGTGTAAATTCTACCTCTGGTAATCGATTACAGCATGATTGTAATCGATTACCAGTTGTCCAGTATATATACTCGGACATGTAAAATCTGAAATTATTATTTTCTCTTCTTCTTCTCCACCGAGCCCTAGAGAGAGAGTGAGTGAGTTAGAGAGAGAAACACCAATTCGAAGCTTAGGAAGGAGAATTAAAGCTAGGATTCACCAAAGGAACTCCCAATTCATAAATTCCTCTTGAGAATCTCAAGAAATTGGTGAGTATAACTCACACACTCTCACTTTTCTTTGAATTTGATTTCCTCCCCATTGTATGATCCCTACTCTCTTGATTCCTTTTCTAATTGTAAATTGTAGTTGGATTATTGATAGTTGTGTAAGATTGAGAAGTTTAATCGGTGATTTTCATTGAAAACCTTAGGGTAGCGAGAATTACGAAAGTATCAAAATTACGTAACTTGCGAAATGCTTAATGTATGATCCCTATCTTTCCATTTCCCTTTCTATTTAGTTAATTGATTGAATTGATGTAGTTTATGCTAGAATAGAGTGATTCATGCTAGGAATTGATTATAATTCCCTTAGATTTCGAAGTTACGAAAGTTACGAAACTTATGAAAGTTTCGAAACACTCGATATTTCAGCTTTGGGTTATCAATTCACTTTTACCGGTTTCGATCGTGAGTTAATTAAGCCGGCCTTGTGCTGTGAGTTAAGAAGAATGGTTTGAATAAGTAAAAGTATTGACTTCGGTCCAATTTGGGTGGGATACGTCCCCGGGAAAGACGTTTCCCGTAGTCTGAGCTCAGTTTTAACTCTAGTTTCAGTAATAAGTTCATGCCTACTGGATTTCAGTAGTGAGTTACATTTTCTTGATTAAGATTATTATGTTAGTTGTGTTATGATATTGATTACTTGATATGTCTTCATTTGTGCGTATTCCATGTACACTTAGCATGATTAGTTATATTCACTGAGACTTTAGTCTCACACGCGTTTTGTGGATAATCTAGGTGTGCAGGTACCCCCAGGAAGTAATAAGTGAGTTAGAGCAAGAGATGTGGTTTTAGATGTTCTTTTTGGGATTATGTATATATATAAGTTGTATTTGTTCTGGAACTCTGTTAATCGTTCAGTTTGTAGCCTTCGGGCCTGATGTATATATGGAGCTTGTATATGTATATAGTTTTATTGGATGTTAGTTTATAATCCTTGGACCAAATATATATGGCTATGTATGTCATGGACTTTGGTTAAAATTTTAAGGCTTTGAGTTACTCACATTTGTATGAGTTTTGTTGGATACTTGTGTAAATGTGAGCTTTGATATCCAGGATTGTATGTTTTAGTTTCGAATGTTCAGGATTTAGTTTCCAACGAAACTAAGTCTTGAATTTAGAAATTAGGGCGTTACATCACCCCTCAATTATGCATCGTTTACTTTCTGTGTTTCCTTTTTTCACTTAATCTACTTTCAGTGTTTTCAATCTCCTTTTTTTCGGTTTTTCATTTGTAGAAATTAAAATCAAAAGTAAACGATTCCGATATGTATTTTATATATTTGCTTACATTATTTAACATGTTTTTTTATTATGTCATTAGTCGAAATGACAGGTTAATAGTAATCCAAACAATCAAAACCAAATCAGACCTAGTCTATCAATTCAAGGGTCGCAAGGACAAGTGCCATCTTCAAGTTCACTCTTTGCTGGAAGTGGGCAAATGTTCCCAGAAAGGTTTTCTGGGCAAAATATTAATCTCCCTCCTCAAGAAATCAATACTAATATTGTTCCAAATAATATTTGCAATGTCGGTGTCTCTCTTCATGAATGCACCACAGGGATGGGGTCAAATATTGCTTCTTCAAGTAATTCTTTTACTTGAAGCCTTCAAGAACTATTCCGATATGTATTTTATTTTTCTATTAATTGATGTTCTGAAAAGTTTGGGATTTAGGTTTTCATTTGTAGAAATTAAAATCAAAAGTAAACGATTCTGATATGTATTTTATATATTTGCTTACATTATTTAACATGTTTTTTATGATGTCCTTAGGTCGAAATGGACAGATTAATAGTAATCCAAACAATCAAAACCAATCAGACCTAGTCTATCAATTCAAGGGTTCGCAAGGACAGTGCCATTCTTCAAGTTCTCTCTTTGCTGGAAGTGGACAAATATTCCAGAAAGGTTTCCTGGGCAAAATATTAATCTCCCTCCTCAAGAAATCAATACTAATATTGTTCCAAATAATAGCTACAATGTCGATGTCTCTCTTCATGAATCCACCACTGGGATGGGGTCAAATATTGCTTCTTCAAGTAATTATTTTACTCGAAGCCTTCAAGAACTATTTCGATATGTATTTTATTTTTCTATTAATTGATGTTCTAAGAAGTTTGGGATTTAGGTTTTCATTTGTAGAAATTAAAATCAAAAGTAAACGATTTCCGATATGTATTTTATATATTTGCTTACGTTATTTAACATGTTTTTATGATGTCCTTAGGTCGAAATGGACAGGTTAATAGTAATCCAAACAATCAAAACCAAATCAGACCTAGTCTTTCTATTCAAGGGTCGCAAGGACAGTGCCATTCTTCAAGTTCTCTCTTTGCTATAAGTGGACAAATGATTCCAGAAAGATTTTCTGGGCATAATATTAATCTCCCTCCTCAAGAAATCAATACTAATATTGTTCCAAATAATAGCTGCAATGCCTGGTGTCTCTCTTCATGAATCCACCACTGGGATGGGGTCAAATATTGCTTCTTCAAGTAATTCTTTTACTCGAAGCCTTCAAGAACTTCCAAATAGCATCAATGGATCAGTTTTTCACTACCAGGGTAGTCCAAGTAGAGGACATGGAGAGTGAACCCCGCCATTAATCTTGAATCATTATCCTTGAGCTTATCCCCTTGCCCAGATGAATCATTAGCAGATTAGTCTGGAACCAATTCTCCTACAGTGATACAGATAATAACATTGGATATGTAGTGGAAGAACAAGTTGACATTGGTAGTACCTCAGCAAACACAATGTGTTTACCATTCAAGAGAAGTTCTAATGATTTTGAGGGAGAATTTCAAGAAGGTGAAAGTTCGAATATGAGTGCTCAAGTTGTAATAGTCGAACAACATGTTGTTACTTCCCAAGTTAATGCCAATGCCAATGCTAATTCCAATGACAATGTGAACCCATAACCATTAATGCAGATAATGGACCCTTCTATCGTAACAAGGTATTCTGCAATAGAGATCCGACAATGTTTAATGGCAATTGAAGAAGGTGGTGATGTTGAACAATCACCTCTAGCCGATGCTAATGATGACATGAGATAAATTATGGAGGCTCAAGTATGTATGCTTAATACTTACATTCATATAAGTTAAACTTGTGAATTTGTCGTTAACATGTTTTTTAAATAATCTGGGCTGATTTAGGCGTGAATCCTTAATGGGAAAATTTAATTATTGATATGACCTGTGCTTGTTTTAGAATATTTTAGTCACCTCAAAAAGTTGTTTGTGCTTTAACTTGAAGTGGTTCAGAGAATCACAAGAAGGGGGTTGAATTGTGACCCTTAAAGACGTTTTGGCTCAACCTATAGAAACTTGATTCCTTACTGGTATTTTGCTCAAGAGGTTTCTTGGATATTAGAACGTATGTTTAGAAACTAGTACAAAGTTAAATCAAATGTTAACTATCATAATTGTATCTTCTAAAGAAACTTGAAGTTCACATGAATTATATTTTAGGTGTTATTACCTTAACCAAGTTTGGAAGGAATCACGTAGTGATTTAAACAACAAATATATGTTATTGTTATGATTAGAGGCAAGAATAGTGAAAACATTAATTTATCAGTTTGCTCCTAAAGGGTTAAACCTTAATCAAAATTTATGAAACTTTACAAAACCCTTTTATAATCAAATATATAATTACTGTTTTAATGAAAAATCTATTTAGAAGCATATTTAAGAGAATCTGGTAAAATGAAATGATGAAGCTAAAGGACCTAAACCAGTTCATAACTTAAGTGCATAAATTGTATTTTATGCTTCTAAAGGACTAAACCAGTTCCATAACTAGATGAAGCTTTCCAAAATGAAATGATGGAAAGATTGTTTCTTTAAGTTGTTTGCAAAATATGCAGTTTAACAACTGATCATTCAGGAACTGGCCTTGTTTTAAAAGTGTGGAAAATCAAGTATAAGCAAGAAAATCACTTAAAGTTCAGAATAATAAAGGATTAAGGGTAGAGAGATACCCCCATGTGATTTTTATATTGGTTCACCTATACATTCTTTGGGCTACTTCCAGTACTTACCTCAGTAGATTTTCCACTTCTTCAACAAGCTTGTTATAACATGTATTCTATTACCCCAGCCTCCTCAGGATTAACACTACCAAGTATGATTTCCCTGCCTCTTCAAGCAATAACCAACTACAAAACTGCTCAACCAACACTAATCAACCCAGATTAGCTTGGGAGATTCTACTAAAATGTGTATTTTAACAGATAAGTTCAATTTTAAGTCAACTTATATAAATCTTGCATATAATTAATGTTGAATTTAGTGTTTATCATGAGTTGCATGTGTACTAACCAAATAACTTCCCTCCCTACCCACAATATCTTTTAACTAGTCATCGTCACATTAAACTTCCCGAAAAAAGCTTTCCCTATTATTACATGTCCACACGCATTTTAATACAATGTTTGGTTTTCCATTGAGAAAGTCCAAAACCATGTTTTGGACAAGAGCTTGTTTCTTATAGTTTTCACCCAAACAACATATCAAGGATTCCTGTTAGAAAATCGAAATATAGACTAAAATGTATTAAAGATAAACAGAAATTCCACATATAAAAAACTCCTTCACCCTTTCTCCCTCTCACTTTTTTAATTTCTCTACCCATACTTAAAGCCCATTTGTCTATCAATCATTATGAAGCTACCCCCTTCACCATTGTGTTGGATATTACTCTTATATGAATTTTCACTTGATCTACATATTTTGATTGCACCCTAAGCTATTCCTCATGTATAATGATAGTCTATTTCAATTTCTATCCTAACCAATTTCTTCCTTCACAATCTATTTTCTATATCTGTCATGTGAATAAACCATAACTATCATGAAATGGTTTGCGACCACTCCCTCATATCATACATAAAAAATTACATTACTTTCTACTACTTTGAGCGGGTAGTTTTGACCATAAACTGCATCATCATAAAGGATTTTTTATTCTTAAATATGAAAGACATAAAATATTATTCCTAGCTAGTCTTATGTTTCTTTCCTTTCTAACTACCCTTCATGGAAACAAAAGTGCATGAGTTTCATTAATCCAATGTAAGGTTCTTGTATAAATGCATCAACTTTGATCACTAAAATTGTATCAGCACATTATTATACATGTTGAACATATTTGTAAGTTGCAAATGATATCACTATATCTCCTTTGAGGTTGATGTAGAAATTTCCATTTATTGTCAATCTTAATTGATTTTTATAACAAATTTTAGCCTTCACCTAGTCAAATTATTTCTTATGTTTATGTGTACTATAGGTTCAAGTTGCTATGGAACGACTTACGCGTCGGGTCGCGTTCTACGGGCTCAGGTTTATCACATAATTACATATGCATGTTCTTAAAATCAAACTTTGAATATGATGGAACATTTTGTATTTCTAGGCTATGGTTTGAGATCAATAGACCATGCACAACCACAATAGTTATTTTGATATAACAACTAATTTACATTTTACATGAAGGATTAAAAACAAAAACATGCACTAATTACTATCTTTAAATACACAAATACCAACCATCAACTTTGATACATCTTATTTGTGAAAGCATAAAAAGGGAAGAGATCCACATCAATAAGTTAAGCATAAACCACACTAATGAATTTGATACCCTTGACAATATTCTCTTATATGTTTTGTTTGACTCATTCTTATTATTATGTGATTTCTATCACTCACAATTGCATTTATGTCATCAATCAACAATTGAGTAGATATATAGGATGTAATAATTTCCCTATCCTCTCAAAGGTTAGAACTTAATTACGACCTAATTATTTTCACTTTATTTCCCCTCTTTATAATAATATACCATTTCATTAGTCATCCAATTCTAGTCATTGGTAATTACAAACATGTCTTGCAGGATGTGATGGTCCTGACTATTCAAACAGAGACGTACGATTGAGGTAAAAATTCATAGATTGAAAGAAATGTTACATTATGGTGTATATTGATACATAAAAACAACTTATGTTTATAATTTTTTTCATAAATGTTTTGAAGGAACCATGTTATTTGCAACATATTTTTCATGGTGATGAAAGAAAACTTCCACAATGTCCTTAAGTTTTGCAATAAGCTATTCACTCAAATATTGTTAAAATAATGGTTTAATGTTGCAAATCCAGGACGCCACCACAGTTGAGGAGGAACTTGAGGAAATTATGGGAGCGATGCTTGGACTACGAGAGGAGACAATTATGAAGTACATTAAGCATGAAAATTTTGTGCTAGAAGATAAGGAGACTAAAGAAATGTGTTGCATATGTCAGGTAAGACTTGCTACAACTTGATTCATCAACATTAAGGAAACCAACAAGGACATTTTTTAGACTATGTTAGTTCAACACACGAAGAACTCTTTATTTGTGCTGGTTGTGAAAATTAATTTGTTTCTTTATATAATATTAGTATTGTGCTCTTAGGCTGGTTATTTTAAGAATCTAAATAATATATTATAGTTCTATTCTATCACAATACTATCTTTTTATGGAGATTTTCAATATTGTACGCATGTTCTCACACCCAACATTCTTCGTTCTTGTTTGGTTTTGTTTTTACTTATAGATTGTATTCATGTTTAAGAAGAATATGTCAATGGAGATGAAGTTGGGAAGCTAGACTGTGAGCACAATTTTCATATTGAGTGCATAAAACAATGACTCAAGCAGAAAAATGAATGCCCCATTTGCAGACAAATGGTATTACTTTCAAATTACGAAGGAGACGACAATGATGATGACCAACAAATTCCCTTCATGGAATTATTTTCTATGTAGTAAGCAAGTTCCAATGTATTTATTACCTATGCTCAACTTAAAAGGTAAAATTTAAAAAAAAATGTTTTTATTTAACCAAAAATTGATTTTTTTCCTCAACGATAAACATCAATAACACTTTTCTATATATATATATATATAAGGGACTTATCTCATAAGAATGTTTTTCTTATGTGAGAATGAGAATAATCATTCTTAACCATCAAATTAGAATTAAAGGCTGAGATTAAACATCCAATTAACCCACTAAAACAATATCATGTGCCTTTGTTTTACTGTTTCACCTTCTTCTCCTTTTGCATTTTTTCCCTTTTGTTAGCCCACCATTTCTTTCAACCCATCCTTTCAATTCCTCTCCTATCTCTCTCTCTGTTTTCCTTGGTCGTCCCTGCACCGTCAGAGACTGGTTCGCTCACCATTCCTAAGCTTCTCCTTCTTCACTCCCAAAACCATCATGGGGCTCCTTATACCTCACAGCAATTTCGTCTTCGGTTTTGACAGGGACTGGTTGGCGATGGTGTTGCGGTGTGACTCCACAAACAATGTTGTCTCTAGCACAACTGATTGAAGGTTTCGCGATGCTCGGACGTCAAAGTCGAAGTCGATGACAGTGGCAGACTTAGGGCTCAAAAGTCTTCTCTGGAGACTACATTGTTCATCGGTGCTGCGGTGTGTCTCCATCAATGATGTCGTCTCTGGCACGACTGATTGAAGGTTGCACGATGCTCAGAAGTCGAAGATAGTGGCGAATTTTGGGCTCAACGCCGGTGGACTTCGGGCTCGAAAGTCTTCTCCAGCGGACGGTCTATCCCCTGCCCTCTCCTTTTCCAAATCCTTTCCCATCTTGGACTTGTTTTGAAAATTCAACAGCTATTCGTTGAATTGACTCGTAAAATTAAAGATGGCCAGCGAATAAACTACTGAATAGTGTGCCATAAGATAAACTTTGTCTTAGGCCTCATATGAATTCCCATTACTGATACTTCTACTGCATTGTTTCTATTTCCAATTCTGGTAAATGAAATCATTATCAAACAGAGAAATGTAATAGTGAATTTGTTCCTAGAGTGATGTAACACTCTCAATCCCATGACGGGTATTACTCGATTAACTCGGTTGCGATTTTGTTAATTTCTCTTTTTAGATAAGTGAAGAAAATCGGGGATTTTTTTTTGTAAAACATATGAATAAATTATAATTGGGATGGAACTAGAAGTACATATCAATACAACAAATATCATTTCACTGCTATTCCAAAATTACAACCGAAGTAATATACATTTAAATTGGGGTTTTAGCATCTACATTACAGAAGAAGTGAACCCTCTATTTGACTACACCCTATCTATACAGGATATTGTTGTTCATGTACACTCCTAAACACTACCATTTGACTTAAGCAAGATCCGGTTCGACCTGAACACCATGCCTATCTTCAGAACAACGTGCATCCTTCCAGATGTCCATGCCCTTTTAGGTGCCAAAATAATGACAGACAACGAAAAAGAAAGACAAGGGGGTGAGAACACTTTACATGAACTCACTTAACGCAGGACATGATAGTAAGTAGACAGACACGGGGAATTCACACAATTCATAAACAATAAATCCAATCATTCACATAGAAGTCACAACATCATAAAATGATGTGATATGCTCAGCAATGCAAACAACCACACCATTTATCATGAATTCAAGCAACTACCCATGTACCATGCAATGCATGAGGGCCCGGGGAAAATCACCACCACAGTGCACACAACAACTGCCCCGACCCTTATATGTACAACGTATCAGGAGTTAGAGGTCTGTACTAGCACCGGTACCAAGAGCCTTGCTCATAGTTTTTCTTTTGGCCAAAGTCTTTTATACACCTTCCAGACAATCTCAACTGACCACGAAACCATGAGAGCGACAGGATAGCCAAGCTTGTACCCCTTCGACTCGACAGTAGGGAGCTAGCCTACGTCTCTTGATGTCCTTTTTGGAACTCGACTATCCTCAAGGCTGGCGTCCCATTTGAGGACCCGCTAGAGTTCTTTGCAAAACCCAGTGCACCCCTTCCCAACCATTTCACACTGTACCAAAGTGTCACTGCCATATAGGTCGTAAGGTTTTCAACCTTGAACATTATCAATGCTTTATGATGCATGTCACACAAACAATGCTTCTCAGCATACACATCCTTACAGGCAAAGCCCATTGAATCATTCTCCACGTCAGCCACTCCCCGTGGTACGGCCCGATTCAATGTCTTTCCTTCACAAGGAGATCCAAAACTCTGCTCTCTCAGTAGTACACATCCTTACAGGCAAAGCCCATTGAATCATTCCACGTCACCACTCCCCGTGGTACGGCCCGATTCAATGTCTTTCCTTCACAAGGAGATCCAAACAATGCTTTCTCAGCATACACATCCTTACAGGAAAAGCCCATGAATCATTCCACGTCACCACTCCCCGTGGTACAGCCCGATTCAATGTCTTTCCTTCACAAGGAAATCCAAACCCCATATCGGGTAATATCCGCACTCTCTCACTTAGTCTTCTCAAATCTTATGCAAGAAGAGTGTGTTTGTTATAAACTTTTAAGGTAATTTGTACTAGTTTGTTTCTTAAAATCAATGATCACTTTCACTTAAGTCCTATAGCTTACTAGGTTTATGATTGTGTCTTATGAATAGTGTTACCTATCTTAATTCATCTTGAATGTCTAATTAGGATTAGGTTTATACCTTAATCATGATTAATCTTCCTTAATTAGATTATAATTAAACCTAATTCTCCTTAATTAACTCTTAATCTTTACTTAAGAATCCTAATTAATCCTTAATCTCTTCTTTAATCTGGATAAGCTTTTAATTACATTTGATTAATGTTAATCCCAATCATTTAGTTCCTAATCACCCATTAAGTCTTAATTAATGATTAATACTTCATTATTAACTAATGATTAAAATTAAGATTAATCTTCATTAGGGTTAATTAAAGTTAATCTCAATTAATTCTTCCTTACTTAATTAACTTTAGTGGATTGACTTAGTCAACTTAGGTGAGTTGGCATTAATAAGCCCACTAAGTAACTTTGAGTCTTGATTTTGATGGGTAGGATTAGGGTTGGAGCCCCAACACCCACTCCAAGCCAATGTACATTCACTATTTTTTTTGTTTGGCCTTAAGTGTTAGCACAAAACCCCTCTTGAGATTTGGTTTTAATGACAACAAACCCTTTTGACTCAAACTTAATGTTTTCTGTTCTTGAAGTACTGATGTTTTGTATGTGAGATCTAAGAAGACATGATTCTCATGAAGAACTCAAAAAGATCAACCACGACCAAGCTCAGACTGAGATTGAGAGGCAACCACAGATTGAGACTGGTAGTAATCCTCAGACTAAAATGAAGAAAAAGATCAGCCTGAGTTTGAGCAAACAATGCAAGTCTTTCCTGAGATTCAGAAAGATCAGAATCCTATGTTAAGAAGCATCAGACTTCAGAATCATTATGGAGTATGGGCAAAGCTTAAATATTCTATATGCTGAAGGTAATTTCAGAAGAAGGCTTCAAGACATATCCTTTATCAGAATGTCTTCAGAAGCTTAGAATAGAAGATAACCTAAGTTGAGAGAGGTGCAAATCATAATGAAGTCTTAGCTACAGTCAGAAAGGGTCTCTACTAGAGACACCAAACATCAAGCTAAGTCAAGCCGAGCTCAACAATGAACCAATATTTGAGACTCAAGATAAGCAGAAATATAAAAGATAAATATATGAGATGTCTTGTTTCTACTAACTGTGTGCTCAAGTGTTTGCAAATTTTAGCCTCTCATATTGCAGGATATTTTCTCTTATGTTAAGACAAGCTGAGATGCTAAAGAGACTCATGTACAAACTTTAAAGGAAGGATCAAAAGTCAGATGCAAGATCTGTCAAGAGATGAGACTCTACTTAGCTTCAGAATCAAGAGATAAGATCAGAATAGAAGATGCTAAACAAAGAATAGATTCAAAGTCATCTTGAGACAAACTCAACTGTAAATTCAGTTTGAGACAGGCCCAAATTCATTATAAGATCATACTCAGTCCAAGCATGACAAAGAAGCACTTTGAAATATGAAGCTAAGCAAAGATGAGATCCAGACTCAGCTTGAGACGATCTCAAGATCATATGCGGTCTCAAGATTAGATGCAGTCTCAAGATCAGACGCAGTCTTAAGTTCAGAAGCAAAAATCAGATGCAGACATGAGACGCAGACTTGAGACGCAGACTTGAGATGTAGACAAGAGACTCAGACTTGAAGCTGCAGACTTGAGATGTAGACATGAGACGCAGACTTGAGATTGTAGACAAGAGACTCAGACTTGAGAAGGCCCCAATTCATTATAAGATCATACTTAGTCCAAGCATCGACAAAGAAGCACTTTTGAAATATGAAGCTAAGCAAAGATGAGATCAGACTAGCTGAGACGATCTCAAGATAAGATGCGGTCTCAAGATCAACGCAACCACAGTCTCAAGTTCAGACGCAAAGATCAGATGCAGACATGAGACGCAGACTTGAGATATAGACAAGAGACTCAGGACTTGAGATGCAGAGATGAGATGCAGACATCAGACTCAGAAGCATACTCAAGAGATTCAGTCTCATCAGAGACTCCAGCAACAAGAGCTAGTCAATGCCAGTACAATGTTACAGCAGAGACTGCACCAGAAAAAGTACTGAGCTCATGACAGAAAAGTGAAAGACCAACCCTCTCTCTCTTCTAACGGCTAGTTTTCTGAAGACTATAGAAGGAAGTCTCATTATGATGAGACGTTGTTAGAGACACAGTGAGACTCAGCAGAGATGTTGCTGCACAACCAGAAAAATCCAAGTCTCAAGTGAACCCTCACACTACCTACCTATGCTATCTTAAGCTAATATCTTCTAGTAGGTTTAGCTCTTGTTTTGTACTATTTTATATACACTCTTCGAGTGATTTAGAGAGCTACCATCTAGCTGAGGCTCACGGTTTATCCCTACTTTGTATGTAGTCTAAGCTAGATCAATCACATCTCATCTCATATCACCAAGTCTCAACTAAGTCAGGAGGTGCCTGAGCTTAGTGTGAGCGATTGTAAAGCCTGGAGAGGCACTGTAATAAGAATACTCACTGAGTTGCCTGGAGAGGCAGTCGAGACAAAGAATACTGCATGCGTTGCCTGGAGAGGCAGTTGAAAACAAAGAAATATTGCATGAGTTGCCTGAAGAGGCAGTTGAGAACAAAGAATACTTGTGACTCAACCAAGGTAGGAGTGCCTATGCTTGGTGTGAGGGACGTCCTGAAGAGGCTTTGTAAGAATACTTGTAATTGACGGGTTTGTCAATAGTGGAAATCTCACGAGTTGTAGAGGATTGGACGTAGCCCAAGGTTATGGGTGAACCAGTATAAATCTCTGTGTGCATCTCCTCTCCCTTATCTCTTTATTTACACAGCGCATCTCTAATGCCTGAGACTTATTTGTTTGAAAACTAATTACACTTGATTAAATCTTTGCATAACTAAGATCTGTCTCTGCATCTCATCTTACATCTCAAGTCCTATCTCATCTCAGATCACATCTCAACTTGAGATCAATCAATAGTCTCACTCATTCTCTTTAAGGTCTTAACATTTGCTGAGCTAATTAACTTACATTTCAAATCAGTTGCTAAACTAAATCAAATCCATTCTAAGATAATCAAGTTTCATTAATAACAAATCATCTTTACTTGATTACAAATTATTGTTGAGACAACATCTCATCTAACCTGTTTGAAACTCCAAATGTCAACTTGAGATCACGTCTCAGCTTGTGAATTTAAGTGTGTATTTTCAGGTATAATATTTTCAAGTCTCTATTCAACCCCCTTCTAGAGACGTTCAGCCAACTTCATTAAGGTGAGTTCTATAATTTTTTTTAAGGCATTGGGCCTAAACTAGAGGCCCAATGGTTAGGTAACCCATAAGGGTCCATTTTGTCACATTACCATCAAGTTTTATGAAATTTAAGGTGACTTTTAGATGGGTTTATTTTGTACCCGAATTTAACTTTGATATTTTACCCAAAAATTGTTTCTTTTAATTTCACTTATCACTTTAAATGGTTACCCATTTTAACTTATTGGGCCACTAAGGCCCATAAACACATTAACACGAATTTCACTAACATTCCAAGATCAACACATTCACTTCATGAGTTTCTCATGAATGTGAATATGAACACCAAGTACATGATGAACACCAAGAACACAAAAATTCCAATAAATTGCCAAAATTACCAAACTCAATATGATGTTCTATAAGCATTCTAAGCCATCAAACTCATGTTATTTCATCCAAACATATCAATTATCATAAAAAGTTCCGATCTTTACACATAGTAAAAATAACACATTTTCATGACAAATTCAAGCAAACCCAATTTCCAAAATTCAAACAACAACTTGCATGAGCATCAAATCATCATCTAAACATATTTCAAGCATCAAGTTTTAATTTTTAAGGACATGCAGCCCAACCAAGTGGTTTTGGCCAAAACTATTTAGGAAAAAAGGAGAAAAATTTTCAATCAACATCTATGGTTTGCATGTCTTTAGACAAGTGGCCTCACTAACTTAAGAGGGGGGTGAATGAAGTTATTCAATTTTATCTAATCTCTTCGATTACATATTATCTTTCCCTTAGTGTACTTAAAAGCTTTAATTAAGATGAAGAAGAATGCGTACTCTTAATATGATGGATATGTAAACGCGAAAATTTAAATAAGAGTTAGGGAAAAGAAAGTGCAAACTCAGTTTATACTGGTTCGGCAACCACTTGCCTACGTCCAGACCTCAAGTACCCACTTGAGATTTCCACTACTTGTAAAATTCTTTACAAACGATGAATCCTCCACACCTTGGAACCCTTCCTTGTGTTGAGAATCACCCACAAAACAAGAGAGTCACCCTCTCTTCAACCCACAATAATAATTTGAATCTTTGAATACACATGGACTCTCCTTTAGAGTAGATAATACAAATTGAAAGGCCTATACAAATCTTTAATACTTGCAAGTATTTGGCACAATTGATTTTTGTAATAAATTCACTCTTTTAAGATTTTACATGAATAATCTGTGTTGATTTTCGAAAATGAGACATATATTTATAAGGACGATGATGAAACATTGTAATCCTTGATTAGAAGTCATGTCTCTTCAAGATTTTCAGAAAAAGTACTCTAGTAATCGATTACAGGAATATGGGTAATCGATTACACAGTTCAAAATTAGCACGGATTGTGAACCGTTTTGACTGGATTCAAAATTGAATTTCCTACACTCTGGAATCGATTACAAGAATTTGGTAAGCGATCACCAGTTCAAAATTATATATAAACTAAGTTTCAAAAACTTTTCAAAAGTGTCCAAACATAGTGTAGGAAAAACATAGTGTAGGAAAAAAAATTTTTGAATTGGTGATCGATTATAAGTTTTCCAAACATAGAATTTATTCTTTTCCCAAACATAGTCCCAAAAGTATATATAAACTAGTTTTCAAAAACTTTTCAAAAGTGTCCAAACATAGAATTAAGAGTTTTCCCTGATCTTCCTTAAAAGTTATCCCTGATCTCCATGATTTTCCAAACATAGAATTAAGAGTTTTCCCTGATCTCCCTTAAAAGTTTTCCCTGATCTCCATGATCTCTCCCACTTTGGCATCATCAAAACAAAAGCAGACATAAAAACATATGCATCAAAAATCAAATACCATCCAAAGCAAACATAGTAGCAACCATAATAATAACTAAGGTTGAAACTACAACTAGGAAAAGCAAAAAATATAGTCTGAATCAAAATGCCAAATACACGACAGATAAACATAACAGAAAAAAAAAAAGAAAACTATGGATCATCTGACGGTCGAGGACGAGAGCCTGAAGCATCCTCCAAATGGGTGAGACGAGTCTCCAATGCGTCAAAGCGCTCACCCATATACATTTGGAAACTGCGAATCTCATTGTTAACATCAGTGAGAGCATCTAGGGTGGAATCTCTATGTGAAGGAGAGGAAGTGCGCGCATCTACATCCATGTCATCGCCTTTACGCACCCATTCACCGGTATGATTCTTTTGATAGCCAAAGGAGTTGATCTGAAGATCTCCAATTGCACTGGTCCGCTTGACTTCAAGTTTGTTTTCATTGGTCAGGGGTACGTTGAAGTGTTCCAAAAACAGAGTGATTAAGTGACCATATGGAAGCGGAGCACTAGCCTGAAGAGCGTTTGTCATCCTATAACGGACCAAGTGTGCCCAACTAATTGGTCTACCAGTCAGCAATGCCCACATAACAATGAGGTCTTCCTCTGATGCCTGGGCTAAGTTTGTGGACCGGGGAAGCAAAATGCGAACAATAATATAATGCATAATTCGACAATCAAAGGTAAGAGAACCAGCCAACAAGCGTCGAGACATATCAGTGTTCTCATTATATACCATTTGACGAGCATTATAATTTGAAAAATCTTCCCATTCATCCAATACAGTCCCCTCAAACAGTGCCCCATACCCACTAAGGTGCGTCAGAGTATAGAACAGTGATTGGTCTATTACCATAGGAATGCGTTTGACCTCAGTATCCAGAACACATCCCTAATCGCTAGGTTGCTATAAAACATTTTCACTAATTCAGGATATACAGGGGCTTTCAACTGCATAAACTGTAACAATCCAAAGCTTCTAAATGTCTCATAGCAATCCAAATGTTCAACCTCAAAGATTCTCTATTTAGGTACTTAGGTTCTATAATGCTACGGGTTGAAAATAACAATGAGTACCTATTTCGTTGTCGGTTGCTAGAAAATAGAGCAAGTAA
The DNA here is from genome assembly GCA_026901365.1 of Sesbania bispinosa. Lineage (NCBI taxonomy): Eukaryota > Viridiplantae > Streptophyta > Magnoliopsida > Fabales > Fabaceae > Sesbania > Sesbania bispinosa. The sequence goes on from QLOH01000035.1 coordinate 2,610,852, forward strand.
AGGAGACGGATTGGAAGGTGTCGGAGGTTCATCGGAGTTCCCCCTACGCGATTGATGAGCGAAAGAGCGTTTCATCCTCTTTTTCAATTCCGCATTTGAGATGACTATTGAAGAAATCAATCAGTTAGATTGATAGAGAATGAAGAGAGGAAGAATTTGGGAGTTGTGGGACTTGCTTTGGTGAAGATTTGAGGGAGTTATAATGATTTTGAAGTGAAAGAGGGGAAAACGACGCTGTTAGGGTTCATGGAGAGAGAGATTAGGTGTGCTTCTGGTTTAAGAGAGAGAACGTAAATGTATTTATAATACGTGCAGACTGGTAATCGATTACTCATAGGTGTAATCGATTACCAAGTTTTCCAGGTAAGGGTCAATAGGCGCAGGTAATCTATTACGTCTGTTCAGTAATCGATTACAGGGATAATGCTCTTTGGTAATCGATTACGCATATACTATAATCGATTACAAAGGCAAACCCTCTCAGGTAATCGATTACAGCTATATTGTAATCGATTATAGACAGTGAAGCTCTCGGGTAATCGATTACAACTATATTGTAATCGATTACAGACATGGAAACTCTCAGGTAATCGATTACTCTTCTTGGTAATCGATTACCACCAACCCAGATTTCACATTTTTGTTTTCAAATTGTCTGGTAATTAATTACGAATGCCTTGGAACCAATTACTTGAAAGATTTCATCTCTAAAAGCTTTAGGAATCTGAGTTTGATAAATCTAATATTCCTAAATCTCTCCTAATTGTAAAGAATTTTCTTTAGGTAATGGCTTGGTAAAAATATCTGCAAGTTGTTGCTTAGTCTCTATAAATTCTAGAACACAATCTCCCTTTTGTACATGATCTCTAAGGAAATGATGCCTAATTTCTATGTGTTTGGTTCTAGAATGTAAGACAAGATTTTTAGATAAATTTATGGCACTTGTATTGTCACAGCGAATAGAATATGATCTATATTTAAGCCATAGTCTGATAGTTGTTGTTTCATCCAAAGGATTTGAGCACAACAACTACCAGCAGCAATAACTCTGCTTCCGCAGTGGATAAAGCAACACTATTTTGCTTTTTGCTATGCCATGATACTAATGCAGATCCAATAAAGTGACAAGTACCACTTGTGCTTTTTCTATCAGTTTTGCATCCCGCAAAATCTGAGTCTGGGTATTCTACTAGGTTAAAAGGCATGTGTTTGGGATACCATAAACCTAAGTTGATCGTTCCTAGTAGATATCTCATTATCCTTTTTACAGCACTTAAATGAGATTCTTTTGGGTTTGACTGATATCTAGCACATAAGCATACACTAAGCATGATATCTGGTCTACTTGCTGATAAATATAAAAGGGATCCAATCATACCTCGATATCGTTTTATGTCTATGGACTTCCTATTTTCATCTTTATCCAAGTAGCAAGCAGTGCTCATGGGTGTGGCCATTTGTTTAGCATTTTCCATTCCAAATCTTTTGATTAGTTCCTTGCAGTATTTGCTTTGGTTGATGAATATACCATTTTTTGTTTATCTAATTTGTAATCCAAGGAAGAAGTTCAACTCTCCCATCATAGACATTTCAAACTCACTTTGCATGTCATTTGAAAATTCCTATTTTTCCGATTCCCAAGATTTTACCCTTGTTGTTATCTCCATAGGTAACATGTCCACTATTCTTTGGAGTGATGTCCATAAGCTTTGAGATATCCCCTGTCATGTACTTGGAGCATCCACTGTCGATGTACCAAGTTTGTTTCATGGAATCCTACAAGTCACAGAATTATTTAATTTAGGTACCCAAACTTTCTTTGGGTCCTTAGAGTTAGTATTAATCAAAGATCCTTTTGGGATCCACATCATATTTTTAAGATTTGTAGTATTCTTTCTAAAATAACAATTGATGCAAAGAACTAGTGGATTGAGCAATTACAAAGAAATTTTTATATTTCTTTTGTTGAGTTTGAGGATTATATCCTAATCCTGCTTTGTCAAATACACACCTTTGATTTCCTAAAATAACATCTAAATTATTTTTACCAAAGGTGAATTTTGCAAGTGTAGTGTTTAACTTTTTAGTTTCTTCTTTATGTTTTAGGCATGATGTGCATGGATGAGTTTCTTTGTTATTTTCTAAATTAATGATAGAACACAGATTTTCATTTTTAGAATTTACTAATTTAAGTTCATTTCTAGGATTATCTAGTTCTTCATTTAATTTAGAAAATCTTTCTCAAGTTTTGTAGTAGTTTTCTTGTAAGATGAAACTAGTTTTGCTAACCTAAATTATTCTTTATGTAAATCATTAAAGGCTTCTTGTAATTCATCAAATGAGATGGATGTATTATTGTTAGAAGATGTTACCTCTTCTTCATTTTCGTAGTCTCTGGCCATAAGTCCCAAGTTGACTGTTTCATTCTCTGAGTCACTGGAGCTTATGTCATTATCATCCCATGTGATGTAGGCTTTCTTTGCTTTCTTATCTTTAATGTCTTCTTGTCTGATTTTTCCATTCTCTTCTTATAAATTGGATAGTCTAGTCTAAGATTCCCTGGCTGGTTGCATTCAAAGCATTTTTGGATTGATTGGGAATCTTCTCCTTTCTTCTTTGTGTTAGGTGTAGTTCTTCTTCTATTTCCTTTGTTTCTTAGAAATTTGTTGAATCTTTTAACAAATAGGCTGAATTCTTCGTCATCATCCAGTTCTCATCTTCAATGATGTCTTCTTCTTCATGGATAGATGATGATGAAGCTTTGAGAGTGATACTTTTCTTACTTTCTGTCATTCTCTTCATTTTGGTTTAGTCTCATCAACTCCAACTCGTGTTCTTGAAGTTTTCCAAATAGTGAATGAGGAGACATGGTTGTAAGATCCTTTGATTCTGCAATTGCAGTCACTTTTGGCTGCCATTGCCTACTCAAACATCTTAAAACTTTGTTAATTAAATCTTCATTTGCAAATTTTTTTCCTAATGATGCAAGATGATTAACTATATGAGTGAATCTCTTTTGCATGTCTTGTATGCTCTCATTTTGATTCATTCTAAATAGTTCATATTCATGTGTGAGGGTGTTTATTCTAGATCTTTTGACGTCACTTGTTCCCATGAGTTACTTCCAATGTATCCCACATATCTTTAGCACTCTTACAATTTGAGACCCTAAAATATTCGTCTATGCCTAATGCAGATGTGATTATGTTTTTAGCCTTTAAGTTATATTGAACTTTCCTTTTATCATCTTCACTCCATTGATCTCTAGGTGTTATTTTTACTTCTTCTCCTAATTTCATTAAAGTAATATAAGGACCATTTTCTACAACATCCCAAATGTTTAGATCTATTGATTCTATGAAGATTTGCATTCTAGATTTCCAATAGTGAAACCCTTCTCCATTAAATACAGGGGGTATTAAATGAGTTTCCTTCAACCAAAAAGGGAAATGGATGAGGCCATAATTGATTTGAGGCTTCTAATCCTTAATCAAGATACAAGCTCTGATACCACTTGTTAGACAAGTGGCCCCACTAACTTAAGAGGGGGGGTGAATTAAGTTATTCAATTTTATCTAATCTCTTCGATTACTGATTTATCTTTCCCTTAGTGTACTTAAAAAGCTTTAATTAAGATGAAGAATAATGCGTACTCTTAATATGATGGATATGTAAACACGAAAATTAAATAAGAGTTTAGGGAAAAGAAAGTGCAAACTCAGTTTATACTAGTTCGGCTAACCACTTGCCTACGTCCAGTCCTCAAGTACCCACTTGAGATTTCCACTACTTGTAAAATTCTTTACAAACGATGAATCCTCCAACACCTTGGAACCCTTCCTTGTGTTGAGAATCACCCACAAAACAAGAGAGGCACCCTCTCTTCAACCCACAATAATAATTTGAATCTTTGAATATAGATGGACTCTCCTTTAGAGTAGATAATACAAATTGAAAGGCCTATAAGAATCTTTAAGACTTGCAAGTATTTGGCACAATTGATTTTTGTAATAAATTCACTCTTTTAAGATTTTACATGAGTAATCTGTGTCAATTTTCGAAATGAGACATATATTTATAAGGATGATGATGAAACATTGTAATCCTTGATTAGAAGTCAAGTCTCTTCAAGATTTTCAGAAAAAGTACTCTGGTAATCGATTACACAGTTCAAAATTAACACAGATTGTGAATCGTTATTACTGGAATTCAAAATTGAATTTCCTGCACTCTGGTAATCGATTACAAGGATTTGGTAATCGATTACCAGTTCAAAAATTCTAAATTTGAATTCTGAAACCTCTGGTAATCGATTACACTATGTTGGTAATCGATTACCAGTTCAAAAAATTTAATTTTTGAACTGATTTTTACTTTATAAAATACTTTGTTTAATTTTCTTTTTAGTGTCACGTTCCTTGCAAATCGTAGACTTCTTTTAACATTTTGTCTAACTAAATTAAACTTAAACTAATAGACCTTCTTGACTTGACTTTGATCTTCTATAACCTTGATTCTTGATCTAACTTTTTCTTTTGCCAATTGCATTTGCAAGTCTAGACCTCTTATATTTCCTTTCCATTGGCATCATCAAAACCTACAATCAAGGCATCTACAACATGCACTCAAAATCATCACACAAACACATTTTTATCAACAATCAAAATTTTAGAACATGTATGCAAAACCGAACCACATATAGCCGAACCATTTCCTCAAGGAAATAGGTTCCAACAATCCATTTTTGAAAAGGAAAAAGGGTTAGGGACAAGGATCAAGGGTAATCCTTTTACTCTAGTCACCAATCCTACTAGAGTTCAAGGTTCTCCCTCCCTTTACCTAAGGAAAACTTCTCTTGAAAAGGTGCAGCAAAATCCACAAAGACTCCTCCTTTGAACTTCTCTTGATCTCCCAAGCAATCTTTCTCAAAGGATGTAGGCTAGATTTTGAAGTTTAAGGTTAAAAATGGAACCTTTAACTTAGAATGTGAAGGAGAAAAAATGGAGGATGGAGAGGAGAGGAAGAAGAATTGCTCACGGTTTGGAAGAGGAAAATGGAGAATGAAAAATGGTTTTGCATGTAATGAGAGGAGGATTTGGACAAGTGTTAAGTGTCTTATGTCACATAAGGTCATTTCTCACTTTATGTCTTTGAAAGTGTATGAGACAAGTTAAGTGAATCTCCCACATGTACGCTGTAACGTCCTAATTTCTAAATTCAGAAATAATGCCTGTTGGGAGCATATTTCCAAATTCGTGAAATCATTTCGTTCATTTCGCGTATCGGCATACATATCATTCGCTTAAGTAATCCAACACTTACTAAAGCTCCAAACATGTCAAACATGAACAAAGAAATAAACATAATCTATATGCATCACATAGGCTCTAGTCGATACAGTTACCCAACAAAACATAACAGTATCTGGATACGTAGAATATAACAAAGTGCTAAATTATCCTATCATATGGCTCCTACTAGTCATCTTCATCCGGGGAAATATCCTGCACAACTGAAATATTGTTGCCATTGAATGGGGTGAGACCAACGTCCCAGTGGGCATGAACAAAGACACTCCAGGGGAAACATTCAGGCAGTTATCATGCTTCTTAAACAACCATTACAATCAACAACACCTTCATATCCATCAAATATAACACAATCAAAATAATAAAGCTTATAAATGCATGTCTGTGAAGTGTTGTAACCCGACACCCAGGGTCTTTTCACTGTTACATGACTGTGATTGAGCGCTCGGCCATGAATCCAAGGACCGTCGTCCAGGGAAACCTGAGATTAAGTTTTATCTGAACATGATGTACACATAAATTGATTTATTAACATGATTGAGGTTTCCCCATCTTCCCCTTGGCCGAGAGGTCGATGAGTTCGCCTCATCTTGCTTAAACATGATTGCCCGAAGGCCTGAGATGGTCCGAAGACCCCTGAATTAGCCCGAAGGCTCTGAATTGGCTGTAAGCCCTGTGATAATTAACTTATAATGCATAATCTTGGTGGCCAAAGGCCTATGGTCATATATAAACATGCTTAAGAATTACTCCACATATTCAGATAAGTCTCCTACCCTATGGTTCACACAATCATACACCAACAACCATCACATTCATACCAACTAGGCTTATGTTAACATTCTCATTATAATTCAAGGAAAGAAGGGAAGAAAGAATAGGGGAACATGCTCTGAAATTCGAACAACAAGAACATACAATCACACCCACCTGATGATCAAGAAACGAAGAAAGAACGGAGAGGAGGAGCATTGGAGATGAGTAGATTAAGGGAGAACTTGATCTTGGTTGGGTAGAAATCGTTCTTGACCTTCACTGGAACATTCTCTCACTAGAACCTCTCTTTCTCTCTCTGAAAAGACGAAGAAAGGGAAAGAAAACTAGTGGAAACTGCCTGTGATCGTATTTTAAAAACGCTATAATCGTCTTCTCACTCAAGCGAGAATTCTCGCTTGAGCGAGATTGTCATTCTAGCTCAAGCAAAACCATTTAGCTTGAGCGAGAATGCCCACAAAAATACACCCTCTCTGGAGTATTTTCGCTTGAGCAAGATGCTCTCGCTTGAGCGAGACTTGCAGCACTAAAATCCTACAATTTTACTGCATAATTCGCTTGAGCGAGACCTACTCGCTTGAGCGAAAATCCTGATATGTGAAACTTTGATTTTTGCCTCTTAAGCTTTTCCTTATCTATTCCTTACTTCATTCTATTCATGTTATAAATTTCCTATGAATTAAGGTCTTAAATAGCGGGATGTTACAATTCTACCCCCTCCTTAAAACAATTTTGTCCCCAAAATTGACTAAAGATAGTTGAATAAAGAAGAGAATGGGGAAAAATTGAGCTTCCTTACCTTAAATGAATAACTCTAGAAACTGAGAGCGGAGATCTTCCTCTTTTTCCCAAGTTGTGCCCTCTAGCGACTGACCCTCCCAAAACACCTTCACTAACGGAATGGCCTTATTCCTTAAGGTTTTGATGCTTCGTCAATAATTTGTGCAGGTATCGTGGAAATAGTCAAATCCTCCCTTAATTATACTGATTCTGAACTTTTGATGTGAGAAGGGTCATGAAGGTATTTTCTGAGCTGTGAGACATGGAATACATCATGGATGTTGGCCAAGTGGGGTGGAAGGCTATTCTGTTGCAAGGGGACCAATCCTTTGCAATATTTGAAAAGGACCGACAAAACGGGGATTCAACTTCTTGGCCTTAATGGATCTTCCTATGCCAGTGATGGGAGTAACTTTCAAAAACACATGGTCACCTTCCTCAAACTCTAGGTCCTTCCATCTCCTATCAGGATAACTCTTCTGCCGGCTTTGGGCAGTTACCAACTTCTCCCTAATTCTCTTAATCTTCTCTGTGGTCTCTTGCACCAACTCTGGTCCTAACAAGCTTTTCTCTCCAACCTCACACCAAGAGGTGAGTTACACTTCCTACAATACAAAGCCTCATAGGGTGCCATACCTATATTGCTATGAAAACTGTTGTTGTAGGCAAATTCTATGAGTGGTAAATACTTATCCCAACTACCCTTTTCTTCCAAAGCACAGGATCTAAGCATGTCTTCTAAGGTCTAGATTGTTCTCTCAGACTGTCCATCAGTCTAAGGATGGTAAGCGGTGCTAAACTTCAACTTAGTACTGAAGGCTTGATGTAAGGCATTCCAAAATCTAGAGGTAAACATGGGATCTCTATCTGACACTATGTTGGAAGGTACACCATGGAGCTTCACAATCTCCTTGATGTATAAGTCTGCTAATTTGGTCAAATATGAGCCTCCTCTAAAATCTCCTCTCTGATGCTACCCCCCTTAGGGATACAGACTCTCCTTGGAAGAGAATCATCCCATCTCCTGATTCGGAAAACCCTGGTTGTCCCTTCCCTTGGAGTTCTAAGTCTGAGACCTGAGCCTCTCTAATCCTTGTCCTTAAGTCATTGACCACCTCTAGCCTGTAAGTCTCATACTATCTCCCTCATAATTCCCCTCAAGTTCAAATCCCTAAACTTCTCTAACAACTCTAACTCATGCACCATCATGGATGACGCATGCAAGGATTTTCTACTTAAGGCGTCGGCCACTACATTGGCCTTGCCTGGGTGGTACTTAAGCTCAAAATCACAGTCCTTTTAAAATTCCATCCACCTTCTCTGCCTCATGTTAAGTTCTTTCTGATCAAAAAGGTACTTAAGGCTCTTATGGTCACTAAAGACCTCAAACTGCACCCCATACAGGTAGTGCCTCCACACCTTAAGAGCAAACACTACTGCAGCTAACTCTAAGTCATGGGTTGGGTAGCTTTCCTCATGGGGTCTAAGTTGTCTAGAGGTATAAGCCACTACTCTCTTATCCTGCATCAAAACACAATCTAACCCCTATCCTGAAGCGTCACTATACACTTCAAAGGATTTGGACAAATTCGGCAATACCAATACCGGGGTGGTGGTCAGCTTCTCCTTGAGTTCCTTGAAACTCTTCTCACACTTCTCATCCCAAACAAAAGCATGGCCCTTACGGGTCAGCCGGGTGAGAGGTAAGGCCAACAGAGAAAAACCTCTAATGAATCTGCGATAATACCCAGCTAATCCTAAGAAACTCCTAACCTCAGTGACTGACTTGGGCCTCTCCCAACCAATCACCGCCTCTATCTTACTAGGGTCCACTGACACACCTTCACTAGATATAACATGCCCTAGGAAGTGAACTTTATCCAACCAAAACTCACATTTCTCAGGGTTAGCAAACAGTTTCTTCTCTCAACACTTCCAAAACCACCCTAAGATGTTGTTCATGTTCTTCTAAGGTTTTAGAATATATAAGAATGTCATCGATGAATACGACCACAAACTTATCCAAGTAGGGCCTAAAGATTTGATTCATGTAGTCCATGAACATAGCTGGAGCATTGGTCAAACCAAATGGCATCACCAAATACTCATAATGCCCATATCTAGTCCTAAAAGCAGTCTTGGGGATATCCTCACTCCTAATCTTTATCTGATGGTAACCTAACCTCAAGTCTATCTTAGAAAACTTGCTGCCCCTCTAAGTTGGTCTAACAGGTCATCTATCCTAGGCAAGGGATATTTGTTCTTGAATGATACCTTGTTCAACTGTCTATAATCACACACAACCTCATGCTGCCATTCTTCTTTTTGACGAGGAGCACTGGAGCTCCCCAAGGGGACACACTAGGCCTAATGAATTGCTTCTCTATTAATTCTTCTCGTTGCTTCTTAAGTTCACTCATCTCTAAGGGTGACATCCTATAGGGAGCCTTAGAAATAAGCCCTGTGCCCGACAAGGTCTATGGAAAACTCAGTCTCTCGATCCGGAGGTAAGGTGGTCACCTGACTAGGGAAAACGTCCTGGAACTCCCTAACAATTGCTATGCTGTCTAGGTCGGGTTTTGACACTATAGCTGAGTAAAGTAGTAATATAAAACAATAACTACCATCAGTCAGGCATTCAGAAATTTGAGTGGAGCAAGATAACATATATGATGGCCTCTCCTTCATAGGAAGAAGAAGAGTAGGGAAAACAATTTCTTTATTCCAACAATCAAGCATGACCTAGTTACGAGATAACCAGTTTATACCCAAAATAACATCAAGTTTCTTCAAAGGCAGACAGATCAAATCAATTTAAAGATTCTACCTTGGATTTCTAAGGGACATGCAAGACATACTAAGGAAGTGGAAATGGCTTCCTTAGTCGGGGTGTGAATATTTAAATGAAAAGGTAAAGGAGTAACATGTAATTTCATCCTTTCCACACAATCACAAGAGATGAAGGAGTGGATTGCCCCAGAATCATACAATACAATCAAATGAGTGCCATTTAGAGTACATGTACCTTGCATCAGATCATCGGCCTGAGCCGCCACCTCACCATTGAGGGTAAAGACTCTCCCGGTAGCTTGGGGTTTGGGGTGATCCTTGTTCCTCTTTGGACAATCTAACATCATGTGACCTGGTTCACGACAGTAGAAGCAAACACGCTGCCCTGCCTACACACTCGCCCCGATGGTGCTTATTACACTTAGGACAAACTGGAGTAGCTGGAGGGGAGGGAAGGGCCACCTGTTTGCCCTTTCCGCCCTGTGACTGAGGTCGAAAGCTCTTACCAACTGGTGCATATTCTCTCTTTCTCTTACCATCAACCCAAGTCCTAGCTGCCGGCCTGGGTGCCTAATCCACCAAACTTTGCTCGACGACCAAACATTTGGTCACCAAGGTTGAGAACTCTCTAAGCTGGAAGGCTGAGACAATCTTTTCTGATTTTGGGTTTGAGACCCGCCTCCAAATGAGAAACTTCCAACCCTCATTGGGATTGGCTTGCAGCAGTGAATGGTACCTAGATAGCTCCTCAAACTTGGCCACAAACTGGCCCACGGTCATGTTGCCTTGCTTCAATTGAAGGAACTCTAGCTCTTTTTGTTTCCTGGCTGGCTTTGGGAAGTATTTCTCCAGGAATGCATGCTGGAATGCATCCCACGAGGGTAAGGCTCCATGAGGGCTCAAACTGGTCTTCACACTCTTCCACTAATTGTCCGCTTCCCCTTGTAGCATATAAGTAGCAACCTAACCTTTAGATCATCCACACATGCCATGACTTCAAAGATCTTGTTCATGGCACTGAGCCTGAGTCTGATGTTGCTGGGTCATATGCCCCACTAAAGGCTGGCGGATGGTGTTTCCTGAACTTCGTTAACCCTTGAAGAAAAGGGTCTGAAATAACCATCGATGGAGGAGTACCGACGGCTTGCCTTTGAAAAGCCTGAAGAACTGCCGCATTAAAAGTCGTCTCCTCTCCCATGATCTGAGTGAGCATTCGTAGGGCTACCGTAACGGGATCCTGAGATTGATCCGATTAGGAAGGAGGTGATATGGCACGAGGACGTCCCCTCCTACCGCTAGCCATGATCCTATACACATCATTAAGAAATATCCAGGTGATCAGTCTATCAATTCCTTAATAAAGCATATAAGATTATGACTAACTTAAGGAATAACACATAACCACAGTCCAATTGGATTAACATGGCTCTGATACCAAAATGTAACGTCCTAATTTCTAAATTCATAAATAATGCCTGTTGGGAGCACTATTTCCAAATTCGTGAAATCATTTCGTTCATTTCGCGTATTGGCATACATATCATTCGCTTAAGTAATCCACACTTACTAAAGCTCGAAACATGTCATACATGAACAAAGAATAAACATAATCTATATTCGCCACATAGGCTCCAGTCGATACAATTACCCAACAAAACATAACAGTATCTGGATACGTAGAATATAACAAAGTGCTAAGGGTGAATATTGTTCCCATAGAATAGGGTGAGACCAACGTCCCAGTGGGCATGAACAAAGACACTCCAGGGGAAACATTCAGGCAATTATCATGCTTCTTAAACAACCATTACAATCAACAACAACTTCATATCCATCAAATAAAACACAATCAAAATAATAAAGCTTATAAATGCATGTCTGTGAAGTGTTGTAACCCGACACCCAGGGTCTTTTCACTGTTACATGACTATGATTGAGCGCTCGACCATGAATCCAAGGACCGTCGTCTAGGAAACCTAAGATTAAGTTTTATCTGAACATGATGTACACATAAATTGATTTATTAACATGATTGAGGTTTCCCCATCTTCCCCTTGGCCGAGAGGTCGATGAGTTCGCCTCGTCTTGCTTAAACATGATTGCCCGAAGGCCTGAGATGGTCCGAAGACCCCTGAATTAGCCCGAAAGCTCTGAATTGGCTGTAAGCCCTGTGAGAATTAACTTATAATGCATAATCTTGGTGGCCAAAGGCCTATGGTCATATATAAACATGCTTAAGAATTACTACACATATTCAGATAAGTCTCCTACCCTATGGTTCACACAATCATACACCAACAACCATCACGTTCATACCAACTAGGCTTATGTTAACATTCTCATTATAATTCAATGAAAGAAGGAGAAAGAATAGGGGAACATGCTCTGAAATTCGAACAACAAGAAACATACAATCACACCCCCTGATGATCAAGAAACGAAGAAAGAACGGAGAGGAGGAGCATTGGAGATAGTAGATTAAGGGAGAACTTGATCTTGGTTGGGTAGAAATCGTTCTTGACCTTCACTGGAACATTCTCTCACTAGAACCTCTCTTTCTCTCTCTGAAAAGACGAAGAAAGGGAAAGAAAATTGAGTGGAAACTACCTGTGATCGTATTTTAAAAACGTTGTAATCGTGTTCTCGCTCAAGCGAGAATTCTCGCTTGAGCGAGATTGTCATTCTAGCTCAAGTGAAACCATTTAGCTTGAGCGAGAATGCCCACAAAAATACCCCCTCTCTGGAGTATTTTCGCTTAAGCGATATGCTCTCGCTTGAGCGAGACTTGCAGCACTAAAATCCTACAATTTATACTGCATAATTCGCTTGAGCGAGACCTACTCGCTTGAGCGAAAACCTTATATGTGAAACTCTGATTTTTGCCTCTTAAGCTTTTCCTTATCTATTCCTTACTTCATTCTATTCATATTATAAATTTCCTATGAATTAAGGTCTTAAATAGCGGGATGTTACATACGCGGTTTTTGAGATGGTTTAAGTGAGGGATTTTGATAAAATGTTGCAGAATTTTCGGATTTGAAGCAAGGGCATTTTGATCCTTTTCTAAAAATAGTAGGGGTACAAAGGTAATTTCACACCAAAAAATCCCAAAAAAATTCTCAAAAAATATAGAAAAATTCCTATAATTGTTCTAACCTATTTTAAGCCTAAGAATGTGATTAGAATTGACTTCTCACTTAAACTCTCTTATTTCCCAATTTTCCAGTTTTCGCACACAACAGTCAATTTTTAACAAGGGTAAGCAGATAGAAAAATTATGATGTTACACACAAAAATTCTATAAAGTTATAAATATCATTTTTAATCCACTTTTAAGGTCCAAAGTATATTTTCCATATTATTCTACACAAATTTTCATATGTTGGTTAGGGTTACACTGCTAACCAGGGGCGTTTTGTTCCTTTTGCCCAAAAGTGCCAGAAAAATTCTAAATTAATTTCTAAAACTCATTATTAATTTATTAAGACCATTTTGACTAAAAATATAGATCCTTGTAAGTTTTAGCTATTTTTCATAATTAAATCTATATTTTCCGTAATTGTATAATTACTAAGGGTATCTTAGGTCATTTTCTCAAACACCTCTCTAGAAAAATTATTTATAAGTATGCTTGGATAATTCCAAAAATATAAATTTGATTGTTATCAATAGTTCCTAATTACCTCATAATTAATTTTTTTCTAAACTTTCTCTATCTTATTTATATACTGGTAGGGGAATTGTGGGTGTTACAGTTGAGATTTGAAGATTTTAAGTAAATAATATGTGGAGAGAGATTTGTAGATAAAACCTAAGTTATGTAAACGAAAAAAACAATTGATAATTATTATCTTAAAATGTAAAGTAATTGTATGGTATGAAAACGATAAGCAACATATGAATCCACATTGATTTGATTGCATTTTGGATGTATATAAGAACTTGATTAGTACTCACTCATTGATTTGTAAGTCACATGATAGTTTTTAATGGATTCGTGAGATGTTTTAATCTCCGCATTTAATTTAAGCTAATGGTTAAGAATGACTATTCTCATTCTCATTTAAGAAAACATTCCTATAAGATATGGCTCCTATACATACAGACACACACACATGAGTTGAATTAGTTTTTTAATTTTTGAAAATACACTAAAACATAGTTTGGTCCCTCATTTATTTTTCAACAGTTTTGGTCCTCCAATTTTCTAAACCATGTGCTTTGTCCTCCTTGTTAACTATACACCATTAAATCACATTTGCAGTTCCATTACGACTTTTCTCGAATAAAATTTGACATAAAATTCCTTGTGATTTTTTCTTTCGAAAAATCATTTATAGTTAATTTCAAAAAGTAATCCACAAACTTTCATGTAAAAAATGTGACTATGAAATTTCGCTCCTTTGCAGTTGAAAAATCCATTGGAAATTTCCCGCAAATTTTAGAATATGGACGCATTTTCTAATGAATTTTAAAATCCACGTGAAAATTCGAAGGAAATCTATCCATGGAAAAATCTACTTCAAACATTGTTACGTTATCACTTAATTGAACATAACTCCCAATGAGAATAAAATCATGTGGTTTTAAAAAATAGAAAATCAATACAAATGAAAATATAAATGATGGGCTAAAACCAAATTTTACTATCTTTTAAAGGATTAAAAACATATTTTACCACGATTGTTAAATAAAAATTAAATAAATAATAAAGATTTATCTGAAAGAACACATAAACTACAATATCAACATGACAATATATAACAACCAAAACCATTACGAATATTTTACAAAGTTAGTTTTTTTAAAATAATATATTTATAGTTAAGATGATAAAATCAAAATATATGTTACCAATAAGATTTTATTATTATACCATTTATGAGGGAAATATTTATATGATTGGGATAGACAAAATTTTTGTCTGAATTATTAATTTAAATAGTAATAATAATAACTCAAACCTCTAAGTACAAAATAGTAAATTAATTCAATTTTAAATAAAATAACTTAATTAAGATAAAATGCATTTTTATCATCATTATGTACCTTTATTTCTAAACATTGATATAGTCTTTTTTTATTGACGGAATCTTCACATCTAAAATGTAATAAATAAAATAGTGAAATTTATAAATTTTACAAATTAATAAGATAATAAATTAAAAATATTTTTATAATTTTTTTTATAAATAACTATACTATATTGATATTATTTAATAAACCTCTTTTTTTAGATTTTCATTAATAATTTTTTTATTTTTCTCAATATTTAGAAAAATAATTTTAGAAAATTTTGATTAATTTCAAATAAAAAAAGATAGAAGGGAGGAAGAGTCTCCATACCTGCATTTAGAAAAAATACTCGAACTCGGACACATACCCGTGTGGGTAGTGATTCTAATACCATGTACCCTTATGTACTGGGTACTTAAGTGCCCGTGCCCGTATCCGTACCCATTACCCACACTTTTGTTAACTATAAAAATAATAAATTTATAAGAAAATGAAAATAATTAAAAAATCACTCTAGCACAAATGAAAACAATTTATAAATCATCCAAGTTTAACTACAAAATAACTCTGGTAATGTAGTATGGATGAGAGATGAGAACAATGAGAGGGAAAATTAAAAGTAGTTCAAGTTTTGCTATTTTAGTGTTTAGCATTATAAAATTATAATATTTTAAAAATTATAACATTTAAGTTAATTAAGTTAATAGTACATATTAATGTTTACTGGTGACTATAATAAATATTAACACTATTAATTTTTTGCAACAATATATTAGTTAATAATGTAAACATATATATTGTATTAATCATATGTACATACACTACATCAATTATATATATTATATAAAGTGTGGGTATTGGTAGGGTAAGGTACCATAGTACCCATACCTGCACCCATACATTAAAAAAATGCGGGTAGTTACCCAGACATGGACCCAGACCCATTAGGTGGGTAATTACCCTACCCATTGCGGGTAATTACCCTACCCATCTGCACTGTGATAAAACAACTTAGACTGTCATAGAGCAAATTGTTGCACCCGCTGATGAACTCATTTTTATTCACACTTTGCATAATTAATCTAACTTTCTTGGACTATAATTATGATTAATTCCACTGTTTTAATTGGAATTTACCAAATTGGGCTTTAACTATAAATGTTGTTTAAATTCAAATTTTTAAGTATACTGACCTACCTGTCTTGATTTGATCATATCTGGATTTGTAGGTGTAATTTTTGGGTGAATCCAGTGGCATTTAAAAGCTATGATCTGGGGCTTTAATTTGATATACTATAAGATGGTATGCCCATGAAGGAATTAGGAGCAGTTGCAGTTTGAAGTTAGCTTACTGATGTTGTCTGTTGCAAATCTGAGTTACTATGTTTTGTAATTAGTTTTTGGGCCTGTATTAATTAATTTTAGCCCAATTAAGGCTTAATCAATTGTTAGTGAATTAGGTAGTATAAATAGATGTGTTGCTAAATAGTTTAGGAACTTTTCCCTTATTTTTCAGAATTTTAGAATTTGACTCTTCATTTTCCCTCTCTTTTCTCTCTTCCTTCCTTGGACGGTTTTGCTCCTTCTTCTTCCTCTTCTTGCATTTTCGAATTCTCCTCCATGGAAATGGAAGGCTAAGCTTCAAGGGTTGTTGCTCTACTGAATTCACAATCGAGATTGATGTTTTACATTCTGTTTTAATTTTCTATTTTCTTCACAGATTCATGAACTCTTCTCCTAGTTTCTTGATGTTTAGGTTTGAATCTGAAAATTGGACTGCATGCTTAATGAAATTTGAATTCTAATCTGAATCTAAACTAACATTTTATGTTGCTTAATCTGAAATAATTCATGGTGTGCTTAATTCCAAGGATTAGAAATTAGGATTCATGTTAGTTTGCTTAATTCTACTTTGAATATTATTGAGGATGCTTAATCCGAATTTGTTTCAGTCAAGGATTTGAGGAATTTTGTATGAACTATTATAGATCCAAATGTGAATAAGGTAGAGAACCAAACCATTTTCTTGAATTGTTTTCTAAAATTTAAATTTTGTTTTGGAAATTGAGAAATTAACATGAAAAACAATCAAAATCCCCCTGTGTGTGTTAGTTCCTTTGATTTGAATTTGAAACATTGAATTTGTAATTGGATTACTTGATAGAGACGACTTTGGGTTAATCAACCTACTGCACTTTAATTCCTTTTATTTGACGGAATACGACCTCGATCACCCGCAAAAGTTAGCAACCAACTCCATGTATTAAATGTTATGACACAATTCAAACCTGCTATATCACAACGTGATTGTCCCTTGGAGTTTATAAATACAAGATGGAAAAGTTGGGAGAAAATAGACCATTGGAGTGTAATCTTTTCTTGCAAAATCGCTTCTAAAATTCTCTCATTCTTTTATTCTTTTATTTGTTTAAGTTTTCACTTCAAACGAGTTTTGATTTGAAACTCTAGTAAATCTCTATTGTAACTCATATTGTATTTGCACTGAGTGTACCAAGACCAGAGACTATCCTTTCTTTGTAAAATCTATTTTGAGCCTGAGGAGGCTTGTCTATAAAAGAATACCTTGTGAGGCCTTAGAAGTCTAGTGAAGAATATCTTGTAAAATTTGAAAAGGCTGGTAAGAATACTTGTAAGCAACCTTGATTAATGAAAATTCCTAACGAAGTTAGGGACGGGATGTAGCATCTATGGTTTGGTATGAACCAGTTTAAATATCCTTGTGTGATATTCTGCACCTTTATATTTCCTTTCATTGCTTAACTAACTTGTGCAATAAATTGCGTTAACTTTAGACAATGTTATAACATGCTCAAAATTGTTTTCTATGATCTAAAATTTTCAAACCATACGTAAAAATTTTAGACCCAGTCTGAAGATTTGTGCAGTTTTTCAAACAGGTGTTGTGAAAATTTCAATTTTAAGAGAACATAATTCAACACTTCCTTCTAGTGTTTTCCCTATGTATTTCAATGATTAGCTCATAGCTCCTTTTAGGTGTTATGTAGGTTTTATACAACTCATTTTTATTTAATTAAAAATAAATTAACCAACGCCATAATAATTTGAACTGTATGTATATTGGGTATACACTAGTATTTTTTAATTTTTTATGGTAGAATATTAGTGGGTTAATTTCATCTTCAAAATTAAAATTATCATTATACATTATTAATCAAGCTTTAAAATCGCACATAGATCTGTAAATACAGTCATCAATCTTTTAAATTATATATACGTGAGAATCATTCATGTAAGTATTATAAGAACCTATTTAAAGTGTGTGAATTAGTTATTGGGTCAAACTCTTATTGATGGCAACTGTCAGTGCTGGCAAGGAGCTTGGGCCTACAAGATCAATACCGAGGACTACAACCCAGCTTCAAGCAAGGGAGAGGAGAAAATTAGTGTCCTACAATTTTAGGTACACTGCCCTTTGGGAGGGTACTACCCTATAGGAGGACACCCATGACCCTAGGATAGGACACAGGGTCCTATATACCACCCTAGATTAGGACTCTCTTATATTTTCTTTTTTAATTTGTAATTTTCCTTTTATTTTCCGAAGATGGGTGCTCATTTTAATGGGTTTATTGGCTAAGAGTTAGCTTAGCTAAAAACCTAGGAGGTCATGGGATCAAATCTCATTAGGAGTAGAAATTAGAGTCTTGCTTATTTTTCCTTCCTTTTTGGCCGCCAAAGTTTCCTATAAAAAGGGGGCCTCTCTTCTTCATTTGTAACTTTGATTTTGATTAGTAAAGGCACCATGCCAAATTTTCTCCTCATTCTTGTGAATAGAGAAGGCTTTGTGGTTCTTGGTCAAACAAACCTGAGACTTATCTAATTCTCCCGAATTAGTGGCGTCTAGTGTAACATCCCGAAACTGGAACCTAGGAAACAAAAGAGCAACCTTAGGCGGTGAACCCATAGTTAGAAGTAGGATGAGAAGCCGGAGGATAAGTGTGACTTCAGACAAGAAATTAGGGAAAATCCATTTGGAACCATGTATTTTAAAAGAGTTTAGAGGAGGGACTAAGAGTTAAGGAGAAGGGCAACACCCTAGATCTTAGCCTTTAAGCATGGAAGAATAAGCTCCGTAGTCAAGGGAATGGATTTATCAAGAATTAGAGTGGGGAAGGGTTGGATGAGAAGAACTAAGTTAGAAGAAAGTTTTGGAGGATAGGAAGTAGGTTTGAGAAGGAGAAATTGAATTGGAACCAAGAGGGGCGCAAACTGAGGTCATTGCTTAATTTTGGGAGTTAGGCCTAATGACTTTGGTGCACTAATTCGCTAATATCCAGAGCCAAGGGTGTCTGATTAAGGTGATTCCACTTTCATTAGAAAGATAACTTCCGGGGCTTCAGTTTGATAGGTTATGTGATAGGGTTCCAAGCTCATTTGCACTCCCAAACACTCATACTCGCTCAAGTAAAAAATCTCGCTTGAGCGAGAATTGTCCAAAAGGGTTGCTCTCTGGGGTATTTTCGCTCAAGCGAGAATATCTCGCTTGAGAGACAATACACGAAATCAATTTTTAAAACAGAGAGTTTCACTCTCTTCTCTCATTTTCCCTTGTCCCCTAGGGTTTCTAGAGAGAGAGAGTATTTAGAGAGAGGGGGACCTTGTGGGCTTGAAGGCGGAAGAAGATGAGGATCAAGGAGCTTGGTTGGAGCCTTAAATCACTTGAAGGGCTTGGGATCATCACTCTTCATCTCTCCACCATCCCTATTTCTTCCCCTAAGGTGAGTTGGTTCACTCACTTGCTCATTTGTCATGAAAATTCCCTTGTATGATCCCTATTCCACCTTCCCTTGCTGCATTCATGGTTATTGTTGATTAGAGGAAGCTAGGGTTGTTTATTTGAATGTATTCTTTTGTAATGTAAACCCTAGGTTAGAGCAAATTGGGGGTTTTCATGAGAATGAAGATTTGAGATGTGATTATCCATATAATTGCTTATGTTTATATATTTCATCATGCTTGTGCATATTTTTACCCCCATCATGTTCATGGAAAATGTTTTGGTTCTTTGACGTCATGTAAATGGTAAGGAAAAGATTATGGGTCTACGGACATCTTGGTAATGGATTTGTATCTTTGATCTAGTCGAGATTAGGGTTTGGAATGTGAACAATGTAAATTATGTTATTATTTTCCATCATGATTGACATGTATAAAATGATGTTTCCCATTCCAAACTTGGTTCATGTTCAAAGAAATTTTTGGGGTCCTTTGGCCCTTGGTAATGGTTAAGGTCTTTATGGCCTTGGAAAAGGTTTTAGGTAAGGTCTTCCGGCCTTCAGGGACGATGGTTCTTGTTAGTATGAGCTCAGTCTAGCCTAAGGGAAAGGTTAAAATCCATGGTGTAGAATTTATTATTTTGAGAATTATTGTTAATTGTCTAAATTATCATGATTTTGTTTGATGAATCCTTTGTGATGAACATGATGAGAAGTTATGAATTGATCTATTGTTGCATGGACTTGTTCATGATTCCCTATGATTATCACTCCATTTATGATTGCCATTGAATGATTGATGTTACATGTCTTGTACTTTCATTCTGAGTGTTTTATGAACTGTTCATCTTTGCTATATTGTTGTTTGCCATGTGTTTTACCTTCCCACACATGCACACACTATTATCACGCTCACTGGACGTAGTCTCACCCCACGTTACGGGGAATCACCTTCAGTTGTGCAGGTTAGGGTTTCTTAGCGACGGATGAAGAGACCTGAGTCCTGTGCTGGTCACTCCTGCCCCCGCAGCTGCTAGATAGATGTAGGACATTTGGTGTCCAATGTTTTAACGTATTGATATGGTCTATGTTTGTAAATGTAATGTATGTATTGAATATTTGTGAGAATTGACGAGAATATATTATTACGACCATGGAGGCCCTTTTTGTGTAGAATTGATTAGCCTAGGTATAATATGAACTGTATTGGTAATTTTGCTGGTTTTCAGGTGAAGCCAAAATTGGGGAACGCCCAGTTTTCAAGGGAAACTCTGCCGGATTTCCGGTAGGAGTTATGGGGAACCATGACACTCTGTGTCTAGGTTCATTTCCCTTAGACTCGAATATAATGTTTCATGTTGTTTTGTAGATTGAATTGTAGTGAAGGCTTAAGTAAGCGTTGGATTACCTAAGCGATTGTATGATTTGTTCACCGATATCAAAAATGGCGCGAAATAATTTCAGAAATTCGGGAATAGTGTTTCCAACGAACATTATTCTTGGATTTAGAAATTAGGACGTTACACTTTGGTATCAGAGCAGTTCAATCCAATTGGACTGTGGTTAGGTTAGTTGCCCGTAACTTACTATAATTCCACCGTGCCTCATGCTCAGTTTAGGGACTAATCACCCCTCTACTGGTTATGTGGTGCACGGAATTATGATTAGTAACGTAAATAGGGTACCTTGTTGAGGGAATTGGGACATTTCTCTAACAAGGTTTGAGCCACCTATATGATAGTTAGAGGGAGAGTGACATAGGTCTATTTTTCCAAGAGTAGGATCTCCACCTCAGGAGCCTTATGAGATGTCACTTTAGTTCCTGGAAGAATTAAGGTACCCTTAGAAGGGAAAACCAGGAAGAAGTTATGAGATAGAGTGTGTAGTTTGTTTTGGGGAAGGTAGAAGTAAGAGGAAAGGTAGAGGGAATGATGAATGAGCTCCCTAGTAGGCTAGTAAGGTGTTGGTTGCTTGATGTATAGGTTGGTTGTTTGTGCTTACACCTTCATGATGTGACTTTTGATTGATCTTGATGATCGTTCCTGTGTGAATGAATGCATGACATTTTTTTGTTTGTTTACCTATGCTGTTTGAGAGTCATGTATGCACCAATTGACGATAAACTTTTGAAGATAAATGATATCTTGGTAGGTAGAGGTTAAAAGGAGAAGGTGGTACTTAAGGGAGGTTAGAGAAACCTAATGCCTTAATTAGAGGGGGAGTAACCCTAACCTTTGGTTAAGTTGTTTACCATGGGTTAGATGTGAAATTTAAGAGTAGTTCAAGGAATTAGATTAGGGCCCTTAGTTTCATACTCTTGCATTTTCTTCAAATTTCATGTTGGTGTGTATTGATATTGATGGGTGATGCTATCTCACTCCAACCTCTTTGTCTTTTAGTTGGCCAAAATCATTCTGTAACCCGGTTAGATTTCTCATTGGGTGTTTAATGAATTGGTTATGAAGGTGGTAAGATTATTTAAGCCTTCATGTCCTATGATTTATTTTTAGTATGCAAGTGGTGAGCCTAACAATTTTTCCCCTAAGATACTAAACCAATGCTCCTAGAACCCACAATTGACTATTAGGGGTAACACCGGTCTTGTAGACACATGTTAAGCCCTTAACCATTTAGTGCATTATTGTCATGTGACTGATTGCAAGGTTTCCTAGTTTAGGAACCAAGTGAGAATTTGTGGTACCTTGTAAACTCATGACTCTATAGCTACCTTGTTTCACTTTAGAGCTCTATGGTCTTTTAGACCTTTGTGCTTACTGCCCTGTGGTTCACATTTGAGTTTTGGTTAGGCTTTGCTACCTAGTTAGAACCTCAAGAACAATCCCGGTGGAGCTAGGAGGTAAACACTAGAAGTTTGGATGGTTGATGGCACCTTTTGAGTTTCAATCATGGTCGGTTTCTTTGAGTTAGGCCTACTCGGTTGTAGACATCTAAGGAAATAAGGTTCCCTGTTATTGTAATCAAATTGCTCTGAGGCTTTGTTATTAATGCATGGGAGTGTTATGTTGTCCAAGTCACTAGAAGTAAAGTTAAGTCTATAAATTAGGTTCCTTAGTCTTTTCCTTGTATTGGGACCTTAGTGGTTAAGGGTAAATCTAAACCCTTCGATTGGTTTTTGCTTGGGGATGTTAAGGGGGAATTATTCGTAACTTAGTTTGGTTAGGGGTTGTTGTAATCTGATAATGGTGAGTGGGGATTAGCAGAGGTAAGGAATTGGTAAGAAAAGCATTGAGGGTCTAAAACAAGGAAATCACGTTGCATGGTTCTCGCTCAAGCGAGCCTATCCTCGCTTGAGCGTTATGCAGCAGAATTAAGGAATTGATTTTCTGCATATCTCTCTTAAGCGAGAATGATCTCGCTCAAGTGAGAACAGGGAAATTTTTTAGGGCTCTCTGGATGTTTTTCGCTTGAGCGAGAATGGTCTCGCCCAAGCGAGAATCTTCCAGAGAGGGGTCATTTTTCTTGGTTCATTACTTTGTTACGCTATGTTCGCTTGGTGGCAATCTTTATTCTTTCTCAAGACCTGTGTGTTTTTCTAGAAATTTGTGATAATCTGTTGCTGTTAGCGGATTGTGTTTAGACTCCTTGGGAACGCAGGATAGTTTCATGAGGTACACTTAAAGCCTAGAGGGTTGCTAGGAAGGGCTAAGCCCTTAAGGGGGTAGCCATACAGAAGGAGACTTGAGGACTCATAGCATATGTAACCAGACCGATAAGTTACCCTAGTATAGGAGGCTGGAGATAGGCAAGGAATCGATCGTAGATAAGAATTATGGGATAGACCCAACCCGACCACTTTTAACCAGAGTGCGCAGCAGAAGCCTACACCCATTTCTCTTTTGACATTAGAATACCCTCAGGTGAGAGAAAGAATTAGGAAGGAGTGAATTTATTTAGATTTGACCCTCGTCTGGAAGCCGTGCTGGGAAAGTCTTGGGGTGAGTTAGGACTCATTAGGAGCCTTTCAAGTTCAGGAACAATTATAAGACAACACAAAATCAGTGGGGGTGGTACATAAGGTTAAGGAACCGTAAGGGTGCACTTTTAGGTGATCCAGACACCGTGAATGAATTAAGGGAGTCCGGTTAAGAACTTAAATTCGGAGGAGAGAGGAGAAAGAGAGGTTAGGACAGTGAGATAGCGAGTTAGACCTAGAACAGGATTCAGGGGAGCAATGGAAATCGTAATTGAAATAGAAGGTAGAAGAGGCAAGATTAGGAGGTTAACCAACTCTTAGAGCCTTGAGTCACCTTGGGCAATGAAGGTTTTAACTAACAAACAGTAATTGGGAGGACTCTAAGAGTATGGCATAGCTGTCGTTAGGAGGTGAATTGGAGTTGAAAGATAACCAGAGCGAATTTTGTGGACAAAATTCCTTTTAGGGGGGTAGAATTGTAACATCCCGGAAACTAGAACCTAGGAAACATAAGAGAAACCTTAGGCGATGAACCCATAGTTAGAAGTAGGATGAGAATCCGGAGGTTAAGTGTGACTTCAGACAAGAAATTAGGGAAAATCCATTTGGAACCATGTATTTTAAAAGAGTTTAGAGGAGGGACTAAGAGTTAAGGAGAAAGGCAACACCCTAGATCTTAGCCTTTAAGCGTGGAAGAATAAGCTTCGTAGTCAAGGGAATGGATTATCAAGAATTAGAGTGGAGAAGGGTTGGATGAGAAAACTAAGTTAGAAGAAAGTTTTGGAAGATAGGAAGTAGGTTTGAGAAGGAGAGAATTGAATTGGAACTATGAGGGGCGCAAACTGAGGTTATTGCTTAATTTTGGGAGTTAGGCCTAATGACCTTGGTGCACTAATTCGCTAATGTCTAGAGACAAGGTTATATGATAGGGTTCCAAGCTAATTTGCACTCCCAAAACTGAGGTTATTGCTTCATTAGAAAGCTAACTTCTGGGGCTTCAGTTTGACAGGTTATATGATAGGGTTCCAAGCTAATTTGCACTCCCAAAACAGACTCATACTCGCTCGAGCGAAAAATCTCGCTTGAGCGAGAATTGTCCAGAGAAGGGTTGCTCTCTGGGGTAATTTCGCTCAGGCAAGAATACGCGAAATTAGTTTTTAAAAACGAGAGTTTCACTCTCCTCTCATTTTCCCTTGTCCCCTAGGGTTTCTAGAGGGAGAGAGAGAGACTTTTAGAGAGAGGGGGAGCTTGTGGGCTTGAAGAAGGAGGAAGATGAGGATCAAGGAGCTCGGTTGGAGCCCCAAATCACTTGAAGGGCTGGGATCATCACTCTCCATCTCTCCACCATCCCTATTTCTTCTCCTAAGGTGAGTGTTTTTCACTCACTTGCTCATTTGTCATGAAAATTCCCTTGTATGATCCCTATTCCACCTTCCCTTGCTTGCATTCATGGTTATTATTGATTAGAGAAAGCTAGGGTTGTTGATTTGAATGTATTCTTTTGTAATGTAAACCCAAGGCTTGAGGAAATTGGGGGTTTTCATGAGAATGAAGGTTTGAGATATGATTATGCATATAATTGCTTATGTTTATATATTTCATCATGCTTGTGCATATTTTTACCCCCATCATGTTCATGGAAAACGTTTTGGGTCTTTGACCTCATGGAAATGGTAAGGAAATGATTATGGGTCTACGGACCTCTTGGTAATGGATTTGTATCTTTTATCTAGTCGAGATTAAGGTTTGGAATGTGAACAATGTAAATTATGTTATTATTTTCCATCATGATTGACATGTATAAAATGATGTTGCGCATTCCAAACTTGGTTCATGTTCAAAGAAATGTTTGGGGTCCTTTGGCCCTTGGTAATGGTTAAGGTCTTTATGGCCTTAGAAAAGGTTTTAGGTAAGGTCTTCCGGCCTTTAGGGACGATGGTTCCTGTTAGTCTGAGCTCAGTCTAACCTAAGGGAATGGTTAAAATCCATGGTGCAGAATTCAGTATTTGAGAATTATTGTTAATTGTCTAAGTTATCATGATTTTGTTTGATGAATCCTTTGTGATGAACATGATGAGAAGTTATGAATTGATCTATTGTTGCATGGACTTGTTCATGATTCCCTATGATTCACTCCACTTATGATTGTCATTGAATGATTGATGTTACATGTCTTGTACTTTCATTCTGAGTGTTTTATGAACTGTTCATCTTTGCTATATTGTTGTTTGCCATGTGTTTTGCCTTCCCACACATGCACACACTATTATCACGCTCACTGGGACGTAGTCTCAACCCCACGTTACGGGGAATCACCTTCAGTTGTGCAGGTTATGGTTTCTTAGCGACGGATGAAGAGCCTGAGTCCTGCGGCGGTCACTCCTGCCCCCGCAACTGCCAGATAGATGTAGGACATTTGGTGTCCAATGTTTTAACGTATTGATAAGGTCTATGTTTGTAAATGTAATGTATGTGAATATTTGTGAGAATTGATGAGAATATATTATTACGACCATGGAGGCCCTTTTTGCATAATTGGTTTAGCCCAGGTATAATATGAACTGTGTTGGTAATTTTGCTGGTTTTCAGGTGAAGCCAAAATTGGGGAACGCCCAGTTTTCAGGGGAAACTCTGCCGAATTTCCGGTAGGAGTTATATAACACCCTCTTCCCATGACGGGTATCACTCGACTAACTCGGTTGCGATTTTGTTAAATTCTTTTTTTTTAATATTAACAAATTATAATTGGGATGGAACTATAAGAACGTGTCAATACAACAATTTTCATTTCACCATTATTCCAATTTACAATAGAAGTAATACACATTAAATTGGGGTTTTAACATACTACGTTACAAAAGAAGTGAATCCTCCATTTGACTACACTCTATCTATACAGGGTATTGCTACTCATGTACACCCCTAAACACTACCATTTGATTTAAACAAGATCCTGTTCGACCTGAACACCACGCCTATCTTCAAAACCACGTGCATCCTTCCAGAGTCCATGCCCCTTTAGGTGCCAAAATAATAACGGACAACAAAAATGACAAGCGGCTGAGAACACTTTACATGAACTCACTTAACGCAGGATATGATAACTAAAGTAGACAACACGGGAATTCACACAATTCTCATAACAATAAATCTAATTAATCACATAGAAGGTCACAACGTCATAAAATGATGTGATATGCTCATGCAATGCAACAGCCACGTCATTCACCAAGAAATCTCAAGCAACTACTATGTACCATGCAATGCATGAGAGCCTAGGGAAAATCACCACCACAGTGCACACAGCAACTGCCCGACCATATATACAACGTATCAGGAGTTAGAGTCTGTACTAGCGTCGATACAAAGCATTGCTCATATATTTTGGCCAAATCATTTTATCACATCTTCCAGACAATCTCAACTGACCCCAAAAATCATGAGAGCGACAGGAATAGCTAAGCTGGATTCCATGATCTCGACAGTAGGGAGCTAACCTACTCCCTCTGAGATCTTCCAGGAGCTAGGCTATCCTCAGGGTTGGCGTCCCTTTTGTGGACCCGTTGGCGTTCTTTGCAAAACCCAGTGCACCCTTCCCAGCCGATTTCACACTGTACCAAGTGTCACTGCCATATAGGTCGTAAGGTTTTCAACCTTGAACATCATCAATGCCTTTGATGCATGTCACATAAACAATTCTTCTCAACATACACATCCTTACAGGCAAAGCCCATTGAATCATTCTACGTCACCACTTCCCGTGGCACGGCGTGATTCAATGTCTTTCCTTCACAGGAAAACCAAACAATGATTTCTCAGCATACACAGTCCTTACAGGCAAAGCAAATTGAATCATTCTACGTCACCACTTCTCGTGGTACGACCCAATTCAATGTCTTTCCTTAACAAGGAAAACCAAACCCCATCTCGTGTTAACCGCACCCTCTCACTAAGCTTCTCAAGTCTTATGTAGAAAGAGTATATTTGTTGTAGGCTTTTAAGTTAATTTATACTAATGTTCTTCTTAAAATTAGTGACCACTTTCACTTAAGTCCTATAGCTTACTAACTTATGATTGTGTCTTATGGATTGTGTTACCTATCTTAATTCGTCTTGTATGTCTAATTAGGATTAAGTTTATTCTTTAATCAAGACTAATCTTCCATAATTAGACTATAATTAATTCTAATTCTCCTTAATTAAGTCTTAATCTTTACTTAAGATCGTAATTAACTCTTAATTGTTCCTTAATCTATTCCTTAATCTTGGATTAAGCTTTTAATTATAATCGATTAAGGATAATCGCAATTAATTAGTTCTTAATCATCATTAAGGCTTAATTACTTTATTAATACTTCATTAGTGATTAATGATTAAGATTAAGGTTAATCTTCATTAGAGTTAATTAACTTCAATCTTAATTAATTATCCTTAACTTGATTAACTTAGGTAGATTGGATTAGTTAAGCCCACTAATAAACTTCTAAGTTTTAGTCTTGATGGGTTGGATTAGAGTTGGAGCCCAACTCTAATCTAAGCCTAAGTCCATGAAATATTTTTGGTTGACTTTTTATGAGTCTTTTGACTTTTTTTTTGAAGGCATTGGGCCTAAACTAAAGGCCCAATGGTTAGGTAACTCTTACGAACTTATTTTTGCACATTACCATTTGGTTTAGTTATTAATTTAATCAGGTACACTTTTTAGCTTATTGGGCCACTAGGGCCCATAAACACTTTAACAATTTCTCTTGACCAACATCAAGATCAAAACCAAGTTTTTCATGAGTTTCTCATGAACAAACTCAAGAACATCAATAACAAGGATGAAAACTATGAGTGTTCATCAAAAACACCAAAAAATCCAGCAACCTCAAATTTACCAAAACCAAGCATGATCATCCACAAGCACTTTAACAAGCAAGTTTATCAATAAAACCCCAAATAAATAGCCACTTTGCAGGCCAAATATCTCCCAACCCAGACTTTGTATCAATGATCCTACCGTTCACAGCGAAGACTCAATGTTATAAACCAGTTACCAAAAATTTAGCCCGATCCAACGGTAAACGAATCTGCAGTCGCTATTTTACGGCCCATAGAGCTCTATAAAAGAAACACACGTAAAACGGCCGCAGCTCTAGTAAAAACGGGGAAAAATTTCTTTCCACCAATTTCACAACTTGCATGCATCCAAAATCACCAATCAAGCACATTTCAAGAATCATAAAAATTTATAAAACACATATATAAATCACATGCAAACAGCCGAAACAATTTTTTCAAGAAATAGGTTTCCAAAACTTATTTTTTTTCAAGGAAAAAGGGGTTTAAAGACAAGGATCAAGGGTAATCCTTGACTCTAGCCACCAATCCTACTAAAGTTCAAGGTTCTCCCCCCCCCCCCCTTTACCTAAGGAAATTCCTCAAGAAATAGGTGCAGCCAAAACTTCAAAACATCCCCTCCTTTGAGCTCCTCTGATCACCAAAGCAAGGATTTACAAGGTTAGAGGCTAGGTTTTTGAAGATCAATGTTCAAAGATGGAACCTTGAGCTTGAAAGTGATGAAATGAAAATGGAAGATGGATAGAAAGAGGGAGGGGAGCTCACGGCTCTCTTGGAAGAGAAAGGAAGAAATGAGAAAAAAATGAAATGAAGTTTTTTGCATGTAAGGAAAAAGGAAAATTGACAACTGTTTTAGTTTTTCATGACATTAGGCTTTCTTTATGCCATTTGTCTTAAGAAAGAATGTGAAACCAACAAGTGTCTCACATGCATACTCCACACACATGCATGGCTTCTAGGTGAAGGAAAAGGAAGGATGATGCAGATTTTCGGGCCCGGGTCAAGAGTATTCAGGCCCGGCTCTAGAAGAGTAGGGATAAAATGGAAATTTCACATCAAAATTTCCCAAAAATTCTAGAAAAATTCCTATAATTGCTCAAACCTATTTTAAGCCTAAAAACGTGCTTAGAACTCACTTCTCACTTAAACTTTTTATTTCCCAATTTTTTTTTCCAGTTTTCGCACACACCGGTTAATTTTTAATAAGAGTAAGCAGATAGAAAATTATGGTTTTAAATACAAAATCCTATAAAGTTATAAATATCATTTTCAATCCACTTTTAAGGTTCAAAGTATATTTTCCATATTATTCCACAAATTTTCATATGTTGGTTAGGGTTATACTGCTAACCAGGGGCATTTTGGTCTTTTTGCCCAAAAGCGCCAGAAAATTCTAAATAATTTTCTAAAATTCATTATTAATTATATTAAGACTATTTTGACTAAAATATAGATCCATTTAAGGTTTTTTTTGCTATTGTTCATAATTAAATCTATATTTTCCTTAATTATAATTACTAAGGGTATCTTAGGTTATTTTCTCAAACACCTCTTTAGAAAAATTTTATTTATCATTATGGTTGGATAATTTCAAAAATATGAATTTGATTGTTTATTAATATTTCCCAAATACCTCATAATTATTATTATCATTTTAAAACTTTCTTTATTTTTATTATATACCGGTAGGGGAAATTGTGGGTGTTACATCTCTCCCCTCCTTTAAGAAATTTCGTCCTTGAAATTTGAAGTTCCTATTGCTGGATAGGGCTAAATCTAGTTTCTTAAGCTTTAAGAGTTACTCTCCTAATTGGATCATATAAGACCTTAATTGTTCCCTAAAAGTTGGATAATCATTTTAAACTACTCGTGGATGTAGGGATGATATCTTGAATTAAGATCAACCTAGCTTTCAAAGTCTTACCTTTTTCTCTAACAACCAATAGCGAATTTTGAAACCTTTACCTAACACCTTACAAAAAAATTCGGTATGATCTAATATCCATAAGATTTGATCAGGAACATCTATTTCCGATGAGCAGATCTTATCATACTTTCCACCATCATTCACACCACCTTAATTCTAACTAGAGTGTTAAGTTAATCCTTTTATGAGGTGTGCTACTATGCTACCCCTTCTCCTTCCTCGTATATTCGGCAAGCAACTAGACACTCCCTTTCAGCCTATAATCGACATAGAGTTATAATACCTAATGAAACGCACAGTTTCAATCCATAAGTCAAGATGCTAAATTTTCCTATAAAAGTTATCTTAAGAATCACCACAGTATGTTCCTTACAATAACTATTTTCCTTAATGCTTTGTTTGGTGGGAGTAGAGAAATGAAGAGAAAAGAAATGAATAGAAGAGAATGTGGGAAGAAGAGAAATGGAGGTGAATAGAGGTGAAATAGAGAAGAAATAAGGGTTGTTTGGTGTGAGTGAAATGAGTGATAAATAGAAGAGAAATGTGAAAGTAGGTTGTTTGGTGTGAGGGAAATAGGTGAGAAATAGAAGAGAAATGTGAAAGGGGTTGGTGTGGGACCCACCATAAAGTGCATTTCTCCTCATTTCCACTATGCCACCAAACAAGGGAAATATGTCTATTTCCCTCCACTTCCACTCATCTCACTTCTCTTCTCCCCCATTTCCACTCTACCAAACAGGGGCTAACATTTTCTTTTGATTCCCAATGACTTCTCACAAAATCTTATTTTCTTACAATGCTAAAATGTTCATTTTCCCTCACTATGTATGGATATCTAATTCCACAATAGTCATAAGTATTGTTTATTATACCTATGATTACATTAGTTCTCTTGGTATTAATATCAACACTCTTACTGATCTATTAATCTTCCATCTGTTCTCTATATAAAGATCCTAAGTTCTTTCTCTCCCAATAATCTTAAATATATCTCTATCCCATTAAGATGAAATCCTCTGACTCACGAATCA
Source organism: Sesbania bispinosa (assembly GCA_026901365.1). Taxonomy (NCBI): domain Eukaryota; kingdom Viridiplantae; phylum Streptophyta; class Magnoliopsida; order Fabales; family Fabaceae; genus Sesbania; species Sesbania bispinosa. The sequence continues at coordinate 2,642,012 of QLOH01000035.1, forward strand.
GATTGTTTTCACTTTATCTATCATTGTATATTGTTGTAGGATCCTCCTACCTAAAATATCAATCAACACTTATAACGAAGGCTTAACTCCATAAGCTGTTACTCCCAAGAAGGCCTCACCATCCATCACCACCTTATGTCCTTTCCTAAACAAAATATGTCTCCAGAATTTTATTTCCATCTAACTAAGACTTATAATTAGACAATTCCACTTCTAACCCACTTCTCCTAATAATTAACCCCGAGATTGTTCCAAGGGATTCAGTACATACTGCTAGGTCCTAGAATGGGTGAGACGTTGCATGAAGAGAAATTGGCTTGACTGAGGCTAGAACATTGGGTTCACTGAGGAGGGAAAGGAACATCGATGATAACCGATCCAGATGGAATTACTAGACGCCTGTAGCATTCACAGTAAAGTCCAAAGCAGTTTGTAAGATTGTAACACCCACAATTTCCCCTACCGGTATATAAATAGAATAAAGGATGTTTTAATAATAATAATTTAATTATGAGGTATTAGGAGCTATTAGTAAACAGACAAATTCATATTTTTAAAATTATCCAACCACAATTATAAATAAAATTTTTCTAGAGAAGTGTTTGAGAAAATAACCTAAGATACCTTTAGTAATTATACAGTTAAGGAAAATATAGATTTAATTATGAAAATTGCTAAAGCTTGAAGGGATCTATACTTTTAGTTAAAATACTCTTAATATAATTAGTAATGAGTTTTTAGAAATTATTTAGAATTTTCTGGCGCTTTTGGGCAAAAAGACCAAAATGCCCCTGGTTAGTAGTGTAACCCTAACCAGCATACGAAAAATTATGGAATAATATGGAAAATATACTTTGAACCTTAAAAGATGATTGAAAATGATATTTGTAACCTTATAGGATTTTTGTATAAAAAAAAACTATAATCTTATATCCGCTAGCTCTTATTAAAATTTAACCGTTGTGTGCGAAAACTTGGAAAATTGGGAAAAATAAGAGAGTTTAAGTTAGAAGAGAGTTCTAATCACATTTTTAGGCTGGAAATAAGTTATAGCAATTATAGGAATTTTTCTGAATTTTTGGAAATTTTTGTGCAAAATGACCTTTTTACCCCTACTGTCTCCTGAACCGAGCCTGAATACTCTTGATCCGGGCCAGAAAAAATTGCACACACCCTTTCCTTTCCTTCTCATGAAAGTCGTGCATGCATAGGTGGGTTGCATGGAGGACACTTGTTTCTCCCTTTCTTACCTCCAAGACAAGTGTCATGCTTAGGAAAATTAAGGCATTAAAACACCAAAATTTATTTCTTTCTTTTTCCACACATGCAAAGCTTTGAAACTTTTCTCTTATTTCTTCTTCCTCTCCAAAACAGCCGTGAAGCCCCTCCCTATTTTCTCTCAAGAAAATCTTCCATTCCATCAAACACTTTCAAGCCAAGGTTCCATTTTTGAACCAAAGCTTAAACACCAAGCCTCCAAGCCTTGTAAACTCTTGCTCAAGTGATCAAAGGAGGGATTTTTGGAGCTGTTGCTGCACCAAATTTTTGGGGAATTTCTTTAGGTAAGGGGGGGGAGAACCTTGAACTCTAGTAGGATGGTGACTAGAGTTAAGGATTGCCCTTGATCGTTGTCCCTACCCCTTTTTCTTTTGTAAAAAATGAATTCTTGGAACCTATTTCCTTGAGGAAATGGTTCGGCTGTTTGCATGTGGTTTGTATGTGTGTTTTAAAAATTTCTATGATGCTTAAAATGTGCTTGTTTGATGGTTTTGGATGCATGCAAGTTATGAAAATGCTTGGAAAAGAATTTTTTTTTCGTTTCTTATGCTGAAGCTGCGATTGTAAAACGGCGACCGCAGATTCGTTCACCGTTGGATCGGGCTGAAAATTTGGTGGCTGGTTCAGAACATATAGTTCTTCATTTTGAACGGTTGGATCGTTGATATAAAGTCTGGGTTGGGAGATATTTGGTCTGCCCAGTAGCTGTATTAGGGTTTTATTGATAATTGGGTGATATTGCTTGATTTAAATGCTTGTGGATGATTATGTCTGAGATTGGTGAATTTTGAGATTGGGATTTTCCATGTTCTTGATGAACATTCATAGTGTTCATCATGTGTTCTTGGTGTTCTTGAACACATTCATGAGAAACTCATGAAAGAACTTGGTTTGATCTTGAATTGATCAAGAGAACATGGTTAAGGTGTTTTTGGGCCCTAGTGGCCCAATAAGCTAAAAGTGTGACCAATTAAAGTGATAACTAATTCAAATAGAAATGAATGTTTGGAAACTCTAATTATTAAATTCGGGTACAAAAATTCCCCTAAATAAAAGTCACTCTAAAAACCTTAATTTTGAATGAGAATGTGTAAAAATGGACTCCTAAGAGTTACCTAACCTTTGGGCCTTTGGTTTAGACCCAAAACCTTCAAAAAAGTCAAAGAACTCATCATAAGAGTCAACCAAAAGCAATTCATGAACTTTGGCTTAGATTGGAGTTGGGCTACAACTCTAATCCAACCTAACAAGACTTAGGAATTAATTAGTAGGCTTAACTAAATCCAATTTGTCTAAGTTGATTAATCCAAACTACTTAAGTTAATCAAGTAAAGGATAATTAATTAAGGTTAAAGTAAATTAACCCTAATGAAGTATTAATTAAGTGATTAAGACTTAATGATGATTAAGAACTAATTAATTATGATTAACCTTAATCAAATATAATTAAAAGCTTAATCCAGATTAAGGAAGAGATTAAGGGATAATTAGGAATTAATTAGGATCTTAAGTAAAGATTAAGACTTAATTAAGGAGAATTAGGTTAATTATAGTACAATTAAGGAAGATTAGTCATGATTAAAGAATAAACCTAGTCCTAATTAGCCATGCTAGACGAATTAAGATGGGTAACACTATTCATAAGACACAATCATAAGTCTTAGTAAGATATAGGACTAAAGTGAAAGTGATCATTGAGTTAAAGAAAAACATTAGTACAAATCCCCTTAAAAGCTTATAACCAACACACTCGTTCTGCATAAGACTTGAGAAGCCTGGTGAGAGAGTGTGGATTAACCCAAATCGGGGTTTGGTTCTCCTTGTGAAGGAAAGACATTGAATCGGGCCGTACCACAGGGAGTGGTGACGTTGAATGATTCAATGGGCTTTGCCTGTAAGGATGAGTAAGCTGAGAAAGCATTGTTTGGATCTCCTTGTGAAGGAAAGACATTGAATCGGGTCGTACCACGGGGAGTGGTGACGTTGAATGATTCAATGGACTTTGCCTGTAAGGAGGTGTACGCTAAAAAGCATTGATTGTATGACATGCATCATAAAGCATTGGTGATGTTCAAGGTTGAAAACCTTACACCTATATGGCAGTGACACTCGGTACAGTGGGAAACTGGTTGGGACGGGTGCACTGGGTTTTGTAAAGACGCCAGCGGGTCCTCGATGGGGGGACGCTAGCCCTGAGGATAGTCAGGTTCCAGAAAGGCTCAGGTACGTAGGCTCGCACCCTACTGTCGAGTACGAAGAGATCAGGCTTGACTATCCTGTCGCTCTCAGGTTCGGGGTCAGTAGAGATTGTCTGGAAGACGGATAAAATTGGCCAAAAAAAAAAATATAAAGCACCGCTAGTACAGACTCTAACTCCTGATACGTTGTGCATATATGGCGGGCAGTTGCTTGTGCACTGTGGTGGTGATTTTCCCTGGGCCCTCATGCATTGCATGGTACATAGTAGTTGCTTGAGATTCCATGGTGAATGACGTGGTTGTTTGCATTGCATGAGCATATCACATCATTTATGACGTTGTGACCTTCTATGTGAATAATTGGATTTATTGTTGTGAGAATTGTGTGAATTCCCCGCGTCTGTCTGCTTAGTTATCATATCCTGTGTTAGTGAGTTCATGTATAGTGTTCTCACCCCCTTGTCCTTCTTTTGTTGTCTGTTATTATTTTGGAACCTAAAAGGGCATGGACTCTGGAAGGATGGACGTTGTTCTAAAGAAGGGAATGGTGTTCAGGTCGAACCGGATCTCATTTAATCAAATGGTAGTGTTTAAGGTTGTAGTCAAATAGAGGATTCACTGCTTATGTGATGTAGTATATTAAAATCCCATCCTAGATGTACGTCATGTCCATTGTAATTTTGAATAGTAACGAAATGATATGTTTGATACCAATGTACTTCTTCTTGTTTTATCCCGAACAATTTTTAATAATATGCTTTACAAAAAAAAAACAATTACCAACTTTCCTCATTTTTATTAAGAGATAATTTAACAAATCGCAATCGAGTTAGTCGTGTAATACCCGTCACATGATGAGGGTGTTGCAAAGATCACCTATAGTCTCAATGTATAGTTAGAGGTAATCTATCTTTAATCTTATCTTAAGAAATTATTATTTTTATTTATTCCTTATGGTCATTCTACTTCCACGGATTGCATTTGTCCCCTAGGGCGTCCTTACACGAAACATCACCTACTATGTGTAGTACTATTCCAATCTTCAAAACCCTGCCTAAATATTTACGGATTGAAATACTCTTTCCTTGAGAATCTAAGTCCATTAAGATTAATGCACAAACTAATCCTGAAAATTGGTATAATCATACTATATCAACACCCCCATAACTTTTACCAAATCCGATCTTAATCGTTTATGAGATTTCACTCACATACCTCTTTCAATTTTTAGAAGCGTCAATCAAGTATATCTCTTAATCATTAAAGTTAACACATACCACAACTCCTCATGGAAGTGTTATCCTTACTTATTTTATAAAAATATAGTTCTTGTAGTGCTTACTCATACATCTAATTCCTCATCACAAATTTCTTTTTCTCTTCTCTCATCTGCGCAATCTTGATACTAACAGATCATTTGCTTAGTCATATCCTATTATTCGACTAAAATTTCTTATGAATCACATCTTGTGCTATTGGTTTCAACACTTCGACTTCCTTCGTCTTAAATCCTGTCTTCCACTTACTCCTATAAACCCTTATGTTATCAATCCATTAGAGATAGCAATCATACTCTATTGTATCTATTAAACTTTAAGCATGGCACCTATTCCACGGCCAAACCCTTTCAGACTTCAAGTCAACCAACAAGGTATCCAAATATGCCTTAACTTCTAAGATCCAATCTCAAACCGTACATTTGTCATTCTTATTCGTTAATTCTATCATTACTTATCCTGAGTATACCCCCAAGTCATCAATCACTTCTAACTCACTTTATCAAATTTTTTTTTTTGAATCCTCAAGATCTATTAATATCAATCCCCAATATCAAAACCTTAATAATCAATAATCTTAAATCTTGAATTAACAACCTCGAATCCACCATCGATCCCTTAGGTCATTCATCTAAAGGAATGGAAACATAACCTTAGTGGTCATCCTACCCTAACTTTTGATGTCTCACTCATCACCCAATCAATCACAAGTCAAATCAACTATTGGATACAGTAGTGTACAACCTCAGGACCTAGAGGTATTAGCAAACCCATCTTAGAAGGTTGACTACTTTGTTCATTCTTCAATTCAACTAACTTTTAATGGTAGAAACTCTCATGAGGGAAAGAGGAGATCTAAGGATAAGGATCAGGGTAATTCAGCTTACAAGGAAGAACAACGGGCATCTAAGTGCCTTACATACACATAACTATGTATCTAAGATTTTTAAATAATTAATACTCAAATACAACTTCTATCAAACTCAAAACTCAGTTCAATGGCAAACAATAAGCATGCTGCAAACTATTGCATACAAGTAGGAATAAAGCTTGACATGCTAAAGTCACACAAAACAACATAAAGCAATCACTTACGCACTAGTTCGTCAATCCAAACAAATCATGAAAAGAATATTCTTAATTCAAACACATGGGGTTCTACTCAAGACATTAACAAGAAAACAAAACCCAATAGACGACATGACTCCATCTCTTTAATTACTCGTGTTCACCATACATATGACCAAGACATTCTTCCTCTTCTCCACCACTACTCGAGCTGAGATTATCACCCTTGTGTTCCCAACACTCACAACTGCAAGTTGTCACACTTCCTCCTATCCTAAACAGGTCATTGGGGTGGCCAGTCCCGTTGTCCTGTACCAGAGTAGTTAGAAGCACATCAGCCTTGCCAGACTTCAAACACCTAAACCGGATCAAACTAGACTGGATACAACCATCTGACCCAAACTTCACAGTCCGGTTGGACCGAACTGCTCTGATACCACTAAAATTCACACCCTCATCCCATGACGGGTATCACTCGACTAACTCGGTTGCGATTTTGTTAAATTCTTTTTTTTTAATATTAACAAATTATAATTGGGATGGAACTATAAGAACGTGTCAATACAATAATTTTAATTTCACTGTTATTCCAATTTACAACAGAAGTAATACACACTAAATTGGGGTTTTAACATACTACATTACAAAAGAAGTGAATCCTCCATTTGACTACACTCTATCTATACAGGGTATTGCTACTCATGTACACCCCTAAACACTACCATTTGATCTAAACAAGATCCTGTTCGACCTGAACACCGCGCCTATCTTCAGAACCACGTGCATCCTTCCAGAGTCCATGCCCCTTTAGGTGCCAAAAATAACGGACAACAAAAGAAAGACAAGGGGGTGAGAACACTTTACATGAACTCACTTAACGCAGGATATGATAACTAAAGTAGACATACACGAGAATTCACACAATTCTCATAACAATAAATCTAATTATTCACACAGAAGGTCACAACGTCATAAAATGATGTGACATGCTCATGCAATGCAAACAGCCACGTCATTCATCAAGGAATCTCAAGCAACTACTATGTACCATGCAATGCATGAGGGCCTAGGGAAAATCACCACCACAGTGCACACAACAACTGTCCGACCATATATGTACAACGTATCAGGAGTTAGAGTCTGTACTAGCGTCGGTACAAAGAGCATTGCTCATATATTTTGGTCAAATCATTTTATCCGTCTTCCAGAAATCTCAACTGACCCCGAAAATCATGAGAGCGACAGGAATAGCTAAGCTGGGTTCCACGATCTCGACAGTAGGGAGCTAACCTACGTCCTCTGAGATCTTCTAGGAGCTAGGCTATCCTCAGGGCTGGCGTCCCTTTTGAGGACCCGCTGGTGTTCTTTCAAAACCCAGTGCACCCTTCCCAGCCGATTTCACACTGTACCAAGTGCCACTGCCATATAGGTCATAAGGTTTTCAACCTTGAACATCATCAATGCTTTATGATGCATGTCACATAACAATGCTTCTCAACATACACATCCTTACAGGAAAAGCCCATTGAATCATTCTACGTCACCACTTCTCGTGGCACGGCCCAATTCAATGTCTTTCCTTCACAAGGAAACCAAACCCCATCTCGGGTTAAAGCGCACCCTCTCACTAAGCTTCTCAAGTCTTATGTAGAAAGTGTATATTTGTTGTAGACTTTTAAGTTAATTTGTACTAATGTTCTTCTTAAAATTAGTGACCACTTTCACTTAAGTCCTATAGCTTACTAAGACTTATGATTGTGTCTTATGGATAGTGTTACCTTCTTAATTCGTCTTGTATGTCTAATTAGGATTAGGTTTATTCTTTAATAAAGACTAATCTTCCTTAATTAGACTATAATAAGTCCTAATTCTCCTTAATTAAGTCTTAATCTTTACTTAAGATCCTAATTAACTCTTAATTATTCCTTAACCTATTCCTTAATCTTGGATTAAGCTTTAATTATAATCGATTAAGGTTAATCGCAATTAATTAGTTCTTAATCATCATTAAGGCTTAATTACTTTATTAATACTTCATTAGTGATTAATGATTAGGATTAAGGTTAATCTTCATTAGAGTTAATTAACTTCAATCTTAATTAATTATCCTTAACTTGATTAACTTAGGTACATTGGATTAGTTTAAGCCCACTAATAAACTTCTAAGTTTTAGTCTTGATGGGTTGGATTAGAGTTGGATCCTAACTCTAATCTAAGCTTAAGTCCATGAAATATTTTTGGCTGACTTTTATGAGTCTTTTGACCTTTTTTTGAAGGCATTGGGCCTAAACTAAAGGCCCAATGGTTAGGTAACTCTTAGGAACTTATTTTTGCACATTACCATTTGGTTTAGTTATTAATTTAATCTGTTACAACTTTTTAGCTTATTGGGCCACTAGGGCCCATAAACACTTTAACAATTTCTCTTGACCAACATCAAGATCAAACCAAGTTTTTCATGAGTTTCTCATGAAGAAACTCAAGAACAAGGATGAAAACTATGAGTGTTCATCAAAACACCAAAAAAATCCAGCAACCTCAAAATTTACCAAAACCAAACATGATCATCCACAAGCACTTTAACAAGCAAGTTTATTAATAAAACCACAATATACAGCCACTTTGCAGACCAAATATCTCCCAACCCAGACTTCGTATCAACGATCCTACCGTTCACAATGAAGACTCAAATGTTATGAACCAGCTACCAAAATATCAGCCCGATCCAACGGTAAACGAATTTGCGGTCGCTATTTTACGGCCGTAGCTCTATGTAAAAACGGGAAAATTTTCTTTCCAACCAATTCACAACTTGCATGCATCCAAAATCACAAATCAAGCACATTTCAAGAATCATAAAAATTTCTAAAACACATATATAAATCACATGCAAGTAGCCGAAACAAGTTTTCAAGAAATAGGTTTCCAAAACTTATTTTTTTTTCAAGGAAAAAGGGGTTTAAAGACAAGGATCAAGGGTAATCCTTGACTCTAGCCACCAATCCTACTAGAGTTCAAGGTTCTCCCCCCGTTACCTAAGGAAATTCCTCAAGAAATAGGTGCAGCCACAACTTCAAAACAGCCCCTCCTTTGAGCTCCTCTGATCACCAAAGCAAGGATTTACAAGGTTGGAGGCTAGGTTTTGAAGATCAAGGTTTAAAGATGGAACCTTGAGCTTGAATGTGATGAAATGAAAATGGAAGATGGATAGAAAGAGGGAGGGGAGCTCACGGCTCTCTTGGAAGAGAAAGGAAGAAATGAGAAAAAAAAAGAAATGAAGTGTTTTTGCATGTAAGGAAAAAGGAAATTTGACAAGTGTTTTAGTTTTTCATGACATTAGGCTTTCTTTATGCCATTTGTCTTAAGAAAGAATGTGAAACCAACAAGTGTCTCACATGCACACTCCACACACATGCATGGCTTCTAGGTGAAGGAAAAGGAAGGATGATGCAGATTTTCAGGCCCGGGTCAAGAGTATTCGGGCTCGGGTCTAGAAGAGTAGGGATAAAATGGAAATTTCACATCAAAATTTCCCAAAAATTCTAGAAAAATTCCTATAATTGCTCTAACCTATTTTAAGCCTAAAAACGTGCTTAGAACTCACTTCTCACTTAAACTTTCTTATTTCCCAATTTTTTTTCCAGTTTTCGCACACAACGGTTAACTTTTAGTAAGAGTAAGCAGATAGAAAATTATGGTTTTACATACAAAAATCCTATAAAGTTATAAGTATCATTTTCAATCAGCTTTTAAGGTTCAAAGTATATTTTCCATATTATTCCACAAATTTTCATATGTTGGTTAGGGTTATACTGCTAACCAGGGGCATTTTGGTCTTTTTGCCCAAAGCGCCAGAAAATTCTAAATAATTTTCTAAAATTCATTATTAATTATATTAAGATTATTTTGACCAAAAATATAGATCCCTTTAAGTTTTTTTTTGCTATTTTTCATAATTAAATCTATATTTTCCTTAACTGTATAATTACTAAGGGTATCTAAGGGTATTTTCTCACACCTCTCTAGAAAAATTTTATTTATCATTATGGTTGGATAATTTCAAAAATATGAATTTGATTGTTTATAACAGCTCCCAAATACCTCATAATTATTATTATCATTTTAAAACTTTCTTTATTTTATTTATATACCGGTAGGGGAAATTGTGGGTGTTACATCTCTTGGGGAACCATGACACTCCGTGTCTAGGTTCATTTCCCTTAGATTCGAATATAATGTTTCATGTTGTTTTGTAGATTGAATTGTAGTGAAGGCTTAAGTAAGCGTTGGACTACCTAAGCGATTGTATGATTTTTCACCGATTTAAAAACGGCGCGAAATAATTTCAGAAATTCTGGAATAGTGTTTCCAACGAACATTATTCTTGGATTTAGAAATTAGGACGTTACATCTAGCACCAAACTTATCTGTTGTTGGAGTTGCTTGCTACAATGGTGTTCACCTCCACCTCTTTCTTTCTCCATTTTCTCTTTTATTCTTCATTTTTCTTTCATTTTGTGTGCTGTCATACTTCACCCTTTCAGCCTCTGTGAACCGAATTCTAACTCATTTTTGGTCTATTGCTTCAAAATCAAGATCTGGGAATCAAGGTGTTATCACTTATTTATGGTAAGCCAATAGATTTAATATTTTTTATTTAACATATAAAAGAATCTATTGTTTATGCGTTAACATTCAAATCACTAACATTGTAACTAGGAAACAAATTGTTTTCCTCGCTAAAAAATACAATAGTTTTTATTGTAATTATTTTTTTCGTACTTACCAAAAGAGAATTTTTCGTCTATTATATCATTAAAATAGATTCAATCCATATCTTTTATAAATTTTAAAAGTATTTATTGTCATTAGATTTTTTGACATATTAATAGAAAGTTTTTAGTTTAATTTATTTATAATTTCAAAAGTACTAGATAATATTAATTATTATTTTACCAATTACACACTTTCCTTAACTTATTCATAAAAATAAATAAAAAATATATATATATATAGAGAAACTAAAACTATGAATTTAATATACATAAGAATATTACAATATATCTTAATATATATTATTAGCTTTTACGATATTTGATAAAAAAAACTGGTCGGTTAATTAATGTTGAAATTGTCTATCATATATAAAAAATAAATGAGATAAATACATTATTTTTAATAAAGAAATTGGAAATAGTAAAAAGGAGAATGGGAACGAAATAAATCCCAGATGACTATTTTAAAGAGATAGAATACAAATCATGTTTTAAATACCTAGATAATCTTCCATTCAAAACTAGGAAAATAGATAAAAGAGTTCCAAACAAGATAAATGCTAGAATGACTAATAGAAATAAATGAAAAAGAAGGCATGTCTTTTAATACAACATAACGTTCAATTTTAAACTATGGAAATAGACAAAAGAGCTAAATAAGAATCAAGATCAATGCTCATTATATAACTAATATAAAGGGATAGAGGGGAAAATATTTTTGAATTCATATAAATAATGTAGAAACCAAAAAGATTGTGAATGCTTTTCTCACTTAGTCCATACATCTTTCTTTTAAAAAATTGAAGAAAAAGTCTTAAAAAATTTTCAAAGTCATAGTCATTAAAAGTTGACAACTAGCCAAAAGGGTGAATAAAATGTGTGTAAGAATTTATAAAGAAAAAGGTAAGAACATTGAAGGGTTGTTGTTTTGTTAAGTAAAAAGAAGGGCTACAAATAAGCGAAAGAAGTGACACGAGTAAAATGTAGTATACGACACCTCAATAATCTTTGAAAAACTTTTCACCATCCTTCCTTGACAGCTTACACCAAGTGTTTCTACTCTCTATTTGTTATTCCTTTTTTCAGCCCCAATTCAGAATCATGGTTAGCTAGACAACCATTTCATTCAGTCTACAAATTGAAACAATTGTCCCCTGCTTCATCGTTCACGAATATATACGGAGAAACGCAAAAAGCGAAAGAAATTAATAGTGAGAATGAGTACGTGAAGTGAAAGCCACGACCTTTCCTTTTCTAGCGCCGACCTATTCTCATATTCCAGATCTAATGGGTAACCTATTCTTGATCTCTCCATCATGATTATATTTGACATAATTGCATGAGATTTACTACAGTTGGGGGCATGTATTCTCTTTTGAAGATTTTGTTGAATTCTTTCGGAGTGGGGTTTCGATTGTGCGTTCATGTGTTTTGTCACCCCTCAATTATGCATCGTTTACTTTCTGTGTTTCCTTTTTTTCACTTAATCTACTTTCAGTGTTTTCAATCAACTTAATTTTTCAGAGGATTCAACATAGTTGTTTATCTCAATTTTATTTTTCTATTTATTGATGTTCTGAGAAGTTTGGGATTTAGGTTTTTCATTTGTAGAAATTAAAATCAAAAGTAAACGATTCTGATATGTATTTTATATATTTGCTTACATTATTTAACATGTTTTTTTATGATGTCCTTAGGTCGAAATGGACAGGTTAATAGTAAACCAAACAATCAAAACCAAATCAGACCTAGTCTATCAATTCAAGGGTCGCAAGGACAATGCCATTCTTCAAGTTCTCTCTTTGCTGGAAGTGGACAAATGTTCCCAGAAAGGTTTTCTGAGCAAAATATTAATCTCCCTCCTCAAGAAATCAATACTAATATTGTTCCAAATAATAGCTGCAATGTCGGTGTCTCTCTTCATGAATCCACCACAGGGATGGGGTCAAATATTGCTTCTTCAAGTAATTCTTTTATCGAAGCCTTCAAGAACTATTCCGATATGTATTTTTTTTTCTATTAATTGATCTTCTAAGAAGTTTGGGATTTAGGTTTTTCATTTGTAGAAATTAAAATCAAAATAAACGATTCCGATATGTATTTTATATATTTGCTTACATTATTTAACATGTTTTTTATGATGTCCTTAGGTCTAAATGGACAGGTTAATAGTAATCCAAACAATCAAAACCAAATCAGACCCAGTCTTTTAATTCAAGGGTCGCAAGGACAGTTCCATTCTTCAAGTTCTCTCTTTGCTGGAAGTGGACAAATATCCCAGAAAGATTTTCTGGGCAAAATATTAATCTCCCTCCTCAAGAAGTCAATACTAATATTGTCTAAATAATAGCTGCAATGTCGGTGTCTCTCTTCATGAATCCACCACTGGAATGGGGTCAAATATTGCTTCTTCAAGTAATTCTTTTACTCGAAGCCTTCAAGAACTTCCAAATAGCATCAATGGATCAGTTTTTCACTACCAGGGTACTCCAAGTAGAGGACATGGAGAGATGAACCCCGCCATTAATCTTGAATCATTATCCTTGAGCTTATCCCCTTGCCCAGATGAATCATTAGCAGATCAGTCTGGAACCAATTCTCCTACAGTGAATACAGATAATAACATTGGATATGTAGTGGAAGAACAAGTTGACATTGGTAGTACCTCAGCAAACACAATGTGTTTACCATTCAAGAGAAGTTCTAATGATTTTGAGGGAGAATTTCAAGAAGGTGAAAGTTCGAATATGGGTGCTCAAGTTGAAATAGCCGAACAACATGTTTTGTTACTTCCAAGTTAATGCCAATGCAATGCTAATTCCAATGACAATGTGAACCCATCACCATTAATGCAGATAATGGACCCTTCTATCGTAACAAGGTATTCTACAATAGAGATCCAACAAAGTTTAATGGCAATTGAAGATGGTGGTTATGTTGAACAACCACCTCTAGTCGATGCTAATGATGACATGAGATACATTATGGAGGCTCAGGTATGTATGCTTAATACTTACATTCTTATAAGTTAAACTTGTGAATTTTCGTTAACATGTTTTTTAAGTAATCTGGGCTGATTTAGGCGTGAATCCTTAATGGGAAATTTAATTTTGATATGCCCTGTGCTTGTTTTAGAATATTTTAGTCACCTCAAAATGTTTGTTTGTGCTTTAACTTGAAGTGGTTCAGAGAATCACAAGAAGGGGGGTTGTGACCCTTGAAAACGTTTTGGCTCAACCTATAGAAACTTGATTCCTTACTGATATTTTGCTCAAGAGGTTTCTTGGATATCAGAACGTAATCTTTAGAAACTAGTACAAAATTAAATCAAATGTTGACTATCATAATTCTATCTTCTAAAGAAACTTTAAGTTCACATGAATATATATTTCAGGTGTTATTACCTTAACCAGTGTTGGAAGGAATCACGTAGTGATTTAAACAAACACATATGTTATTGTTATGATTAGAGGCAAGAATAGTGAAAACATTAATTTATCAGTTTGCTTCTAAAGGGTTAAAACTTAATGAAAATTTATGAAACTTTACAAACCCTTTTATAATCAATATATAATTACTGTTTTAATGAAAAATCTATTTAGAAGCATATTTAAGAGAATCTGGTAAAATAAATGATGAAGATAAAGGACTAAACCAGTTCATACTTAAGTGCATAAACTGTATTTTATGCTTCTAAAGGACTAAACCAGTTCATAACTAGATGAAGCTTTCCAAAATGAAATGATGGAAAGATTGTTTCTTAAGTTTTTGCAAAATATGCAGTTTAACAACTGATCATTCAGGAACTGGCCTTGTTTTAAAAGTGTGGAAAATCAAGTATAAGCAAGAAAATCACTTAAAGTGCAGAATATAAAGGATTAAGGGTAGAGAGATACCCCATTGTGATTTTTATATTGGTTCACCTATATACTCTTTTGGGCTACTTCCAGTACTTACCATCAGTAGGATTTTCCACTTCTACAACAAGCTTGTTATAACATGTATTCTATTACCACCAGCCTCCTCAGGAATTAACACTACCAAGTATGCTTTCCCTGCCTCTTCAAGCATAAACCAAATACAAAACTGCTCAACCAACACTAATCAACCCAGATTAGCTTAGGGAGATTCTACTAAAATGTGTATTTTAACATATAAGTTCAATTTTAAGTCAACTTATATAAATCTTGCATATAATTAATGTTGAATTTAGTGTTTATCATGAGTTGCATGTGTAGCTAACCAAATAACTTCCCTCCCTACCCACAATATCTTTTAACTAGTCATCGTCACATTGAACTACACGAAAAAAGCTTTCCCTATTATTACATGTCCACATGCATTTTAATACAATGTTTTGGTTTTCCCATTGAGAAAGTCCAAAACCATGTTTGGACAAGAGCTTGGTTTCTTATAGTTTTCACCCAAACAACATATCAAGGATTCCTGTTAGAAAAATCGAAATATAGGACTAAAATGTATTTAAAGATAAACAGAATCCCACATATAAAAAACTCCTTCACCCTTTCTCCCTCTCACTTTTTTAATTTCTCTACCCATACTTAAAGCCCATTGTCTATCAATAATTATGAAGCTAACCCCCCTTCACCATTATGTTGGATATTTACTCTGATGTGAATTTTCACTGATTACATATTTACTAAAGATCTCATATTATGTAGCATGTGATAATTTAACAAAAAAAATGTTATTCATATTGTTTACAACCTTTTATGATATCGATAGGTTAGCACATTTTGTAGACAAAAAAATGTTATCCAAACATTACTCCTATAAATATTTGATTGCACCAAGCTATTCTCATGTATAATGACAAGTCTATTTCAATTTCTATCCTAACTAATTTCTTTTTCAAAATCTATTTTCTATATCTGTCATTGAATAAACCGTAACTATCATGAAATGGTTTGCGACACCCTTAAATCATACATAAAAAAATTGCATTACTTTCTTACTTGGAGCGGGTAGTTTGACCATAAACTGCGTCATCATAAAGGCTTTTTTATTCTTAAATATGAAAGACATAAAATATTATTTCCTAGCTAGTCTTATGTTCTTTCCTTTCTAACTACCCTTCATGGAAACAAAAGTGCATGAGTTTCATTAATCCAATGTAAAGTTTCTTGTATAAAATGCATCAAACTTTGATCCACTAAAATTGTATTAGCACATTATTATACATGTTGAACATATTTGTAAGTTGCAAATGATATCACTATATCTCCTTTGAGGTTGATGTAGAAATTTCTATTTATTGTCAATCTTAATTGATTTTATAACAAATTTTAGCCTTCACCTAGTCAAATTATTTCTTATGTTTTATGTGTATTATAGGTTCAAGTTGCTATGGAACGATTACGCTTTGGTCGCGTTCTACGGGCTCAGGTTTATCACATAATTACATATGCATGTTCTTACAATCAAACTTTGAATATGATGGAACATTTTGTATTTTCTAGGCTAGGTTGAGATCAATAGACCATGCACAAACACAATAGTTATTTTGACATAACAACTTAATTTACATTTTACATGAAGGATTAAAACACAAAACATGCACTAATTACTATCTTTAATACACAAATACCAACCATCGACTTGATACATCTTATTTGTGAAAGCATAAAAAGGGAAGAGATCCACATCAATAGTTAAGCATAAACCACAATAATGAATTTGATTCCTTGACAATATCCTCTTATATGTTTTGTTTGACTCATTTCTTATTATTATGTGATTTTATCACCTCACAATTGCATTTATGTCATCAATCAATAATTGAGTAATATAGGATGCAATAATTTCCCTATCCTCTCAAGGTAGATTAATTACGACAAAATTATTTTCACTTTATTTCATCTCTTATAATTATATTCCATTTCATTTAGTCACTCCAATTCTAGTCATTGGTAATTTACAAAACATGTCTTGCAGGATGTGATGGTGCTTGACTATTCAAACAGAGTACGTACGATTGAGGTAAAAATTCAGTAAGATAGAAAGAAATGTTACAAATGGTGTATATTGATACAATAAAAACAACTTTGTTTATAATTTTTTTCGTAAATTGTTTTAAAGGGAACCATTGCATTTGCACATATTTTCGTGGTGACGAAATAAAACGTCCCACAATGTTTCTAGTTTTGAATAAGCTATTCACTCAATATTATTAAAATAATGGGTTAATGTTGCAAATCCAGGACGCCACCACAGTTGAGGGAGGAACTTGAGGAAATTATGGGGAGCGATGCTTGGACTAGCGAGAGGAGACAATTATGAAGTACATTAAGCATGAAAATTTTGGTGCTAGAAGATAAGGAGACTCAAGAAATGTGTTGCATAGGTCAGGTAAGGTCTTGCTACAAAGAACAAAACTTGATTCATCCAACATTAAGGATAACCAACAAGGACATTTTGAGACTATGTTAGTTCAACACACGAAGAACTCTTTATTTGTATGGTTGTGAAAATTAATTTGTTTCATTATATAATATCTAGTATTGTGCCTCTTAGGCTGGTTATTTTTAGAATCTAAATAGCATTTTTCTCTGGTTATAATTGTTGTTATTCTATCACAATACTATCTTTTGTATGGAGATTTCAATATTGTATGCATGTTCTCACACCCAACATTCTTCGTTCTTGTTTGGTTTTGTTTTACTTATAGATTGTATTCATGTTTAGGAAGAATATGTCAATGGAGATGAAGTTGGGAAGCTAGACTGTGGAGCACAGTTTTCATATTGAGTGCATAAAACAATGGCTCAAGCAGAAAAATGAATGCCCCATTGCAGACAATGGCATTACTTTCAAATTATGAAGGAGATGACAATGATGATGACCAACAAATTCCCTTCATGGAATTAGTTTCTATGTAGTAAGCAAGTTCCAATGTATTTATTACCTATGCTCACTTAAAAGTAAATTTTAAAAATGTTTTTATTTAAACCAAAAATTGAGTTTTTTCCTCAACGAAAAACATCATATCATAACTATATAATGAGATATTTGTTGATTACTTTATAATAATTTAAGTGAATATAACATCTTTTGACAGACTTCACTCTAATTCATCAATAACGCTTTTATAATATATATATATATATAGATAGACAGATATATATATAAGGGACATATCTCATAAGAATGTTTTTCTTATATGAGAATGAGAACAATCATTCTTAACCATCAAATTAGAATTAGAGGCTGAGATTAAAACATCCAATTAACCCACTAAAAAAATATCATGTGCCTTTGTTTTACTGTTTACCTTCTTCTCCTTTTGCATTTTTTCCCTTTTGTTGGCCCACCACTTCTTTCAACCCATCCTTTCAATTCCTCTCCTATCTCTCTCTCTATTTTCCTTGCTCGTCCCTGCACCGTCAGAGACTAGTTCACTCACCATTCCTAAGCTTCTCCTTCTTCACTCCCAAAACCATCATGGGGCTCCTCATACCTCGCAGCAATTTGTCTTCGGTTTTGACAGGGACTGGTTGGCGATGATGTTGCGGTGTGACTCCATCAACGATGTTGTCTCTAGCACAACTAATTGAAGGTTTTGCGACGCTCGGACGTCAAAGTCGAAGTCGATGACAGTGGCAGACTTAGGGCTCAAAAGTCTTCTCTGGAGACTACATTGTTCATCGGTGCTGCGGTGTTCTCCATCAATGACGTCATCTCTGGCACGACTGATTGAAGGTTGCAACGACGCTCAGAAGTCGAAGACAGTGGCGAATTTTGGGCTCAACGCCAGTGGACTTCGGCCCTCGAAAGTCTTCTCCAGTGACGGTTCTGTCCCCCGCCCTCCCTTTTCCAGCTCATTTTCCATCTTTGTATTGTTTTGAAAATTCAACAGTTATTCGTTCAATTGACTCGTAAAATTAAAGATGGCCATCGAATAAACTGAATAGTGTGCCATAAGATAAACTTTGTCTTAGGCCTCAGATGAATTCCCATTAATGATACTTGCTACTGCATTGTTTCTATTCCAATTCTGGTAAATGAAATCATTATCAGATAGAGAAATGCAATAGTGCATTTGTTCCTAGAGTTGAGATTTGAAGATGTTAAGTAAATAATATGTGGAGAGAGATTTGTGTAGATAAAACGTAAGTTATGTAAATGAAAAAAACAATTGATAATTATTATCTTAAAATATAAAGTAATTGTATGGTATGAAAACGATAAGCAACATATGAATCCACATTGATTTGATTGCATTCTGGATGTATATAAGAACTTGATTAGTACTCACTCATTGATTTGTACGTCACATGATAGTTTTTAATGGATTCGTGAGATGTTTTAATCTCCACATTTAATTTTAATCTAATGGTTAACAATGACTGTTCTCATTCTCACATAAGAAAAGCATTCCTATAAGATATGGCTCCTATACACACACACATACACATATATGAGTTGAATTAGTTTTTTAGTTTTTGAAAATACACTAAAACATAGTTTTGGTCCCTCATTTATTTTTCAACAGTTTTGGTCCTCCAATTTTCTAAACCACGTGCTTTGTCCTCCTTGTTAACTATACACCATTAAATCACATTTGCAGTTCCATTACGACTTTTCTCGAATAAAATTTGACATAAATTCCTTGTGATTTTTTTCTTCGAAAAAATCATTTATAGTTAATTTCAAAAATAATGCACAAACTTTCATGTAAAAAATGTGACAACAAAATTTCGCTCCTTTGCAGTAGAAAAATCCATTGGAAATTTCCCGCAAATTTTAGAATATGGATGCATTTTCTAATGAATTTTAAAATCCACATGAAAATTCGAAGGAAAATCTATCCATGGAAAAATCTACTTGAAACATTACTACTTATCACTTAAATGAACATAACTCACGGTGAGGAATAAAATCATGTGGTTTTAAAAAAATAGAAAACCAATACAAATGAAATATAAATGACGGACTAAAACCAAATTTTACTATCTTTAAAGGATTAAATACATATTTAACCACGATTGTTAACTAAAAATTAAGTAAATAATAAAGATTTATCTGAAGAACACATAAACTACAATATCACATGACAATATATAACAACCAAAACCATTACGAATATTTTACAAAGTTAGTTTTTTAAAATAATATATTTATAGTTAAGATGATAAAATCAAAATATATGTTATCAATAAGATTTTATTATTATACCATATATGAGGGAATATTTGTATAATTGGGATAGACAAAATTTTGTCTGAATTATTAATTTAAATAGTAATAATAATAAGTCAAATCTCTAAGTACAAAATAGTGAATTAATTCAATAAAAATAAAATAACTTAATTAAGATAAAATGCATTTTTATCATGATTATGTACCTTTATTTCTAAACAATGATAGTCTTTTTTTGTTGATGGAATCTTCACATCTAAAATGTAATAAATAAAATAGTAAAATTTGTAAATTTTACAGATTAATAAGATAATAAATTAAAAATATTTTATAATTTTTGTTATAAATAACTATACTATATTGATATTATTTATTAAACCTCTTTTTCTAGATTTTCATTAATAATTTTTTTAATTTTCTCAATATTTAGAAAACATTTAGAAAATTTTGATTAATTTCAAATAAAAAAAGATAGAAGTGAGGAAGAGTCTCCATACCTGCGTTTAGAAAAATACTCGAACCCGGACCCATATCCGTGTGGGTAGTGATTCTAATACCATGTACTCTTATGTATTGGGTACTTAAGTGCCTGTATCCGTACCCATTATCCACACTTTTGTTAACTATAAAATAATAAATTTATTAGAAATTGAAAAATAATTAAAAAATCACTCTAGCACAAATGAAAAACAATTTATAAATCATCAAGTTTAACTACAAAAATAACTCTGGTAATGTAGCAGTGGATGGAAGATGAGAACAATGGGAGGGAAAATTAAAAGTAGTTCAAGTTTTGCTATTTTAGTGTTTAGCATTATAAAATTATAATATTTTAAAAAATTATAACATTTAAATTAATTAAGTTAGTAGTACATATTAATGTTTATTGGTGACTATAATATATATTAACACTATTAATTTTTGGAACAATATATTAGTTAATAATGTATATATATATATATATTGTATTAATCATATGTACATAAACTACACAATCAATTATATATATTATATAAAGTGTGGGTATTGGTAGGGTAAGGTACCGTAGTACCCATACCCGCACCCATACCCATTAAAAAAAAATGCGGGTAGTTACCCAGACATGGACCCAGACCCATTAGGTGGGTAATTACCCTACCAATTGCGGGTAATTTTATCGGGGTACCAACTGGGTCTGGGTCCAATTTCCATCTCTACATGACAGGGACTGTAACATCCCAAAAATCAAGACCTAGAGAATACAATGGAAGTCCTAGGCTATGAATCCCCCACCGCAAGAAGGAAGTTAGAAGTAGAATGAGGAATTAGGGGTTTGAGGGGAAAATAAGACATGGGTTAGGGGATTGGTTAAGAGTTGAGAGTTTTAAGAGAATTAAGAAGGGAAAAACAAAGTATCATGTCCAACATGACTGTAGAGTTAATTTAGGAGGAGTTCCATGTTGGGAGCACTATTTCCAAATTTCTGAAATTATTTCGCGCATTTTAGATATCGACATATATAAAATTAAAACCGCTTAAGTAACCCAACACTTACATAAGCTCAAGCACAAACATATGAAAAGTCACAACAATAATTCCATTAGTATGCCAACTATGGCTCAACATATCCAAGTCAAATAGGCAATAGGATATAGCCATACATGTGTTCTGAATATCAAGTTACAACCCATAGGCCACACATGTACCACTTCATCCTATCAAAATACATCAAGTCACGCTATACAAAAGAGTATCTAAATACATCATGAATAAATAATCAAGAGGGTGGCCATCAATAGGCCCACAGGACTTCTACTGGCCTCCACTGCCTGACTGAGGACCCTGCACATCTGAAAGTAAGTTCCCACAGAGTGGGAAGAGACTACGTCCCAGTGAGGTGACAAAGCGTGCAAGTGTAGGAATTAACAGATAATGACATGCACTAATAGATAATCATATATGTCCTCAAGGGTATGCATACAAAACACAATAACAATGTTAGTCCTGAAGTGTTTCACCCAACACCCAAGGGTTCTTTTCCACTTAACATGAGGCTAGACTGAGCTCAGACTAACAGGAATCGTCATTCCTGAAGGCCATAGGACCTTACCCAATTACCTGATAGATTCAAACATGAATATTTGAGTTTTAACATGAGTCCATGAACCAAGACATAGTCTTAAAACATGAGTTTATGGACTAAATCTTGAATTATTAACATGAGGTCGAAAGACCCAACTGATTACATGAGGCCCTGAGACCCAATACACTTTCATAAGGTCCTAAGACCCAAAGCCTTTCCTTTATCATTATTAGGGATTGAACATGAATCATCTTCAATAATCATATGCATAATAACAAGGACAAACCTAAGAGCAATCCATTTATAGCATAAACCAAACCCTAACTTTACCTAAATCACATATGAGGCAGGTCCATCATACCATGAGCAATTATTCATTCAATCCACCACCCAAACATCAATAAACAACTAAAAGAAAGGGAAGAGAAGGAGAGGGGGTCATTCAATGGAAAACCCTAACATGAGAGTGAGTGTGTGGTCACACTCACCTTGGAATTGAGAAAAAAATGGAGAAGAGGGGTTGTGGAAGATGAAGAATCCAAGGAGGGTTGATTGCTCTTGTGGGATGGAGAACCTTCTTGTAGCCTTGGATCAAACCTTCTCTCTCTAGGAATTGCTCTCTCTCACTCTAGGATGAAGAAGAAAGGAAGAGGAATGGAGAGGAAACCCTGATTTTGGGTTTTACAAAGTATCAGACGCGCACCTGCGCTCCGGGGCCGCGCTCAGCGTTCCTGGAGTGCAGGTTCCCTTAGAACTCTCTGTTTCCTGCGCTCAGGCCGCGCTTAGCACGCCTGGAGTGCAGGTTCCCTTAGAACTTTCTATTTCCTGCGCTCAGGCCGCGCTCAGCGCGCCTGGAGTGCAGGAATCGGAGAACTTTCCCCCACCTCTCTGATCTTCTCAACTTCCTTATTTTCTCTTCTCACCCATTCTAATCCATCTCCTCCCTCCGAAGCCCTACTTTCTGATATGGCTCCCACTTCCTAAGGCTTAAACCTCTCGACCAAACATTCTGCCGGAAATCTGGCGGAGTCTCCCCTATAAATCGAACGTTTCCAAAAATTCCAAAATAGCCTGGAACCAAGAAAACAACCAATACAGTTCATATATGATAGCCGGATAGGTGTAGGATCTAGAATTAAGCAAAACTAACCGATTAGAATCAATTAAAGGCACTAAAATTGTGAATTATAGGTGCAGGGCAGCAACTATAATTGCGCAAGAAAATGCAAGAAAATGAGAGAAAATGAAAGAAAAAGTGGAGAGGAAAAAATGGGAAGGACGCCACTGAGGCAAGAATCCACTTGAAACAAATAAGTCCAATGCCAGACGCCACTAATTCAGGAGAATTAGATAAGTCTCAGTATGGTTTGAGCAACAACCACCAAGCCTCACTCAACTCACAAAGGGAGGAGAAAATTTGGCATAATGCCTTTACTTCAAAATTCAATGTGTCAAATAGAAGAGGAGAAGACTCCTTTATATAGGAGTTGAAGGGGGGAGGGGGCGGCCACCTACATGGAATAAAGGGGAAAAATAAAAAGATGGGTTCAAACCCATCCTAAGTGGGATTTGAACCCAAGCCCCTAAAGGTTTATGGCTAGCTAAGCCTTAAGCCAAAAATCCCTTAAAACTAGCGCCCCACTCATAGGAAAATAAAGGATGAGTAATTTTCCTATCCTAGGTGGGATTAGAAACCCATGACCTCCTAAGCCTTGTAGCAAGGCAACCTACTAGCCAATAAACCCATACATGTGAGCGCCCAAGTAGGAGGAAAAATACAACAATTAAGAGTATCCTAGTCTAGGGTGATGCATAGGACCATGTGTCCTATTCCAGGGTCAAGGTTGTCCTTCTGTAGGGTAGTGGTGTCCTTCTGTAGGGTAGTATCCCTAAAAATGTAGGTCACCAACTTCCCATCTCTTCCTTAATATTCTTAGCTCGTCCTCTAGTCATTGGTCCAGTGATATCCTTGACTGCTTCAGTAGGAGGCTGTTGTTGTGCTATGTCATCATCCCCTCCCCCTTGCGAAGGATTTGACCTCAAATCTGGATAGTCATCTCCTACATCAAAGAGAGAGAGATCAGAAACATTGAAAGTAGCACTTACACCATACTCACCAGGAAGATCAATTTTGTAGGCGTTATCATTCAAGCGCTCCAAGACTTGAAAAGGTCCATCACCCCTAGGAGAGAGTTTGAATTTCCTTTCATTTGGGAATCTTTCCTTCCGGAAATGAACCCAAACCCAATCCCCAGGTTCAAATATCATCCGCCTACGCCCTTTGTTGGCGGCCTTTGTTTGGGAAGCCAATCTGCGCTCAATATTAGCCTTTATTTGAGCATGGAGTTTCTTAATAAACTCAGCCTTAGCTTTACCATCTTTATGCTCCACAAAAGAAGAGTTAGGGATAGGCAAAATATCAAGAGGAGTTAAAGGGTTAAAACCATAACCAATCTCAAATGGAGTATGCAAAGTAGTAGAATGCTTGCTCCTATTATATGAAAACTCTATATGAGGCAAATATAAGTCCCATGATTTTAAACTCTTTTGAACCATAGCCCTTAATAATGTGCCTATTGTCCTATTGACAACCTCTGTTTGTCCATCAGTTTGTGGGTGGCATGTGGTAGAGAACAGTAATTTGGTACCTAGCTTGTGCCATAGTGTGCGCCAGAAATGACTAAGGAACTTAGTATCTCTATCAGACACTATGCTTCTAGGTTTGCCATGTAAGCGTACTATTTCTCTAAAGAAAAGATCAGCAATTTCTTGTGCATCATTTACCTTTTAGCATGGAATGAAATGTGACATCTTTGAAAAGCGATCCACTACCACAAAGATTGAATCCTTTCCTATTTGGGTCCTAGGTAACCCTACAATAAAATCCATGGTTAGGTCTAACCAAGGTCCTTCAGGAATAGGGAGAGGAGTGTAGAGGCCATAGGGATTTACCTTTGATTTGGCACTTTTACATTTTATACATCTATCACAATGTGCTTTAACGTGTGTGCTCATATGTGGCCAATAAAAGTGTTCTTGTAAAATCCCTAAGGTTTTGGTACACCAAAGTGTCCCATAAGCCCTCCCTCATGGGCTTCCTTAACCAAAAGCTCTCTAATGGAGCAATGGGGAATACACAACTTATCCCCTTTGAAGAGAAACCCTTCATGCCTATAGAATCTATCTTTTGCCATTGTTTCACAAGATTTGTACTTTTTGGCAAAGAAGGAATCATGCTCATATAATCCCTTTAAATTTTCGAAACCAAGTAGTTTTGCATCTAAGGTAGCTAACAAACTATACCTCCTTGAAAGAGCATCGGCCACTATGTTGGCTTTGCCTTTCTTCTACTTGATGACATAGGGAAATTGTTCAAGAAATCCAACCCATTTTGCATGTCTTTTGTTAAGTTTCCCTTGCCTTTTAATGTACCTTAAGGATTCATGATCAGTATGTATCACAAATTCTTTAGGTAGGAGGTAATGTTGCCATGTTTGAAGTGCCCTCACCAAAGCATAAATTCTTTGTCATAGGTGGGGTAATTCAACATTGCACCTTTGAGTTTTTCACTAAAATAGGCTATAGGATGCCCATCTTGCATTAAGACAGCTCCTATTCCTACATTAGATGCATCACACTCGATTTCAAAAGATTTAGAAAAATCTAGTAGTCCTAAAATGGGAGCTTGCATAAGTTTTTCTTTGAGTTCTTTAAAAGCATCCTCTTGTGCTTTCTCCCACTTAAAACCCACATTTTTTCTTAACCACTTCATTGAGGGGAGCAACTATTGTGCTAAAGTTCTTGACAAACCTCCTATAAAAGCTTGCCAAACCATGGAAGCTCCTCACATCTCCCACGGATTTTGGGGTGGGCCATTCTTTGATGGCTTTGATTTTCTCTTCATCTACTTGCACCCCTTGGGAGCTAATAACATAGCCTAGGAAAGTGACACTTTCTTTATAGAAAATACATTTTCCAAGATTTTCAAATAAGTGTTCCTTTCTTAGTGCCTCAAGTACATCTCTAAGATGATTGATGTGATCTTCACAGCTTTTGCTATAGACAAGTATATCATCAAAATAAATAACCACAAACTTGCCTAAGAAAGCTCGAAGCACATGATTCATTAATCTCATGAATGTACTTGGTGCATTAGTTAAGCCAAAAGGCATAACTAGCCATTCATACAACCCATATTTTGTCTTGAATGTCGTTTTCCATTCATCCCCTTCCTTGATTCGAATTTGATGGTAGCCACTTTTTAAATCAATTTTTGAAAAGATGCAGGCTCCATGTAATTCATCAAGAAATCATCCAATCTTGGAATGGGATGTCGGTATTTGACTGTTATGTTGTTAACAGCACGACGGTCAGTACACATTCTCCATGTACCATCTTTTTTTGGTACAATGATACAGGAACAACACAAGGACTGAGAGATTCCTTAACCCAACCCTTACAATTAATTCTCCTACTTGTCTTTGTATTTCCTGGGTTTCAACTGGATTTGTTCTATATGCTGGCCTATTGGGTAGAACAACACCGGGTATGAGATCTATTTGGTGCTCAATTCCTCTAAGAGGTGGTAATCCACTTGGGATATCTTTTGGGAAAATGTCCCCAAATTCTGCTAAGAGATCTCTTATGTTTGGAGGAAGATCAAGAGTGATCAAGGGATCTTCTTCTTCTTCTCCATTGGTTTACTTATTAAGTAGTAGGAACCAAGGTTCTTCTTTGGTGGCTTCTTTTTTTATATTATTTTTCTTTATTATGTGAATCCTATTAATCTCTTTTTCTAATTCTTTTTCTATTTTTCTAGACTCTTCCTCTTTTCCTTGTCTATTAACTCCTTAAGTTGGATTTGGTCTTCTCTAATTTCACTAGAGGTCATAGGCATTAAGGTGAATTTAACCCCTTGGTGGCGGAACCTATAGGTGTTGGAATACCCATCATGTTTCACTCTTCTCTCATATTGCCATGGTCTTCCTAAAAGGATATGAGAGGCTTCTAAGGGTACGACATCAAAGGTCATTTCATCTTGGTAATGCCCTATGTTAAACCTTATCCTCACTTGCCTATCCACCATAATTTCTTCCTCATTACTCACCCAGTGAAGTGTGTATGGTTCTGGATGTGGGGTAGTAGGTAAGTTTAGCTTGTTAACTACCTAAGGCTAGCTAAGTTGCTACTACTTCCTCCATCTATGATCACTAAACATACCTTATCTTCAATTTGGCACCTAGTGTGGAATAGGTTCTCTCTTTGGCTCTCTTCTTCACCAAGGGTGTTTCTAAGGCTTTCCTAAACAACATGGTTGCCCTTTCCCCTTTCCTCCTTCCTTCCATTCTCCTAAATTAATTTTAGATTTTAAGTTTTATGGACCTTTCCTCTCAACTAAGTGTTTACACTCAATGGAATGCAACACTCGTGTATGCCACTCTTTTTTAGGCTTTTTCTATAATGAGACTCTCTTGCCTCTTCTACTACTCGGTTGGAGGTTGATTAGAAATTGCAAAGACCAACGTGAGTGTAAGTCTTAACCCTTACCCAAAATAGAAGCGCACTAACAAAAAAAATACGTACTGGAAGAAGATTGGAAAATCCTAAGACAAAACAAAGAATTGATATGACAAACAAGAAAAGCTGGCACTCAAACAAGCTTATACACAAGAGCAGACAGCAAACAAGACAAGACGGAAGAAATTGCAAAGAGAATTGTTTTTGGTGATTTATGAAAAGAGTTGCCAAAATTGTCGTTTTAGAAAAATAGCAAATACAACTCAATTTACAGTATACAAAGAAATGAAACAGAAAATTACAGTAAACTGTCAACTGTATTGTTGGGATAACTTTTTGTTTTGTTTTTCTATTTTTCTGATTTTTTTTGAATTTTTTACTCTTTTTGGGTGTCTTTTGACTTTTCTTCCTTGTTGTTGACTTTTGCACCCTTTTTGCATTTTACACCTCTTTTCTATTTTTGGCACGTACGTACTTTTGTATTTTTCTTACCTTTCTTTATTTTTTTGTCTTTTTTCCCAACAGAAAATTATAGAAATTTGTACACAATGAAAAGAAAATTAACTGTACCTACTGTAATATTTTTGGAATTTTCTGATAGTAAACTGGTCCAAGTGACCCAGAAAAACAAAAATAATGAATAAACTGATTTCTAAAAACTGTAAAAATGTGATAGCAACTTGATTTCAAAAATGGCCAAAAAAAATTGCTTAGCACTTCCTTGTTGATTATACAAAACTGGTATGGTCACAAAAACGCGCTTGGTTCAATTTTAAGATTGGAATTAAAATTTGAAGGAAAATCAACAATTAGAATTTGTTGATCTTCTTCCAATACTATGAACCAAAAAAGATCCTATAGATGAGCGTTTTGCACAATCAAACAGGGAAAGTCCAAGGTAGAGATAGCAGTCAATATAAATTTGCAATCAGAATGCCAATCAAACAGACATAACAAGAGTAGGAAATTGAACAACACAAGAGCCCAAAAATGCGCATAAAATGGCAAAAATAAGAAGGAAAAATTGCGCAAAATAAATGGCAAGAAATTAAAGGGGGAAACTGAAATTAAAAGGATGGGGAGGACAGAAATGTAAATGGCAGAAAGTAGAAGGGGATGACAGAAAGTAAAAGGATGGGGAGAGCAGAAATGTAAAGGGGAAGCGGAAATTAAAAAGATGGGGAGGACTGAAAGTAAATGACTGAAAGTAAAGGGGGAAGCGGAAATTAAAAGGATGGGGATAGCAGAAATGTAAATGGCAGAATGTAAAGGGGAGAGCAGAAATTAAAAGGATGGGGAGAAGCGGAAATTAAATGGCGGAAAAATTAAAGGCGGAAAGTAAAGAGATGAATATGGGGGATGAACAATTAATGGTGAAGGGGAGAAAATGTAGGTGAACGATCTTGGAAAAATGAAGACAACAATGCCTCCTCTTACCACACTTCACCAACAAAACAAGCAGTTTATAGCAATTAATTGTGAAAATCACTCAAGAACAAGTATGAGCAATTAAAGAGGCATTTAAACAAAACCTAAGGGTGGGAATTAGCGGCCCAAAAAAGCCCCAACTAGCAAGAAATCAAGCAATTCAATCAAGACAGACAAGTGCTGATAGCAGCAGAAAGGCACCTCGGGCCCGGGAAACAATCCAAGTCCAAATTACAATTGAAAAGAGG
Organism: Sesbania bispinosa; assembly: GCA_026901365.1. Lineage (NCBI taxonomy): Eukaryota > Viridiplantae > Streptophyta > Magnoliopsida > Fabales > Fabaceae > Sesbania > Sesbania bispinosa. The sequence continues at coordinate 2,671,022 of QLOH01000035.1, forward strand.
GATGGAATTACTCTAAAATGATGAAAATTCTGCACTAAATAGGTGCAGTATGCAGCGCCCAAAACAACCCCAATTTGCTCCAAATTTTCTCAAATTCAACAAGCTCTGATGACCAATTGATAGTCGGATAGGTGTAGGATCTAGAATTGAGCAAAACCAACCGATTAGAATCAATTAAAGGCACTAAAATTGCGATTATAGGTGCAGGGCCGCAGCTATAATTGCGCAAGAAAATGCAAGAAAATGAGAGAAAATGAAAGAAAAAGTGGAGAGGAAGAAATGGGAAGGACGCCATTGAAGCAAGAATCCACTTGCAGCAGATAAGTCCAATGCCAGACGCCACTAATTCAGGAGAATTAGATAAGTCTCAGTATGGTTTGAGCAACAACCACCAAGCCTCACTCAACTCACAAAGGGAGGAGAAAATTTGGCATAATGCCTTTACTTCAAAATTCAATGTGTCAATAGTAGAGGAGAAGACTCCTTTATATATGAGTTGAAGGGGGGAGGGGGGCGGCCACTACATGGAATAAAGGGGAAAAATAAAAAGATGGGTGCAAACCCATCCTAAGTGGGATTTGAACCCAAGCCCCTAAAGGTTTATGGCTAAGCTAAGCCTTAAGCCAAAAATCCCTTAAAACTAGCGCCCCACTCATAGGAAAATAAAGGATGAGTAATTTTCCTATCCTAGGTGGGATTAGAACCCATGACCTCCTAAGCCTTGTAGCAAGGAAACCTACTAGCCAATAAACCCATACATGTGAGCGCCCAAGTAGGAGGAAAAATACAACAATTAAAAGTATCCTAGTCTAGGGTGGTGCATAGGACAATGTGTCCTATTCCAGGGTCAAGGCTGTCCTTCTGTAGGGTAGTGGTGTCCTTCTGTAGGGTAGTATCACTAAAAATGTAGGTCACCAACTTTCCCATCTCTTCCTTAATCTTCTTAGCTCGTCCTCTAGTCATTGGTCTAGTGATATCCTTGACTGCTTCAGTAGGAGGCTGCTGTTACATCACCTAAGCATCCATGACTAAGGAAAAGAAATCAAAAGAGGGATGTTACATTCCACCGAGTGGTGGACAGGCTAGCTTGGTGAAGACGGAAGGAACTAATATTAAACGAATTGGCGGGACGGAAGAGGAGTGGTGTAACTACCCAAAAATCAGGACCTAGAGGCTACAACGGATGTCTTAGACTGTGAATCCCAACGCAAGAAGGAAGTTAGAAGTAAAATAAGGACTTAGCTGTTTGAGGGGAAAATAATACAAGGGTTAGGGGATTGGTTAAGAGTTGTGAGTTTTAAGAGAATTAAGAAGGGAAAAACCAAGTATCAAGTTCAACAGGGCTGTATAGTTAACTTAGGAGGAGTCCCACCCAATAGTGGATAGGCTAGCATGATGAAGAAGTGAGGAAAGAAGTAGAGACATTGGAACCAGGGAATTAGATTGAGACGGAAGGAACTAAGCTTAAACGAATTGGTGGAAAGGAAGAAGAGAGGCATAGACTCAAGGAACCTGGGTAGAAAGGTGATTTATGGAAAGGAACAAGGGAATAGAGGAGCATAATCTCATGGACACTAAGAACCCTTAACCTTAGCCTTATTGAAGTGAAGATGATTTACATCATGGTTCACGCGAAGTGTGCCCTGTTGGGCTTCACCAAGGTTGTTGCTTAATTTGGGTTTTAAGCCTAATGACCTTGGTGCACTAATTCAATACTATATAGAGTTATAGGTGTCCAATTGAGGTGATTGCACTTGCATTATAAAGCTAAGATCCGGGGCTTCAGTTTGATATGCTATAGCGAAAGTATTCTGATCTCATTTGCATCTCCAAGTAGGCTTATTCTCGCTCAAGCGAGCCCTAGTTCAGAGAGTTTGCTCACTTGAGCGAGCGAGCGCATTTTCAATTTTAAAAACAGCAAGTTAGGGCTTTTAGCCCTCATTTCCTCCCATTTTATCTCTTTCTAAAGAGAGAAACTATAGAGAGAAGGGGGAGATTGAAGGGAGGAGCTTAGTTTGAAGCCACCTACAACCATTCAAGGAGCTTGGATCTTCATCCCCATCCCTCCATTCTTCCTATTTTCATCCCCATTACTCCACTTTTGTGTGTTTCCTCTTGTATCATCTCTCCCCTCTATTCCCTTTCTCTATTACTAGTTTTGTTTGGAATGGACTGTATATTTATGGAATGGTTGAATGCTTTTATTGATTTGCGTTTTGGCCCTAGAGGCCCAAACTCTAGGTTAGGAGATTTGTGGATTTTTGCGGAAATGCTTGTATATTGGTAATGGGAACTTGAAAATGTAGGTAGTTTGAGTTATTTCTATTCTATAATTGAAGGAACGTATGGGGATTTTATGTAGTTAGGGTTGAGGGAATGAACAAATGTTGTAAACCCTTTCTATTTCTTATCCCTATATGTTAAAGGATAAGGTATATGTTTGACTGTGGATACCTCTAATTTATAAAATGAATATGTGTACAAATGTATGACTGTATAATGGAAACCAAATGGGACTTCGGTCTAAAGAGGAAAAAGGGGGGTCTTGTACCCAAGAGGTTAAGAATATTAAATGTCACTGTGAATGCTAATTAAGACAGAAGGTTAAATGGCCCCAAGGGAGACGTTCCTTGAATGGTATTGAGCTCAATCCAGGTCACAGGATTAAGTGTTAAGACCCCACCAGTGTTGGGTAATACACCAAGAGGTTGTATCGAAAATTTGATGATTGAATTGTTATGAGTTGAATTTATGAACTTCCGTTGTGCATATATGTATTGCCTGTACACCTACACTTTGCACGATCACATTTACTGGGACTTTACTCTCACCACACATTTTGTGGATTATTTAGATGTGCAGGATTCTCAACCAGGGACTTGATTGAAGAATGGCAAGATGGTTGATGGGTCATGTGACCCCTTTTGATTGTATTTGGATTCTCTTTTTGTATAGGCATTCTATGTATTCTTTTGACGGGATATCCTAGTACATGTGATGCCCTCGGGGATGTTGTATTAGTTCCAGGACACATGTTCAAGAGTATCCTCTCATGCCCATAGAAATTAATTAAGTTGTATTAAGCCATCATTGGAACATTAATTGATTGTATTTATGAATTTATGGTGAGCTTAAATATTGTTGGAATACCTAAGCTATGTTGTTTAATTTATTTATATTCATAATGTGTGAAATAATTTCAAGAATTTGAAAATGGTGCTCCCAACAGGAATTATTTTTGTATTCAGGAATTAGGACGTTACAAGAGGCGTAAACTCAAGGAACCAGGGTAGAAAGGTGATTTTATGGAAAGGAACAAGGGAATGGAGGAGCATAGTCTCATGGACACTTAGAACTGTTAACCTTAGCCTTATTGAAGTGAATTGATGATTTACATCATGGCTCACGTGAAGTGTGCCCCGTTGGGCTTCAACCAAGGTTGTTGCTTAATTTTAGGTTTTAAGCCTAATGACCTTGGTGCACTAATTCAATGATATCTAGAGTTACAGGTGTCCAATTGAAGTGATTCCACTTGCCATAGAAAGCTAAGTGTTGAGTCTCAAAATATTATTAAGAGATTAATAATGCTTAAGTCTCATAAATCCTAAGTTTTAATGAGTAACAAATTTGGTTAAAGAATGCTGATAAAAGTACATATTCTCTTAAGGGTATTTCATGTGTTTTCAGCAAGTCTCTGAAAGAGCGACCCTCTGATGTGGTGCAACCTTCTGAAGGATGGGAACCTGCTGAAAGTTATCAACCCTCTGAAAGAGATGTGTTATCTGAATCAAGAAGATCTGCTGAAGATGTTTCACGTTGCTTTTGACCAAAGACAAAAGGATTTTTACTCAATACTTTAAAGCATCATAAACATATCCTGCAAGTTTGATTCACTTAAGGAATGTTACAGATACCCTTTGAGGCATTTCAAATCATTTTACCAGAAAGGGAAACTGCTGTACCTGGTACTTGCAAGTGTCAGAACTGTGTCAAGTCTGCACCTACAACACACAAAGTCAGAAGCTTTTCAGAAGATTGCATCACAACGGTCTTAACAACATTTAATGCTATTCTACAATGTTGTTTTATCAATCTTCAACTGACTCAAGCTGAAATCCTATATAAAGCTTCATGAAGAACGACGAGAAGGAAGAGAAGAGAAGAGAAGAACATTTTATCAAGCCAATACGTTACAGAAAATCTCACTATTATTTTGTACATAAAAAATTCATTTGTATTCTAAGTTATACTAAGTTATCCTTTGTACAAGATTATTTATGTTTAATTTTCTCATAAACTTAAACCAACATTCACTGTAAACACTGTTAAGTGTCTGAGAGCCTGGAGAGGCTTGGAGGAAGAAAGAATACTTGTTGTTTAGCCTGAAGAGGCTATGTCCAAAGAATACTTGGTTGTTTAGCCTAAAGAGGCTGTGTCCAAAGAATACTTGGTGATTAGCCTGAAGAGGCTGGGTGTTCAAAGAATACTTGTAACTGTGATCAGTTAGTGGAAAATCCATTGCTTGTTGGCATTGGGACTGGACGTAGTTCACTGTGTTTGTGGGTGAACCAGGATAAATCTTGTGGCTAAGTCTTATCTTCCCTTGTCTCATTATATATGTTATTTAAGCTAACATGAGGGTTCTGAATAATCTGTTTTATAAGCTTGAACTGAAAAACAATCTCAAATGCTTTTTAAAACAAGTTTACAAAACTATCTTTTGAACCTACTGAAGCAACTTCAATAAGTACCTTAAACGCCCAATTTCAGCAAGTTACTCAAAACTATTGTGAAAGATACTGTTTGTGAAAAGGTTTTCATAAAATTTGTTTAAACATATAAAACACTATTCAACCCCCCTCTAGTGTTTCCTGTGGTTTCTACAGTTGGTATCAGAGCTCAACCTCGGGTTGAGCATCTAACAAGTGCTTAGGAAAAAGATCCAAGATGGAAACCTCGACAAGCTATGGTCAGTACATCTCAGAAGGAGCATCTGTCACCAGACCTCCTGCTTTAACAGAAAAGAATATTTCTATTGGACAGAACATATGAAGTTGTTCATGGAAAGCTATAATCTAGATCTCTGGGATATAGTTGTTGATGGTGACTATGTTCCCATGAGAAATGGAGTACCTATTTCCAAAGCTGAGTGGTCCTATGAGTAAAATATTAAAGTTCAACTTAATGATCAAGCCAAGCTCTACTTGATTTGTTCTCTGAACAAAACTGAGTATGAAAAGGTTAAAGGATGCAACTCTGCTAAGGAAATATGGGATTGGCTAGCTTCATCTTCTCATAAAGATGATGAAGATAACAAGTCTGAAGAAGATTTCACTTTAGAAGATGAAGAGGACTCATCTGAAGAGACAACCTTCTGCTTAATGGCACATCAACTCATCTCTGAAGAAACAGATTCTAAGGTAACATCTTTAACTCTTCAAGATGAATATGATGATCTAGTTGATAGTTCCAAGGAACTTTTCAGAAAGTATAAGAAGCTTTCAAATGCATATACCGTTATATGCAATAAAAAGAAGAATCTTGAAAAAGAAAATCTTATACTTAAAGAAGAGTTTCAGGACAAGAGAATGGTAATTCCAAAAATGTACTTGAAGAAAAACAGAAACGTCAAGGACAGATTAAGGAACTTACTAAAGACCTAGAAAACTTTGCTGAAGGAACTAATAAACTAAACAGATTATTGGAAACTTAGAAAAGGTTAAATGATAAAAGAGGCTCAGGTTTCTCTAGAAAACTATCATCTAAATCATCAGGTTCTAAGTTGCCTGAAAAGGATAAGAAAAAGGTTGATGGGTGTCCTCACTGTGATAAACATAGACTTTTAAAGTCTGAGAATAAACAGAAAGAGAAACCCTTACCAGAAACCGACCTAGGTGGACCCAAGAAAATATGGGTACCAAAAACCTCAATTGTTTCGCTTGCAGATGTGCTGAATAAATCAAAGAAAACTCCCAGAATCACTACTGAAGAATGGATGAGAGGAACACTTGTTGAAAAAAAGTCTATGTTCCAAGAGCATTCAACATAAGCGGCCGAAAATATTCATTTCATATCAGAAAGCAATATTGAGTCTCAGCAAATACAGATCATCCCTCAAATTCCTAAGTATTCAAGCTGGTAATATTGTTTATTATTGCAGTTAGAATTTCTTCTTTGAATGGTTTGTTTAAAAATCTATGAAAAATGTTGAATGAATGACTTTCTGAAATTGCATGAACTCTCTGAAATATATGTGTCTGTTGAAATGCATACTTGCTGAAATACTTGAACTTGCTGAACACATATACTTTCTGAAACTGTCACTTTATGACGTGGCAAACCTGAGACAGTTGGCTTTTCATCTATCCTCTGAAGTCTGCACGACGCACGACTCCCCATGTGTGCGCAGCCTGCAACTGCCATCATTAATGCTATGTCTGGAGGCTATTTATAGAGCGCGTGGGAAGCTTCTCCGATTACACTCCATTTGCATTCTTACTCTCTGCTATAAAAAACTCTTAGTTCTCTCAAGCTTCAACTTCTCTTAAAACCCTACCTTCTACACATTTCTCTCTGAACTGCAATGGCTCCCAAGAAGAACGATGGGATTTCGTCTAAGGCTGGTGGGAAGATCGTCCTATCCAGGTGTGTCAACTTCAAGAACCTGGCTGAAAATGCTTTTGACCTTACTGAGTACTTCAAGTGTGCTGGTTGGTTGTCTTTCTTTGAGGTGATCAACTGTGGCTGGCATGAAGAAAGCGTGTATGAGTTCTGGACGAATATTAGAGTGGTAGAACATGACAAAAGGGTCTACCTTGGTGCTACTGTGATGGGCAAAAACTTCACCATCAAGACTTCTACCCTTGAAGAAGTTACTGGTGTGAAGGCTGAAGGTGCCTCGTTCTGCCCAGAATGGGAGATTCATCATGGAGGTGTGAGGAAATATAACCAAATACTATTTGGCTCAGAGAATTCCAAAAAACTTGAAAGGAACTGGGTTGCTGCCAATTCCCAGATTGCTATTTGTTGTTCTTGGATGCTGCATTATTCCCAAGGGTGGAGGAAAGGATCACATTTCTAAAATGGAGAGGTTCTGCTTGATTAATCTGATGCAAAAGAAGAAGATTAACCTTCCTTGGATCATTCTCTACAATATGATCAAAAGGGCTAGAGACTCTGCTGCTAATCTTCCCCACAACACCCTCATTATGAAGATTCTGATGCACTACAAGCTTCCAGTAGAGGGGATGTTTGATCACAGGCCCCAAGCTACTTTACTACAACTACTGTGAAGCAAATGGGAATCTCTCTGAAGAAACCTGCTGGTGATGCTACTGAAACAAGCCAAAAGGCTCATATTGCTAAGTTCCAGAAGTCTATGCTGCAAATTCTGGAAGAGGAATTTCATGGAGATATCAGAAAGGAGGAGTTCAAACCTGTTGAGGTGACTTCTGAAAAGAAGATAATAAAGAAGAAAAGGACCAAGTCTGGTCAGGTTACCCTCAATCCTGCTGATCTGGAAAGAGTGAGGGAGGTGAAAGCATCATTCCAGAAAGCAACTCCATCAGAAAAATGTGGTTGAGGTAACTAAACAAAAGGCTTCTAAACCTATTCAGAAGGTTCAAAATGAACCTACTGAAATGGTGGGTCAAGATACTGAAAATGCAGTTACTAAAACCACTAAGCCTACCATTTTGGGACAGGTTGTGGTGGGTGATGATGCAAGTGGTAGTTCTTCTGAGAAGCCACTCAAGGTGATGCCCCTTGCTACCAGTCACCCAGATCCAGAACTTCAAGAAATTGTTGCCCTAGCAAATGCTCTTGAAGAAGAGGAGTTGAGAAAGATCAAGGAACAGGAAGAAAATGATAGAGCCTTAGCAGAAGCTGCTCAAAGGAGTTGATTGAAGATGAGAAATTGAAGAAAGTTGTTGTGACCAAGAGGAAGAGGCCTTCAAAGGCTGCAAGGACTAAACACAGGAGGTTTTTATCCCCTGTAAGAGAAGAAGCTCCTCACCAAATGATCACAAGGAGCAAATCGATCCCAAAGGATGATGCTGGAATTTTTCAAGAGGCCTTGCAACAAGTTAGGTCTTAGAAGGTGCTGGATATAAAGAAGGAGAGGATTGTTAAGAAAGTTTTCAAGCCACCTGCTCCTTTTGTTCTCTATGATCTCACCAAGACTAAGTTGTACAAGAGAAAGATGCAGGAAGTCAGCCAAATACCTATTCTTGAGGCTGAACCTTACAAAGAAAATAAGGTACACTTTGACAATCTTGATCCTGCTGATTTGGAGGATGATGTGAGTCCTTCCAAGGTTCCAGTCAAAGTTCTTGAGGCACCTGTGTTTGCTGATAAGTCCTCATAACAACAAAATCTTGAACTCAGCCAACCTGCTGCTGCTGAAGAGGTTGCTGATATAGAAATTGTTATGAGTAAACCTGCTGAAGAACCAATCACTATAAGGATGTTGCACCTGCTGATAGTGAAAAGGTTGCAGAATTTGTTGTTGTTGTTCCTATGGTTGAAGAACCAGTTGCTGAGGAACCTATTTCTGTTGTTCCAATAAGATCTGAACTAGTTGAGGTTGTTTGATCCACATTCTCCTACTCCTTAACCTCCTTCACCATTTGATGTTGATCTCAATGAAGAAAGGATGCTTACAGAACTTGCTCTTATTCCTACTGAATCCAGTTCAATTGATTGGGGATGTAAGGGAAGTTATGTAAGCATTGGCAATGGTAAATTTGTTTGGGAAGGTAACTTGACTCCCAGGGAGAGGATGCTGAAGCTAAAGTCAAGAGATATCTCAAGAAAGCCATCCTTTGAGCACATAGCAAGTATCATGTCTTTCAAGGATGTGCTGAAAGCTACTGAGGTACCACATAAGTTCTATTCAACTCTCTCAAATCAAAATATAAGATTGCCTCTGTGTCCAAATTTGTATGAAGAGTTGTTGTACTTCAAAGATCATTTGCCTCTTCCCAAGCACATTGGGTCTTCACTTGGACTCTCTTGAAGATGGAAGACAAAAGAGATTGGTTGAAGCTTCTGGAAGATCTGATCAGCTTGAGAAAATCAGAAAAGGAGTGCTACCACCACCCAAGCACTACTGGAAAAGAATTGATGTTGATTCTCCTGACCAAGTAAGGATACATGCTGAAGATTGGATCATTATCAGGCATCTAAACTTGGAAACTGAGCTCTTTTCAAGATACATTGCTGCTAAAGCTGGGTGCGGAAGTTTAAGCCTCCCAAGCCACTCTCCGTGAAGCCTTCCACCAAAATCTACTGGCAACCTGACAGAATTGTGCCAAGGTTACCATTTGCTGAAGGTCCTAAAGATAAGAAGAAGGAACCAAAGTTCTACTCTGGCCTACAGGAAGAAATAGTGCCTATGACCAAAGAAGAATGAGAGAGCTCCCTGAAGACTTAGAAGCTTATGGTGGATTTGATCACACCTACAGGGAATGGCTATGGGATTCTTATTGGCATGAGAAAGAAAAGGAAGGTTCATACTCTGGAACGAAGTTTGACTTTGCTGATTCAGTTACCAAGAGCTCACTTTCTGTCCAAGAATTCAGAACTTGGTTCCCTGGCACCTTTCCTGGTTCAAGGCATGAGCTTCATGAAGGATGGGCTATGGTGATGTACACTCCTACTGTTTCACTCACCAAGTGGTTAACCCTACTGCATATGGGTTTTTTGTTGGTTTCAGAAGGAAGGAGTTCACATGGATGCATATTACTTTTGTCTTCATGGAGGCTGATGTCACGCAAGCCCTAGTTATCAGAGAAAGAGAGATTCAAAGATTGAGAAGTAAGAACATGAGGTTTCAATCTTTAATGAGGCAAATAAAAGCTGCTCCTATTCGTTTACATGTGCAAGATGCTAAGCCAAAGCTTAAGAGAACCAGCAGTTTTTAAGATTGCCAAATTTCAGAAAGTCTTTGTGTTCATTCTTTGTTATGAATTTATATGGTCTCTGAAATTTTTAATACAATTTGATAATGTTTCTCTCTGATGTGACTACATACGAAATTATACTCTAATACAATTATTCTCTGCGTATTTATTTTGCTACGTAATTTCTGATGATTGAAAATAATTGATATTTATTGCTATAAGTTTCTGAAATTAATTGAGTACCTACCCTGCTTTATATCTCTAATATGCATTAAATGCTTCAGTAACTTCGAATTGCTCCAATTTTTTTAAGGGGAGATATCAATTTTAATATTTCTTAATACCCCGACGTCTTGGTTTAACCCTTTTCATTGATGACAAAAGGGGGAGTAAGTTAACTAACAAAATTTTGAAGTTAAATGTTTTCAGAAGGAAATCACTGTTTCAGGGGGAGTAAGGGTATTCAGATCAAGTATCTGAAACAGGAGGAGAAATTTCTTAACTCAATACTTTTTATTTCCCTTCAAATATTTGAATAGTTTAAGCAAATTTGTCATCATTAAAAAAAGGGGAGAATGATGATAAAAGTACATATTCTCTTAAGGGTATTTCATGTGTTTCAGCAAGTCTCTGAAGGAGCGACCCTCTGATGTGGTGCAACCTTCTGAAGGATGGGAACCTGCTGAAAGTTCTCAACCCTCTGAAAGAGATGTGTTATCTGAATCAAGAAGATCTGCTGAAGATACTTCACGTTTGCTTTTGACTAAAGACAAAAGACCTTTTGCTCAAGACTTTAAAGCGTCATAAACGTATCCTACAAGTTTGATTCATTTAAGAAATGTTACGGAGACCCTTTTGAAGCATTTAAAATCATTTTACTAGAAAGGGAAACTATTGTACCTGGTACCTGCATGTTTCAGAACTGTGTCAAGTCTGCACCTGCAACACACAAAGTCATAAGCTTTCAGAAGATTGTATCACAACGGTCTTAACAGCATTTAATGCTATTCCACAATGGTGTTTTATCATCTTCAACGGACTCAAGCTAAAATCCTATATAAAGCTTCGTGAAGAACGACGAGAAGGAAGAGAAGAGAAGAGAAAGAAGAGAATAGAAGAGAAGAGAAAAAAGAAGAACGTTTATCAAGCCAATACCGCTGCAGAAAATCTCACTGTTATTTTTGTACATAGAAATTTCATTTGTATTCTAAGTTATACTCAATTATCCTTTGTACAAGATTATTTCTATTAGGTTTCTCAGAAACTTAAACCAACATTCACACTGTAAACACTGTTAAGTGTCTGAGAGCCTGGAGAGGCTTGGAGGAAGAAGAATACTTGCTGTTTAGCCTGAAGAGGTGATGGATTTCTAGCAAGCGAACCAAAAATCCAATAGTATAATAGTAAGAAGAGTTATCGTATCCATAGGGAACGGTCAATTCGCGTATATCGTGATCTAATTATCAAGAGAAAACAACAGATTTTGTGAGAATATTGTTGTGCGGAAATTGTAATAGCAAACTAATAATCAATAAAAATAGAAAGGAAGAGTTAGAGACACTTTACTTGGATTAGGATTGAACTTCGTATCATCACACCCTTTGTGTATGTAAAAACTATTTATTATTTAGGTTTACTCTATAATACTGTAGACAACTAATTTGCTAAGACCCCGAGTTACCAGCAGCCTCACCACTCAAAGGTAATCCGTGCAGGCTCTCCCAAGTGACAAACTTACCCTCGACTTATTTTGCTTTTATTCTTCCATTTGTAAAGGAACTCATAATAAACCAAGCCTAATCCTGTAGACGCATCTTCATTAGGATACTCACACTACCCATCAATCCCTAGATACGACCATGTGTCGGAATCTGGAATTACTATCAACTAACCTTTGCTATCGATAAACAGGCCTAATCCTGTGAACGCCCTTCATTATGGTACTCACACTATCCATCACTCATTAGTAACGCTCATGTGTCGGTCAATGATTACCGAGTACTCTTATTCACTGAGAGAATGAGTTTCTTTAGTATCCGCTCCCCCATCCTCAATCCTAGTCGAAACTAGCCTATAACTCCGGCGCAAGCGCATAAGTTAGGAATTAAGCACAGAATAAGATTACCAATATTATAGATAGGGAGCTCATAAATAATAAGATAGAGTTACATACACTTGGGGATAGAATCAACTACATTCAATCCTACTGGAGAGTTAACTACTCATGGTAGCCATACAAACCACCGAAGATGTCGTCGCCATCTTCAATCCTCGTGCAGCGCTCTGCCTCTCCTATTCTTAAATTAGAACTGGTGTATTATCACTGAAATATAACTGAATTACAATAATCGTGCACACCTAATCTGGTGCAAGAGGGTCCTATTTATAGGCTAAGGAAAGACAAAGAAAATTGGGGAGAAATCTATCTAAAAACGGCAACAGGGCAAGAATCACGTGTTCTGTGCTTCACCCTGCGCTAACAACGCATGTTGTAGTGCAGAAAACCAGAGAGTTGCGCTTCACCCTGCGCTACAGCGCAGGTTGAAGCGTGCAACGCGTTCTGCACAGCTTCAATCTTTCTCTTTTTAACTTGATCTCTCCCGAGACTGGTTTTTGTTGATTTGTCTTTCCTTGTTTCCCTTTTCTTGATGGGATCTTGCATTTATTGAGAATCCTGGATTTAATTGGGAAGGATGTCTGCAGAATCCTTGTTTAATTGGCAGTGATATCTTCATTAATTGCTCTCAAATAATCTTCCAATCTCATTAAATGTCTTCAATTAAACTTCAAATCCTGCAGATATCTCCTTTATTTAATGATATCTTTCCTTCATATCAAATCTTTGCAATATCCTGCAAAAATCAGCACAATTTATATCAAAATAGCATCGAATTCAAATGCAAGAGTAATAAATACAATTTATCTAATATTAAATAAAAAAGGATTAATTTGGGGCAAAAATACCATTTATCCTTGATAAGTGAACTAAAAAGTGCTCTAATTTATCATATGATTTTCACTTATCAAAATACCCCCCAACTTAACTTCTTGCTTGTCCTCAAGCAAGAGACCTCTTACAATAAAAAAAATCAATTTATATCCCCTGTGTAATTCAAACAATTCAAAAACAAATTCAAGGAACTCTTCATCATCTCCTTGTTAGAGCAGCAGTCACTTTCCAAACATAAGAAAAAATTAGGATTAAGAGATGTTATCAATCCTCAATCAAAACAGAACACAAACATCAGTCAAAATTCTCAAAAATAGCAATTAAAGCAGTAAGTGATAAACCAAGGAAATCTCTCATTCTCACGGGTAAGTGTTTCCCTCAATCTTTTTCACCACCGTTGAACAACTAGAATTGATAGTCGTTTCCAACACCTGAACCTGCATGTAGTTAATATGGATCAAAAGGTCTTTTCTTTGGTTGTAATGAGGTTGGGCTATCAAGAAATCATGGTTTTTCTAGATATGCAATGAACACTTTGAATAGAGTACATCTTGTGGTTGTGCTTTGGAACTTCTCTCAATTAACCAAGTTATTCTTGAATTGTCACCCTTTTTCAGATGGCCTCTTTGTTTGAAGAAGTACTCCCCCCAACTTATTCAATTTCCACACCTTTGTGCAAATTTTTTTTATATCATAAACAATAACGTAGAGAATTTATTTTATGAGGGAGTACTTTTCTTTTTGATTTCTTGTGCCTGCTCTTTGAATCTCTTTGACCTTTCAATTCACCAACCTCTTGTCCCATTTGTTATGTTGCACCTTGCTCTCTATCCCAAGTGTGAAGGGACAGGATATAATCATTAAGTATGGCTAGGTGCATTCAAAAAGAAATATTAAAGGCTCAAATGGGCAATCAATAAATGGAAACATTTAATCAAGGTTGGCTATTTGGCACTGAACAAAATATTATAATCACAAAACATACCTTTGTCACTTCCATATCTTCCACTAGCAAGACAAAATTCAGAAACTCAAGCAATAACAGTTGACAAGTAGCAGTGAAAAGCTCTCAATTTCAGTGTTTGGGCTTACAACTCACCGGTTTATTGGCTAAAATTCCTTGATAAAGCACTTATTGGTTTTAATTAACTATCCTGATAGGTTCTCCTGAGAAGTATCCTAAACCTAACTAATTATGGAATTAATCACAAAACCCTATCATCTTTCCTAGTCTGGTTAGTTAAACTACTTAATTACAGTGAATTTTGAAAAAGTTACCTTAAATCCTAATTTCCTAAAGTCCTAAAAATTTTTAAAAATTCCTAAAAGATTAAAATTTAACAAAAAAACAAAAGATAACTGAATATGCACTGCATGATATCAATGATGTATCAGTGGGGTAACAATATACAATACATATCAAAAGGAAAATAAAAGAAATAACAAGAAAACAAGAAGAAAAAATAAGAAAATAAAATGAAAAAGAAAAGAAAAGGAAGGAAAAGCACCAAATAGGAAAAAAATCAGTCATCCTGGTCCATGTGAGCAGCTCCATCCTCAGCTCCAGCATCAGCTGCTCCATCCCCCCTGGGAAAATAAGCCTGTCCCCAGGCCACTGTAAATACTCCTGAAACTGCGCAGGGGGCATGGGGTCCATACGAGCCTGATATTGTCTGCCCTGAAAGTGAACATCTGCTCGGTGAATAGCGGACAACTGAGCCATCATGTGAGTCTGTTGGGCCTCAAGACGCTGGGCCCAGACAGGAGCGTCCATGTCTGCTGGTGGTGGTGGCGGTGCCTGTTGCTGCTCCTCAACCTGTAACTCCTCAGCCGGGATACAGTTGGCTTCAATGTATGCTCTGGTCATGGGAAGTGCGATGCGAACCCTAGGGTTTACATCCACACCCTAGATCTGCAGAGTGTTGTGATAAGAGAGGGGAAGCCAAGCCTGATCTTAGAGTTAGGGGTCCTACGCCCCACAGCAGATGCAAAGTCTGATATCTTTTGGGTGATGACTCGTGAGACATCGATAACGGCGTCGGTGAGGATAGTGTAGATGAGGTGGGTCATGGGCATAACTACATCAGAAACATGCCCGGTAGGATGAATGTTGGCCAGTATCAGCACTGTCCACATCTGAGCTATGCTCCTCATATCTTTCCTGTAGATCCTAGCAGCCTCCTGATATGCATTCCTTTCAAAGGAACGCCCTGCTAAACAAAGCAGCTGAGCAGTCTCGAGATCAAGGGGATCATTGCCATGAAGCCCCACAACCTGCATCCTCTCGTGGTATTGACACTCTCCACGAGGTCTTTGTCCTCCTCTATGGGATATCCTAGAAGTGCATTGATTGCAATCGCAATCAAATCTGATAATTTGTCCTCGAACATAGGACTCCCTTCTGCAGTTAACGTCGTGTTCCCTGATGGCATTGGCATAGAATTCTCTGACGATGTCTGGATCAAAATAGTTGTCAGGGCGACTAAGGCGGTCCCATCGCCTCCTGTGAATCTCAGTAGAGAACTCCTCATATTCATCCTCCTCAAGAATGACTAGTCGCTCGAGGATGAATTTGCACTCCTCTAAGTGAGTGTATACTTCAAAGGACTTGAGGTCCTTGAAGCGATGAGGGTCAAACTCAGGTTCCCTCTGGGGGCCTTCCTCGTGGCAACCCCTGTGCCTCTCCTAGAAGAACTAGGTCCACTGACATTCTTGGTGCGAACCATCTGTGAAACAAATGTAATCAAAATTATTTATGCAACATAATAATATTTAATTGTTCATAATTATGAAATAAATGGCCAATTAATTTCAATAATCAGAGCAATCAACTAATCAAACAATTGTGCATAAAAATTTTGCTTTTAGACATTACCAATAATTGCCAATTAATTAATTAAGATATGTTAAAGTGATCAATTAAAGCAAGTCCTAAACAATCCTAAATAGGCAAAGTGAGAATCAACCTCATGCTAAAAAATCATGTCATTAGTAACATGTAATAAGGCATAATTATTTTGTGTGGGCATGCAAAAATATCAGAACAATTAATTAACCATGCATGTACCAACAAAATAGTTTGTAGAAATTATTGAGCACTCAAAAACTACCACCTAAGCAAACAGGAATTACTCACAATTAATCATGGCAACATGCAATATATATTAAAGCACCATGAACAATTATTTCTTTCCTAAAGGTTCCTAAAATCCTAAGTTTCCTAGCCTACGGTTTATGCTCAAATAAAATAAAATTTCAAAATTCCAATCGGTTAAAAGTAAAGAAAACTATAAAAACATACCTGGTATAAAATCAGAAATGAAGAAATGAAGGCTATAAAAGTGAAAGAGGGAAGGCAAAGGGTTAGGAACTCAGAGAAAACGCAAGAGATGGAACGAGGGGAAGTTTGAATGAACTTCCCTCGTTCAAAAATTGCAATTTATAGACCCGCACTCTGCGCTTCACACCCTGCGCTACAGCACAGGGTGGAGCGCGTGTCATTTGGAAAATGAAGCGCACCCGATGTGCTTCACCCTGCGCTACAGTGCAGAGTGAAGCGCATAAGTCAGAAACTCACATTTTAATTTTTAATCCTGTGCTTCACCTGCGCTACAGCGCAGGTTTGTGTAGCACCCGCGTTTTTGCCGTTTTTGCCGTTTTAAGTGTTTTATTGGATTTTGAGTGATTAAAATTATTTTTAATCATCAAAATTTATATTTTTGGATTTAGAATTGAATTTCCTATTTTTAGGGAATTTCTGGGAATTTTTGGGGTTTTCTGAAAAATGACCTTTTTACCCCTCCTGTCCCTTGAACCGGGCCCGAATACTCTTGATCCGGGCCAGAAAAATTGCACAAACCTTTCCTTTTTCCTCCTATGAAGGCTTGAGGCATAACCTTAGCAGCTTCATCTCTTTCAAAGCTACCACCACTTCTTTGGCTGAACAACCTCAGTGGTGCCTCTTGAGCTTGTATCCTCCTCCCAACCGTGTGTTCAGCACGCAATCCCCTTGTGAAAACTGAAACAGTGGAGGTGCATCATTTAACACGGTATTTCGACCACCAGCCACAACCTTTATCATCAAGGCCACTTGTGAAGTGGTTTCCCTCATAAGATTGGTTGTACTGGCTTCTACCAGTGGTCTTCCAGTGCACTTGTGATGCAACAAGATCACCATGGTCCAAGTGTAGAGAAACTGGTCTTCAGATGAATCCTTTCTCTTACTTGTCATTCCACACATCATCCAAGATGACTTGATCTTGTCCTCAACTTGTTCCAGAATTCCTTTCTTCGGTTTTCCTTTGCTTCTTCATCCTTCTTCAGAGAGCAACACACTCAGACTCTTAGACAAGTTATGGTAGAACTTTGAAGAGATGAGTTTGCATGAAGAGCTCTTGTGAATTTATAGGACCTTGAAGCAGGGGTAAAATAGAGAAGTGCAGAGATTGATCCTAATGGATAGTTGATAACGGGATACATATGGGTTCGGGTAGCATTGATGATGACGGTTTCAGACCTTGGGAGTGCCAAAAACGTACATCATTGATTGGTCATAGATGAACCGCCATAGTCATAGAAAACTGAGTCATTAGCGTTGATAAACAAATTTTTGGAAAACGTTTCTGAAAGAAGACAAAGAAGAGATACATAAATATATGTTTGAAAAACATTTTGGAAATGCTTTTTGTAAGTAAGTAATAAAACGAGGGAAATCGTTTATAAAAGGAAAACTTTAAAACAACATGTTCAGACACAACACAAAAGAAAACACAAAATTATTATCTGGGGAATTTTGAGTCATTTAAGTAATTTAGTTTTAATTATTAAAGAGTTTGGAGTATGTTTGCAGGGTTAAGTTTTTACAGATATCTAAGTTATAGGGTAAGATGATGTTACCAGTAGGTCTGCTTACTGTTCTTTGCTTTGAAATATGCATCTCTGACATTTAACTTTTCTTCAAAGATTTTTTCTCCTTCTGAGGTTGCTTGTTGCTTGTCTTCAGCATGCTTCTTGTCCTTTATGCTGAAAGAGATTCCTTTAACAATCATCTCGACTTATTCCTCAATGATTGAGATAGACTTTTATGATTAGAGTATCAATCACCTTAACATTCCCAACCCACAATTTCATTAAGTTCATTTGGAACTTTCTGAACAGGTTCAGCAAATGAGGATGATATCTTGTCATATTTGCCTCTCAAGTTTTGAGGTAGTCTTAGAGTGTTGAATATTAATCATCTTAGTATTTCCGACCCACAATTTCAGTAAGTTCATTTGGAACCTTCTGAACAGGTTCAAAAAATAAAATGATATTATATTAACTACTCCATTTGATGATGTTTTCTTCATAAGTTTATCGAAAATTAATTCCTGCATCAATCACAACAAGAAATACCTTTCAGTAGCATCTGATTATTTTAAAATATTTGTTAATTGTTAGAGAGATATTTTTAGAGACATTACTTTAAATTTACCATCTTATTAATTATTTCTATTTAAATAGAGAAACCAATTATTGATGATTAAGTTAAAGATTTAACTAATTATGCACAGATAAAAAAACAAAATTACACAGATAGGATACTTAGGAGCTTTAACAAAGCTACTCATAGCAAAACAAGAAACTAATTTTATTAATATCAAATAAAATTTTAAACAACAAGCCAAAATCACTTAATGACAAGACACAATTAAATCATTGATCATCAAGGTGGTCCTCATCAGCCTTTTCTTTTTCAGCTCTGGGCTTTTTAAGCTCCTTCTCAGCAGCTCTCAGTCTTCTTGCAAGCCGAGACACCCTGCCATTCACCTTCTTCAGATGGTATGCACCCAACATCATCCTTTTCCTTTTACGAGACTCCAAGTGGGTATCTTCAGTTTCTTCTTCATTGCGTGGAGCAAAAAGAGGAGGAATAACCACTTGATTCTCAGGGGCTTCTTCTCTTTCAACTAGAGTCCGGTCTAACTCAGCATATGTAGCCGGAGTGAAGAAGTCGAGAGAAGGTTGGTCAGAGAGGCTTTCCACTGGAAATCCCTCGTGCATGAGAATTTTCATGATCAAGGTGTTGTGAGGGTAGAGGTCCTCATTCCCCATCTCATCTCTAAAACACATCTGAAACAACATCACCCATGGGAGATTGATTTTCTTCTTTGACAGCATCAGTTCCAGCACAAACCTCTCCATCATACTTATTACCAAATTGTTTCTTCCTCTGGGAAGAATACAACAGTTTAGTACAGCAAGGAGGGCTCTGGGTGAGCTCAGAAGTTGAGAAGGTCTGAAAGGGGCTATCCGTCTTCCTCCAAAGAGATATTGATCGAGAACAAATGTTCCACCATGTAGGGATTCCCACCTTTGGAAGTATTGTTCCCCACTGTCAGGCACACCAATCACTTTAGAAATTAGTTTGGTGTCCACGTACAGGGATTTTCCCATCAACTTCGTTTCAATTCCAGTTCTGTTGGGTTCAGATATGATCTTGATATTGTCCCAGAACTCCATCACACTTTCCTTATGCCAATAGGAGGAGATGTTGTTGAAGTATGGTGTCCATCCAGCGGCATTGAAGTATTCAGATATTTTGTAATCTGCTTCATCAAAGTCTGAGAGATTTACCATCTTACAGGGGATGATTTTCTCATCAAATACAAAAGGAGCAGAGTTACTTGAAGATACTGATATGTTTGCCATGGAGTGATAGAACATATTGAACTTTCGATGAGAGAGATACTTGAGAAACTATTTGCTTTTAGAGGAAGGATTGAATGAAGTGTAGTTTCCATGTTGATCTTCCAATCCTTTTAAATAGGGAACCAGGCGTGCTTCAAGCATTGATGAGAGACGGTTACGTGCACTGAACCGGTGTGGAGAGTAGTGCATCGTGCCTATTATGAGAAGTCGGTTGATGATTCAACGATTTACGTTACGCTTTATCACAATTAATGACAAAATGATTAACATACATGACTCTTCAACTATTATACAAATATATTCGTGCATATGATACAGTTAGCATGCAATAATTTATTTTCACACAAAAATAGACACACATGCATTAGCAATTTCAATAATTATAATGTAAGACACACAGAAATTAACAATTACATTTAAATTAAACTTAAGATAGGAAAGATGTTACTCGTATGTGATCTTGAGATAGATGTACTTTCCTTTTCCAGTCACGTCCTTCTGAAAGATGCCTTAATTGCATGAATAATGAGTTTTATGAAAATAATTTCCTTTACTCATTATCATTCTTCAGAGTTGCTTCAGCTTGGTGAGATTTCCATCTTCGGAGGATCTACTCCTTCTGCATTTGTTAGATGCTCAACCCGAAGGTGAGCTCTGATACCAATTGTTAGAACCACAGGAAACACTAGAAGGGGGGGTTGAATAGTGTTTTGAATATTTTTACCATTTTGGAAATCTTAAACATAAATTACTAAATCATTAAAAACAAATTAATGTGAAATGTTTATAACCAGAGTTAATACGAAAATTGCGGAAGATAAGAAGGACAAGCATAGAGACTAAGAAAAGGTAACTAGATCAAAAACTTGTTTGTACTTTTGATTAAATTGATTTAGATATTCAGATGCATCTCAAGATACCTTCTGAAAGATATTACAAAGAATCTTTTTAGAACAGTTTCTGAGTAACCTCAGATGATTGATCATCGTCTGAAGTGTACTTCTAACTTCTGAACTGAAACTGTTTCAGATCCACTTCAAAGAGTTATTTCAGACGTTTTTCAAAATATATTCTTTGTAATATTCCAAACGATATAAGATTAACTGAAAGAGTTATTATCTTGGAAAACTTAGCTTATTGAAATTGTTGTGTTAAGTTTATTATGAAAGATACTGTTCAATCCCTATAAAAATATAAAGTTGTAGATTAAGGAGTTTAAGGGATAGAAAACTTAGCCACAAAATTTATCCTGGTTCACTCACAAATCCAGTGAGCTACATCTAGTCTCAGGGCAAACCACCACTGGATTTTTCCACTATCTGAAACCACAGATACAAGTATTCTTTTCTATCAAGCCTCTTCAGGCTCTATCACAAGTATTCTTTTATTTTCAACTGCCTCTTCAGGCAACTCAGTGCAGTATTCTTTTACAGACAAGCCTCTCCAGGCTCAACAAGTATTCTTTCTTACACCAAGCCTCTCCAGGCTCTTAGACACATAAAGTGTTTACAAACTAAACTAAGTTTAAGTTTCCACGAAACATAAACTTAATCTCTTCATGTACTAGAGGTTAACTGAGTACTACTCAGGATACAATGAATATATCTAAGTACAAGGTTTTACAGAGAAATTATTTTCTTCTAAGCTCTAATTCAACTCTGTATTTTTAGAAGTTTGGTTGAACATGATAATTGATTTCCTATGAACCAAACTCTTCTCTGTGTAATAAGTGATATGCCATGGGTTAAGTATGTATATGATAATACATGGCAGCACTTCTATTTTTCATTCTGAGGAATTGCCCGACATGGCAACTACCTCTGGTTAGCAAGAAATACCAACATCTTCAAATTCAATCTTGAGGCTATTTATATGTTCTGATGAAATATAGCCGTTGAAGATGGTTGATAATGCCGTTGAGATGTTGATGATGTGGCTCATATAGCCGTTGTGTAATAGCTTCTCAAACGGTTGCTTCTTCTTAAGCAAAATAAGTGTTCAGACGATCTTGTTCTGACACTTCTGTTGATGAGCTCCTTTGAGAGATTTCCTTGATATTTTTATGCTTCTTCTCTCTCTTGATTTTCTTTTGCTTTCTTCAGCTTTCTTCTGCTTTCCTCTGTTTTTCCTTTAGAGTATATATGAGGAGGTATCCGTTGGATTTGTCCTTTTGCTTATTTGTATATACTACTTTTCATATGCTCCTGACACAGTTTCCCCTTTCTTCTTTGAGTGAGGTGTCTTGTCCTAAGGATAATAGTTGTTGTTGCTATTTCCTCTTTGAATAAAGACATATGATATTATAGTCGTTGAATCATATGGTCTCATCTTCTCTTGTGACTTCTTCTATGTTGAAATCTGTTCCATGCATTCAGAGAGTTTCATTTCTTCAGACTGTTAAGCCATTTAACTTCCATCAGATGATAGCTTCAAGCTTCTTTTAATTCTTCAGATTGAAATGCTTTCAACTCGCTCCTTTCTTCCGGCAATATGATTCTTCTCTTCTTCAGATGATTAAAGCCAGATGCTTCTTCCTTTTAGCAGAAATCTTCTTCTTTTTTACTTCAGCAGAATGCTTCTTCCTTTACTTCAGACGATCCTAGCTTTATTCATCTTTGTCTCTTCTTGTTCTTCTGATATTTGGATAGATGTTGAATTAAATAATATTAGTTAAAACATCTTTCTCGATATTTTCTTGTCCAGACTTCTGATTTGCTTTTGGACTATAGTAGGTGCAGTATGTTTGCGTATACAGTACCCTTTTGATTGCAGATGCAGTAGTCATTGCAGGATTTCCTTATTTGTGCAAGTCTTTTGATCAAGGCAGAGAAGTATGCCTAACTTTTGTGCCAAAATGAAGTAGTCCATTGGATACAATGTTCTTCATGCTTTGACAATATCTTCATGAGAACATTTCTTGGTTCTGACGCCTTTAGTCCTTCAGTCATACAGAGTGCTTCTGATCAGCTTCCATTCTTCAGATGATAGGTATGCTTCATACGGAGTCAAGTCTTCAGTTTGTCTTCGAGTCTTCACATTACTTCTTCAGACGAGGTCAGGTCTTCACTTTTGTCTTCGAGTCTTCAGATGATAATCACTTCTTCAGATGGAGGATATGCTTCAGATGATGATGAGTCTTGAGACGGTCTGAGTCTTTCATGTCTTCAGATAGTTGAATCTTTTCTATTCTTTTTCGTAGCTTCCTTTGCTTCTAGTTGCTTCATTTTTATTGTGGATCTCTTCTTCCTTTGTTGTCTTCTGGGATTCAGATGAATATACTTCAGATGATTGAGTCTTTTCTTCTCTTCAGATTATGTATTGCTTGATCTTCTGATTTTCCTTCGTTCTTCTTCTGATTTGTTCTTCTTCTGATACTTCACTGGTTCTTCTTCTAATACTTCACCGGTTCTTCTTCTTCTGATTCTTCACTGATTCTTCTTCTTCTGATTCTTCACTGATTCTTCTTCTTCTGATTCTTCATTGATTCTTCTTCTTCTTCTGATTCTTCACTAATTCTTCTTCTTCTGATTCTGATACTTCAGACGAATATTCCAACCTAAAACACAATCAACAAAACAATACCTTTCTTAGTAGCACTTGATTTAATATTATCTTATTTGTTATTCATTAAAACTTATGAGTACTGAGTCTTAGGCTAAATTTGAATTCTCCAATTAGCTCTGAGACTCAACAATAAATACAATTTATCTAATATTGAATAAAAAGGGATTAATTTGGGGCAAAAATACCATTTTATCCTTGATAAGTGAACTAAAAAGTGCTCTAATTTATCATATGATTTTCACTTATCAAGAGGCTGTGTCCAAAGAATACTTGGTTGTTTAGCCTGAAGAGGCTGTGTCGAAGGAATACTTGGTGATTAGCCTGAAGAGGCCGAGTGTTCAAAGAATACTTGTAACTGTGATCAGTTAGTGGAAAATCCATTGCTTTTTGGCATTGGGACTGGACGTAGCTCACTGTGTTTGTGGGTGAACCAGGATAAATCCTGTGGCTAAGTCTTATCTTCCCTTGTCTCATTATATATGTTATTTAAGCTAACAGGAGGGTTCTGAATAATTTGTTTTATAAGCTTGAAATGAAAAACAATCTCAAACGCTTTTTAAAACAAGTTTACAAAACTATCTTTTGAACCTACTGAAGCAACTTCAGTAAGTACCTTAAATACCCAGTTTCAACAAGTTACTCAAAACTATTATGAAAAATACTGTTTGTGAAAAGGTTTTCATAAAATCTGTTTAAACATATAAAACACTATTCAACCCCCCCTTTTAGTGTTTCTTGTGGTTTCTACATTAAGATCTGGGGCTTCAGTTTTATATATAATACAAGAGAATTTCGATCCCTTTTGCACCTCCAAACAGGCTTATTCTTGCTCAAGAGAAAAAAAAATCTTGCTTGAGCGAGGAAATCAACAGAAATCAGGGATTTTTTTTGGTTTTCTCGCTCAGAGCTCGCCCGAGCGAGAAAAATAGAGAGGAAAGGTGGAAATTCCACTCAGGGCTCGCTCGAGCAAGCCTGAGCGAGGGTACTCGAGCTAAACTCCGTAAAAACACTGTTAGGGCTCATTTCTCTCACTTTCTTCCATTCCTTTACCCTAGAGAGAGAGAGGGTTTTAGAGAGAGAAACAAGCTTTGGAGCTAGAGGAAGCCAAGGATCTCCTCCCCCAACCTTCCTCAACCCATTCCCTCTTCTCCTTGAGCTCTCTTGAGGTGAGTATATGATAGCACCTCCTTTCCCGAATCTACAATTGGAGCCAAGGAGCACAAAAACAGTGTTAGAATCGATTCAAAGTGATGAAAATGAGTGTAGTAGGTCACGACCTTAAAGTAACCAGAAGGAAGAAATTAAAGAGAAAATGGAGAAGGATATGAATGGTGATGAACGCAACTGGTGCAGGCAACCCCCACAACAGATAAGTTCAAGTACTAGACGCCATTGATTTAGGATAATCAGATAAGTCTCTGGTTGGTTTAAGCAAGAACCACCAAGCCTTCTCTACTCACAAGGTTGTGGAGGAATTTTGTATAGGAAAACACAGGGAAACAATAGAAGGGGGGTTGAATAGTGCTTCTATAAAAATTTAACATTTTTCGGAAACCTTTTCTGAAAACTGGATTTTCTGAAAGATTTCAGATAACTTAGGTGTTATCTGAAGTTTTGATAATTGTCAGAACTGGTTTCAGACAACTTAAAAATAATTTTCAGAAAGTTGTTTTAAAGTTCAAACTTTATAGCAACAGATTCAAATCCCTTCTTGTTAGCTTAAAAACTTAATTGAAAGAGTTAAGGGATAAGAGAACTTAGCTAAGTACATATCCTGGTTCACTCACTACCACTGTGAGCTACGTCCAGTCCCAGTGCCAAATCTTGCAGTTGGATTTCCACTGATCTCAAAAGATTACAAGTATTCTTTTCTGTCAAGCCTCTTAAGGCTTTACTACAACCAAGTATTGTTTCCTAACAAGCCTTTTCAGGCTCAACAACCAAGTATTGTTTAACAACCATGCCTCTCCAGGCTCAACACCCAAGTGTTTAAGAATAAAAGATTGTTTAAGCTAGGGAACTACAACCAGTTCAGAGCTTAAACTGAAAATTTCCAATGAACTGAGTATAACTCAGGATATGAAAGTTTTGTACAAGTATGAAATTTATCAGAGTGTTTTACAGCATAAAACTTTGGCAGCGTATGGGCTCTTTCATTCTTGATAGTTCTCTATTTTGCATGAGTCTTCAAGAAGCTATTTATAGCAGCAGGTGAGAAGTCCGTTGAATACAATCGTTTAGAGATAGCATTAAATGATGTTAATCCCATTGTGAGACATTGTAGAAACCACAGGAAACACTAGAAGGGGGTTGAATGGTGTTTTATAAATTTCAAACTCATTTTGGAAAAGCTTTTACAAGCAGCACTTTCACAAAGAGGTTTTTATAATTTGCTGAAACTGGAAGTTTTATACTTGTTGAAGCAACTTCAGCAGGTTCAATAAAACAGTTCAGAAAACTTATTTTTCAACGTACTAAGATAGTTTTCAGCTTAAGGTTATAAAACAACAATATCAGAACCCTCCACGTTAGTATAAACCAAATATAAATGAGTTAAGGGTAAGAGAAGACTTATCCAAAGAATTTATACTGGTTCACTCACCACCACTGTGAGCTACGTCCAATCCCAAAGCCAAACAACTAAGGATTTCCACTAATCTCAGAGATTACAAGTATTCTTTTCTGTCAAGCCTCCTCAGGCTTTACAACCAAAAGTATTCTTTCCTACCAAGGCTCTACAGGCTCAACAACGAGTATTCTTTCTTCCACCAAGCCTCTCCAAGCTCTCAGACACTTAAAAGTGTTTTCAAAGAAGTTTGTTTAAGTTACTGAACTATACAAAGTTCCTAACTTAAACTCGAATAAACTTGTACAGGATAACTGAGTATAACTCAGGATAAATGAGATTTTGTGTACAATAATCAGAAAGTATATGCAACGAAAATTTTTCAAAGTATTGGCTTGATGTGTTTTCTTCTCTATTCTCCTCTTCTTTTTCGAAGCTATATATAGGGATGATTTTTAAGTCCATTGAAGATTGCTGAGTTCACCATTGAGAAATAACATTAAATGCTATAGAGTCCATTGTGAGACAATCTTTTGATAGCTTCTGACTTTGAACAGTGCAGGTGAGCAGAGATGATTCAGTTCTGACACACTGCAGGTACTATGATACAGAGGTTTCCTTTTTTGGTACGATGATTCAAATGTGAGAAAAGGATGAAGTTGGCTGAAGGTCTCTAGAAGGGGGGGTTGAATAGAGACTTCTCAAATCTGTTCCTGCTATTTCACACTAAAATTGATTGTTCAGATGTGCTCTCAAGTTCGTTGACTTGGAGTCTCTGTAAAGACAAGATATATAAATAAATACAATTTTAGTGATGATTTATATTCCTAGATTAATTCAGAATCTTATCTTGAATATTGGTTCAATTATTGCTTTTGTTACTAAGTTGTTTTAGTTCTTTCAAGATAAGCTTAGTAAAGACAAGATAAGAGACAGGGGGCAGAGATCTTATCTTGGTTCACCCACTCCTTGGGCTACGTCCAGTCTTCACAACACGTGAGATTTTCCACTATTGATAAACCCGCCAATACAAGTATTCTTACAGCCTCTTCAGGACGTCTAACTCACACTAAGCCTAGGCACTCCTATCTTAGCTGAGCCACAAGTATTCTTACAGCCTCTTCAGGACGCAAACACCTCACTCTAAGACTAGGAACCTTTCTATCTTAGATGAGACATGTTACAGTAAATGTTTATGATGAGTCTAGCTTACAAGCATACACAGTATGGATATAGAGATGGGTAAGCTAGGTGATCTCTCTACTTAAGATACAATATAATAGTGATGCACACAAGAGAGATGAGAAGAGACAGGTGATCTCAAGATGAGATGAGTCTGTTCACAGACAGCTGAGATGTGCACTTGAGATGTCAGTTGAGATGTGATAAGATGCTTGATGATCGTACAGTAATGCAGGCAGTCTCTCTCACTTCCAACTGTTTGATCTTGTCTCTTTTATATCCCCAGTTAGAAAAACTAGCTATTATATGACCGTTTCTAGCTGTTGGAGTGCACAGTAAGGAGACAGGCTTTCCAAGTAGGTGTACAGCAGCTTTTCAGGCTAAGTCACTGTGTTAGTGTCCTTGTGTCCTTGTTTAACTTTATGCTGACCTCACTTGTTGTCTACTATCATTGAGCATGCAGTCTTGCTTATGTCCAGAGTTAGTTATAACTTTCTTGTATCTCTGATGAGATCTCGTCTTTCGCGTCTGTCCATGAGACAGCGTCTCAAGCTATTCTTGCATCTCAAGTTGAACTTGCATCTGTTCATGGCTTGCATCTCATGCTGAGCTTGCTTGCATCTAAAGCTGAGCTTACATCTGTTCATGGCTTCATGCTTATGCTTGCTTGAACTATGATAGCTTCTGAACATAGGCTTGCATCTCAAGCTGTGCTTTTATCTGAATCTTGTTGGAGTGTTTCTTTTTAGACTTAGTGATGAGCTTGGTTGTATATTTTATGTTCTAATTCAAACACACGTGTTGTATGTGTAAATTGACTTGCTTGAGCTCTAGTCTGATCCTTGAAGCACACAGTTGTAAAGCTCTTAAAGACTTTTAACAGCTTCTGATCTTGTGTTCTTGCTACCCATAACTTAGGTTGTTTAAGTGGTCTAAGGATCCTTTCTGTCTTCATGTATTCCTGTAGTAACTTAAATACATAAAGTCTCTGCCACACTTGAGCACACAGTTAGCAACACAAGATGCATCTGATATGTATATTTAAACTTAGTCAGTTTGTCATATTAAAAACTTCTTTGAGGTGAGCTTGTCTCAACAATCTCCCCCTTTTTTGATGATGGCATACTATGAGTTTAAATATCTGATGAGATAAAAATGAATATGATGTATATCTAAGGTTAACTCCCCCTGAGTTGAGCAATCTCTTTGTAACAGAAATACTTGAGGGAAAGAACTCCCCCTGAGTGATAAGCTTAATTTTCTGTTCTGAGATTTAATATTCAATTGTGAGCTAAAATGTCAATTAGATTGCTAAACAAACCAAACAGAAAATATACTGCAGATATCTGAGAGTCAATTTTCATTAATAATAAATTTAGAGGATTACAAAGCAAAAGATGCCACTGCATCTCAACAAAAGAACTGTGAAAAGAGATGCCAATTACATCTTTAACTGTCAAACTGATCATATCCTAAAAAAAACAACTGTGAAGTTTTCCTACCCAAGACTCTCATTAGATATATCTAACCTACTCTCCCCCTTTTGACATTATCAAAACGAAAGACTAGCATAGCTAGGATGAAAGGGAAGAGGATGAGCCTGAGCTAGGGCCAGAGGGTCACAGCACAGTTTAAGGAAACTCAGGCAGAGGAGGCAAATTGGAAAGATGAAGGTTCATCTTCTTGTGAAATTCATTCGATGCATGCATTGCTTGCAGGACTGTGTCAAATCCTGAAAGAATGGCCTCTTGCCTCTTCTTTGTGGTGCTTTAGTTTCTTTAAGATCTTCTTCTAATTCTGTTCAATTCTGGCTTGGAGGGTCTGGTGTTGTTGTTGTTGTTCCTCTTGTAATTGGTTCAGAAAAGTATTGATTGAATTGGACAGATGAGTAGGAATGGATGGTTCAGATGAGGGTGCCTTAGCTGGCTCAAGTCTGTCAGTGGAAGGTGCAGACTGATCATATTTGGGTTGTGGAGAGCTGAGCAGGATGGTCTCAACAAAGAATTTTTCAGGAGTGGGAAATGAAGTAGGGATGGAGTAAGTTGGTTGTGGACTTACTGGAGTAGCTTGTTGAGTGGTGGTTAATTCAACAGTCTCAGTCTCAACTTGCTACGGCTCTTGGTGAGTCTCAAAGCTTGAGGTTGTGGTATCCTTTTCTAAGCTCATCAAAGTTTTAGCAACAATCTTACTGATAGGAGAGACTTCCTGTGGAGTTATCTCCGGTGGAGGAGATGGAGGAGGTAATTGAGGAGATGCTTGTTGCAGTGGTGAATGGTGCTCAATTTCTTGTTCAAACATAGCTCCTTCTTCTTTATTCCTTGCTTCATCTTCTGCTTCTCCTCCTTGCTCATGGAGTTTCTCAGGTGCCGGTTCAGTATGAGCTAGAGCAGTGAAGTCATATTTTGATTTCTTCTTCTTCTTTCTCCTAGTCTCAGTTTCTGTAGAGACAGAAGGCTGAGCTTTCCTTTTCTGTTCCTTTACTGGAAACTCAGAACCTGCTTGAGTTTCATCACCAGCTGCCTTTAAGGCCTTCTTTTTCTTCTTTTTCTTGTCTGCCTCTGACATTTTGGATGATGGAGAAGCTTGTGTGTTTGTAGGGACAGCAGGAGGAGGATCATTTAAAGGAAAAGTAGGAGTGGGGATGTTCTTACCGTTTAAGCCAAGAGATTTCAGGTTTTTGTTTCCAACATAACCTGGTCTTTCTTCAGACTTTTCACAGCCTCTAAAATCAACCTTGAAATGCCTCATGATTCTGGTAGTGAGCATTCCAAAGGGAAGAGATGCGTTGATCTTGGAGTTGTGGAAGGCATGCTCCATATGCCTTAAGATGAGAAATGGGAGGTTCAGAGGTATCCCATGCTTGAGGTGATACATCACCATCAAGTCTTGATGATAAACCTTGTTAAAAGTGCCAACCCTAGGCATGATTCACTTAACAACCAAATGAAACAGAAATTTACCAAATAGGTTCAGAGATGATGCAGCATCTGTTATGAGACCACCTTTGAAGAGAGAGGTTCCTACATTGGCTGATGGAATTCCAACTTCATTCCACCAGTGTTCTTCATTGTACAGCCTATTCCCAGCTACAGGTGCTTGGATGATGGCACCAAGAGTTTCCTCTGTCAGTTCTATGTGGACACCTCTGATGTCAGAGATGATGTGGGGCTGACCCTGGGAGGATCCCTTAGCTTTGTAGTAGGTTGCATAGAATGCACTAGTCATCTTGGAAAAACTGACTCAGTCATGCCCAAGTATTCCTTCCATTCTTGTTTTTCCAGATAGGGCCCAATGTCCCATCCTTCATCTCTTAGCTCTTGAAATGAGATCACTCTTCCTATTATGATCTTCTTGTCTACGAATCTCTTGGTAAACTTCTCCTCCACTTCAGCATTGGAAAATAGATCATATTGGAACGAAAGCTTCTTCCTTTCTACGGATTTTTCTTTCCCTTTCCTTGAAGCCTCTGGTTGAATTAGGTCTATGTGAACAGGGGATTTAGGAGCTGCAGTTATGGTGACTTGTGAAGCAATCCTTTGGGATTTCATTCTAGGAGGCAAAAGGGTGTTCTTTTTGGAGGATGTTGACTTTGAAGATGGAGAAGGTTGGGTAGGTTGGGAGGATTGTGAGGGTTCCGTTTCTATGCTAGGTTGTGGAGATGGAGAACGGCTCAGGGTTTCTCGGCTTGAGTGGATGCTCTGAGATTTTGATCCTTCTTCTGATCCAGAACTCATTTTTGCTTCTGGAGATGATGAGGAGGAGGATTTATCAGAAAAAGGGAGTTTGAAAGCAATGATTTTGATGCGCATTTGCAGAAGAGAGGAAAGTGAGTTATGAGTTAGAGATGAGCTGTAAATAGAGAGATCTGAGAGAGAGAGGGTAGGATAAAAAAAAGGAGTAAATGTGCTAGTGGGAAGTTATTGAAAACGGTTGAAGAGTGGTTGGCTCTTCTTTTTATAGCATAACGGCTAGTTTGCCAAGTAGTGGCCAGTTGCTAGCCGTTGACTAACGGCTCTTTCTTCCATTCAGTAACGTTTATTTACGTCTCAGTAACCACATAAGACGTGAGTTGAGATGAGTTACGAGACGCGTCTGATAGAAGATGCATCTGAGACCTTGTCTCTTTACAGATGACCCCTGAGTCTCATCTCTACGAGCTTCTCAGCATATAACCCAACACTAAGTTGAGCTTAGTTCATCATTTTTAATCAAGACAGCACACATTTAACAATTTTAAATTTTCAATGAATCTTTCTTCCACCAAGGGTTTTGTAAAGATGTCAGCTAGCTGACTTTTGGTATCTACAAATATTAATTCAATATTTCCTTTTTGCTCATGATCTCTTATAAAGTGATGTTTGATGTCAATGTGCTTAGACCTAGAATGGTGAACAGGATTATTTGCAAGGTTTATGGCACTAGTGTTGTCACAATAAATAGGAATTTTAGAGTACCTGACTGTATAATCTTGCAATTGAGATTTGATCCATAGTACTTGAGTACAGCATGCAGCAGCTGAGACATACTCAGCTTCTGTAGTGGACAAGGCAATGGTATTTTGCTTTTTGCATGACCAGGAGATAAGGCATTTTCCCAAGAATTGACAGGATCCACTGGTGCTCTTTCTATCCATCTTGTCACCAACAAAATCAGCATCACTGTATCCTATGAGATCAAAACTTTTTCCTTTCTCATACCATAACCCAAGATTAGTGGTTCCAATCAAATACCTAAATATTCTTTTAACAGCAGTGAGATGAGATTCTTTAGGATCAGATTGGTACCTTGCACATATTCCCACAGCAAACTGAATATCAGGTCTGCTGGTTGTTAAATACATAAGGGAAGCAATCATACCTCTGTAAAGCTTGTCTGAGACAGCTTTTCCAGCTTTATCTTGGTCAATCTGAGTTGAGGGGTGCATAGGAGTCTTCATTGGTCTGGCCTCACTCATTTTGAACTTGTTGAGCAGATCTCTAGTGTATTTTTCTTGACTAATGAAGATCCCATCAGTCAGTTGCCTAATCTGTAGCCCTAAGAAGAATCTCAGCTCACCCATCATACTCATCTTAATTCTCCTTGCATGAGACTTGAGAATTCTTGGCATAGAGATTTATTAGCCGAACCAAAAATGATATCATCAACATAAATTTGAACAATTAATAAATCTTTGTTGATTTCCTTTTTAAATAAGGTAGTGTCAATCTTACCCCTGGTGAAACCATTTTTAATTAAAAAAGAACTCAACCTGTGATAACACCCTGCTAGGAGCTTGGACCTGCAAGACCTACATTGGAAGATATGCACCAACTTCAAGAAAGGAAGAGTTGGAGAAATTAGTGTCCTACAAATAAAGGGACACTACCCTACAAAATAAAGGTCACTACCCTACAGAAGGACACCTTGACCCTGGATAGGACCCTTGTCCTATGGACCACCTTTATTAGGACTCTTTTGTATTTTCTTTTTATTTTTGTAATTTTCCTTTTATTTTCCTCCTACTTGGGCGCCCACATGTATGGGTTTATTGGCTAGTAGGTTGCCTTGCTATAAGGCTTAGGGAGTCGTGGGTTCTATTCCCACCTAGGATAGAATTTCTTTCATCTTGTAATTTTTTTACATGAGTGGGGCGCATTTTAGAGGTTTAATGGCTTAAGACTTAGCTTAGCCATAAACCTTTGGGGTCTTGGGTTCAAAACCCACTTAGGAGTGTTTTCACTCATCTTTTATTTTTCTCCCATTTTATTCTCCTAAAAATCCGCCCCCTTTCCCCTCCACTCCTATATAAAGGAGTCTTCTCCTCTTGTATTGGACACATTGAATTTTGAAGTAAAGGCATTATGCCAAATTTTCTCCTCCCTTTGTGAGTTGAGTGAGGCTTGGTGGTTGTTGCTCAAACCATACTGAGACTTATCTAATTCTCCTGAATTAGTGGCGTCTGGCACTGGACTTATCTGCTGCAAGTGGACTCTTGCTTCAGTGGCGTCCTTCCCATTTCTTCCTCTCCACTTTTTCTTTCATTTTCTCTCATTTTTTTTCATTTTCTCGCCCAAAATAGTTGCTGCCCTGCACCTATTTTGCGCCTTTTATTGCTTGTTTTTCAATTCTAATCGGTGGTTTTTGCTCAATTCTAGATCCTACACCCATCCGGCTATCAACCTGTCTTACCAAGCTCTTGGAGCCTGCTTGAGACCATACAGAGCCTTGGAGAGTCTGAGCACATACTCAGGATGGTCAGGATCTTCAAAACCAGGAGGCTGTCTCACATAGACTTCTTCTTCTATGATTCCATTTAGGAAGGCACTTTTTACATCCATCTGGTACAATTTGAAGTCCTTGAATGCAGCAAATGCCAATAGGATCCTTATAGCTTCAAGTCTTGCCACAGGTGCAAAGGTCTCATCATAATCTATTCCTTCTTGTTGATTGAACCCTTGTGCCACCAGTCTGGCTTTGTTTCTCATGACCTTCCCTTTCTCATTTAGTTTATTTCTGAAGACCCATCTGGTTCCAATTATGGATTGATGAGACGGTGGAGGAACTAAATTCCAGACTTAGCTTTTCTCAAACTGATTTAACTCTTCCTCCATAGCCTTAACCCAAGATTCATCATGGAGAGCTTCATCAATGTTCTTTGGTTCAGTCTCAGATAATAAGACCATTAAGTTTTCATTGTTTCTGAATGAAGACCTAGTTCTGATTCTGTCTGGGGTTTCTCCAATGATTTGTTCTCTGGGATGAGATCTCACTAATCTCCAGCTTCTAGGCAGTTGAGACGCATGCTCATTTTGGATCTCAATATTTTCTTGTCTTGTTTCTTGAGTTTCAGTTTTATCATCTGGCTTGTTTTCTTCTTGGAGGTTATGAGATGTCTCAAGGTGGCTGCTTCTGTGAGACAGTCCTTCAGATTGAATATTTCCTCTTTGCTCAGATTGAGATGATCTCACTAGCTTTTGGTCAGGTGAGGATCTTTCCTCAGCTTCTTGTGTTGAGATCTTTAGTTCTCTCATCATTTCTTCAATCTCTTCATCAACATCTTTTTGGAAGTTTTCCTGTATCTCATTGAACACTACATGCACAGATTCTTCAGTAGTTTTGGTTCTCAGATTATATATTCTATAAGCTTTAGATGTTAGTGAATATCCCAGGAAAATTCCTTTATCAGATTTAGTGTCAAATTTGCCTAATGATCTTTAGTATTCAAAATATAACAATCACATCCAAAAACATGAAAGTAAGAGATTGAGGGCTTTCTGCCTTTCCAAAGCTCATAAGGAGTTTTATTCAAGATCTTCCTTATGGTAACTCTGTTTATAATGTAGCAGGATGTGTTGACAGCTTCTGCCCAAAAGTATTTCTCAATTCCAGAGTCACATAGTAAAGTTCTTGCCATTTCCTGAAGAGTTCTATTCTTCCTCTCAACTACTCAATTCTGTTGAGGAGTTCTTGGACAAGAGAAATTGTGAGTGATGCCATTTTTGTCAAAGAATCTTCTAAACTTGGCCTTCTCAATTTCTCCACCATGGTCACTCCTTACAGATCCAATTCCATATCCTTTCTCAGATTGAATCTTTTTGCAAAAGGTTTTGAAAGAGTCATAATATTTATCTTTCTGAGATAGGAAAAAAACCCAGGTGAACCTTGAGAAGTCATCCACTATAACAAAACCATATTTTTTGCCACTAAGACTGGCAATCTTAGTTGGTCCAAACAAGTCAATGTGGAGAATCTCAAGTGGCCTGGTAGTTGAGACATGAGTCTTGGATTTGAAACTTGATTTGTTGTGCTTGCTTTTTATGCATGACTCACAAATCATATCCTTGTCAAATTTAACTTTAGGTAGTCCTTTGACAAGAGATTGATTTGCAAGCTGACTCATGGTTCTCATGTTGATATGTCCAACTCTTTTGTGCCATAGCCATTTTTCATGGTCATGAGACATGAGACATGTGAGATCAAACAGACTCTGAAGAGAGAATGAGTAAAGATTTTTATTTCTGATTCCAGAAAAGACCTTGTTTCCAGTTTTTGAATCTATGATCTCACAGAAATTTGGTTGGAAATTCACATGATAACCATTGTCACACAGTTGGCTAATGCTCAGCAAATTGTGTTTCAGACCTTCAACAAAATATACATTTTCAATTTGAGCTGAGTTGGTCTTACCAATCTTACCAATGCCCTTAATCTGGGCCTTACTGTTGTCTCCAAAAGAGACAACCCCAGTAGCCTTCTCTTCAAGTGACAGAAACTTGCTTTTGTCTCCTGTCATGTGTCTTGAACAGCCACTGTCCAGTACCCACACCTTGGCTGCTGCCAGGCACATCTGTCACACAACGAGGTTTAATTTTAGGTACCCATTTATACTTGGGTCCTTCATGGTTAGTGACCTTTCTCTTGGATGCTACATGTCTTAGGTAGCATTCAGTGGCCTTATGACCAAATTTACTACAGCAAGAGCATCTTTCTTTCCTCCTTTTTCTTGCAGGAATGAAGAAATCCTTGTACCAGATCTCACTAGAGGACTTCTCATAGCCCAATCCAGCTTTATCAAAAATTCCTTTTTGAGAGCCAATGAGTCTCTCAAGGTTTTTTGTTCCCTTAACAAATTTTTCCAGATCATCTATGAGAGTTCTGTTTTGTTTCTTGAGATTCTAGTTTTCTTCTGAAAGATGCTTTAGCCTTTGCTCATCAGGAGGCTGCCTCATACTTTTAGTAAGTTTAGACAGCTTCATGTGAAACAACATGAGACTACTATTTTTATGATTCAAATTCTCATTTTCTTTTTCCAGAAATTTAACCTTTTCAAGAGCTATATCTAGTTCTTATTTTAAATGAGAGCTTTTTGAAACTAGGAAATTTGAATCATAAAGAAGATTTTCAAAGGCACACTTGAGTTCAGTTAGAGTCAGTTCAGAGTCTGAGTCACTTACCTCATCATTATCTGATGAATCACTGTTTGCCATAAGACATATGTTAGTTGATTCTTCACTTGGAATGTCATCTCCTTCAGTGTCATCCCAAGTAGCCATCATTGCTTTCTTCTTAGGACTTTTCTTTATCTCTCTTCTGAGCTGAGGAAACTCAGATTTCATATGTCCAGGTTTTCTGCACTCATAGCAGATGAATTGACCTTTCTTTTCTGATTTGATTTCTCCTCTTCTTGATGGAAACCTTTTCCTTCCACTTCCTCTAGCCCTCTGCGACACCCCTAGTTACCACTAGAAATGTCACAGTGTTACACGTGACCAACGAAATAGAACGTAAAAAAAAACGAAAGTTTTTTTTTTTGAAAAGGGTTAGGTGTCATTAACCTATTACATCTCTAATTTCATTTTAAGTATTTATGAAATATCCTTTCCTTAATCTGAAACTCATTTTCTGAAAACATCTAAACGGTTATCACCTTGCGCACATACACAACATACACATAGTTATAAAACCAGCATAAGAAAAGGAAACAACATGAATATATACATACAACATAACATCAGTGTATCTCTCAAGCCATCCAGATATCCATATCAAAGTAAGAGTTCTAGTAGTAGACCAAAATAAACAAGACCTCAATCAAAATACAAAATAAGAGGTTACTAAATCAGAGCTGCTACTACCTAGACTCAAAATCACACTAGTCCTACTCGTCACTAGACGAATCTTCCTCTGGCTCCTCCTCCTCTGGATCCTCCTCTGAAATCTCTCCCGGGGCCTCCTCCTCATCCGAGGTGTCATCAATCACAATCAGGTCTAACTTACTTGTGAGAGAGCGGCCTTGCGCATCAGGACGCATAGGCTGAGAATCTGACGCCTCAGAAGAAGGTGAGTACCTAGGAGAGTCTAGTCCGACCATGTCAGCCATCCGAGATGACCGCGACGACGAAGAAGAAGCGGAGCGACGACGTGAAGGACGGAAGGTAGTGTAGCGCACCAAGTTAGGTGGCGTCGGGAACTCGAGAGTCACAGGCACAATGAAATCCAACTCTGGTACAAGCGGAAGTCCGGGATGAGAGATGATGACACGGACTTCCCCCGAAAACTCACATCTGCGAGGGATGTCCATCACCCTCCAGGTGCCCCTCGGCATCCACTGTAATCGCACTTGCATTGACGTCATAGCTGAAGTCTTCGATACTGGCTATCGACGTAACGAGAAGGACACAACAACAAGAGATAGAAAAGAAGGGTGAGAACATCGCATGAGCTCACAGCATGTAGGATACAGTAAACTAGAGCACACATACACAGACAGTCAACACAGTCCAATCGATAGGAAACACAAAACATGTCATCATAATATACTCATATGAATGCGACTTTACTATTATAATGCAACATCTAATGCATGCGGGCCCAGGGAAACATCACCATCCGCAGTGCACACAGCAATTGCCCGACCATATATGCACAACGTATCAGGAGTTAGAGTCTGTACTAGCGCGGTACTTATATTTTTCTTTTGGCCAATTTTATCCGACTTCCAGACAATCTCAACTGACCCC
The DNA here is from genome assembly GCA_026901365.1 of Sesbania bispinosa. Lineage (NCBI taxonomy): Eukaryota > Viridiplantae > Streptophyta > Magnoliopsida > Fabales > Fabaceae > Sesbania > Sesbania bispinosa. The sequence goes on from QLOH01000035.1 coordinate 2,708,375, forward strand.
GAAACCTTGAGAGCGACAGGATAGTCAAGCCTGATCCCCTTTGCAACTCGACAGTAGGGAGCGAGCCTACGTCACCTGAGCCTTTCTGGAACCTGACTATCCTCAGGGCTGGCATCCCCCCTCGAGGACCCCCTGGCGTTCTTTGCAAAACCCAGTGCACCCGTCCCAACCAGTTTCCCACTGTACCGAGTGTCACTGCCATATAGGTCGTAAGGTTTTCAACCTTGAACATCAACAATGCTTTATGATGCATGTCACACAACAATGCCTACAACATTCACATCCTTATAGGAAAATCCCATCGAATCATTCAACGTCACCACTTACCCGTGGTACGGCCCGATTCAATGTCTTTCCTTAAAGGAAAACCAAACAATGCTTTCTCAGCACACGCAGTCCTTACAGGCAAAGCCCATCGAATCATTCAACGTCACCACTTACCCGTGGCACGGCCCGATTCAATGTCTTCCCTTCAAGGAAAACCAAACAATGCTTTCTCAGCACACGTAGTCCTTACAGGCAAAGCCCATCGAATCATTCAACGTCACCACTTACCCGTGGCACGGCCCGATTCAATGTCTTCCCTTCAAGGAAAACCAAACCCTATCTCAGGTTGGAAACGCACTCTCTCACTAAGCTTCTCAAGTCTTATGTAGAAAGAGTGTGTTGGTTATAATCTTTTAAGGTAGTTTGTACTAATGTTCTTCTTTGAATCAATATTCATTTCCACTTGAGTCCTATAACTTACTAAGACTTATGATTGTGTCTTATGGATAGTATTACTTACCCTAGTTCTTTTTGTATGACTAATTAAGATTAAGTTTAACTTTTAATTATAATTAGTCTTCATTAACTGAACTATAATTAATCTTAATCCTTACTTAAGGTCCTAATTAATTCCTAATTATCCCTTAATCTCTTCCTTAATCTTGGATTAAGCTTTTAATTATACTAGATTAAGGTTAATCATAATTAATTAGTTCTTGATCGTCATTAAGGCTTAATTACTTAATTAATACTTTATTAAGGTTAATTAACTTTAGCCTTAATTAATTATTCTTTTACTTAATTAACTTAAGTAGATTAGATTAATTATCTTAGATAATTAAATTAGCTAAGTCCACTAATTAATTTCTAAGTTTTAATTTTAATAACTTGGATTAGAGTTGAAGTCCAACTCTAATCTAAGCCCAATTTCATAAATTATTTTTGGTTGACTATCAATGAGTCCTTGACTCACCTTTTTTAAGGTTTTGGGCCTAAAACAAAGGCCCAAGGGTTTGATAACTCTTAGAAATTCATTTTTACTCATGACAACTCAAAACATTGACTTTTGGGTTGACTTTTATTTGGGTTAAATTAAAAATCCGAATTTAGTTCTTTTATTATTGTAAAAGTTTTTTTCCTTATTTGCATTTTAACCCTTTTTGTTTGTAAAATTTTTCCTTAGTCCTTTTGGGCCACCAAAGCCCAAAAACATGTTTTCCAAAACTTCTTGATCTTTTCAAGATCAAAAAGCATTCTTGATGAGTTTCATCAAGAACAACTCAAGAACATCAAGAACACCTTGAATGTTCATCAAAACTCCAATTTTTCAACAACATCCAATCTTTACCAAATTTTCACACAATCATCCACAAACAATTTAAATGTCAAATATCATATTAATTCACCCAAAATCATCCACATACACATTTAAGTTCATAATTTCATTTTCAAGCTCATAAACACTATTTTTCAAGGATCAATCATCCAAAACAATTGTATACATTCAACCAACTTCATGCATGTTCATAGATTCATCATACAAACACATTCCAAGCACCAAAAAAATTTTGAAACACATGCAGCCCCAAAATCCCTCAAGGCTGAGAGCTATTAGAGGAAAAAGGGGAAAAATTTTCCAAAATTGTTTCTTGGCTTGCATGCATCAACAATCACAATCCAAGCACATTCCAAGCATCAAAATAAACTCTAAAACATATAAACAACCCAGCTCCAAGAATCCGAAACATTTACTCAAAAAAAAAGGCTCAAAGAAATGATTTTTTTCAAAGGAAAAACAAGAGTAAGGACAAGGATTTAAGGGCAAATCCTTGACTCTAGTCACCAATCCTACTAGAGTTCAAGTTCTCCCCCCCCCCCCCCCTTACCTAAGAAATAACCTCAAGAAATAGGTGCAGAATCAGCTCACAAAACAGCCCAAAATCTCTCCTTTTGGTCACCAACAAAGCTTTGCAAGGCTAGAAGGCTTAGTGTTTAAACTTAGGGTTCAAGGATGGAACCTTAAGCTTGAAAGTGTGAGAAGGAAAAATGGAGATTTTGAGAGAAAGGAGAGGGGAACTCACGGCTTCAATGAGGAGAGAAAAGAGAAATGAGAGAATGAAAAGGAACCTTGCATGTAGGAAAGGAGAAAGAAATAAATGTTTTAGTCTTTTAATGTCATAATATCATAAGCTAGACACTTGTCTTGGAAGGAAGAAAGGATGAGACAAGTGTCTCCCATGAAACACACACACACACATGCACGGTTTCTAGAAGGAGGAAAGGAAGAGTTGTGCAAATTTTTCTGGCCCGGATCAAGAGTATTCGGGCCCGGTTCAAGGACAACAGGGGCAAAAGGGTCATTTTTCACAGAAAATTCCCAAAAATTCCCGAAAAATAGGAAACTCATTCCTAAACTCGAAAATATAAATTTTGATGATTAAAAATATTTTTAATCACTCAAAATTCAATAAAACACAAAATACGGCAAAATGGTAAAAACGCGGGTGTTACACCCTCCACATGCGTCTTATCTTTCTTGAGATGTAAGTCAGCTCATCATCCGTTTCACTTTCATCATCATCTTCTTCAGTTTTTGTGTCATGAGATGAGTTTAGCGAAGTCTGTTGAGATGAGCTTACCTTCTTACCTTTGTAGTTGCTAGAGGTTGCTTTCAGAGCTAGAGTCTTGGGACGTCTTATGTGGTCCTCTTCCATCAGTTCCTGCTCATGAACCTTTAGTGATCCAAGGAGTTCATCCCGTCTGAGGGTGCTCAGGTCTTTGGCTTCCTGAATAGCTGTGACCTTAGGTCTCCAGGGCTTGGGTAAGCTTCTCAGGATCTTTCTTACCATGTATTGGTTAGAGTATGTTCTTCCCAGAGATTTTAGGTCATTTGTTATGACAGTGAATCTTCTCACCATGTCTTCAATGCCTTCATCTTCATTCATCTTGAAGAGCTCATATTGTCTTACTAGTATGTTGATCTTGGCTTCTTTGACTTGATTTGTTCCCTCATGTTCAACCTCAAGAGCATCCCATATTTCTTTGGTTGTTGTACATCCTGCTACCTTATCATATTCACTGCGACTAAGAGCACAGGTTAGCAGATATTTAGCTCTTGAGTTTAGAACATACCTTGCCTTTTCAGCATCTGTCCATCTGTCTCTAGGCTTAATTATTCTTTGTTCAAGCTCATCAGTGATGTAGGGTGTGTAGGGTCAATATTCTAAGATTTCCCATAGATCAACATGTTGGGACTCAATGAACAGTCTCATCCTATCTTTCCAGTAATAGTAATCAGTTCCATCAAAGGCAGGTGGCCTGTTGGTGGAAGCTCCTTCAGGTATGAACAGACTTGCACTAGGTCCAGCCATGGATCTTTTTCCTCTTCACACACAGGTGTGCTCAACCCCTTAAGAGGCCGAGCTCTAATACCAACTGAAGTTGGCTGAAGGTCTCTAGAAGGGGGGTTGAATAGAGACTTCTCAAATCTGTTCCTGCTATTTCACACTAAAATTAATTGTTGAGATGTGCTCTCAAGTTTCGTTGACTTGGAGTCTCTGTAAAGACAGGATATATAAATAAATACAATTTTAGTGATGATTTATATTCCTAGATTAATTCAGAATCTTATCTTGAATATTGGTTCAGTTATTGCTTTTGTTACTAAGTTGTTTTAGTTCTTTCAAGATAAGCTTAGTAAAGACAAGATAAGAGACAGGGGGTAGAGATCTTATCCTGGTTCACCCACTCCTTGGGCTACGTCCAGTCCTCACAACACGTGAGATTTTCCACTATTGACAAACCCGCCAATACAAGTATTCTTACAGCCTCTTCAGGACGTCTAACTCACACTAAGCCTAGGCACTCCTATCTTAGTTGAGCTACAAGTATTCTTACAGCCTCTTCAGGACGCAAACACCTCACTCTAAGACTAGGAACCTTCCTATCTTAGATGAGACATGTTACAGTAAATGTTTATGATAAGTCTAGCTTACAAGCATACACAGTATGGATATAGAGATGGATAAGCTAGGTGATCTCTCTACTTAAGATATAATATAATAGTGATGCACACAAGAGAGATAAGAAGAGACAGGTGATCTCAAGATGAGATGAGTCTGTTCACAGACAGCTGAGATGTGCACTTGAGATGTCAGTTGAGATGTGATAAGATTCTTGATGATCATCCAGTAATGCAAGCAGTCTCTCTCACTTCCAACTGTTTGATCTTGTCTCTTTTATATCTCCAGTTAGAAAAACTAGTCGTTATATGACCGTTTCTAGCTGTTGGAGTGCACAATAAGGAGACAGGCTTTCCAAGTAGGTGTACAGCAGCTTTTCAGGCAAAGTCACTGTGTCAGTGTCCTTGTGTCCTTGCTTGACTTTATGCTGACCTCACTTGCTGTCTACTATCATTGAGCATGCAGTCTTGCTTCTGTCCAGAGTTAGTTATAACTTTCTTGTATCTCTGATGAGATCTCGTCTGTTCGCGTCTGTCCATGAGACAGCATCTCAAGTTGTTCTTGCATCTCAAGTTGAACTTGCATCTTAACAAAGGACTCTGTAATTCTTTCTTTAAGAAGACATGTTGCAGATGACGTTGAGAACACTTTTAGGTCTTGAGCAGAAGGCTTTCTGACTTCAAACAAAATGCCACGTTGGATGTCTTCAGCAGGTCTTCATAATTCAGATAGCACATCTTTTCAAAAGGTTAATTTACTTCAGCAGGTCCTGATTCTTCAGAGGGTTCCTCTCCTTCAGAAGGTTGCACCACTTCAGAGGGTTGCTTTGCTTCGGAGAGTTGCTCTTTCAGAGAGTTGCTGAAACATAGAAAATGCCTTTGAGAGAATTTGCACTATCTTTCAGAGTACTTTTAACCAAATTTGTTATTCATTAAAACTTAGGATTATGAGACTTAAAACATTATTAATTCCTTAATAATATTTTTGAGACTCAACAGACATCTCCTGATAGCTTCTGACATGGTACAAGGTTGCAGTACTGTGCTGACTCTCTGCTGACACACTGCAAAAATTGCGTAGCAGGACTTTCTTTTCTGATGCATGTAATTCAGACATTCTGAAGAGTCTATATTATGCATGCCTTAAATAGTAAGTAGAATGCGTGTTGCAGAAGGCGTTGAATAAGACTTGTGTCTTCAGAAGAAATCTTCAGAGGGCTTCACTCCTTAGATGACTTTTGACTTCAGACGCCTTGCCACGTCAGATGGCTTTTGATAGCTTTCAGCTTTAGATGGTTCCTGGTTTCAAATAGCTTCACACTTCATAAGGCTTTACGTTTTAAGACAGCTGGCCACTTCAGATGGCTTCACTTCTTCAGATAGTATGCCATGTCAGAAACCTTCTTGAGTTAAGAAGGTCAACTTGCTTAAATCAGAATACACGTTAAAAGCATAGGTAGTTTTGCATAAATATCACTTAACCAAATTTGTTATTCATTAAAACTTGGAAAGTGAGACTCAATCATTATTAAATACTTAATGATATTTTTCAGACTCAACATTCTCCCCCTTTTTAATGATGACAAATTTGTTTTAAACTTAAAATCTGAAAGAGGTTAAAAAATAAGATAAAGGTAAGAAATTTCTCCCCCTCAATCAAATAGCTCAGGTTTGATTTTTAACTTAAGATTTTCTTAAGTTCTTATGGTGCTCCCCCTGAGACAGATACTCCTTTTGCTTTTGTAAGACCTCACACTTCAGATTTTCAGATTTGTTAGTTTATACTCCCCCTTTTGTCATCAATCTAAAGGGTGATCAGAGCATTTAACATTGATCAGAGTAAGAAATTGTGAAGTATGTAAGAGCATGCATTCATATTAAGATTTCAGAGCATGATATATGAGCGCACTAAGTCTTATAAGAGCGAATAAGATAATTAAAGCGTTTATCAGAGCATAAAAACATAAGATATATCATAGCACACAAAAAAATCAAGTATATCAGAAAAAGCGTCAGCAAATACTCATTTTATTCAAAAAATAGTTCAAAGCAAAGACAATCATAAAGATAAAAAGAGTGTGTGTGGCAACACATCATAGACTATTCAACCTATTTCCCAAAAGTCTGCCTGATCAAATTCATCAGTTCTTCTTTAGCCTTGTCAATCTGGGAAATGACAGTTGCTCTAACATCTACTTGCCCTGCCTTGATCTGGTATTGCTTTTGTAGAATCCTGTCTTGCATAGAAACTAAGATAACATTCTTCTGCTCCAACTCTTGAACTTTAATCCTTAGTAACATATTTTCCTCTTCAGCATCCAGCAGAGGCTCATAGAAGATAGTTGAAATATGCATGCAAGTGAATCTGAAGTAATCAAATCCCTTAGGCAAACCATATTTAGCAGCATACTTCACAGCATAGAAGTACTCTCTATTAGGGCTTGGACACCACATAGGCCAATCTTCAGTGAGAGGTTCAGACAGAGGGAATTGTCCTCTGAAGTAATCATGCTTCTCAAAGACAGAAATTCCTGTGTAGGTCATGGAGTCTTCATCTTATCCTGAAGTCCCAGAAGTTGATCTAGCTTGTTCTCTGATGCTGTAGTAGGATGACCACACCCATTCCCTATACACATGGTCCAGTCCTCCCCTTTGCCTCTTCAGATATGCAGGTAGCTTCCTCCACTATTCAGGTGTGAGAGGTTTGACATGAGTTGTATAGGTGGGATACACCTTGGGTTCCTTCAGCTTCTCATTTGGTCCTTCAGTAAGAGGATACCTTGGCACAATCCTATCAGGTTGAACATAGATCATTGTAGAAGCACACACAGATATAGGCCTTGGTGGCTTGAATCCTCTCAGATCTTCAGAGTACATCACATCCCTTTCAAAAAGTTCAGCTTCCAAGCAGAGCTTCCTCATAGTCATCCACTGTTCATTAGAAAGCCTGTATTGATCGTCTGAAAAAGGATTGATAAGACTCCATTTTGTTGAGTCTCAAAAATATCATTAAGTGTTTAATAATGATTGAGTCTCACACTCCTAAATTTTAATGAATAACAAATTCTGTTAAAATATCTCTTGCAAATATTGCCTATGCTTTTAACGTGTTTTTCGTGTTTCAGCAAGTTGTCCATCTGAAGTGATCTACTGTCTGAAGAAATAGAACCATCTGAAGTGATCCATCAATCTAAAGCATGAAATCATCTGAAGCCAAGAAGATCATCTGAAGATGTGAGACGTGGCAGAGTGTCTGAAGTCAGAAATCATCTGAAGAGTGAAGCCCTCTGAAGATCTCTAATAAAGACTCAAGTCTTTTTCAACGCCTTCTGGAACAAGTCTTTAGTCTATCCTTTTTAAGGCAAGTTGTTCAGAGACTTTCCTGCACGTTTGAATTACATGCACTAGAAAGGAAATATCTGCAACGCAGTCTTTGCAGTGCTCAGAACAGAGACAGTACTGCACATCTACCTTGTACTGTGTTAGAAGCTATCAGAAGTTGTATCATAACGGGATTAAGAGCATTTAATGCTATCTCTCAACGGTGATTTCAACGGACTTCATCTCAAGCATCTATAAATAGCTTCATACAGAACCATGCAAAGAAGAGAATAATCAAAGAAAGAAAGAGCCCATACACTGCAAGTTTTTCGTTGTAAAAACTCTCTGATAAATTATTCTTTGTACTTGAACCTTCTTATCCTGAGTATAACTCAATTATCTTGTACATTATTTTTGTTTGAGCTCTGAACTTGTGTAGTTCTTTAGCTTAAACTTTCTTATTCCTTTAAACACTTGGGTGTTGAGCCTGGAGAGGCTTGTTTGTTAAATAATACTTGGGTAGAGCCTGAAGAGTCTTGCGAGGAAACAATACTTGTTGTTGTAGAGCATGAAGAGGCTTGATAGAAAAGAATACTTGTAATTTTCTGAAGATTAGTGGAAATCCAGGTGTTGTGTTTTGCTCTGGGGCTGGATGTATCTCCCTGTGGTTGTGAGTGAACCAGGATAAATCCTTTAGTTAAGTTTTCTCTTCTCTTAACTCTTTAAATTTAGTTTAAATCTAACAAGAAGAGAATTGAATTGTTTCATATAAAAGCTTAAACGCAAACTCAGTTTTTCAGAAAATAAGTTTTATCAGTCTGAACGACCTTTAGACGCAACGTTAAACTTCAGATAATAGCATATCATCTGAAAGCTTTTTATAAAAACACTTTGTTGAGAAAAAGTTTCCAAAAACGTTCAATTTTTATTGAAACACTATTCAACTCCCTTTCTAGTGTTTCCCTGTTTGTTTCTTCACATTTATGAGAAGGTGGTAGCACATCCTTTCTAATCTTCTCCAGCTAATCAGACAACAAATCCTCTTCATTTTCTTGCTTGCTCCAAGTCTTTAGTCTTCTATATCTGGCTTCTTAAACAGATTCCAGCACCAATCCCTTGTGAGTGGCAATTGGGGGATCATCCTTGAAGTACAGAAGCTCCTCATAAAGGTTAGGGAATTTTTGTACCCTTATCCTTTCTTCCACAGGCACAACATAAGCCTTGTGGGGCACTTCAGCAGCAGCTTCCAACTCAGAAGTGGTTAAAGGTTCTGGTGCAGGATCAAAGGTTGGCTCCAGAGTGAAGACACCAGCTTTGTCAGCAAAATGAATCTGCTGAGGCAATAAGATTCCCTTCCAAATCACCACTTCTTGTTGCTTGGATCTTGGACTTGGTTCTGACTCAGGTTCAGATTCAGAAGATGAACCCATCTCTTCAGATTACTCTTCAAACGAAGGAGTTACGTTTCCAAAAATGACCCTTGGTCTTTTTGTAGGAGGTACAACTTCTTCTTCCTTTTCATTTTCCGTTTCTTTCTCCTTTTCTTCTCTCTTCCTCATCTATGCCCTCTGGAACTCAACATATTGATGGATTTTATTGCGTCCTCTTTATTGATAGAGGCACTTCTAGTGACTCTCTGAGTAGGTTCAAGAGCAGCAGTTAACCACTTCATGCGTCTGCCTCTCTTTTGCCTTGAGCCAGATCTTCTTCTCTTCCTGGCTTGCCCTCTGTTGTATTGCTCATCCTCAAGAAAAGCCTGCTGAGATGCAACATCAAAGGCATAATCTTGCTTTTCTTGTTCTTTAGCCTTCTCTTCTTCTTCCTTCTCCAGTGTAGTAGCCAAAGCAGCTACTTCAGCTAACACAGAATCAGAAGAGCATGCAGCAATAGGAATTGTTTCAATAACATTCTCTGCAGAACCTAGTTCAGATTCAACATTGATTGTTAGAGAAGCAGTACTACCTTTCTGAACTTTAGCATCCTGTCCCTCAGGAATAGAGGTAGGCTGAGAAGATAGAATGGTCAGTTCCTCTTCTATCTAACCCATTATTTCAGATGGTCCTGGGTGGACTGTCTGAATAGGTTCAAATTGTCTAAGTTATGCTTGCCCAACTTCAGATGGTCTTGTTTCAGATGGTGTTGCTTCTGATCTTTTCACCACAAGTTATGTACGGAGCTTTTTCTGCATGGTTTTGGTGGGAGTCTTCAGAGTGACAAACTCATCTTACCTGGTGTCTCCCTTTAGTTCATTCTCTAGAATGTCTATGGCACTTCTTCCAGTAGACTCAACCTTGTGCAAAGCAAGTGATTCTTTCACAGTAGGCTCAAGAGGAGGAGGTTGAACCTTGATATGCATTTGTTTGATGTGGTGAGAGAGAAGTAGGAAGGTGCTTTATGGTCAGAAAGCGTAACCTTTCCTTGTCCTTAAATCCATCTATATATTGACACACAGCAGTAATGATGGAAGTTACTCTGGTTGCGCAGACATTGGGTAACGTGCAATGTGTAGAGGCAGTTTTGAAAAAGGTGAATATCAACCGTCTCAGATTGCCACGTCACATCACATTTCAGATAAGTGATAATTTCAGACAATGCATGTTTTAGACAATAGCATGTTTTAGACAATTCATTCATTTCAGATAGCACATAGGTTCAGAAAGCCAAGGGTTTCAGATAGCAATCATTTTTCAGAGAATGCATGGATGTTAAGATTATCTCTTATGAACCTAAACCTATCTTCAGCTAGGGGTTTTGCGAATATGTCTGCCCATTGATGCTCTGTATCAATGAACTTAATATCTAAAACACCTTCTGAGCATAGTCTCTAATGAAATAATGCTTGATCTCTATATGCTTTACCCTAGAATGTTGAATTCGATTTTTAGACAAATTAATAGCACTAGTATTATCACACATCACAGGAATAGAATTCAATGCAATATTAAAATCTTCCAATTGATATTTTACCAAAAGAAGTTATGAACAACCTCTTGCTGCTGCAATGTATTATGCTTCTGTTGTAGACAATGCAATGGTGCTTTGCCTTTTGCTAGACCAGCTGATCATGTTATTTCCAAAGAAATGAAATCCTCCACTGGTTGATTTCCTTTCAATTTTGTCCCCAACAAAGTCAGCATCACAAAAACCTACTAACCTGCAATCCTTGCTCTTCTTATATCACAAACCAAGATTAGTAGTACCATTGAGATATCTGAAAATTCTCTTTACAACCTTGTAATGAGTAATTCTTGGATCAGATTGAAATCTTGCACACAAACATACATTGAACATAATATCAGGTCTGCTTGCAGTAAGATACAATAATGAACCAATCATTCCTCTATACATTGTTTGATCAACAGATTCTTCTCCTTCATCTTTACTTAAGATGGCAGAGGGATGCATGGGAGTTGACATAGGCTTGCAGTCAGTCATATTGAACTTCTTAAGCATCTCTTTTGTATATTTCTCTCGATGGATCCATATACAATCATATTCTTGCTTAATCTGAAGTCCTAAAAAAAATTTTAATTCACCAAGCATACTCATTTCAAACTCAGACAGCATAAGCTTAGAAAACTCTTTGCATAGTGAAGAATTTGTTGAACCAAATATAATGTAATCAACATATATCTGGACAAGAATAAAGTCTTTGTTAGACATTTTTCTAAAAAGAGTTGTGTCTACTTTTCCTCTTTCAAAACTATTTTTTATGAGAAAATTACTCAGTCTGTCATACCAAGCCCTTGGAGCTTGTTTAAGATTATATAGAGCCTTTTTTAAATTTAAAACATGTTCTAGAAAAGAAGTATCTTCAGAACCAGGGGGTTGTCTAAAAAATACTTCTTCCTCAATGATTCCATTAAGAAAGGAACTCTTAACGTCCATTTGATATAACTTGATGTCATTATTTGTTGCATAGGAAAGTAAAATCCTAATGGCTTCAAGCCTAGCTACATGAGCAAAAGTTTCAGTAAAGTCAATACCTTCTTACTAATTATAACCTTGAGCAACCAATCTTGCTTTGTTTCTGACAACTTTACCTTCTTCAGATAGCTTGTTTTTTTAACACCCATTTTGTTCCAATAATAGTTTTCCCATGGGGTTTAGGAACTAAGGTTCAGACATCACTCCTCGCAAATTGATTAAGCTCCTCTTGCAAGGCTAGGATCCACCCTTCATCACGCAAAGCATCATCAATACTCTTTGGCTCTATTTCAGACAAGAGTGCAAGATTGTTGACTTCTCTGAGTCTAGATCTCGTTCTTACTCCTTCTGAAGTATCACCAATAATTTTCTCCTTGGGGTGATGAGATCTGTATCTCCGCTCATTTCAATAAGGAAGTACATTCTCTGTCTGAGAGTCAACATGAGCTATCTGAAGATGTGCAGTTTTAGAAGGTCCATCAGAAGGTCCTTCAGGTTCTTCCACCTTTTTTTGCAACTTTTCAGATGATGGGTTTAGCTCCATTCCTGCAAAAATCACCTTCAAGATCTAATAGTTCCCTATCAGTCTCTTTCTTGTCATAGAATTTTACATGAATTGATTCTTCAACAACTAAGGATCTAGAGTTGTAAACTCTGTATGCCTTTGATGTTTTAGAATATCCAATGAAAAATCCTTTATCTAACTTAGCATCAAATTTTCCAAGATCATCTTTAGTATTGAGTATAAAACATTCATATCCAAAGATATGAAAATATGAAATGTTGGGCTTTCTTCCTCTCCACAATTCATAGCGAGTCTTTTTAAGAATTGTTCTTACCAATATTCTGTTTTGTATGTAACAGGCTCTGTGAACAACTTCTGCCCAGAAGGATCTTAGTAGATTACTTGAAATAAGCATGGTTCTCCCCATCTTTTGCAAAGTTCTGTTTCTTTCTCTCAACAACCCCATTTTGCTGAGGTATTCTTGCCACAGAGAAATTGTGAGAGATCCCATTCTCATCACAAAACAATCTGAAGTTTGTGTTTTCAAACTCTCCACTATGATCACTTTTATGGCAAAAATGAAGAATCCTTTTTCATTCTGCACCTTCTTACAGAATATTGTGAAATTCTCAAAAGTCTCATCCTTGTTTCTGAGGAATATCACCCATGTAAATCTTGTATAGTCATCAACAATGACCAAACCATATTTCTTACCGCTAAGACTCTTTGTTCTAGTGGGACCAAACAAATCAAGGTGAAGAAGTTCTAAAGGTCTACTGGTAGAAACAACATTCTTGCTCTTAAGTGAGCTTCTTGTTTGTTTTCTCTTCAGAAAGTTTTCACATAAAATGTCAGATTTGAAAGGAAGCTTGGATAAACCTTTACAAGGTTGTGTTTTGTTAGCTTTGAGATTAATCTCAAGCTGGCATGCCCAAGTTTCTGATGCCAAATCTGTTTTTCATCTTCCACAGAGAGAAAACACTTCACATTTTGATTTGTAAGTTCCTCTAGATCAATTTTGTACACATTATTGTGTCTCTTAACAGTAAAAAGGATTTGATCTGAAGAGTCCTTGACTATACATCCTTCCTTGCTAAAGGAAATAACATATCCATTGTCACACAATTGACTTATGCTCAGAAGTTTATGTTGAAGTCCTTCAACCAGGAGAACATTTTTAATGAGGGATAGAGGAGTCATACCTACTGTCCCAATGCAAGTGATCCTCCTTTGTTGTTTTCCACCAAAGGTGACCACTCCTTTCTCCTTGGGTATAAGGTTTTGGAACAAACACCTTTTGCCTGTCATGTGTCGCGAGCATCCATTGTCCAGGTACCATTTGTGTTGTTTCTTTTGTCCTGTTAAACATATCTGCAACAGGAACAATTAAATATTTAGGTACCCATATTTTCTTGGGTCCTCTCTCGTTAGCTTGGTTTTCTTCTTCCCCTTGTGCTTACATCTAGACACATGGTGTCCAGGTTTTCCACAGTGAGAACACCCTTTACCTTTCTTAACAGACTTTTTGGAAGGACTAACAATAGAGGGGTCTGATGATTACCTTTCAGAGAATCCCAAGCCACATTTGTCATTAGAACTTTTCTGACTTCCCAACAATTTGTTGAGGTTTTCAGTTCCCTTAACAAAGTTGGCTAGATCTCTGGTGAGTTCTTTAACCCATTTCTGAAGTTTATAATTTTCTTCAGATAGGTCCTTACAACTACCAGCCTCAGATTCTAGAATCTTTTCCTTGAGCATAAGATTCTCTACTTCAAGAGCCTCACTCTTATTACACATTTCTGTGTATGCCCTAGAGAGATCCTTATATTCTTGGAAAAGTTCTTTGGAACTTTCCAGCAAATCAACATACATATCCTGAAGGGTTTGAGGCATTACCTCATATTCAAAACTGTCTGAAGAAGGAAGGCTTGCCATCATACACATATTGGCTTCTTCAGATGATTCCTCTTCTTCCTCTAAAGTGGAGTCATCTAGATCCTGTTGGAAATACAGGGAAACACTAGAAGGGGGTTGAATAGTGTTTCAATGGAAACTTTTTCTGTTTCAAAATTATTTTGAAAATTTTGCTTCTGAAACTCTTTAGATGATGGTTATCAATCTGAACGTTTTAATTGCTTTCTGAATTAAGTTCAGATTAAGAAATTGGTTAAAAACTTTGTTTAATTCCGAGAAGAAGTTTTCACTTGGATACTTTTCAAACCCCTTAGTTAGATTAAAACTGAAAAGAAATAGTTAAGGGATAGAGAAAATCTTAGCCAAGAATTTATCCTGGTTCACATCACAATAATCGTGAGCTACGTCCAGTCCCAGGGCAAAAACCAGCACCTGGATTTCCACTAATCTTGCAAGATTACAAGTATTCTTTTCTTTCAAGCCTCTTCAGACTCTACACCAAGTATTATTTCTTCCACCAAGCCTCTTCAGGCTCTACAGCAAGTATTATTTCTTCCACCAAGCCTCTTCAGGCTCTCAGACACTTAACCAAGTGTAACCCAAGTATTCTTTCAAACAGAAAGCCTCTCCAGGCTTAAACACCCAAACTGTTTAAAGTTTGAACAGAGAAACAAATAGTTTGAAGTATATGGTTGAATCACAAGAAGGGGGTTGAATTGTGATTCTTTTAAAATTCTGCAATTATATCTTCTAATAAAATTCTGATCAAGATAAGTTCTTGGTTGTTTATTAGAAGATGGATCTCCACAAGTAGAATTGTAAGTATTAATGCTTATTATGATGAAAATAGGATTCCTTTGGTGGAATCAATTAAGTTTCCACTTACTTAGGTATTATTAGTTTTGAAAGCTTTTTGTGCACATGCAGAAGTTAAGAAAGTAAGGGAAAGAAGAAAACACAAAGGTTTTTATACTGGTTCACCTCTTCCAACCTGAGGCTACGTCCAGTCCCTACCTTCTGTAGGATTTTTCTCACTAACAAATCAGTTACAACTTTTGGGTACACACTACCACTAGTATTCTTTTTCCACAGCCTCTTCAGGCTTCTACAGAGTCACCAAACTAACAGAAACAGATATTTGCTTACTGCAGCTCCTTCTGCAGAAGCTCAGACACAGCAGAATTCTGCAGAACTTCCTTCTACAGATTCTGAATTTTCACAAGCTCACACCTGAGCCTTACAACCTCTCCAAATACTTCACCTTATATGTCACAGGAGATTTCACAACATGCGAATCTCCCTGACTTTTTAATCACACACAAACAGAAAAGGTAAAGTACAAAAAGCTCACTAAAATACAATCAGAGTTGCAGCAGAATATTCAAGTGAGCAAACTCCCCCTCAACAATTTGTATAAGTAGATTAGAAAGAATTTGAGGAGAGAGAAAAGGTTCCAGAAGCTGGCAGTGAAAGAGCAGAGATTATTTTATGCTTCTGGAGTGAGAGGTATGTTCCATTGTGAAGAGAGCACCTCCTTTTATAGGTGAGGAGCCTTGTAGCCATTGGAATGCATCCAAGATGGTCCAGTTGTGTTGCTGTGATAAGTCTCTTTCAAGTACAGCTGCAAAAGCTGACAGGTACAGCTGGCTGTTTGACTGGTTTCTTGCTTCTGCAGAACCAGCTTCTGCAGACAGCAAAACTGGCTCATTTCTTCACCCTTCCTTCTGTGAATGATCTGAGGATGATTTCTAGATAAATCCAAGTGTATTTCAACTTGTGTTACTCAGCCAATTTAGTAAGGAATTTATTTAAGGATCATTGAGAGATTTGTTGCTTCTGCAGAACTCATTTTTACATATTCCTTCTGCGGGATTGTTTCTGGTCAACTGCAAATGATCCTTATGCTTTTGTGACATGTTCCATGTTTTGTATTTGATATCTTCTGAGATTTTCTTTAAAAAAGTGAATCTCTCTTCTAAAACAATTTCATTAAGAGCTTTTAGATTGCTTCCTCATGCTTCTGGAGTCTGTGAAGTGTGTTTGTCAGCTTCTGGAAGCTTTTCATATTTGTCCTTCACAGATTTGTCATTCCTTTAATTTATAGTAAATTAAGGAAGCTTTTTATATTTGTCCTTCTGCAGAATGATACCTGTTGCTTCTGGACACATTCTCAAATGAAATGGTTAGTCCTTTTAGAATCAGAATTATGCTAAGTTGCATTTGATTTGGTTGTCATAATTAAAACCACTTTGAAGGGATTCTTGGACCTTACATAGTTCACTATCCTTCAGATGATAGCTTTGAACTTTAAATATACAGAAAACTGTGATTCACTCAGGATAAGAATTTGAGCGACAGTACAAGAATATCAGAGTATATTTTTGCAGCGTGTTCTTTCTTTGATAGGAATGCTTCTCTTCTTTTCTTAAAATCTTCATGAGACATATTGTAGTCTTCAGGAGTTAATTCCCGTTGCCAAATAGCATTAAATTCTCAAGGAGACGTTTGATACAAGCTCTGACCAAGGCATTCTGAGCAGACAAGGTGCAGCAGGTCTGCGCACACAAAGCTTTTTGGTAGGAGCAGCAGCGTTGCAGACTTTCCTTAAAAAATGCTAAACATTTGAACAAGGATAGAAAGCAGCTCTGACTCTTATGCTGAAATAGGTAAGATCATTGAGATGAACGTTCCTCATACTCAGCAACGTTTTCAAGGGTCAAAAGTCCTGATTTCTTCAGCTTTCAGATGCAAGGAGTGCTTCAGATGAGCTTCACACTTTCAGAAGATAAACACTCTTCAGAAGTTGTTGTGTCTTCAGACGATCTAAAGCTTCAGATGATGTTTCTCATTCTTTAAGATCTGAAACATAACAGAATCTTTGTGAAAGAATATTGCCATATAAATTCATCTATATTTTATATTTGTTGTTCATTAAAACTTTTTAAGGGAATGAGACTCAGAGAATTTTTAATTACTCAAATTATTTTTGAGACTCAACAATCTCCCCCTTTTTAATGATGACAAATATAAAATATTCTGAAACCTGAAAAGGGTTAAAAAGATTAGAGTTTAGAAAATTCCCCCCCTTAACCAGATGTTTCATCTGAGATACTTATTCTCCTTCTGAAATGATCCTTCTTGTTCTGAAGTATTCTCTGAAGTACTCTTGCTTGCTTTTACACATTCAGATTTTGTTAGTCATAAACA
Source organism: Sesbania bispinosa (assembly GCA_026901365.1). Lineage (NCBI taxonomy): Eukaryota > Viridiplantae > Streptophyta > Magnoliopsida > Fabales > Fabaceae > Sesbania > Sesbania bispinosa. The sequence goes on from QLOH01000035.1 coordinate 2,725,477, forward strand.
ACATATATATTTAATACTCCCCCTTTTGTCATTAATGAAAAAGGGTCAGCAACAGACACAGCAAATAAATGCAGTTAAGACAAATCATCAGCAATAAATGCACATAAGATAGTTCAACAACTTCTCATGCAGAATGGTTCATGTAAGCAGAATTGTTGCAAACAAAAATAAAGATAAAGATAAACTGAAATAACTTTGACACGACAACATCATGAACTAGGTCGTAAGCCTTCTCAGAGCCTGCTCAAGCATTTCTTGCATAGCTAGCCTTTGACTATCCAGTTCAGCTACAACTGCTTCTTTCAGCGCATTGTGACTAGCCTTGATCTGTGCATGCGCAGTGAGGATCTGATATGTTCGTAGTAGGAAAGCTTCATTCTGATTACTCAAGTCATAATGTTCTCGAGAAAGAGCGACTAGTCCAGCTTCTAAGTTCTCTTCATAGAAAATTAAAGACAGATGTTTGTTGGTGAAGCGATAGTACTGAAAACCATATGGAAGATTGAACTTTGGAGGATCTTTGACTTGGATGTGATACTCAGGTCTTTTGAAAGGAAAGTTTACTACCCATTCAGGATGGAATTTTCTGGCAGAGAAGTCAGACATAGGAAATCTCCCCCTGAAGAAGGTAGGTGTTTCCTGAGTGGTATTATTCCCAACTTCACCAAAGAGTCAGCATCATCCCACTGAGTCCAGATGAACTGCCTTCCTGCTCAACTAGGTTCCAGTGATAGTTCCACATAGTTTCAGACATAGAGTGATCTATGCCTTGATGTTCAGAGATGAATTCAGACAATCCTTCCCACTCTTTATTGGTTAGGACTCTGGGTTTGCCTATCTCCTTTATTACAACACATTTGTCTTTCCTGGGAGAAGTCTCAACAAAAGGATACCTTGGTACTATCCTATCAGGTTGCACCAGGATAGTAGTAGATAGCTTGGTATGCACTCTTCGGGGTGGTCTGAAGTCTCTATGCCCAAAAGAACTTGAGTACTTGTCAACCAACTCAGATTCAAGGCACAACATTCTCACAGCAACCCATTCTTCATATGATAAGAAGTGATGATCCTGAGAGAAGGGATCTAGTACCCTCCACTTGTGACAAGGGTTGATTATTCCATGCCTTATCTTCTCCAGTGAATCTGAGAGGACTACCTCCCCCTGAACTAATAAGCCTCCTTTGCCTTGCTTCTGAAGCAGTTTCTAAAAGTAACCTTGAAGGAGGATGGCGAGTTATGGGAGCAGCTTCCCTGAAGAACAACAATTCTTCATAGAGATTTGGAAATCTAGGTACTCTGGGCCTCTCTTCAAGAGGAACATTATAAAATCTATGCGGCACTTCAGCTGCCCACAACATTTGCTGATCATTCTGAACTGTTAAGCTCAGATCAAAGTGGGTTCCCGTCTAAGATCTCTAGATTTCTCCTTTAGCAGTTCTGCTCCAGACAAAGTTATATTTCCTCCAAACCAACAACATGCCTGAGTCATCATCTGAGTTGAGTTCAAGATAACCTGATAGAGATGAAGAAGATGGTGAAGGTGGGTGTACTTCTTCTGTGGTGCTGATCATTTTAGGTGGAGGAGGGGCTTCATCCTCTGAAGTAGAGATATTTCCAAAGATAACCTAGGCCTCTTAACAGGAGGCATAGAGCCTTCAGCAACTTTCTTCTTAGCTTGAGTTCCTCTACCTTTTTCTTCCTTTGTTCTTCAGCAACCTTTTGAAATTCCACAGAATCTTCTTGCTGGATGCTTTTACTTCTTGTCACCATCTGAGGAGCATCATCAGCAGGAGCCAACAATTTTCTCCTTTTGATTTTCCTTGCTTTTGCACTGGCTCTTCTTCTTTTCAGCCTATTTTCTTGCTCAAGTTTTTCATCTTCAAGAACTGCTTGCTGAGCAGCAACAGCAATAGCATAGTCTTGTTTTTCCTGTTCTTCCTTCTTCTTTCTTTCTTCTTCCTCAATTTCCTCTACAACCTTCCTGATATCAGCTTCAGGAAAACTGGGTAGCAAGAGGGATAGCTTGATTGGCTGGGTTACATCTAAAGGTTAAACACTTAGAGGTTCAGATTCTATCCTGATGTTGTCCTCTTCCTGTCCTCCCAAGATGAGAGTAGGCTGAGTAGCAACAGCAGAGTTCTCAGTAACCTGTCCCAAAATCTCAGAAGTAGATGCAAGAATACTCTGAGCTGGTTCAGATTGTCTGAGCTGGACTTCCTTTTCAGTTGAAACTTCCTTCTGAAGCACTTTTGTTCTTTCCTTCTTCACAATTTTGGTGGGGAATATGAGCAGAGGCAAACTTGTCTTTATGGGTGTCACCCTTCAGCTCATCCTCCAAAATCTCCATAATCTCCACAGTGCTTTTCCCAATTATGCCAGCTTTGTCTCGGACAGCTTTCTAAAAGAGTTTTCTCAGGAGAGGGCTTCGTCACAGCAATACCCATCTTCTTAATATTCACCAGAGAGAAGAGAGCAGGACCTCTATGGTCATATAGTCTCTAAATGGGAACATTGAACTTTAGCAGGATCTTGTAATGAGAATGGTGTGTAGCTTGCAGCCGAATCATTCACCCTCTTCAGCATGTTGTAGAGAATGATCCTGGAAGATTCAGAGGTTTCTTCTCCAAAAGATTGATCACACAGAACCTCTCTAGTTTTGAGACATGGTTTTTGCTACCATGCTTGGGCAAAATGCAACAACCCAATATGGCATGAAGAATCCTTGCCTTAGGATGCATGAGGGAGCTTTTAATTCACTGGGATCTTCAATCCCGTACAGCTTCTTGTGAACTTCTTGTTTCCACCATTCTTTGCTTCCCATTCTGGAATACAACATCTCTCTAGAATTTGGAACACCAGTTACAGCAGAAATGGTGTCAACATCTACGATGATCTTCACTCCCATCACTGTGGTTTTCAATCCTTGATATTTGCTATCTCGAGAATAAATGTCTTCAGCATTCTTCCAGAAATCTACCACACTCTGCCTCATGCCATGCACAATTAATGGCAGAGAAGAAGTTGGTCCAACCACAAGCCTCGAAGATCTATGAGAGATAAATGCCACCGGCTTGAAGTTCATCAAGGTTTATAGTCTTGGAAGGAAAAACTTGACCACCAGCAGTCTTCTTGGACGCCATTCTATGAGCTTTTAATGAGAACGACGAACACAAATAAGCACAAGGTACTTAGGGCACAAGGAATGGAAAAGGTTTGCAGAAGAGAGAGTTAAAGTAGTAGCTTGTAACTGTAGCCAACACGTCCTTTAAATAACCTTCACAACAGTAATGATGAAGTTGCTACCTTGGAGGACGTGCAATCGTGTTGAGAGTAGTTACTCAGAGAAGGATACCAAACGTTTCATCTTGCCAACATCATCAGACTCAGTTACTTCAGATGCACATGATTATTCAGATAAAGATGCATGTTCAAATGCAACATATATTCAGATGATTGTGCATGTTCAGACGCAACATTCACATTTCAGACAAGCCAAGATATTAGATTATTTCTTATGAACTTAAATCTATCTTCAGTCAGAAGGCTTTGTGAATATATCTTCCCATCGATGTTCAGTATCAATGAACTTTATATCAAAGACTCCTTTCTGAACATAGTCTCTAATGAAATGATGCTTGATTTCTATATGCTTTGCCCTAGAATGTTGAATGGGATTCTTAGATAAGTTAATTGCTCCAGTATTATCACACATTATAGGAATAGAATGAACATTCAATGTTAAAATCTTCTAACTGGTTATTTTACCCATAGCAGTTGTGAACAACAACTGACTGTAGCAATATATTCAGCTTCAGCTGTAGAAAGAGCAATAGTGCTTACCTTTTGCTGGACCAGCTAATCATGTTGTCACCAAATGAAATGGCAACCTCCACTTGTTGATTTTCTTTCAAGTCTATCTCCTGCCAAAATCAAACATCACAGAATCCCATTAACCTGCAATCCTTACTTCTCTTTATAGCAAAGACAAAGATTAGTAGAACCATTTAAATATCTGAAAATTCTTTTACAGCTTTGTAATGAGTTATTCTTGGATCAGATTGAAACCTAGCACAGAGACAAACACTGAACATTTACGTCAGGTCTGCTTGTTGTTAGATACAATAGTGAACCAATCATTCCTCTATACAAAGTTTGATTCATTGGTTCTTCCCCTTCATCTTTGCTGAGAGCAACAGAAGGATGCATAGGAGTTGTCATGGGCTTGCAATCACTCATGTTGAACTTCTTAAGTATTTCTTTTGTATATTTTCCTGATGGATCCATATACAATCAGATTGTTGCTTTATCTGAAGTCCTAAGAAGAACTTAAGTTCCCCCATCATGCTCATCTCAAACTCAGATTGCATAAGCTCAGAAAATTCCTTGGCATAATGAAGAATCAGTCGAACCAAATATAATGTCATCCACATATATCTGAACAAGAATGAAATCTTTGTTAGACATTTTTCTGAAAAGAGTTGTATCTACTTTTCCTCTTTGAAAACCATTTTTGATCAAAAAATTGCTCAATCTGTCAAACCAAGCTCTTGGGGCTTGTTTCAGACCCATAAAGAGCCTTTTTTAATTTGAAAACATGTTTTGGAAAAGTAGTATCTTCAAACTAGGTGGTTGTCTAACATAGACCTCTTCCTCAATAAATCCATTGAGAAAGGCACTCTTTACATCCATTTGATATAAGGTGATGCCATTATTTATTGCATAAGAGAGTAAAATCCTAATGGCTTCAAGCCTGGCTACAGGAGCAAAGGTTTCAGTGAAGTCAATACCTTCTTGCTGATTGTAGCCCTGAGCAACAAGCCTAGCCTTGTTTCTGATCACTTTCCCTTCTTCTGACAGCTTGTTCTAAACACCCATTTGGTTCCTATTATAGTTTTCCCATGGGGTTTAGATTCAAGTGTCCAGACATCACTCCTAGCAAATTGGTTCAGCTCTTCTTGCATGGCTAGGATCCACCCTTCATCAAGCAGAGCTTCCTCAATATTTTTAGGTTCAATCTCAGAGAGGAGTGCAAGATTATTCAAGCTTCTGAGCCTTGATTCTTGTTCTTACTCCTTCTGAAGTGTCACCTATTATTTGCTTTCTTGGATGATGATTTTTGTATCTTCAATTCACGACTGTGAGGAAATACATACTCTGTCTGAGACTCAACAATGTTGGTCTGAGAAGGTCCAAGCTTCAGAACAGGTTCAGTCTTTTGCTCAGTAGGTCCTTCAGATGATTCTTCGAATAACTTCTGGATTTATCTGCATCCCTACAAAATCCTCTTTAAGATCTGATAGTTCCCTATCAGTCTCTTTAAAGTCATTGAATCTTACATGGGTAGATTCTTCCATAGCAAAGTTCTTGAGTTATATACTCTGTAAGCCTTAGAGGATTCAGAATATCCAATAAAGAAAACCTTTATCAGACTTAGCATCAAACTTTCCTAAATCATCTTTAGTGTTGAGTATGAAACACTCACATCCCAAAGATATGGAAGTAGGATATGTTGGTTTTCTTCCTTTCCACAGTTCATATGGAGTCCTTTGAGAATTGTTCTTACCAAAATTCTGTTTTGAATTGTAACAGGCTGTGTGAACAGCTTCTGCCCAAAAGGATCTAGGTAGGTTGCTTGAGAAATGAGCATGGTTCTCCCCATCTCTTGCAAGCTTCTGTTTTTCTCTCAACAACCCCATTTTGCTGAGGTGTTCTAGCCCACAGAGAAATTGTGTGAGATCCCATTCTCATCACAGAACAGTCTGAAACTTGAGTTCTCAAATTCTCCACCATGATCTCTTCTGATAGCAGATATGCAGATTCCTTTTGTCATTCTGCACCTTCTTACAGAATTCTGTGAAATTCTCAAGGGTTTCCTCCTTGCTTCTTAGGAATATAACCCATGTAAGTCTTGTATAGTCATCGACAATGACCAATCCATATTTCTTTTTGCCAAGACTTTCTGTTCTGGTAGGACCCAAACAAATCCATGTGAAGCAGTTTCCAGAGGTCTGCTAGTTGAAACAACATTTTTACTCTTAAAGAGCTTCTAGTTTGTTTCCCATTCAGACAATTTTCACATAAAATATCATATTTGAATTAAAGTTTGGGTAAACCTTTAACCAGATTGTGTTTGGTTAGCTTTGAGATCAATCTCAAGCTAGCATGCCCAAGTTTTTTATGGGAAAAATGTTTTTTCATCTTCAATTGAAACAAAGCACTTCACATTTTGACTCGCAAGATCCTCTAGATCAATCTTGTACACATTATTGTGTCTCTTAGCAGAAAAGAGGATATGATCTGAAGCATCTTTGACTACGCAACCTTCTTTTGGTGAAAGATACAACATATCCACTGTCACATAATTGACTTATGCTTAGAAGGTTGTGTTTGCATCCTTCCACTAGAAATACATTCTTAATCAGGGAAAGAGGAGTCATACCTACTGTCCCAATACCAGTGATCTTCCCTTGCTGATTAGTCCACCAAAGGTGACCACTCCACCTGCCTTTGGGTCTAAGGCTTTGGAACAAACACCTTTCTCCCATCATATGTCGCGAGCACCCACTGTCCAGGTACCATTTGTGGTTGTTTCTTTTGTCCTGTTAACACATCTGCCAACAGGAACAATTAAATTCTTAGGTACCCATATTTTATTGGGTCCTCTCTGTTAGTTTTGGGTCATATTTTCCTCTGTGTCTACACTGGGACTCCACATGTCCAGGTTTTGCCACAGTTGGAACACCCATTACCTTTCTTGGGTCCTTTATCAGGTACTTTAAATTTAAAGATTCGGAAGAAGATGTGTCTGAATAACCTAAACCACTTTTGTCTAAGGAATGCCTCTGAGAGCCCAATAATCTGTTCAAATTATCAGTTCCTTGACAATCTGGCTAGATCCAGAGTTAATTCTGTAATCCTGTTTTTGAGCTTTTTATTCTCTTTTGCAAGATTATCAGAATTACTAGGATCTTGCTAGAAGCAGCTTTTCTTTGAGAGCAAGGTTTTCTTTTTTGTAAATTTTCATTTTCTAAAGCAGCTTGAGTAAAAGCTCTTGAAGTTCCTTGAACTCATTGAATAGCTCTCTGCTACTTTCAACAAGGTCATCATACTGATTCTTTGTAGAGTTTGAGGGATTACCTCAGAGTCTGAACTGTCTGAAGATGGTCGGCTTGCCATCCAGACAGAGATTAGCTTCTTCTAAAGTGTCCTCCTCTTCTTCTGAAGTGGAATCATCCAAATCTTCCATGTTGCCATTAATCCTTTCTTTTTTCTTAAAGAACTTTTTCTTCTGAAGGGTTGGTTTTCCCTGCTTGGGGCAATCAGCCTTCACATGTCCTGGCTGTTTGCATTCAAAACAGGTAATTTTGTCAGTATTAAAAGATTCTTTACCTGACTTACCTTGTCTAAAATTAGAAGGTTGAGATCTTCTGAATCTCCCTTTTCTTTGCAACATTTTCTAATCTTCTTGCTAAGAAGAGCACGATCTTCATCTTCTGAACAGCCTCAGATTCAGTAATCATCATCTGAAGTTTCCTCTACTTGCATAGCTTTCATGCTGCCATGCCTAGGTTGTCTAGCCTTGGAGTTCAATGCCAGTGATTTCTTCTTGGTGTCATCCTCCCCAAGTTCTAACTCATGGACTTTGAGAGAGCCCAGTAGTTCCTCCATTATGAGAGAGTTTAAATCTTTGGCTTCTTGAATGGCAGTAACCTTGGGTCTCCAGGACTTGGTAAGCTTCTTAGAATCTTCCGATTATTATCTCCAGATTCAAAAGTTCTTCCCTAATGACCTAAATTCATTAGTTATTGTCTGAAACCTTCCAAACATTTGGTCTATGGTTTCAGACTCTTCCATCTTGAACATCTCATACTGATGTACAAGCATACTTATCTTGGATTGCTTTACAATCTCAGTCCCTTCATGAGCCGCTGCAAGCGTTTATCCCAGATCTCCTTGGTAGATGAACAACCATGAACCTTCTCATATTTGACTTGTTAAGAACATATCAGATAGAGTTTAGCCTTGGCATTTAGTTGAACTCTAGCCTTCTGCTCCAAGGTCCATTCAACCTTAGGTATGGGAACTCCATTATGCGTGGGAACGTAGTCTCCATCAGTAACCACATCCCAGACATCAATGTTGTTGCTTCAATAAACAACTTCATACGATCCCTCCAATAGTGGTAGTCCACTCCATTGAATGTTGGGGGTCTCATGATGGAGGCTCCTTCAGTGATGTACTGTCGTTGCTGGTAGAAAGGGGTTTCCATTGGATCTTGTCCTCTGCACTGTTTAAGTGCTAACCCGAGGATAAGCTCTGGACCCAACTGTGGAAATATAGGGAAACACTAGAAGGGGGTGGGTGTTGAATAGTGTTCAATGGGACTTTTTCTGTTTCAAAAATATTTTGAAAATTTTGCTTTGAAACTCTTCAGAGGATGGTTTATCAGTCGGAAGGTTTTAATTGCTTTCTTATTTAAGTTCAGATTAAGAAATTGGTTAAAAACTTTGTTTGATTCCGAGAAGAAGTTTTCACTTGGATACTTTCAAACCCCTTAGTTAGATTAAAACTGAAAAGAAAATAGCTATAGGATCGAGAAAAACTTAGCCAAGAATTTATCCCGGTTCACTCACAATCACCGTGAGCTACGTCCAGTCCCAGGGCAAAAACCAGCACTAGGATTTCCACTAATCTTGCAAGATTACAAAGTATCTTTTCTTTCAAGCCTCTTCAGGCTTCTACACCAAGTATTATTTCTTCCACCAAGCCTCTTCAGGCTCTCTACAGCAAGTATTATTTCTTCCACCAAGCCTCTTCAGGCTCTCAGACACTTAACCAAGTGTAACCCAAGTATTCTTCAAACAGAAAGCCTCTCCAGGCTTAAACACCCAAATGTTTAAAGTTTGAACAGAGAAACAATAGTTCCACTATCCTTCAGATGATAGCTTTGAACTTTAACTGTACAGAAAACTGAGATTCACTCAGCATAAGAATTGAGAGAGAGTACAAGAATATCAGAGTATATTTTGCTGCATGTTCTTTCTTTGATAGGAATGCTTCTCTTCTTTTCTTCAAATCTTCATGAGACATATTATAGTCTCAGGAGATAATGCCCGTTGCCAAATAGCACTAAATGCTCAAGGAGACGTTTGACACAAGCTCTGACCAGGCATTCTGAGCAGACAAGGTGCAGCAGGTCTGCTTACACACAAAGCTTTTTGGCAGGAGCAGCAGCGTTGCCAGGACTTTCCTTAAAAAATGATAAACATTTGAACAAGAGAAGCAAGCCAGCCCTTACTCTTATGCTGAAATAGGTAAGATCATTGTGATGAACGTTCCCGTACTCAGCAACGTTTTCAAGGTCAAAAGTCCTGATGTCTCAGCTTTCATATGAAAGGAGTGCTTTCAGATGAGCTTCACACTTTCAGAAGATAAACACTCTTCAGAAGTTGTTGTGTCTTCAAACGATCTGAAGCTTCAGATGATGTTTCTCATTCTTTAAGATCTGAAACATAACAGAATCTTGTGAAAGAATATTTGCCATATAAAATCATCTGTATTTTATATTTGTGTTCATTAAAACTTTTTAAGGAATGAGACTCAGAGAATTTTTAATTACTCAAATATTTTTGAGACTCACAGATCCTCCCATGTTGCCATGAGACCCTTCTTCTTCTTGAAGGATGGCTTCATCCAGCTTGGACAGTCTGCTTTCATATGACCTGGTTGCTTGTATTCAAAGCAAATTATTTTGTCAGAGGAGGGAGTATTTGTCCTTACCTAACTTACCATTTTTGGATCTGGAGGGTTGGTGTTTTCTGAACCTTCCCTTGTTCTGAAGCATTCTTCTTGATCTTCCTGCTCAGCAAGGCAAGATCTTCATCATCTTCAGAACTGCCTTCAGAATCCTTACTCAGTTTCTGAAGCTTTCTTCAGCTTGTATGGCTTTCATGGCTCCATACCTAAGCTGCTTGGACTTGGTGTCAATGCTAAATATTTCTTCTTGGATCATCTTCACCAAGTTCTAACTCATGGACATTGAGAGATCTCAAAAGTTCTTCCATTCTTAAGGTTTTTAAATTTTAGCCTCTTGAATGGCAGTAACCTTGGGTCTCCAAGCCTTTGGCAAGCTCCTTAGAATCTTTTGATTATTATCTCCAGATCATAAGTTCTACCTAGGGACTTGAGTCCATTAGTTATTGTCTGCAACCTACCATACATTTGGTCAATGGTTTCAAACTCTTGCATCTTGAACATCTCATATTGATGAACAAGCATGCTGATCTTGGACTGCTTGACATTCTCAGACCCTTCATGAGTTGATGCCAGCGTGTCCCAGATCTCTTGGCTGAGTTGCATCCATGAACCTTATCATACTTAGGTTTATTCAGAGAACAAACTAAGTACAGCTTGGCCTTTGCATATAGTTGAACACGTGCTTTCTGCTCACCAGTCCATTCAGCTTTAGGTATGGGCACTTCACCATGCATGGGAATGTAGTCACCCTCGGTAACTATATCCCATAGATCAATGTTGTTGCTCTCAATGAACATTTTCATTCGATCTCTCCAGTAATGGTAATGCACACCATTAAAAGCCGGAGGCCTTGTCACAGAGGCTCCTTCTGTGATATAGTGGTTGTAGCTTGTAGAGGTTTCCATCTAGGATCTTCTTCCTCAACACTGTTAGATGCTCAACCCAAGGCTGAGCTCTGATACCAACTGTAGGAAAACACAGGGAAACACTAGAAGGGGGGTTGAATAGTGTTTCTATAAAACTTTAACATTTTTAGGAAACCTTTTCTGAAAACTGGATTTTTCGAAAGATTTCAGATAACTTAGGTGTTATCAGAAGTTTTGATAACTATCTGAAGTGGTTTCAGACAACTTAAAATGATTTTCAGATTGTTGTTTTAAAGTTCAAACTTTATAGCAATAGATTCAAGGTGCATTCTAAGCTACACAAGTTAAAAACTTGTGTAGTTGTACACAAATAATATAAACCATAAGATTTAATATTATTATAATTAACGACTGAGATCTAAATCCGAGAAGCAGTTGCCATTTCTTCATTTCATGGTTTTAATTTTTCGCAATTTGGTCCAAATATTTGTCTATTTTTCAGTCATTGTTTTACTATTGTTTCCCCTTTAGAAGCTTTTGGTTGTTTTTGGTTCATTGGTGAAGGAAGCCAGTACGTAATGTGTGTTCCTATGTCACAAGAGTTTATGGTGGGTAGCAGATTTGTGTTCCCATCTTACAAGTGTTAATGGTGGTTTGCAGTTTCTGTTAGAAGAAGTGAAGTGATTTTTGTGTTTGTCCATGTTGGTAGCTTCTCTTTCACACATATTCAATAGCAAAATTTTAATCAAAGCTGCAAAAATTGATTTCCCCCAACTCCATCACATGGCCTTAGTGCCTCTAAAACTATGCCAACACACACCTCTATGGATCTACGGAGTTCAATACACCAGCATTCTTCACTAATGATAGACCTTGCGTCCGACCTCAACTTTGCTCGCAGAATCAGCACTTTCAGTCACTGTTCTTCTTCCTCGCGATGTGCTTCTTCACACTCCAAATAGTCGAGTCTGCTAAGTAGGGCAAACTAACAAAAGGCTTTTATTTACGGTGACTAACTTCACAATTCCAAAAGTTTCTGGGTAAGTCCGGTAATAAACAAAACTTAAATAAAATAAACTAAAAAACGGGACAACCTCTCACAGCGGGTAAAACAAACTTGGGTACCGCTACACAAGTTTTTTACTTGTGTAGCTTAGAATCCACCTAGATTCAAATCTCTTCTTGTTAGCTTAAAAACTTAATTGAAAGAGTTAAGGGATAAAAGAACTTAGCCAAGCATTTATCCTGGTTCACTTACTATACTATGAGTTACGTCCAGTCCTAGTGTCAAACCTTGCAACTGGATTTTTCACTAATCTCAAAAGATTACAAGTATTCTTTTCTGTCAAGCCTCTTCAGACTCTACTACAACCAAGTATTGTTTCCCAACAAGTCTCTTCAGGCTCAACAACCAAGTATTGTTTAACAACCAAGCCTCTCCAGGCTCAACACCCAAGTGTTTAAGAATAAAAGATTGTTTAAGCTAGGGAACTACAACCAGTTCAGAGCTTAAACTGAGAAATATACAATGAACTGAGTATAACTCAGGATATGAAAGTTTTGTACAAGTATGAAATTTATCATAGTGTTTTACAGCGTAAAACTTTGGCAACGTATAGGCTCTTTCGTTCTTGATAGTTCTCTATTTTGCATGAGTCTTCGTGAAGCTATTTATAGCAGCAGCTGAGAAGTTTGTTGAATACAACCGTTTAGAGATAACATTAAATGTTGTTAATCCTGTTGTAAGACATCTCCTGATAGCTTCTGATATAGTATAAGGTTGTAATATTGCGCTGACTCTATGCTGATACATTACAAAAACTGTCTGGCAGGACTTTCCTTTATATCATTACTATTCGCACCTAATGCAAATTGAATCTGCAATTTTGTAATTATACCCAAATATCTCATAAAAAAAATGTGTTCTACTGCGTCACTTTCAAATGGGACTACTCAGACATCAATAATCTGTAACAATCTTGGTAGACTTTAACATAATCAATGAAGATAAAGGTAGAAAAAAAAAACAAAAACGGAGTGAGTTAATTATTTTCACAATGAAAACTACAGCTGGCAATATTATATGATGTGTGGCTTCATGTAATGCTTGAATTCCGATCCAACCACAAGTCCTTTTCCATACAAATACATCTTTACCAAAATCTGAAAAAACGTACGTACAGTTTTATACACATGACTTGTACATAAATACCAAAATCTTAGCCAAAAATGCTGACTCAAATTTCTGCTCCTTTCACAATTAATTAACAAGGGCACACGTGTCCTACTCCTGTTCTTTGATGTTGTTGCGATGTTGAAAAAAGGCATATTTCAAATTCGTGACAGCTATACGGATTTGATTTCAATCTAGTTTATCCAGAACGGAACTTATATAGTTCTATTCTATCATCTCTGGGATGGTTAATTATAGCACCATATATAAATTAATTTTGATCCTCGATCGGCCGAAATTTTGCACAGATCTTAATTGGTAATGAATATACACCCAGTATGGTCAGAGATTTTATTTCCTTTTGATTTTGGATGTAAAATGAATCCACGTGTCTTGTGGTACATAAATGAATCCAACTGAATCTCTGAAAATATTATCCTAATAATTTACGTGCGTTATTGTCAAGGCTTTCGCTTTAAAACCATGGAACAGTGTTATAAAGTCAAAATATCTCTTTTTTCGCGAAAAAAATAAGTACAGTTGAATGTTCAATTATTTGAATTTCAAAAAACTAGCACGACTAAAACTAAATGGTCAAATATCCACGTATAATATATGAGGTTGAAAAGTTTTTTGTGATTAATCAAGTGCATGATTAACCGTGTGTGAGTTGTAGAGTTTGGATATTCAATGGGATTTTAATAATTATACACTATTTTACATTGATATGTAATGATGTGTTATTATTTTTTTAATGAGTATGATACTTAATGTATCATTAAACTCATTGATGTGGTAACATATCATTAGATGTTAATGTAATTGTAAACAAATTTTACACTAAGACAGTATATATATAGTAATTAAATTCATTTAATAATTCCTCTCTTTAATCTTTTTATAAGGACACTTAACTAAATTATACATACTAATAAAGTGGTTAAAATTGGTTAATTTAATTGGAGTGTTAAAAAATATTTTAACTTTTCTAACTTTACTGTAATTTAAATATTTATAGTTGATAAAATATTAAAGTTAATAACAATAAATAAAAAAATATAATAAATGTTATTTTAAAATTATAAAGTGCTGTATAAAAAATCATATAAAAAGTACTCGAGTGAGTATATTTCAGTCATTATATCCCTAATACATAGGTGGATGATCATCTAGACAAATGTTAGATTTTCGAAAAAAAAAAAAAAAAAAAAGCCAAATGTTAGATCGTAGAACGTTGTGTATAAAGTTTTAACTATTTTTCTATATTATTCTATAATAATATAAACAAATTAATTAATATATAACGTAATTAATATACATGTATCAAACTAGTAATATAAGTCAATGTCTTTGTTTTTCTCAATTTAAGTCAAGGTTCACTATAAAATTACAGACTCACTATATAATATCTAATTTATTTTAAATTTAATTTTCATATTATTGAGATAACACCACAAAATTTAATATTAAATTGATACAAATTAATTTATAAAAGTTATTGAACAGATCGAATAAGTATTATAAGTGCTACTTCTATAATAAATCAATCCCAATCAACGTGTATTTTATATATATTTTACATAACATATTATATATTAAAATAAAATATTAGGGTTAATATTCATTAATGATTTTCAAATTCAACGGATTAATTGATGAACTCATCACATATAAAAAGCTATTAAAAAATGTAAAAACCTGAGAGGAAGCTTCTGAAATAACTTATATGTTGTGAATTCTAAATTTCATAAATGTTTTATGTATTCGAGTTCGAATTCGATTTGGATTCTATACAGATTTTATACATCACTCTACCAATAATCAAATATAACAATTCATTACGCAGTAGATACACGTTTTTTGTCTAATAAAAAAAGAACTCTTATAGTTAAAACTTTTATTAGAAGATAATATAGTATAAATCAAATAAACTAAATAATATGCTTCATATTGTACAGTTTGTTTAGAAGACAAAATATATTAGAATTTGAAAACGAGGATATATGAAATAGACAAAAAAGCGAATGGAATTTAAAGTTTGTGTAAATTACTCTAACATTCCCTCTATTTTACATTTTCAACACATAACCCCCTCTATTTTAAAAACCTACACAAAACCCCAATTAATATATTTTTTTATTATTTATTAAAAATAGTTTTTTAAAAACACCCAACATTACCCTCCAGACACCCCTTCCTTTCTAATTGAATTATTAGAATATATAGATGCAATAAAACCCCGACGTGAAAATCTCAATTTTTCTCGCGCAAATTTCATTGTTCTTATTCTCCTTCTTTTTCGTTACCCTAACGTTATTATTTTACCTATCAAGTTTCTTTTTTATAATTTATGAAGTTTTTTTTATTAAGATTCATCTTAGTAAATTTATTTTTTAATGTATTAATACTTCATAAATTATTTGGTTCATTTTATTAGTTTCTGAGTTTTTAATTAAATTTTCAATATGAAAAATTTTAAAATAAATTTCTTTATTTTGTTGGTTTTTTTTGTTTAACCACAAGTATCCTCCACGGGAGGCAATCCTGTTCGAGCCGGGAACGTCCACATCATGGTGGAGCTAACTCTCCCAGCGGGGATTTTTTCCATCCACATCCTCCACATTATATCTTTATTTTGTTGGTATAAAACTATGATTTTTGTTATTTAAAATAATGTCATTTGAAAAAATTATATTTTTTTTTTTTTTGCGTTTTCTTTTATTCACCGACAAAAGAAAAGAATAATATATTTATAAAATATAAGAAGTTTGTGTAAAGCTTAAAATTGAGTGATTTTTATGTAGTAAAGAAAAATCCATAGCTAGTAAGGGTATTTTGATCAATTTAAATAAAACATAATTGTTGACTGTTGGCTAAAATTTCTATTAAATGTATCATAAAAAATGTGTTAAGTGTAGTGTATTTTTAAAATTGGAGGGGTTTTGTATAGATTTCAAAATAGAAGGGGATTTATGTTAAAAGTACAAAATAGGGGAGTAGTGAGTAATTTACTTTTAAAATTTTATAAAATGGAAATTCGTTGAAGAAGAGTAGAACAACCAAGTATATTAATAAAACATAATTATATTATAATTAATTTAATTGACTATATATTATAGGGTTTGATTCAGCTAATAGGAATCAAAATATTCTTTAGAATGGGTTAGGTTAAATTATATTACCAGCATTATAGGATGAGTTTTTCCTTTTTGGAATATATATATATATATATATATATATATAATGTGAGATATATAACCAGTAATCCATGTTCCTCTGAACTCCTTGATTTTTTTTTTTTTTTTTGCAAAAGTAAAATTACAACTATATATTTATGTGTGAACATCTTTGAAACCATTCATATTGAAGAACGTACGATTTTAGACAAAATATCATATGCAACATGTGTATGACAGGTTGGAAGAATTAGTAGGAAATGTTGTTTGAACGGTGATGGTCATACTGTGAAATTTGGGAAGAAAATTTTGTAGTATCTTAAAACGATACAAGGTTAATGGTCCTGTATTTTGGTGGAATTCAAATGAGTAGTGGTGGAACTTGCATGTACTTTTGTCTCTGATTAATAAATGGAATCTAGCAGTTGGTGGACAAGAATGAAATGCCAGGTGGTAGTTGAATGCAACACCAACACTTCATGATATATATATCATCTCCTAGTTCTCCGTCTATTTAACTGTGAATAAACTACCATTTTAGTCCCTAAAAGTGTGATCTCAATTTAATTTCTGAATTGAAAAAATTGTCAATTTAGCTCCTGAAAGTGTTCAACGTCGGTTAGGTTAGTCATTCTGTTACTGTGCGTTAGTTATCAAAATGTGAAACAGAAGAACTAATCTGATCGACGTTGAACACTTTCAGGGACTAAATTGACAGTTTTTTTAATTCAGTGACTAAATTGACAGTTGATCACACTTTCAGGGACTAAAATGGTGGTTTACTTCATTTAATTGTTAATAGACTTATCTCTTTATATTTCTTTTGACAGAGACTTGTTTCTCTTATCTTATTGTTTGAGGACATGGATAAACAAAAGTATCTTAATTTGATAACTTTGATTTACAGTTAATTTAGCTAAATTTATTTTTCTAAAATTTATCTTTTATATTTATTGTTTTTTTGGGTTGGATTTGCAGAACAACTTGATCCGACATGAAATTACATAATATTTTAAGTCTTATTAATTATTTAAATATTTAAATTCTAAGACTTCTTTACTTGTAATGATATCATATTAATTATAATTTTTATTTGAAAAATATAAATATATATAACGACCTTAATTTTAATTTTTCCTCTAAAACTTTTTTTTATGACGATCGGGGCCAAAGGCCCAAACACAAAAAAGCCTCTAACTAGCTAATCTGGGGAAACTTACACCCCTGATATCCTCACAAAGAATAGGAACTAAAGAGCTAGGTGGAGAATCAAGGGGATAAAAGCCAAGGGGTATAACATGGCCCAAACTGGCTAAATGATCCGCTGACCTATTTGATTCCCTGTAATCATGGCTTAAGTAAAAGGAGGGATTTACATCAAGTAGATTCCTAATACTATTAATCATATCAAAACAGTGGTGAGAGTTCTTGCAACAACTCCTGATAAGCTCGACAGCCACCTTAGAATCTGTACTGATTATGAGATTCTGGATATTGATCTCCAAAGCTAGTTTAATCCCATGAAGAAGGCCCCATACTCAGCCTTAATAGAGGAGCATATACAAATATTGCACTTGAATCCAGCAATAAAAACCGCATCAGCATTCCGGATCAAACCACCACAACTAGCAAGATGATTTGGTTTCAAGACAGAACCATCAACATTGAGCTTGAAGAAACCTTGAGGAGGACGCAACCAGCAGACAAGAACTTCATTCTTATAGATTCTCTGGGAAATTGGGCAGGGAGCAGCTATAGAAGCTATAATCCCACGGACATAACTGATAATATGAAAATATAGATGCCCAGGCAACTCAGATTTATTGTTAAAGATAAGGTTGTTCCTATCCTTCCATAACATCCAAACTGTGACAGGGAAAATGAAGCTCCAAGGACAACCAGCAACAAAGGTAGAAGTATCCATAAGGTTTTTCCTCACCCACTGATCAAGGCCTAAACTGAAGAAAGAAGCCCAGTCTTTATGGATACTTCCTGAGGGTATGCATTATGGATTCAGAGCAATCACCACATCTAGGGACAGATATCAGAAAAGGACATACCCTTCTTCATTATTTCAGAATTTGTTAATAACCTGCCATGATAAAACTTCCAGATAAAGGAAGAAATCCTAGGAGGGCCTTGCCAGGCCCAGATTTTCTTGAAGATAGGGTTAGGAGGTGAAGCATGATCAGAAGCTCCCATTAAATAATTATAGGCACTTTTGATAGAGAATTCACCAGAAGCAGAGTGAAGCCAAGTTAGGGAGTCAGAGCCAGCCTCATCATCAGGAGGCTTAATACTGGATAAGACAGCAAGACCATATGGAGTAATAAATTCATAAAGTAACTCCCAATTCCAAGAGCCATTATTGGCAAAAGCAGCTACTAGGAGATCAAGTTGCCATGAAGGAATCTGACCTTGAGAGTGATTTAAAAGAGGACCCAAATTAGGAGATAAATGGATCTTTCCAGAAACGAATGGAAGAGCCATTACCAATAATCCAACAAATGCATTTCTCTAGGTGGTATCAGCTTTTAACAATACTCTTCCAAAGGACGGATGATCTGTTATTGGAGAAACAGCGGGCAAAGGATGATTTGAGAAGCCATATTTATCTCTAAGAACCCGCACCCAAAGAGCATCAGGAGAGGAGATTATTTTCCAGGAGAGCTTGAGCATGAAAGCTTCATTGATGACTTTTAGGGGCCTGAAACCCAATCCCCCTTCCTCCTTCGGTTTACAGATTTTATCCCAAGAGATGAGATGACATTTCCTTTGAGTTGGAAACGATCCCCAAATAAATTTGCTGCATATCCTTTCAATTCATCACACGTA
The DNA here is from genome assembly GCA_026901365.1 of Sesbania bispinosa. NCBI lineage: Eukaryota > Viridiplantae > Streptophyta > Magnoliopsida > Fabales > Fabaceae > Sesbania > Sesbania bispinosa. The sequence goes on from QLOH01000035.1 coordinate 2,744,283, forward strand.
GCCTTTGGGAGAACAGCAGCTTGCATAACATAGCTAGGGATACTAAAAAGGCAAGATTGGGAAAGAGTCACCCTACCTGCAAAAGACAAACAATTAGCTTTCCAACCCAAAAGTTTACTCCTAACCTTATCAACAATATAAGAGTAGGTTTCTTTAGAAGGTCTAAAGTGGAGAGTAGGAAATCCAAGGTAAAGCCCCAAGTCCTCAGTCCTAGAATTTCCAGCAAAGATGCAAGATCGTCCTGCACATTACTAGTAAAAATACATTAGACTTAGCTAGATTTATTTCTTGACCAGAGGCATGGCAAAAAACATTTAGAGCTTGTTTGATGACATGCACTTGATCAATAGAAGCTTTACCAAAGAGAAAAATATCGTCAGCAAAGAAAAGATGTGAAATAGAAACCCCACCACGACCAAATTGGAGAGGAGACCAAAGTCTAAGATTGACCATATAATCAATAATGTGGCTTAATCGATCCATACATAAAACAAAAAGATAGGGAGATAGGGGATCTCCCTGTCTAAGACCCTTGATAGGATTAAAGCAATCAGTTTTATCACCATTACAATTAATAGAAATAGAGGAAGTTGAAATACATTGATATATAAGATTAATAATCAATGGATCAAATCTAGCCAAAGATAAGGTATCATGCACAAATTTCCAACTAACTTTATCATAAGCCTTAGCTAAGTCAAGCTTGATGGCCATATAGCCAGTTTTACCTTTAAGACCCCTCATAGAATGAATAGCTTCTTGATAAATAATGACATTATCAATAGTTTGGCGCCCATATACAAAACTGCTTTGACAGGGAGAAATAATATGAGGGAGGACAAGTTTAATTCTATTGGCAAGAATTTTAGAGATAATTTTATAAATCACATTGCAAAGAGAAATGGGTCTAAATTGAGTCGGGGTTTCAGGAGCATCACATTTAGGAATAAGAGAGATAGAGGTTTGATTCACCATACCTATATACTTGGGATTAAGAAAAACCTTATGAACAAAATTAATAATGTGATCTTTAATAGTATCCCACTGACTCTTAAAGAAAACAGCATATAGGCCATTCGGACCAGGGGCCTTTAAATTTCCCATGCTAAAGAGGAAATTTCTGATTTCCTCAGAGTTAGGCAAATTAGTTGATGGGGCTAAGTCCTGGGGGAAAAACAGGAAAACTAGGAAATTCCCTGTCAAGAGGGATTAAAACAGAAGGAACAGTAAAGAGGGAGGTAAAATAGTTAAAAATCAAACCCTTAATATCCTGGGGATCATACACCCAGGAGCCATCAATTGATCTCAGAAGCAATCTTGTTTTTTCTCTTCCTAGACAATGTAGACTAGTGGAAAAATTTAGTATTGTGATCACCCAAAGACAACCATTTGCTTCTAGACATATGAAACCAATAAGTTTCTTCATGTTCAAGAATCTGAGCATATTCTTTCCATAAATTGATCCTCAGGTTTGAGAGAAAAGGATTTGGACCCAGCTGTAATTTGGATTGAATCCCTTGAAGTCTGTGAAGGATCATTTTTTTCTTCATGAAGATATTACCAAAAATAGTTCTATTCCATTCCATGATGTTTTGAGAGAAACGGTTGACATTAACATCCCATTGATCACTAAGAGACCAGGAACTAAAAACTTGATTACCAAAATCAGGATGCTCAAGCCAAGGAGCAAGAAATTTGAAGGAATTGCATATATTCCTAGCCCCATTGGAATAGGGATTTTCAGCTAGAGACCACAGTGATCAGATTTAGGCAGAGGGAGGTTAATGAGTAGAATCAGCAAACCTGGTGCACCAAAGCTCATTTGCAACAATCCTATCAAGCCTTTCACTCAAGTGACCATTGCTCCAGGTGAACATAGGGCCTTTAAAACCAATATCAGCAAGAAGACAGTCATCCAGACACTGGTTGAAGCTATTTAAGGAGGATCTCCGTACAGGACCACCACTAACCTTCTCAACTTCATACAAAACAGTATTGAAGTCCCCAGCAACACACCAGGGAACATTGCCATTATTAAAAGAGAACTCCCTAAGCTCATTCCAAAGATCAATTCTCTGGGACTCAGATGTGCTAGCATAGATAATAGAGAGATGCCAAGGGATGTTTGAGCCTTGATTGATCCTTAGATGAATACATGTTGAGTTGAAGAAAGAGTATCGATAGATAATTGTTATGGTTCCACAGACACCAAATATCCTGAGAAGCCTCTAGCTTCAACTCTAGAGTGATTACAGAAGCCCAATTTTTAATGACAGAATCAGCACGAGATCCACTGATCTGAGGCTCAAGAAGAGCTACAAAATCAAGTGATGGATGCGAGACAAAAATCTTGAAGAAGTCCAGGGAAGATCCTTGACCCTACACCTCTATAATTCCAAATCAAAAAGTTCAGAAGAGTAAA